>OY979723.1:12883776-14083776 GCA_963855995.1 Muricea muricata | reverse complement strand
TATCATTGCACTGGGCGTAAGCTTGGCCTGCGTTGCTATGGCAACTTCATTCTCATTGGTCGTGATTGCGATTGGTTGGATACGATTTCGGCCAATGTTGGGTTGCGCTTTGCTGGCTGCCGCCGCTGTACCTCTCATATTATCAAAGCTCAAGGCAAAATCTGGGAAGAAATCTGACGAAAGGTTTTGAGCAGACGATACAACTGCAGACATTATATAATTTAATATTTCGCTGAACTCCTACTGAATTCACGTTAATTAAAATTTTAATAGTCTTCTATATTTATGCGATACTTATATACTAAGAGCTAGATAGACATTTAATGAACTGTGGTAATAAGGTTAAACTCTAAATAATGTATAAAAGACTGTTTAAAAAACGAGAATAATGCATAGCTGTTTTTCTTGTGACGTACTTTCCTACAATTTAGCGTTGGTTTTTTAAAAATTGTTTAATATAAATGTGCAATATTTACGGATTAATTCCCCCGAGACAAACATACTTCGTCTCAATAAACTCATCGATACCATACTTCGAACCCTCCCGTCCAATGCCAGAATGTTTTACCCCTCCAAATAATGCTCCTTCTGTACTTATTAGTCCCTCGTTCACACCCACCATCCCCACATCAAGTGCCTCCATCACTCGCCATGCTTGACTGATATTTTGGGTGAATATATAGCCTAGTGCAGAGAAAAAATGCCATCAGTTTTGTGAATTTCCGCAACTATTATTGGCATTTTGCTGTATGCAAAAAACTTTAATATCTCTTGTAAATGTTCTAAAAACCTAATTGCAACAAGTTCTCTCTAATATCCTTACTATTTTGCTGTAAACACACACGTTTGAAAATGCTCACCATTTAATAGAAGAAATGCAAGTCGGTTTAATTGAAACGCAAATCTACAACATACCTGCGAGCCCAAATTTTGTGCCATTTGCCATTCTGACAGCTTCGTCTTCCGTTTTAAACCTAGCAAATGAAAAAATAATTCTCAGATCACAGATACATAGAATCGCTAGAATCTTAACTTTAGCCTCTTCAATCTGGTAATAAGAAAGGTACAAAGCTATCAACATACCTAATAACAGGAGCCACAGGACCAAATGTCTCCTCTTGACTCACGGACATGTCATTGGTAGCGTCAGCTAGCACTGTAGGCTCGTAAAAGGATCCTCCCAGCTCACTTATCTTTCCACCACACACAACTCTTGCACCGTGCTCTTTTGCATCGCTCACATGGCGTTCTACCTGGAAAGGAATGTCAACGGTTTAGAAGTCAGGCGGAAATCGAACCATCCGCAATAACTACGAGTACATAATTATACCTTTTGCACGGCTCGCTCATTAATCAGAGGTCCAATATCGGAGTCCTCGTTCATTCCATTTGAAACAATCAATTTCTTCACGTTCTCTACAAATTTCATCACAAACTCATCATAGACGCTATCTTGAACAAGAATTCTGTTCGTTGCCACGCATGCCTGGTAGAGATTGATTTAAAAACACACTCGGTTCAAATAGTGTGTAATTATAGCCCCATTTATACAAGACGGATGATCCACCTGAACGAACTAGGGCGAAGGGAAGATAATTCGTCTGTGTATAAACGCGGGCAAGCAGACGGATCATCCGTCAAGATGAACTGTATCTGCATAATTCGTCTGTTATAGCGAACTTGCTCGCGTAGTTCGTCTGGACGGATGATCCGTTCGTTTCCCCGCGTTTATACACAGACGAATTATCAGATGAACTACCTTTTTACGCAGTACGTCTAGATAGTTCGTCTCGTGTTTATACTTAGGCGGATGATCTGTCAGACTATGATCCGTCTCCAGTATAAATCGGGCGAATCACACAAGACAACTAGTTTACATGGTCTTCTCCGAGTATAAGAGAAGGCTGATTTCAACACACATTTATCTTTCAAATGTTCTACTTACAAAAATATGGGAATACCTGTCCTGAGTTTCTGAACTTTGAGGCAGCTGCATTGCTTGCCGCCGCCTGCACATCAGCGCTATCAAACACAATGAATGCTGCATTGCCTCCCAACTCCATTGAGGTCTTCTTTATAGTCTTGGCACACTTCTCTAACATTAACTGATGGTAAAGCATTTGGAAAAACAAGTTAACATGACTTGCGACTTCGCAAATATCTCTTTCACAACTGTATCAGGAGGAATAAATCTGGTATTTCCACGCACCCATGTATTATTCTCTACTTATTTCATGGAATTGGTTTTCCTTGATGCACTGCGGTCATTAAAGAAAATAATCACATGAAATTTTTGTAGAAATTTCGAAAAATCTTGACGTACAGTCTTTAAAGTTGGTGAATTCTTGATCGAGGGGATTAATTGATTGTTTTCATTGGCCGTTTTTATACTAGAGACGCATAATCAGACGAATAATAAAACCTTGCCCAAGTTCATCCAGACGCATAATGCGTCTCTAGTATAAAAACGGCCATTGTTGAACCTATGAAATAAGTCATTTAATGCTTTTGAACGTAAACAATAAGTAACACAATATTGCCCTCAATATATCACTTATTGTTCTCGTTTGAAGACATTAACTCTTCCTAACACTCTAATCCCAACTGTCTTCGAGTGAGAAAAGACAGCGGTGAAAAGGATGGTTAGAAACATATTTTCTTCACCTGTCCTGTCTCCGTGGATCCAGTGAATGAGAAGTTCGTCACCAGATCACTGCTCATGATAACGTCTGTGACCTCTGGTGATTTGGCACGTGAACAAGGCAGAACATTAAAAACTCCAGCGGGGATTCCTGCTTCTTCTGCTAACTAAAACGTTCAATGATATAAAACGTTAGAAAATACACAGCAATTCGTTTTTAAAACATTTCAGTCATTCACAAGCTCGGGTCAAGTTATAGGAAACATCAAAGTCGTCCACCATTAACAATGGACGCGCTTGGAATAGAAAATGAGAATGAAACCTGGGTTTTAAAACAATTGACTAGTACGTACTTAAATACTGTGGTGATTAAAGCGTTCAGATGTCTCACCTGAGCAAGCGCCAGAGCAGAAAACGGCGTCTCTTCCGATGGTTTACATATGACAGTGCAACCAGCGGCTATGGCCGGGGCCGCTTTGCGAGTGAGCATTGCTAATGGGAAATTCCACTAAAGTAGAAACATGATGATTTATTGGTACAATGTACTTTATCCTTGTAATAGTCTCGGACTCCTACCTTGTAACATTTCTGCCACCCACCCCTCAAAAAGATTGAATTACGCTTTTATCAAATTCTACAGTCACGCTATAACAATATTTTTATTTTGATATTTGATACAATTTCACCTAATATTTGACATACTAATGTAACAATCATCAATGTGTGATTTTGTAACAAATCATTTCAAATTATCAGACATTTAGAAACTATACGAAGTGTACATTTACCGCATTAGCATAAGTGTATGATAATGGTAAGTAGAGCTGAGATGTATGGTTTTAATTAATATCCACTGTCTCCTAATCTGGGTTTGAATACTGTTGACTATATGAGATACTCACCGGTACCCACAATGCTGCCACTCCACAAGCTTCCTTGACAACCAGCAGTCGACGCCCAGCAACATGAGTTGGAATAATATCACCATATGTTCTTTTTGCCTCTTCAGCAAACCAATCAATGAATGAGCCACCATAGGCAATCTCACCTCGAGCTTGGGCAAGCGGTTTGCCCTAAATGTTTTAAAATAGTTACTTAGTGAAGGTTTGGCACATTTAATTTCAAACTTCATGTGCATGCAATTTGAATAAGTTACTTAACTGCTTCTAGTGTTATCAATCTTGCAATACTCTCCTGATTCTTCATAAGTAATCTGTACCACTCTTTCATCAACAAACACCTTTCCTTTAGTATATATACACAAATGATATTCATTAATCAAATGATATTCATTAAACCTGTATTCCATAGGGGAATCACAGACTTAATAAACTTAACATCAATAAAATAAGGTTTGTATGTATACTGTTTGACCAATTTAGCTGTAATCTGAAGCTCATGCTTACGGTGTATGTTAAAGAACCAAAAGTGGTGGAATGAATGAGAAATCAGTATAAGCCAATCAAAGTACACTTCCAGAATATAATAAGAATTATAATAAACATTATAAAAGTGATTTTATACCACTCAAAATATATTTAATGAGTTTCTAACATTTCATGTGAGGTTGCTATGCACTATGGTGGACTATTTACTATGGTATATATCCGAGTCACTTTTGGCAAATTGACTTCATATTCCAAAATTGCCGGCAATGTACCATGCAAACAACCAAGAAAGTGGTTTTCCATAAAAATATCATTTTGGAAGCAATCAACCACATTTCAAGAATTTCACAACAGGTACGTGGTATTCCTGACCCTATGGTAGGTGGTCATTTTTGGGAGCTTCACATGACTTGAAATTGCACACCTTGAAACTTCACAAAAATGCACCTTCACTAGCTCTAGTTGTCACACAACCTGTCAAGAACCCCCCTTCTCCTTTCCACCCCTTACACGAAAGGTGTGTTTATAAGCCAGTAACTTTATTTGATGTTTCTCGGATATTTACAAGCTACCTTGACTGTTGTTCTCTTCCAGGTATGGAATGCTTTATTAGCTTCTAGAACAGCTTTCTGCGCTTCCGTCTCGCCAGCGTTTGCTACGCTTCCTAGAATGTCGCCATTTGCAGGATTCGTTACATGAAATGTCGCATTATCACTGGCCTTGCACCACTGGCCACCAATGTATGCGAGTTGTTTCTCCAGAAATGGTAAAGCAGAAACTTTATTCGACAGTGCCCGAGACATTATACTACACTTCGGGATTCAACGTAGACGGTATAAATTTAAGGCAGTATTTACAGTGCAAAGATTATATCACAATCGTTTGTATTCTGCATCATTTTCATTGAAACACAAGTTATAATTGATACAACTTACATTCGACCGCCCCCCCCCCCCCCCTGTCGACGTAGTACGAGGTTTAATGAGGAGTTAATATTGAAGACAAGTTTCAATTGAGTTGAAAGAAAAAACTACATAAGGATATACTCTTCTAACTATCATAATATTTACATGATTAAGAAGTCGTTACTAAACACAGCTTATAATGATCATGTCGTTATATCTCATGAAGTTCGTTCGTAATCGTATAGGTCGTTTCATAGCTGTTTGACCTTCACAGTTCACACACCTGGGAAATTTGGGCTAAATTTCACAACATTGTTGGGTATGTATTTTCCTAATTACGGATTTCATCAACCGCTAGATTCTAATTTTTACAGATTTTGTTCTACAGGTATATGCTAGTACTGATTACAAATGATCGAGAAAACTTACAAAAATTTCACATATTCTGAAACCACATGAGATCAAATGAGTTTCACACGTATCACAGAAATTTTAAATGAAATCACGTAGATTTCATGAATTTCACGTGTGATCACATGAAATTTACAAGTGATCAGATGTATTTCACCCATGAATTTCACACGTGATCACATGAATTTTACATGCTAGAATATAAACCTTACACTACAAATCGTAATGTGTGGTCAGGCCTTTGGTAAAACAGTTCCAGTATCACAGGTGTGGCAACTCTCAGCCTCCAAACCATATCTGTGTCGTCGATCCACTCTGTACACATTTATGTTTATACTCTTGACATAGATTTCCGTGCCAATTGCCAAAAATTGCAAAAACTTTATTATCAGCTAAACAATTTCGACCACTATCTAGACCAGTATTGCATGCATAAAGAAAACTTCTGCCATGTAAGGTTGTCTTTGGCCTGCTGTTTTGGTACACAGAAGATGAACACTGATTAATACGACCATCTATTGTAGTTTCGCCGACTTTCAACCGTCTTACCCACGCGACGCTACTTGTTGAGCTCAAATCTACGATGTCATTTTGAACTAGATCGCTTATCAATAGTTCCATGTGGTCTGATTTATTTACATCGTAAGTTTCTTCATAGCTACAGGTAAACAGCAACAAAGATGAATTCTTTTCGATAGACTTCATTCTTTGCTTGCTAAGTCGATAGCCGTTCCACGCAAGAGCATTTTCACTGACAGGATTATCCACAGATAAGGGTGTTCTGAATTCACTGGTTCTCCTTAAAGCACTTTCATACCTGTATGACTGCACCAAAGTCCATGAACCGTGAGAATCAAAGTAACAGTATACTTCATAGATCGTCAAATCAGAGCCCATCACCTTATAGACGCCTGGTGCCCTGGAACCTTTGGCATATCCTTGGCATGACGTGGCTGTGATTGGTTCGCTATTGTTGTTGCCATGGTTATTGTCGTTGCCATGGTTATTCTCCTGTTGTTCACAGATAAAACGTTTCCATGGTTTTTGCAAAGAGCTGTTTGGTCTACACATTGTGTTACTTGGACAAAGTTCTGATTGTTGACAACAGTTGTATTTCATTGCACAACTCGTGTCCAAACAGTGATCGTCCAAAGTCTAAAGTGACAAACGCAATGTGTTTTTCATGCAAATAGGTAATCTGATGAAACACACCCTTTTTAAACAGAAATTAATTTTTCGATTACAACAACTAAATATCTGTTCAAATATGCTTGATCTGAAATACACAGTTCCTAATTTCATAGTAGATTTATAATTCCCTTTACTTAACACAAATACAAAGTATCAGCAAGTTTCGTAACGAAAAAAAAATGCTACGAATGATTAAAATGCATTTCTGGCTGTTCCTAGTTCTAGGCCTTTTGCCGGGAGGTCAGATCTGCAAGATGAGGTAGACATGAAGAAAACACTTAAAATCTAAAAAACGACACATACGATGACGGAGCAACAAACTGCGAATTCAAAACATCTTTTATTAAAAAACAAGGAATGCCGTTAATTGAACACCTGCAGCCTCATGCAGTTTCAGATAATTGGTTTGTACGTCAATGCTCAAAGTCAGAGTTGCAAAAAGCGTTCAACCTTCCTCCGGGCAAAATTTTAAAAGTTCGCAAACTTTCCTCAAAATGTTGTAAAGTTGGACTTTCCAAACTGAAGATCAGAATGAATCTCGAAATAAATCACTATTTTTTTCAGAAGGAAGGCATGATTATCTAGAATAGATCATCATCTGTTAATTTTTTTGTTATGTTAGTGTTTAGGATACATTATGTAGTGTGTTGACATGAAACCTTCCTCATTGACTGCCCATTTTGCAAACTTTCCTCACGGGTAATACCCGCATACCCGTGGGTTTTTTCAACTCTGCTCAAAGTTTTAACTAATTGAAATTAATGGTGTTCAAGAAAATAATTGTAAACCAATTTCGAACGCAGAATGACAATGAAAGATTAAAAATTCAAATGTGAAACATTGAAAAAAGTAGCAAGGACCAATCAAAAGTTCTCAATCAGTCGTACAGTCATTTCAAAGTCGCGTCACTGAGGAGAATCACCGCAAATAATTAGTGGTTTAAATTGGGTGCGAGACGGCAAACTTCACAAATATATAAGAAAATTTTATTAGTTTAAAATTTGAAATTATTATATAGGAGCTATTACCTGCAAAGGCAAATCTCTCATCTCGTACGTAGCATATACACATCCCCCGTCCTCATCATGAAGCAACGAACTGTTTTCTTCTTTGTGACTTGAACACAGTTGACATTTTGTATTTTGACAAATTTGAAACGACTGACACCGACAGTTCTCTAGACAACGCCCTAGGCACTCTGCGATGTTTCCAGTTTTAATATTGAAGGTTGCAAACAGGCTGGATTCGTCAGCAGCTTTGTTTTTCTCCGTTTTTATGATAAACGGTGATCGACTGTGGGACATCGATAAATCGCTCTGTATTGCCAAAATAATAATGGCCAAGCTAGATAAAATCAAACTATATACCATAAGAATAATATTACACTAACTTAGCAAGGCAATTAAAAAATATATTCAAAAAATATGTTCTGCAATATTCCTGCCAACAGAGCCGTACATGCATGATCAAATTACTTTCATACTTTTTTATATAAACTCGGTCATTTCTTGTTTCGGATATTTTAACGTCAATCAATTGTGGTAAACACATCATCTAATGCATTTTTATCAAGCACTGAATTCCTCGAGGGGTCGATTTTTGTGATCATTAAAAACCAAAACTAAACATATGTTTCAACTAGTACTTCTACTTGATTTCCATGCCAGCGTAACTGGAATACTTTTGAAAGGATCTTTTGAAAGGATTTTTTTAGTTAGCTTATATGTTGTGAAACTGTCGTTATCATACCTCAAAAATCGCTGAAACATTTCGCCCCAAATTAATCTTCGCTCGGAAACAGCGTGATATTTGTGGTGGCTCAGTAGCATCGCGTTCTACTCTTGGCTTGGCCTGTTCTTAATAATCACCAATTATTTGTTCCATTAACTTTTATAACACTTTCATCAATTCCAATTAAAAGCACCTGTAACAAAAAAAAAACATCACCGCATATCCAACAGACAAACAATTTCACGCAAAATTTAAATCGATTACGAGACTATGGCGTTTTTATATGCTACATGGTAATTTAGAGCATGCCTAACCTATGGTTCCATACGAGTATTGGTCGTTAGAAAGAGGACATGATACTGTATTGACACAGGGACGTAGCCAGGGGGGGAGCCAAGGGAGCCGCGGCTCCCCCCTTTCGTTAATAGAGAGGTTTAGCAAAGACGACACAACGCCATGACAACGCCAAAGCGAGGTAAAAACGATGTGGAAATGCCGTGAGCAAATCTGGAGATGGGCAATCACGGCATTTTACGTCGCATTGACGTCACGTCTCTTTGCTAAACCGGGATAGTATTTAACGCGATAGGTGTGTGAAACCTATCATAATTATTAGTATCTGCAGGGCTCCCCCCCCCCCTCCCCTTTGAAAGTTCTGGCTACGTCCCTGTATTGACACCGGATGAAGCTTTTGCGAAGGCTGCCAAGTGAAATACGTAATTTCATGCAAAAACTGACTGCCTGGAAGTAATATTTTGACATACGAGTTTACGTGTGAGAATTATAAGATACATCGAATTCAGTTAAGCTTCGCATCGACAACAGTCAAATGTGCAATATGAGAAACAAAAGAAGAATGATGGGAATGCATGATCACAGTTTTACATGCAAATGTAAAAGATAACACACTAAATATATGGTTGTAATCCCGCGATGCGCATGTTCACCTAATTTAAAACTATATTTTCCTTGTAATTCGTTGCACGCCTAATATTCACTGAACAACAGTTAAAAAAAAATTAAGTATCAAACTTAAGTAACATGGCGAATAGGAAGTTAACAGAGGAACCTTCGAACTTTGTATCTACGCGCATGTCGCATTACGCATGCTCATTATGCAGGTTCTGGCCAGTCAATTGCATTTTCTGGCCAATAGAAACGCTGAACTCGCCATTATTTTGATCAGTTGGTTGCATAAAAAAAGGGGCACAGTTGCACTGCCAAGTGGCCATACTGTTTAATCGCCATACTGTGACTGCACACCCGAGCATATAGGGGGAGTATAAAGGGCCGCCCAAACAATTTCGGGCACACGGGGCAAAATTCTCATTAAAGTCCCCCCCCTCCCAATATAATTATAATAAGATATCAAGTTCGTAATTGTGATTTTGTATACTTTTAAACATATTAGTATTTTATTACTACATATTTATACTCAGTTCAGTACGCTATGGCGCGTGTTTTCCCCCAAACCATAACTGAGATGTGGAATTTTTATACTGAGTACAACGGTGGACTGGTTGCAAACAGTTTTCATCTGAAAAGTAGCTAAAATAATGAAATTTGTCACAATTGTTGGGCTTTTCTGGGATGTCACATTGGCAAGGCGATTCTTTCTCCACATTCACGTGGAAGCCTTCACCAGTATTGTGATGAAGCTCTATCTTGCAGTCATTTAAATAATATCCATTTATTTTACCATCGTAACTAGTAGAAGGAATTTCTAATCTATATCTGTTGGTAATGATTTTCTTCATATCATCGTTGGTAAGCGATATTCGGAGATAGTCTGATGAATTCACATCATGAACCTTCTCGAAGTCACAGGTGAAACGTATCTGCTCAGAATCTTCACTGATTGAAAGCATTCTACCTTTAGAAAGTCGATAGCCACTCCATGTTACATCTGGACTAATGGGAGAGTTGTTCGTAAGAGGTTTTTTAAACCCACTGTCGTTAACTGTATGGTTTTCAAAGCTGAAAGACTGTACCAGAGTCCAAGCGCCATCAGAATCAAAGTGACAGTATACTTCATATATACTATCTGACCCAGCACTTTTCCGCCGCACTACTTTGTACATGCCAGGTATCCGGGAACCTTGGGCGTATCCTTGGCATGACCTGATTGGCTGGTCGCAGTTGTCTCCATAGTAACCATCGGGGCATTTGCAGGAGAAGCGTTTCCATGGCTTCACATTGGAGTTGATTTGTGTACACATTTGGTTGTTAGGACAGAGATCTGATTGTTGGCAACAGTTGTATTTCATTGCACAACTCACGTCTGAACATTGGTTCTCCAACGTCTAAACGAAAGTGACGTAGATATATGATTATAGAGGGTTATGTCATGAAAACAAAAAATAACAAAATATTGGAATGTTTGCTAAAGAAGTATTTGTGGAAATTAACAAATTGAAATAACCTAAAACATGAAAAAATTAAATTAAACATGAGAGCATTTTCATCCGAGTATTACCTGAGCTGTTTCTATCAGATGTCTCATTTCATATGTAGCATAAATGCAGCCATCTTCATCATGAAGTAATGAACTGTTCTCTTCTTTGTGACTTGAACACAGTTGACATTTTGTATTTTGACAAATTTGAAACGACTGGCACCGACATTTCTCTAGACAACGCTCCAGACAATCTGCGATGTTTCCAGTTTTGATATTAAAAGTTGCAAACAGGCAGGATTCGTCTGCTGCTTTGTTTTTCTCTGCTTTAATGGTGAACTGAGGTTTGTTGTTGATCATTGTAGGATTGGCAGGAGATAGTGCTGCCAAAACGATGGTTATCAGTCTGTAAATATCAAGATTCAAGATGATGTCTGTTTATTTAGCAGTACAGTTGACATACGCAGTACTGTTTAATAAACACATTTGCTCTGTGTTCTGACCTGCATGTCGTAAATTCATGAACAAATAAATTATTTTATTTTTTGATCATCTAAGCCCTACGAGTCTCGACTATATACATATACTGTCTACTGTAGCCTGATATTACACAGGGGCATACCTCAACCCATCTCTCCAAGCAGTAGAAAAAAGCTTACATTAATTAAACATACGAGTGAAAAAAAGAAACATGCTTCCAAGGGCGTGATAACGAGGAGTGTGACAATTCCAAATTTACAAAAGTCGTCAGTAAAACAGAGTTATTGCCAGGCAGAAAAGAAAAGATCGGGAATTGTTGGTATATTTATCAAAAAAAGTTGGTGTGGTCGACAATTGGAAATGTTTTTATAACAGACTTCAAATAACGGTCTTTGTATACACGCATACCTCAGCTTATTTTATTACAACCCAACCCATGACAACATTCTTACCGTAACATGGTTGTCGACATCTAGTCTCGAGACAATCTCTTCCAAAACTCTTCTCTAAGCTTCGCTCTGAAAACCTTTTTCAGGAGTATCGATCTTCTTCAAATACTTTTGGAGAAATTCGTACGCAGGGAAAAGTAAATACATTCACACACACACTACAAATAATGGCGTAGGGCGAGTGAGATATATTGCGACGTGACGAGATTTGCGTGCAATATTTGCAATGCAATGTTTCGTCTATTATATACCTTTACTCGCAGCATGCTTGTAAATGAAGCTAAGAGTGTCATTAATCATAAACATCCGACACTCTGATATGAGAGTGATTATATATTTGAGAATCATAATTTGACCGATAATTTTAGCATGATCTGGAATACAATCAGACAGCAGGAAAGGGAAGGAAATAAGAAATGTGCACTAAGCGGAGGAAACGGTGTTCTGCAGAGGAAATTAAACGGAAAATTTTCCGCATCAAGCATTGGACAAATTATTTATTTGATTGCCATTTCACATGAAGTAACTATGCATTTAGGTGCATCAGTTGTTTTAAGATGTTTCTGGACACAATAAGAAGATCGTTCACAAAGCCTTTTACCACAAGATGAAGTTTATTAAAGTTTATGACCGCAAGATGAAGGTTATTAAAAATTCCACCTATTGCACCATACTCCCCCCCGGAGTATATAGCACCTGCTCGAAAGAGTGATTTTCATTGGTTCGCTTAAACTTATAGGTTTGACAATGGGATAAAACAGCTCGAAAAACAGGTTCCAAATTAAAACTACAATGTCATCCCTTATATGGGCCTATCTCGTCGTAATTAAATAAACGTCTGGCACAACCAATATGAAGAGAACATGTGACACTGTCGTCCAATGAAAACGCAGAATGAGCTCTCGTTATTATAAACAGCTCTAAACTAGCATTTTGACATAAACCCATTCTAAAATACACAAACATAAAATTTACAAGAAATAGAATTGGGCATTCGGAAATAAATATATCGAAACAAATTGTCTTAGCTGAATGATAAAATCTTCTTGGTCCCATCTGCGCATTAATGCGCATTGTGGATTGCCGTTAATGGACTCTCTCAATTTTACCTTAAAAATAGCAATTTACAAATACACCTGCACACGTATAGCATAATTACTGTAAAGACAACGCTCTATGGCCACTTGGGTTTAAAACGAAGAGTTACTGTAGCCAGTGTACAAATATCGTAGCGACATTGTGACAAAGAAAGCTCTGTGATGCTAAACTCTATTTAGAAGAATATGGTTTTTTATCGAAGATTTGTGAGGTATGAAGATAAACAATTTACAACAATGTCATGTTTAAGATCGTAACCATTAATAAAAATAGATGAACATCGCGAAAATATTCAACTGGCTCGCTCTTATTGAAATATTCTAGCCAAATAATCATTTTACTTTACCGCACTTTACAACAGTATTATCATTTGGCATAAATATTGGCGAATTCAGAAAGCACTTATATTTATTAATATTATCTTACAGCGTGGTTGCATTCATTTTGTCAATGCAACTACACAACAGTCGACCTCAATTCACCATCAAAGCAGAGGAAAAGAAAGCAGCTGACGAATCCTGTTTGTTCAAAACTTTCAGTATCAAAACGGGAAACATCGCAGATTGTCTGGGACGTTGTCTAGAGAACTGTAGATGCCAGTCGTTTCAAGTGTGTCAAAATACAAAATGTCAACTGTGTTCAAGTCACAAAGAAGAGAACAGTTCATTACTTCATGATAAAAATGGCTGCATTTATGCTACATATGAGATGAGAAACTACACAGAAAGCAACGTTGAGGTAGGTTTTTTCAAGGGATCCGCGTATTTTTACGTGTTTGCATGCTTGAAAACCAATTTAGGCATCTCGCAATTAATTTGCATACAAGCGAAAATGTTTATTGGAATAATTGCTATACTGCTTGTACCGCGGGTGGCTAATAGCACTTGAACAATACAGATTCATTCAATATGCTGTGTAGAGCAGATGTTTCAAGAGCAATTTGAATGACAGTTGACAAAACAGGGACAAAATTAAGAAAGCACGAAGTATATCGATTATTCCTTTATCCTACGATCCCTAATGTCCCGTGCCCTGATCCCAGACCTAAATTCGTGATGAGATCAAAGACGATACATTCGTGACTTGTAACATGAAAAATAACTGAAGTATGGGTGGAAGACAGACAGAAAGCCTTCATATCAAAGGAAATTTCAATTATCACATATGCCATTATTGACCTCTTTTTACACGTTCGTCATGGAATTTATCTAAATTAAACAATTTATCGGCTTTGTTGTGAACTTTTTTCCCAAAGTGTCCTATACCTATGACATGAAAAACAACTTTTATTGCCCTTGTGTAAAATACTATTCATTAACAAGTTTTCGGCTGCCAGTCTACAGCCCCTATCAACCCGCCTCCCGTTGAAGGTTGCAGAGCGTTTCAAATTTACTCTGACTTTTCTATAGCAAACAAAAAGGCAATGTTCAAACACGCGTTGTGCAATGAAACGTAATTGTTGTAAAGAACCATCCCTTTGTCATCAGAACGAACGCTGCAAACCACTTAATTCCCTTGCAAAGCCCTGGAAACGCTTCACATGCGAATGCAAGGATGGTTACCATGGAAATACGTGTGAGCCAATCAGGTCATGTCAAGGCTATGCCAACAGTTCCCAGCCATCTGATTGGTACAAAGTTGTGAATACTAGCGCTGGGTCACTCGTGAAAGTATACTGTCATTTTGATTCACACCGTGCTTGGACTTTGACGCCACTGGGCAAAAGTAAAAACTCGACTCAATGTTTTTCGGTAACTAAGTAGTCTTTTCTTCGCATATTTTAAAGTAAATAGTAAATAATTTCAATCTGTAACATAGCAGCTGAATAAATTAATTAGCGACCTAAACAAACACTTGGAAAGCTTAGCTTTCAAATATATTATGCATATATCAATAGCAAACGCTGGTCACCAATGAATTATCAATTTTCTCTGCTCGAGAAAGGAGGTATAGATTAATCACAAACCGTTTAAGTATGACTTTCTAGCTCTGTCTTGTATATAAAACATAATATCAAAATATAAAATTTTCAATATTATTCTACATGTTTTGGTATTACTATTCTCTGGCATGTTTCATTCCCCTGTCTATAACACAATGTTTACATGCACGAGAAGCTACACGGGAATAGAACACGTACAGGTAGGCAGGAACACAAGTTAATTTCAATACATGATAAATATATTTAGGTCAGAGAAACATGTATCAGACATATAACTTATTAAAGTAGTCAAATGGTCTTATCCTAAGAAAATAACTACACACAATTTTAACAAGTGTTGATCACTTGACCGTAGGGTATTTGATAAAAAATGTACAAAGAGATAAATGCATAATAAAATACATTACTACGTGCTTCCCTGTAACCACGGGTACAGTAACTGTAGCTGTTCACAACCTTTCAAACGACTGTCTTAACAAAACTACTTTAAATTTGAAACTATACTTGAGAAAGTTTCCACACAACCGAATTTCACTCAACAACAGCCAGTTCTTTCTCAAGCAATCTTCTGACCTTCTCCTGTTCGTGATCAATTGTCCACAATGGGGGCAAATATTTCGGTTTCATCGTTTCTAAAAAGTGTTTTCTCCACATCCTTTCAAAGCTCAATAACTCGCCGCTTTCCTTCACTTTTAAAACCACTTCTCGACCATGGGAAACAAAATCACAATTCTCTCTTCTGGTTTCGAGCTCCGAAGCTTGAAGCAACATTTCGCGTGTGGGGTTGTCAGTCTTGAGATAATCTTTGACAGTAGATAGCAGTTCATTTCGTCTTTGTTCAGGAATCGTCTTTCCAGCGTAAACAAGAGCCTTAGCAGCACACTTCACTTTCTTAAGTTCTGGATCTTGTACGAGCCTTGCCACCTGGGCTGAAGCTAGATATTGCAAAAAGGACAACTAATGGCTCAGCAGTTTATTCAGTAATGGTACAAAAATATGCATCTCAATAGTTGGACATGCGGTACTGGCGCTTGATTTCAAAGGGTTTAGCCTTTTTCAGGACAGTATTGTTAAAAGCTCATTGGGGACAGGATTGTTAAAAAATCATATCCAAAGTTGACAAGATGTTGTTTTTTGAGCGTATGTTTTTTTCTTGTATTGTCTACTGGTAATGGTTTTGCACAATAAGTAAGGGGGAATTTCATCTACAGGGTGTCTCCAGAGCCCCACTATAAAACGAACAGCAACGAAAAAGAGCCTGTTATTCAGGACAAATTGACATATGTTGGTTACCTAAAGGTGCCTGGTATTTCTCCGCCAGTTTTCTTCTCAACAAATCATCGTGGTACGTTGAGATCATGTGACATGGTGGGCATAGCAACAACACGTCATGGGAATGATGATCTTTCATACAGGCAGGAAAGTGTTTTCTGTAATCATGAGGAATCACATTTTTCCTCATGTAGCTGTCGTCCCTGCCACAAACAACGCATACGTTTTCTTTGAAAGTTAGGTAGTAGTTGTTTTCTGGGTCAAACGGTCGACCTGACGGTTCGAAGTTTAAACGTATCGTGTAGGGTTCGTCTTTCACAACTTTAGCTAAAAATGAAAAAGAGAATGCAAGAAATAGTTAATAGAATGCAAGAAATAGTTAAGAGAATGCAAGAAATAGTCAAGAGAATGCACGCTTGCAGTAAATCTATATGGTTATTACCTGCTTCACTTATTTTTATTTCTAGTCAAATACACAGACAATTGTTTGTCACAACGTGTTTTTTGGCAGAATATATCCACTTACCTAAATCTCGAGAGAGATACCATTCAGCCTTTCGTTTGTCACATGTACTCAACATTTCACCGTCAGGTGCCTCAAGCACACAATTCTGATACAATGGTGCTCGTCGTGGTTTCAATGCAGACACTTTATTGGCTGCTTGTGAAGATAATCCTGGTTTTCCTTTTTCATTACCCTGAATTGTTCCTCCCGCCTTCTGTTTTGACTTCATCTTATAAGGCACATCCACAATCCCATGACATAGAGGAGTGATAGAACTCCAGAACTCAGGCAAGGAAAACAGCTTCTCATTCAACTCTAATGCTTTAAAACTTTGATACTGAGTGTAGATTTTTGTCTTGTGTTTTCTGGGATCCTGTTCTTGTGGTGTTTCTTGGTATCCAAGTACAGAACCAAATGAGTTTTTAACCTTGGTTACAAAACTAGAAAGTATCCCCTCTTCAGGAATGTTTCCAGTCAAGTGACTGGATTCACTTTTGTCAGCAATGTTTTCTGATCTGCTATGACTGTCAATAGTTGGGATTTCATTTTGTACACTACATTGACTGCTGGTGTCCTTTAAAGAAGCAACAAATGTCTTCCCAGGATCAGTTTGACTGGGGACAATATTTTCACTGTGCTTAGCAGGTGTGCATTCATTATCAACATAATGTTTGCCACTTGATTGAGAGCTTTTACTTTTTAAATGAACATCAACAGCTTGCACAATATCTTCATTTTGGCTTGTTTTTCCTGCCTCAACTCGACTTTCCCTCTCTCTCAGTTTTGAAGCAGCAAGTTTAAAAAATACTTGGGCAGCCACAATTGCATCATTAGCAGCATATTGGATCTGCCGTTCCGAGAGGTGAGGAGCTTCCCAGTTACTGCATCTAATTTTCCAATCCTTGTCCATTGTTTCACCAATTATCTGCTGTGACAAGGCTGACAAGCTCATACCTTCTCTACAAAAATGTTTTTAGCACATTAAATGGCATCCTTTTATGGAAAAAATCTCTTTGACAATTCAAGAAATTTCTAGTAATTTCCCCAATGGTTACGACAGTATTGCCTAGCTATGGTATTTTGGTCATTTTGGTAACTTCACATTCATAATATCTTGAAAATTTTAGAGCAATTTCATCTTGACATTGCCCTACGCTTCACAAAAATGACCAAGTAGGGTGTTCTTTCATCAAAAATTATTTTGAATGAGTCAAAACACATTTTTCAAGTTTCTAAGATTTCACCTATGCTGGTCTCTATGGAAACTGGGACGTGAGTTATGGCAACTTGACATGTAGATTTTGAAAATTAATATATCTTAAAAATGCCCCTAGATGGATTGCATCTTGAGACAAATTTTACTAGTGCAGTAATTACCTCTAATAATTGTAATAATTGCAGGAACCACTGAGTGTTTTCATAAAATACACAACAACGACATAAAGACAACATTTTGATTCAATGTTTCAACTTTATTTTGTTATTCAGAGTTACTGTTGTTGTGTATTTTAATTACCTCTGAGTTCAAATGGCGACATGTCTACAGGATGTCCCAAAAAAACCCAAAAACTATTGAAATCACCTATTGTTAACATTTGAATGCCCTAGCACTTGTTAAAAAACTAAAATATCTTTGTAAAGTATGCTTGTTTTGCTCATGGGAATATTGATAAAAGCCAAATTGAATAGGCTAAGATAACCCATGCATAAAATTTGATTGCATTTTTAATATGCACTTGTAGGTTTAGTTTTTTTTGTCTGGCATAACAATGGTTAACACTGAGTATTACTATTAATTATGATGGTTATGTCAATAGTTCATCCACTCGTGGGTTCAATTTAGTGCTAGGCATTGAAATTCTTACAATAGATCATTTTCAATAGTTTTTGGGGTTTTTTGGGACACCCTGTATTTTACCAGAATGCATTGCAGGTACCAAGTAAGAATACTTGGAAAAAGATGACAAGAAGCAAAGCTAATGGATTGAAATTTTAACACAAGTGTGAGAATAACCAATTTTCTTCTGTCTGTTCTTCAAAAGACGTTATTTGCCTTTTTAAATGATTTCAGACTGCCATGCATTCTGGTAAAATTGACATCCGCCATCTTTTTTGCTACGGCGAACTATTAGGCAACCTACCTAGTACCACTCTTGGAAATACAATGTTCAACATATCCCTGACATCTTAAAGCAACATGTCTCAAGTCAACGCAACCTTGCATAACCAATCCATAACATGAATTCAACTTCTTTGTATCTTCACTAATCCCCACTCCAGTTTTCAGGACATTTCTATCTTCTAAGATATCTCTCAGTTTATCCGGGAGCCTTGCTTTCATTTTACACAATCGTATTAAAAAACAAGTTCCCTTTGGGAATGCCAACTGGAGCAACGCCACGGGACTAACAGGAGTTTCTTGTCGTTCCTGACTCACCCATTCACAATCAAGTCCCAACACAATTATTTCATGGCAATAATTTTCAATTTCTTCGCATAATTTCGCATTGCAAGCATCCAAATCTTCAAAAACGACGATGCTGGAACTAAATTTTTGCTCCATTTCGGTGAATGAAAACCTCTTCTAATTGTTACATCAAAAAAGAATTTTAAAACTCAATTCATCAATCATCCGCCATCTGATAATTTGCAAACACATGAAAAGTCGGTGATCTTTTCGTCGCGAAAAAAAATGCTGGGGAAGTTGAAACTTGAAAACTAAAAATGTGCAGACTGAGATCTGCAGAGAAATTATGCTTATACTTTTGTTTTAGTAAATAAAAAAAGGAGAATAAAACAATACATTAATAAAAGAATATTTGCAATGTTGCAAAGGAAATCCCCGTAATCGTTGCCCAAACAACAAATTAATTAAGTCAGCAGCAGGCGGCAATGTACAAAGCTGCAGCTATGCTTGGTGTCATAACCCGCCGCTTTTGTAAAGCGTCCCTTGTCTGCAGCTCAAAGACATTTTACCGTTCATTTGCTTCGGATATGTCCGAAAAAGTTGAAGAAATAATCGATTTTTGGTTCAAACCTGACCATGTGCCCTGGTTTGGTGGAGGAGAAGCGGTGAATAATGAAATTCGAGACAAATACGGTGACTTAGTCGAGGCGGCTTTCGAAGGCAAGCTGGACTCTTGGAAAGAAGAACCGCGAGCAAGTTTGGCGCTGATTTTAATCTGTGATCAATTCTGTCGAAATGTGAACAAAGGCACAAAGCGAATGAGCGAGCTTGACCCGATTGGAGCAGAGCTGGCTCACAAATTTATCGAGCAGAAGACGCATAATCATTTGGATTTCTCGTTCCATCAGCGTGTGTTTATTTACCTACCTTTTGAGCACAGCGAGAATCGAGCGAACCAAGAACTCTCGGTGAAACTATTCACCCAGCTGGCGGATGATGCAAAAACACCAGAGGAGAAGAAAGCAGCCGAGTCATGTCTACAGTATGCAAAGAATCATAAAGAAGTCGTGGATAAGTTTGGTCGGTATCCTCAAAGAAATGCCATGCTTGGCCGAGAAAACACCCCTGAAGAAGAGGAATTCTTGGCTAATTTACCATCTAAATATAAATGGTGAATTCACCATTAACTTTACCACACTGACTATAATTATGTATAAAACAAATCTGTAATGTTATGCATAATTGTACACCTAATGGTTGTCTAATTGTTGTAGTATTACATAATTATGTATCCATTATATTAAAATGGTTATAAACCTTGCAATGTTATCTATGGTGTCAACACCCCTATCCAAATGCTTAGCCTGTTTGAGGACTGCAAAAAACATGTAATGGTCAAAATACTTTCTTCGATTTCCAAACACCAAAAGACAAAGCTGAGTTTTGAGGCAAAACACAAAACTAACTTTGAGGTATTTTGAACCAGGAAACAATTTTGTGGCTCACATGCTTTGTTTGTTGCAGACTTGAATTTTTGCAGATGCTTAATAATTATGAAATCAATGTGGGCAATGGGGCAAACTAGGAAACAGTGTAACCATGGCTTTATTCTTATCATTTAAAGGCATGGAAGGAGAATTCAATGAAATATCACCAAAAGGGATGATAGGTGTGTGATATTTCATCGAATTCCCCTCGCTTTAAGTCTATAAATGATATATTTTACCTAAAAATAGGCCATATATAGAAAAACAGAACTACATGGAGTACTTACAATTAAAAGCTTCGCCAGATTTTCTTCATCTGTAAGTCCTTCAACACTCCTAGCTGCCACGAAATACCTTTCTGGCGTGTCTCCCGTCTAATAAACGTGCATTTTCTTCGTCTTTTGACTACTAAAATATTAATATTTTGACCTCCGCCATTTTGAACTTTAAATATGAAATTTTCCCGCCATTTTTCGCAGTTAGTTATTCGCGAGAGATCCGCGCGTGGGTACACAAATTCGAGAATTGACATATCACGTGGTATAAATGAAGGTGTCTGATTGTGCCAGCAGACCGCACATGTTAAGGGGATAAAAAAGCGGCGGTTCTGAGCCATGTATTCCGACTGAGTTTATAGGTGAATATCAAACCAAAACAAGACAATGACTATATGACGCCACAATAACAGGATCAATGGACCATCCCCAAAAAGACGAAGTTTTAAATTGGGAAACAATTTTAGCACAGTTGGAAAGAGCTTGCTAAATTTAGTGAAATTGTGAAGTTTGGTTGCAAAATATTGTAAAATGTGGAAAATATAGTCCTGTAAAGTTTGCGAATTTTGCATACTTTTGTATTACGCGGGAATAGCGTTACCGCATGTGGAAAGGCGGTGACGCTTTTTCCCGCGTAATACAAAAGTATACAAAATTCGCAATCTTTACATTACTATATTTTCGACATTTTACAATATTTTACAACCAAACTTTACAGTTTCACTAAATTTAGGAAGCTCTTTCCAACTGTGCTAAAATCGTTTTCCAATTGAAAGTTTGTCTAATTGGGGAATGGTCCATTGGCGGGCGAATACACTAGAATCATAAGGGACTGCTAGTAAGCCTTTTCGCAGCTCAGTTAGACTTTGTATTTCAAAGTTCACTTAGCTGAAACGGCCAGCTTTAGGGTCACGTAAAAGGTCCTAAAATTAGAACCATGGACTGCACAAGGACTACACTAAAATGAGATATTACTAAAAGTTGATAATAAAATTGATAACAATATATTAATAATGAATCGTTCTGGCTCTAAAATATCAAAGTTTTAAGTACACAAAAAACTCCATTTCTAACATGAAACATTTAAAATTTACATTGGGATATAAATATACAATTAACTACACCTCAATTTTCTTATAAAACATCTTCAAATTTAATCCCGGCTCAAAAATAAAACTTATTTCGCTTACTTATAGTTATGTACACTAGCTTAGGAAGTCATTGTAAAATTACAAACACTATTCAGCATTAAGACATGGTGTTGAGACACATTTTAAAATTGTTTCACTAGTGGATGAAATATTGCCACACTCGACAATGCAGCCTTCCAGAGTCTTGCATTTCGATCGAGGATTTCTGTAAACTCTTCTCCTGCCAACAATCACCTCAAAATTTTTGCTTGAAAAATGGATTGATCAAACTTGACCATATTTCTGCATGGACAGAGCCCAAAATCTTCATCTGAATTTAAAATAATCCAGCATCCTTTCTCTTGTCAAGTTTCTTCCATTTTGGTAATTTATTAAATTCATCCTTGGTCATTTTAAATACCTCCTAAAAATATATACAATAGCTTGTTACAGCGCTCAGCATTTCAAATACATGTCTGGGATTGCAATTTTACATAACATAATACAACTCCTTTCAAATATGAATAACACAAGATGTTTCAAAATCAATTGTAATCTCACGCGAAATCCACGTGATCATGAAATGATGAAATATGATGTGAGCTCATGTGATTTGGAAAGATGTGATGTGCAAGGGTGATTATTTTTATTTTAATGTTTTTCTCCAAACCTTGAATTCTTCATCAGACAGGTACATTTCCATTTTCAAAGGATCTACTCCCTCTGGTAAAGGTCGAACTAATAGTTCCGCCAATGTATAGCGATCCCTGCAATAACAACATCACGATGTTATATTTGGCGAAACGAAAGACGACACGTTAACTTGCACTTGGAATATTTTCGAAATGGCGCTACAAACCTAGATAACCTTGCCAGAAGTTCAGTCATTGATTCCTTTTTGCCATCGATTTTTCCACTCTATAAAATGACAGGAAACATTTTAATTTAATATTTATAGCCATGTCCTATTTCGATAGTTAATGTGATTTACCATGTTTGAAACATAGTTATCACAATGAAAAACTCAGGTATGTAATTAATTTCAGCTTTCCCCACAGGGAAATATCATAATACCTCTAAATTAAGTTTTGTCACGTCAGGATGATCTTCCCAAAAAGGAAAGAGAGCGCGAAATTCGACTGGTTCTAAACCAGCATTAACCACATAAGCCTTGGACATCTGACGACCAACCGCTAAAAAGAAAGTGACATCAAGATTACGTACGAGTTATGACTTTGGGCTCCTTTCCTGTTGCCGTTTTTTACACGTTGGTACACGGAAAAAAAGTTTCTAGTTTCTTTGTGTTTGACGATTTTCCTTGTGATGAAAACACGGCAAGTAATATGGCTCATAATGATTTGTTTTCACTTACAATCAGCATAAGACTGAACACTTTGCATTGCGAGTTTTCTATCTCTATGCCAGCGAAATTCCGCTGATCCAGTAGTGGTTGCAGACTCAGATTCCTCGGGATTGCCAGGCCACCACCCCTGCCAGAGATACATTTCATGCACGAGATCAACAAGGAACAACGCTAAAAATAAAAAAAGATATGCACCTAAATTGGTCAGCACATCAGCTTCTGTAAGTTCAAGCTAATAGTGGCTGGGGAACAATTACAGTACTTGGGTTCTCCTTCTACCAGTACGTGGTCTTACTCGATTACATGCAAACAGCCGTACGTTTACACCACAGAACATTGTATTACCTGGTTGTGTTGCACCGTAAAGGATAGCCTGTCTGAACGGGTACGGTGACACGTGATCACTTCGTGTTTGATTGAGAATTTCGTTTGCCAGAAATGGTCCTTCAGTACTCAGGAACGTGAATAACCTTACACGATTGTCACATTTTCCACTTGCTGTAAAAACAAAACACTTGACCATTATTGTTCAGAAATATTTACAGAGAGACTCTGGAGCAAAATTTCAACTTAGATGCCTATTATAACGGAGTATACGATCTTTCCACATCCATTACACCTTTTATGGCGACAGCTTAACATAGCCTTCCAACATGTGAGTGCTTTTAATCCTTTTCTTACCTTATTACCACACTTAAGAACACTCTTCTACACTGTTGCCTTGCCCCCCTCCCCCCAATGCACACCCCAAATCACTTACCATTTTTCAAGGATCCATAATCATTCCTGCCATCCAATGCTTCCCAGAAAAGATCTCCTTCGTGACCTTCTTCCAACTCAACCGTGTCCACTTTGCTGATGTCAAACAAATCTTGAAACCTGAAAACAGCATTACATATCCTCATACTCGCGTGACTTTAATTGTACCGAGGCATGTTTCCAACCAGGAAAATTCTCCTTGGAACAGGATAGTTAGCGAACTCAGGATAAACAAGTTTACATTCAGTTTATTATTTACATGGAGAAGACAATAAGAAGAATCTTACCAAGCTACCAATCTCTTAGCTCCTCTTAACGCGCCTTCCCTTTTCTCTTTGGTCGATTTAACGCCATGCCAGACACATATACCAATAGTTTTATCAATGATAATTACAACGAAGGATGAACGCGACCTGAGATTGCTGGATCTACATAGATTTCACAGTAAAACAAAGAAATATTTGAGACTATTTGAGATCATCCAAGTTAAACCCTCGTTCCTTTTAACGATTGAATGTACGAAAGTTAGCAGTAAACTTTTATGTACCTGGCTTCCACTTGAGTCAAACATATTTCTTTTTCGTCTTCGTTATGAACACAGTACATGAAAACATTGTCTTCCTCTGTAATGGAATTTGGACGATTCAAATTAGTTTTGAACAACCTGGAAAAGAAAGAAGAAAAGTGCATCCTCTACGTACCAATTGACTTCGCCTCATCTGGCCTAAAAACAAAAATAATAGAACGTGTTCGTGAATTCTGCTTAATATGATTGATGCTCCTCTCTCAACTAGCATTCATACTTACTTGCCGTGATGAACAATCATTTGTCCATCAAACATATTCAAGAAACACGCCGACTCATGTCCTTCGTCCACCATAATCTAAAATGGAAAATGATAGCGCTTTAAAATCTTTTCAATCTCACTAACTACCGCCTGTGTACGCACGGCTAACATCAGTCACTAAACAATGACATCTATGACAGATAAGGCTTCCCAGTTACCTGTGGACTTTTATCAGAATCTAATTCGATAGTTGCCAAAGCTGAAGTCCCTTTGCCACTTGCCGAACAATCTCTGCCATGCCAGAAGAAATACGCAATCTGATCCCGGCCTGTTGTATCACGTTTCGATTCTCCGCCCTTCAGAGAACGAATACCTGAAGCTTTTACTGAATAGCTCCACCGGATTACATAACCTGGAGAAGTTAGATAAGAATGCAAATATTAAGCATTCAAAAGTGGGTTCCTGATTGCTACTGAATATAGTATTCCTAAACAAGTGAATGTACTAAATCGCACGAGCTGATCTTTCAAAGCATTATCATTGAAGTCAACAACGTTATCTTACTTTCTGCTGAATAAAAATGTCCCCATTCTTTCTCCTCGAGCTGCCGTGATTCTTTCTCAGAACTGTGATATACTGTCACAGAATTTGTAATCACGCTCAGTCCTCGCCTTTCGATCTCGTCATAGCTACCCCGACCACGCCCAACATTCACGCCTTGACAGAAAAGAAAGAGGATATTAATGTTCTTACGCAAGCACGTTCATGTTAGTTCAATTGTATATGTATATTCGGATGCTGAATATTAGACTCTCATACCTTCCAGGATTAATTTGATCGGTGGTGGTTCCTCTGCCATCTTTGCACCATCATATGGAACCAGTTCAACAGCTTGGTATTCTGATTTCTGAAAACGACGTAATCACGCTAGTAAAGGATTGGAACAGCGAGCAACAACAGTAAAATTACACCAAGTTTCTACCTCTATCTTGGCCATTCGTTTAGCATATCCTTTGCTTAAATTCTTATTAAGCTTGTCTTTCTCTTTATCCATTTTAATCTTTTGTGAGACGTCAGGCCAATCAAGGAACTTTTGCTCAAACAATATCGTCTCGGCTCGCTCCGTCATTCGCCCGAATAGGGCCCAGGAGGGTCGTTTAAGTTGACGGGGCTCCCCGTCGTCTTTCGGCATATTTGGAGTGATAGGATTTAGCGAGTTGTGAACTTCAAATGGAGATTTATAAATCTCTTGTGCTAAGTCGACAGCCTTGTTTCTCGTGGCTTTGTCACACGTACGACCCAGCCACGCATATACCTCAGTACCAAAGTCAAATACGAATGCCTAAAAATGATTAAGTATATAATAGTGACGCAAAAAAATCTGAATTTTCCATTTTATGTACGATGTATGACAGTGGCGGATCTAGCGTAGGTCAAAATAAATTACTACAGCTCATTCTTGGATATATTTACATTTTAAAACACCTTCAAAGCAATTTCATTGGTAAGATTTTATTCTTTGGAAATTCATAACCAATGACATTGTTATAAAGTTATTTTGAATTTAAAATTGGGCTGCTATAATTTATTTTGACCTACGCTGGATCCGCCACTGATGTATGAATTCCTCCAGAAGAACTTACTTCACTTTTGAGGAGAGGAGTGCTTATACTGTACTAAAGGGGTAAAAATAAGGAAGGATTGGCAGAAGTATCCATTATAGATTATCATATGATTACCTTATCAGAGTCCAACATGTCTATTTTTGGTATTTTTCCACACAGTTCTGTCATTTTGTGTAATGTCGTAGGTTCAGTGCTTGTGTCCATAGAGTAAACAACATTGCCGGAGACAACTGCTTTCTCATATTCGCTGTCTTTTGGTATTTCTTTACTGCCTAAATAAGATATATTGCTTGGGAATAACTGACGATAATACCACTTCGTGCGAGAGGAACCAAAGCATTCGGAAAAAACCCATATCTTTCGGAAGGGAAAACTGACCATACAAATTTCGATGACGCCAGGAACCGCTCAAAGCAACGAGGTGATTTCTGCAAACCTTCATCAGTTTCGCTTACCTTTCACTATCTTTTTCCCACCCAGAGTATCCCAAAATGTCCTTGTGAGTCCCGTTCCCACATTCACTCCGCCATCTTTAATAATCGTAACAATAGTAGCATTACAGTTCAACAACTTGTACTGGAGGATTTTGTTCGACAACTCCGACGCCTTGAAATGAGAAAATTTCGAAATGACGATCAGTTGTAATGTATTCGTTGGAATACATTCCTGAATTTTGCTAACCAAAATGGATCGTTACCTTGGATTTCTTCATCACGTTGGAATCTTTGCCATTCCAGACATGAAGAGATTTCTCCGTGACCAGTATGAATGAATCAGCGGAGTTTAACGACTCAACACTTGGTTCAACCAATCTTGTTTGCATGTGACGATGACCTGTCAATACAGCAGTTCAGTTTAATTACGATGGAAAGCCTTACACCCGCTTTCAAAATCACGCGACCACGACATAATTTTAGTTGCAAATGTCACTTTTATGTCAGGCGAACTGCTATAAATGGCAACGACGAACGTACACAAATATACATCAAATCGTACTTTTGTAATAAATGCCGCTAAAACGTCTTGAAAACCATTCAAAACATTTCTTCATAACGTGGGCATGACATACTCATAGATATTGAACAACAAAATTCGAAACTTTGTACAATTTGAGCTCATAGCATACTTTCGGTTTGGTCGCGTGGTCTTGATAAGGTATGTAACAGAAGGAGCTATAGTCCTGCACTGGGTACAATTCCTGTTACAAGTATATAACGCCTATTTATGCCTGCATCTGAAAAGCTCTTTCTATATCTTTAAATTTAAAATTTACCTTTAATTTGCAGGAGCATAACAGACGCTGTTCCATCATGTTCACTCTTCTCTTGACTCACTCCCGTTCTTGATTTTGATGTCTTTTTCAAAGTGATTTTAGACACGTCTTCTTTGGCCGCAAGACCAGCCAGAGCGTCGACAGCAAACTTATTGATGTCTTTCGATTCTTACACAAAACAAAGGCAACACTTAAGCAACATACACTAGCAGCACCACGCAGTAACAACACAACAATAGGAGGAATATCTTACTCCTGTCCCCTGGCTCTATAACACGACCCAGTCTTCCTATTGCAGTCGGTCTGGGCAGGGCGTCTTCTTCATCTTCTTCGTCCTCATCATTGAAATTCTGCAAGGAAAATAAATGAAGATTGAACGATATAAAAGTTTTCGAACTTGAAGAAAACTAATGTTATTGAACTGACCTCGGTTCCAGTTTTAAGGTCATCCCGTTGTTGAAGTTTCCTCACTGGATTCGACTTCGCAGCTCTTCTGTTAGTTGGTCGAACTTGGCGTCGGAAGTCGGAAAAATCACGCAACCTAAAATATTGATGAAAATATTAAAATCCAAGTTCTTCCCAAGCCAAGGCTCGAACTGTAAGCATTTAAGCATTGTAAAACCTCCAACTCAGAGTGCGTGAAAACAAATGCATGTTTAATTTGCATTTACCTCAACCAGCTAAATGTTTTACCTCATGGTCAAAGTAAACATGGTCAAAGTAGAGAAAAGTGGAATAACACTGACATCGAGACTTACTGTTTAACTTCGTCAGGATTCACTACGTCGTCAAAAGAGAATTCATCAGCAGCCCTACTAGTGCAAAATAAATAGCGAGGTTGGATTAGAGGTCAAGAAAGAAAATTTATGATTTCATGTCGATTTAAGTCAACAAACGTTAAAATTCACGAAAGTATCTTACCAACCCTGACAATTGACCAAGACTGCCACGAATTTATTTTATTTATCTTATTAAAGTTATTTGAAACTCGAAATACGCATACTTTTTCTCTGGAATGTCCCCAACATCCTTCTTAGCTTTCTTCCTGTTTTCGTCATTTTTTACGTCTACTCTCTCGTTCTCTTTAATCTCGCTCTTCTCAACATTCGTCCCAGTTTCCTCAGCATGCATTCCTCCCGCCAAATATTTCTTCGTCTCAGACTTGACATCTTGAATCTCTTTCAAATCACGTCGTTTACAGTTTGCACTCAGTAGTTCCTTGATGAATTCTGCTACTTTGACTTTCCTATTCCTCTTCTGCCAACCTGTCAGAGAAATATGGTGAAGGTTAAGAACAATTTGTACATACAGTGTTTCAACAAGAATTCCACGAAATTCTTGGTTTTTATTTGCGAATCGCACCAGTTTCAGACATTTCAAAATAAACGGATGTATTTTGCACTTTCAACAAGAATTAATAAAATAGTAACATATGGTTCTATCGGTTGTAAACTCGATTAAAATCGATCCACGCAAAGCTACACAATATACTGTAATATACAGAAATGCCAGATTTACCTTGTTTGATGTTACCAAGGATCACGGGCGGCGGTTTCTCGGAATCCTTCGGCGGGCTGTCGCGACCTGTCGGCGTATCATTGCCATCTTTCGGCGATTCCCAATAGCTCATTTTTCCTTTGATATCAACGTCAACTGCTTCCTCTTCCAGCTCTTCAGATGTCTTCTCTGCCCCAGGCTCTTTCCAAAACGAGAGCGCATCTTTGATGCTTGCCCCTTGAGTTTCTTCCTCTATCGTAGTAAACTTTCCCCCCTCACGGTTGACTGGTACTGGTGCCCCATTTTCGTCAGACCTGCCTGCCTCTCCATTTACATTGTCCGAATCTAGGGTGGTCTTATCAGGCTCGGGTTTTGTCTTCGCTCTGGAAGTGTTGGCTTTTGGGAGAACGATTGTTCTAGGAGCTGCCTTATCCCTTTCTTTGCAAGCGGCAATTTTGTCTTTAATGCTGGTAGATTCAGAAATCTTTTTTAGACTTTCCCGCTTAGTTTTTGTCTTATTTTTGCCGCCATCCATAAGATTTGCTCGGATGCTGTCAAGTTTTGATTTCGCGGGTGTATTGTTGTCCTTCGTTGGCGATCTTCTGCCTTTAGTATCCCGTTCATTTTTATCAGGCGAGATTCTACCCCCAGACGTATTTCCTTTGGTAGGTGCAGTACTCCCAGCTGATGTATTGTCTTTACTAGGCGAAGTTCTCCCGCTATCCGCTCTTGATCTACTGCGATCCTTACTTGGCGATACTCTACCACTGCTATCACTACCTACCGATGATGTCCTACTTTGATCCCTTCTGTTAGTTGTTTGACCACTCTTATCATCCAGTGTTCTACTACGATCTTTAGTTGGCGATACCTGACCACTGTTATCCCCAATAGTCGAGGATGTCCTGGCCTTATCTTTACTTGGTGACACTCTACCACTCGAAGATCTAGGACGATCCTTAGTCGGCGACGTCCTCCCACTATCCGCTTTAGTCGGCGAAGTCCTCCCACTACCCCCTTTAGTCGGCGAAGTCCTTCCACTATCTCCTTTAGTCGGCGAAGTCCTACCACTATCCCCTTTAGTCGGCGAAGTCCTACCACTATCCCCTTTAGTCGGCGAAGTTCCACCACTTACCCCTTTAGTTAGCGAAGTCCTACGTTTGTCCGGTGACTTTCTACCACTGGTATCTGCTTTCAAAGTTTTGCTTGACGTTTTCGTAGCCTGTGAAAAAAATGCACACTAATTAATACAATTGCTTTAAAACGTGTGATACTAAAAACCTACAAAATATTTCTTAACCAGCAGTTTCTAGGATACTTCCAGTCTCCTAATTTGCTGTTGTCTAAATTGTCACCTAATTAGGCGATCCAGTGAAAAGAACGGTGTTTTGGCGAGGAATGGATTTGGGTGCAGCACGTAGATGGTCAAATGTCGAATAAAATTCCAAATTTCAGCGAATTGTAAAACGCTACCTAGGAATGAACTTACCTTATTCTCCGCAGCTTTTTTCACGGTTTCTTGTTTGAACATTTCAAGCTTTGCTTTCAAATTGATCTCTTTTAATTCCTCATCCTCAAGAGGATCATGTTGTTTTGAGATTTCCTTGGGTTGATCTTCTAGAGTAGACTGAATCCTTGTCTTCACATCCACGGTCTTGGCTAGTTCCAGTAACTCTTCATCTGTAGTTTCGTCAAACGATTTTGCTCCCCCACTAGATTTGATTTTCTTCAAGCTGGACTCCGCACTTTTCTTGTCCATTTCTTCATACTGTTAAACCATGAAATAAAACAATACATTTCAATAATCGCGGTAAAAGGCACGTGTCAGGCACAACCAAGGAAATATCTATCAATATACAGTAATTCATTTCCAAACGCAAAAAGGTTTATAGTGGAAGTTATGTTTTCAACTCTGGCAATGTTTAGCCAGAGTTCCCCTAAACTTGCAATCGATTTGGAGCTTTGTCTGAGCAAAGATTTTCCCTGAAATTTCACACCGACATGAGTTGAATGGGAGAACAATCCAAAAAGCAACAATTATCCAACACTGACCTGTTGTATAATCTTGTTCTTTGCCTCACTTAAACTTGCTAACTCTTTTAACTCATCTTCATCATCAACAGACTTCACTTTTTCTTTTGCACTTTCCCATGACTTTTCTTTCTTTTCGTCTCGTTCGGCGCAAGACGATATCAGCTCCTTCAGCCGACCACCTGAGAATTCTTTCAAATCTTCGGCAAGTTCCGCTTCAGCTTCGGTATTCTTCGGCTTTCTTTCCTTTGTAACTTCTTTCTTCCACGCGTCTGCACTTTCCTTGTCTTTTTCCTCGCATTCCTTAATACGACTCTTTAGTATGCTTGTCTTTGAGATTTCCTTTAGTTCATTCTCCGTGTCTTCGTCCAATGATTTGTGTTTTCTGACGTTCTTTTTAACCTAATTCGAAATAGCAACCACAAGCAAGTCAATATTTAGGATATTTATTTTAACTCTTATATAGAGTTTATATGAAAAGTTTTAATGTTTAAAAACAAGTTATTGCTTTTACTTTCAAGTTCACACAGAGATGATGCGATGTTAGGTCAAAACATGAACTTGCGCCGATATAGAACATCACGATGACTTGGGAATAATAGACAGAGTAAACTGGGCCTACCTCACGTTTCCATGCATCAGCACTTTCCCTGTCGTTCTCCTCACAAGATTGAACAATGTTCTTCAATTCACGTTTATTTGATAACGCCCGTAGTTCTTTCTCAGTTTCTTCATCAAAAGATTTGTGTTTACGAGGTGATTTCTTAACCTCTCTTTTCCAATGATCCGCACAGTCGACATCTCGTGTTTCACATGTTTTCATCTTGTTCTTAATCTTGCCTGTTCTTCCCAACACTCTCAATTCTACTGCTCTGTCTACATCTGGAATCCCTTTCTTTTTGCGTACGTTTTTCTTCCAAGCGTCATCGCCCACTTTAAGTTTTCCTGTCCGCGAAGTCTTCGATGCTTCTTCGCTAGCCTTCGGTCCATCTTCACTGCTCTTCCCCCCGGATTCAGTACTCTTGGTTCGAGCTACTTCACTCTTTGTTGAAACTTTATCGGTCGTTGGTTCACTTTCGGAGCCCTTCGTTCCTGATTCGGCAATTCCTCTTCTGTTTACGACGTTCTTTATCGGGGACTTACTTTCGCTGGTTTCTTCGTCGACCTTCGTTCCAGATTCGTCATTCTTTGTTCTACTTATATCGCTCATCGCTCTCAATCGTTCATTCTTCGTGCCGCTTTCGTCACTTTTCGACGCCGAAACATCACTCTTGGTTCGTGATTTACTACTTTTCGGGCGGTCTTCGTCAGACGTGGCGCTAGATTTGCTCTTCTTTGGACTTGTCACCGGCGACACAGTTTTTTGTTTATTTGGTATACTCTCCGATTCTTGGGGTCCATCATCTACAACAGCTTCTCCAGGAATAACGACTTCATCTGATTCACAACTTGTTTTATCTTTGGTGACTTCGATCTTATTTTCTTTCCCATCAACTTCAGTGGGTAAATTGTGGGAAATCTCATCTTTCAACACTGTTATTTCTGGAAGTTCTTCTAGAATCACCAATTCTTCTATCTGTGCTGACTCTCCATTATCGACGCCATCGTTATCGGCGCCATGAAGCTCTTGGTCGACTGCTGTTTCGGATGGTGTAGACTGTAAAGACGGTTCATCCAGTGTTCTCTTAACAACGTTCACTTCGACATCACATTCTGGGGAGGTAGGTACATCTTGAGTCTCTCTGTCTTCAGTGGTTGACGTGTCCTTGTTTTCGACATCTTGCTTAACATCCGGCGAATCAACTGCGATAGCTACAACTTCAACATTATCATTAGACTTGATATCATCGACTTCTTCAATCGCAGAACTCTTATTATTCTCTTTCTCCTCTTTATCAACTGTGTCTTCCACTTTTTTAACTTCAGAATCATTTTCGATTTCGACTAAAAGGTTCATATCCTTAGTTTCCTTTTTCCTGATAACTTCATCATGCTTTTTCTCTTCAGTTACAGGCGATTCTGCTGTCGTGAAGCTATCCATTCCCTCATTCCCTACACTTTCGTCCTGCTTATTTTGAGTGCTCGAGTCCTCCAATGAAGCCTCGTTCATCTTTACGTCCACAACAATATCTTTATTAACAGTATCATGTTCTTCGACCGTGGCACGTTCAGCATTTTTTTCAGTTTTAGTTGGTTCACTTTCTGTCTTTATTTCCTCTTGGGTAATCCTATGAGTCTCATCAACAACTGATATATCAGTTTCGTTCTTGTTAACACCACACCCACTTTCTTTACTTGGCAAGTCATCTTGTTTATCCAAGTTATCACCACTGATATCAACCGCTTGTTTCCCCTCATTATCCCTACTTTTCGAGTCATTGTCTTTCTCCTGACCAGCATCTTCTTTACTTCTAGAAACCCTACCATGATCACCTCTAGTACCAGTATCTACCTCTCCATTTTCTAAAGTAATCTTGTTCTGCTTATCATCATGTTCTTGATTCCTTTTGCGTCTCGCTTCACGTCTTGCTCTGATACTATCAACAGTTGTCTGCTCAGATACTGTGTTTGTAGTCTGCCTTGAACTTCGAGTTGTCCTTGCACTCCGTGTAGGGCTCGTCTCGGAGGAGTTATAGGTTGTCCGAGTTGTTCGTCCAGAACGAGCATGCGTTCTTTCAGAAGGCGTCGATGTTCTTTCTTCCCTCATTCTTCTTGTAGTTGTGGTGGTTCTTGTTGTCGTTTCTTCGGAAGTGTGTTGGGAACTACGAGTACTTGATGGAGTGGATGAAATATTTTCTCTTAGTCGACTTGCCCTTGTACTCCGTGCAGAGCTAACTTCAGGGGAGTTCCGATGTGAATAGTCTAAAAAATAACATTTCAAATTCTATTTAAACTATATCTATTGTGGTAGCCTTCATAAAATACTGACATGGACAAGAGATAATAATTACGTGTTCTCTCTGTGGTAGTTGAACTTTCAGCATTCTCTCTTGGTCGTCTTGATGCGGCAGTATAACGAGCTGTCGTTGTTGAGCCTGGTTCTTCTCTGCTTCGCCTTGTTGGGCTTGGATCGTCCTCGAGAATTTTTCTGATACGCTCTCGCCTTTGTCTTCTCTTTTCCTCTCGTTCTAAGCGCAATGTTTCCACGTCCATTCTTTCAAAATCTAAAATTTCAGGACACACTATAGGAACTAACCTAACTGATAGGATGTAACAAGAGAGAACTGGGTGCTAGCATAAATTAAGTATAGACATATACTGTATATAGGCTGCATGTGGGAAATGAGATAGCATTATAGACATACATGTTATGTACAATGAAGAAATGTTAACACTTTGAACATGCTGATCCCATAGAGGGACTTCAGGCACATACTAAGATGGTTCCCATGCCCAAAGGTGGTACTCATGATGGTGAAAATTTCCCTCAACACCAAAACTTCGCTCCCCACCTATACTGTAGTATGGAGAATACTTATAATAAAATTTAACAGGCACAATTGAACTGTAGTCATAATATATTGTGAGTAGTGACATTGCGAGTAGTATCTATCTTTGGTCAGGCTGTAAAACTGCACCAGCTAATTGGCTATGTGACTATAGTATGCTACACAGATAAATTTAAGTAGCATTCTTAACTCTGTGTGGGCTTCCTCAATACTGAACTTAAGTTTAGGACTGTGGTTCTTTATATAAAAAATGAAATACAGATCTTGTTAGAAATATTTATATTATACCATCATGGGACTTGAGTAGTCCAGGTGTTTGGGCATTATACAATCATGACATTCAGGGACACATTTGGTTGCTCATCATCCACAGGTACAACAGTACAGTACACAATACACAACAATGAGTATTCCAATGCCACTTACACAATTATAGAAAGGCTGCTAATTGTTACACTTGCAGTGGTAGATCTCAGCAAAGGTCAGTATTCCTTGCACCATGGATTCAGCATCAAGCAAATCTGTATACAGATGAAAAACTTGATCATATTATGAATTGCACACAGACAGACTAAGAGCAAAAACCTACAAAGTAAAACAAAGTATTTAATTATCATGATAACAAGTACTGATATCTAAACAAAAGGTCTGGCCAATACATCTGTGTTGCTGAGCCAAACAGGTCAGTCCCAGGAACTGACTGTGAGATAATTACTGCATTCACATGCATACCCCATAAAAGTTTGCTTTAAATACACACATATCAGACGGACTAGAGCTTAATGGCACAAGACAAGAGCTACTAGGCCATAATTAATACTGCCCTATACAATAAGCTCTCACAGCATGAGTTAACCTGTACCATACAAAAATAATGACAGGAATAGATCTGCAAGATGAAATCACCCAATAATTCACCCGCAATAACAATTAATTTCTACAGAACGATTGAGCTGCATCTAAAGTGGCCTGAATTCTTTCTGTATCTAAATATCGATTGCTTTCAAGACCCTAACACTCAACAGATAATTTACACACACGCACTTGAGGTCTTTCATTGATAAGCTATCAATGACAAATAGACCTAGAATTTGAAAAGCGCAAAGTTGTCCTCCTCGATCGAACTTTTATGGCTTGGATTTTATTCCATCATGAATATTTGAAAAAAAAACACTGGCTGACGCCAGCAATGACCATATCTCAGCAGTGCCTATTACGGATTCTGAAGCGATGTAAACACGTTTAATTTGCAAAACAAATTTTATGGCTCTACCTGCGCGTCTCAGCGTCTGCGAGAATAAGATATGACAACGTATTCTAACCAAATTGGTCCAATAAATTCCAAAATTGTTCTGTTTTAGGCAAAATAACATTCTCTAAGTGTATGCAAACAAGACCTTTACTTGGTAGAGATTTTCTAAAGCCTACGTTGACAGCAAATATTGAATCGAACAAATGCGACAATCCATTTCAGAATTCCAGACATATAATTGTTACTTATGATTATATGAAGAAGATTCCACGGTTCTAAACGCTTCATTTGGTTTATATATTATATAATGGAGCTCATTTTGTCGTATTTTGTTGCAATTATATAAACTGAATTCGGCAGAAAATAGTGTTGACGTAATAAATCTATGGTTGTCACCCCGTGAATGGCTCTGCAGCTTGCTAAAATATTTGTACTGTCCAAAAATGGTTAAAATTATGTGTTACATCTAAGAATCACAAAATCGTAATATTGTTTTTGTTTATCAAGTAAAATTTGTACAACATCAATTGACAGAATAACATTTCATAAATACAAAAGAAAATCATCTCTTTAAAGTAATAAGATTGACTACAAGAGAATTTTATTGCCAGTGGTCCAAAGCAAATTACGGATTAAAAACGGCAATTATTTGCCAACTGAGCAGCATTGCTTCCTGTTTTATCAAACTCCAGCCACTAAACGTGAGCATGGGAAAGAAACAGACGCCGATACTTGAAGCCTGACAGGTCTCTTTCCGCCAGAAAATGCCAGAAACAGGAACGCTCATACTTGCTCAGGAAGAAAAAACAAATTATGGCCAAAGTCAACAAAACATCGGGTCATTAACGAAGCCAGCCATCCATCTTATAAATCTTTCCTGACAATAACACAAAGGCAAACAGCCATTTCTTTATCTCTTCGGGATTTTTGGCTAAGACAGATTACAGGCGAACCAGTTAAGCGGAAGCTGTAGCAAAATATATGTCAAACCGTCCCGCCAAACTACCGTTCAATATAACTGTTTGAATTTATTAAAGGCAGTGCGTTTTTTTTCTAATACAAGACACGGGCACTGGTTGTTCTTTTGAGCTTCTTTTAAATATCCTTAAACGTTAGAAATTGAAAAATCGATATTTTGTAACGAAAAATAGCAGGAAAGTGCGCTCCCGTAGATATAAACAAACAACATGCATCGAACAATTATGGATTTTCCCGGCGCTAAGGATACATTTCGCACAAGTTTACATGTTCAATCAAGTCAAATTAGTTTTAAAGTTATTCTAAAACAAGCTATTAATAACAGATATACTTTTCTACTCACCGAAACTAATATCCAAGCAATTTAATATTTTCTTCAACAATATTTTTCGTCTAAGCAGGTAGACAATGGCCCAATAATAATTGCTATGTAAATGTAGCTTATTGTTCAGAAATATTACAAATTATGTTGATGTACAAAAAAATAGTCAAAATTCTTGCGGTTTGTGGCGATATTGGCTGCTTTAAAAGCCACGAGAGATCACAGACAGAGCTCTTCGTGTGTTTTATGGATAACGACAAGTTTAATTAGTTTAAAATACATATGCAATCGGTCGGATGTTGACACAAATTTGTCAGGCGAAACTGTTCGTGCAGTTATCCATGTGTCTTGGCGACTCTACCAACCCTTTGAGAATTTGTAGAAATACAGCCATTTCATTATATTAGATACAATAACAAAGCAATATAACAGCGGTGCAGAGAACATAAACTCACCCCGTAAATATCTTGAGCTTTGAAACACTGCGCCTGTTGATGCTTGGTGGGATAGATGTTTACGATATATTCCTCAACTTTGGCGTTGTATTTTATGTGAAACACGCAAGATATGTCAGTGTGAGTTCTGCAGAAGGCCTTTTTTAGACACGGGTCAAATGTCAGCACAGGAACCAGTCTTACTTCGCGATTAAGCTATTCAGCACGTTGCCAAGTTAACTGCAAAGTCATCATCTGCAAACCTCTTGTGCGAAAGGATATATGATTCGGGAAAAATAAACACGCAGGAGAACAGCACGCGCGTGGGCTACCGTCATTGGCATCTTTTAATGAATAGTATGACAGAATATGCTTCGATAAATACTGTCTTTCTATGTGACTACTGACTAGTCTGATTCCAATAGTTAGAAGCCCTTCACATCTTATGATTTGGTTCGACTAGTCAATAAAGAACTTAACCATAAGTTCGTTATAAGACAAATGATCAGGCTATACTTAACCATAATCCACGGTGTCTTAAAAACCGGAATTGGGAATTAAAGAGATCGAGGGAGATCAGGGTGCAGACTTCACCCATATCTAGACCACGTAGCTTGCGTGCAATTCTAGGCAGTCACCATGCAGAGACATGTCGAAACAATTCTGTTTGGGGTGGGTAAAGTGGGCGTGCCCTTCCATATACGCTATGATTTACTATCATAGCCTCAGGTTTCACAACTCCAACCCCACCCCACTGCACTCGGTACGCGCCGATATCATGATGCCTAGCAACCTTTTCGTAAGACGTCTTATTAATAGGAACTAACCACAAGGGCCCCTCGAGTCGGAACATTTGAAGTCTGTGTTTGCATTTTCTGGCTAATAGAGTCGTTGAACTGGCTGATCCGCCATCATTCTGGCCAGTAAATTGCATAAAAAATAGGAAGGCGTGTTGCCCTGCTGAGTGGCTCTACTGCTTATTCGCTATTCTTTGTCAGAGGTTGTCTACTATTGAAAAGACATTTTGTCGTCTGGGATTATACCAGTACACAATGACATTTCCATGGATAATGATACTCCCAATGAAAAAAGGACCTGATCTTAACGAGACATTTATTAACAATGTACATATGACAGAGTCCACACGCAAGTGTGAGAGTGTTTTATAATTGCCTAGTTAGATATATTGACACTCACTACGTTGCATCTGTGTGTGACTTGCTATGGTTAAAAAATTTAATAAAAAATTGTCTATAGTCATAAAATTATCCTAAGGCTTCAAACCAAGCTGTTCCATTCCTGTCATAGTTAGAATAAAAGTCTTTAACTGCTTAACTTTGCTCCTGGATCTTGTATTTTAGTCTAGAAGAAATAAAAGATTTTCAAGTTAGCAAAACTTCAATACAGAGAATGGAATAACTGGACCCTAGGTGGTTTAAAAACAAGACTGCACTGGTTTCTTCCGAAATCCTGTCTAGATCTTTTTCCAAAAGATAACGGACAAAAACACAATCATTCCGAAGTGTAAACCAGCTTTGTGTAACCGCTCCGCCATAATAAAAATTTGAAATGCAAAACTAACCATTAACCAAAACTTCGCAGTCACATTTTGCTATTCCTGCAGCATTGGTAGCCACGCATTCGTATATTCCTTCATCATCAGTTTGAATGTTCTTAATGTTCAGACTGTGCACACTTCCTTGACAAATAATCACGTGACGTTTGTCCTTGCTGGTCAGCAGACGTTCATCTAAGAACCACTGCACTGTTGGTTGAGGTTCGCCGCTGACCACAATTTCAAGACTGATATCTTTGCCTTCTAGCACTTCACAATCTTTCAGCTTGACTAAAAATTCTGGAAACGTACTTCTGAAAAAGATATCCAACCATAAAAAGAATACATAAAATCGATAAAATTAACTTACTTTGCCGATGAACCTGACAATTTAGTACGAAAACATCAAATTATTATTTTCATTTCTTTAGGGATAAATAGTTTCAGCATTCAATGAACACGGAAATATTTACATATCGAGTCTAAATCTTCACTTTTAGGCCTATGCATTATTGGACACCAAAGTCTCCCGATATCAACTAACTACCTGCGAAGTTCCTCATTATCCTTCTTCTTCTCTTGCTCTCTCTTTTTTTCCTCGGTTTTCTGTTCTTTCTTAACTCTCTCATCCTCCGCCATTGCTTTTGGTTGCTCAGAAGGACCACCACTTTCCCTCCCGTTTTCTTTACTATCAGTTTTCGCTCCTCCTACTTCACCGAACGTTTTTGAAATATCCGTGGCGAGATTGGATATCTCTTGAGCCATTTCAACAGCAGATTGGTCAGCGTCTTCCCTTCGCGACTTCAGCAAATCAAGCAACTCAGCATCGCTGCGTCTTCGTGCCATCCTCGGACGTTCGACAAGCTTCGGTGGCTCGTCTTTCTCGGTAAACAACTCCTCGGTGATGGATTTCTTTCTCTCGCCCATAGACGCTAGTTCCTCCGCGGAAATATAATTCGGTTTCGTATCTTTCGTCTGCTCGCTCTCTGCCCTGTCTGCGAGTTTCTGCTGCAGATCGCGCAAGCGTGGCAAATATCCCTCTTCAAGTTCAACCGGTTTGACCGGTAATGGTGTCGACGTTAGAAACTCCCCGGATGCAAGTTTCTGTTTCATGTCCTTGACGCTAGAACGCGAAGCTAGTGGGATCATATCTTCGGGTGCTGAACTGCTGCTATATGACGAGCGTCGCCCGAAGTCAACTTCACTGCTCGAGTGAGAACGAGAGATTCCCGACGACGAACGAGAACGCGACTTCGGGAGAACTTCGGGCGGGTTGAACTGGCCAGTTTGGAATTTCTTCTTAGAGCTCCAGTATTTCGCCTCTAATCCGACCTCCATATCATTGAGGGCTTCTATATCAGCAGGCTTTCGCAGTTGAGTCCATAAAGGTGCTTCGTGAGGGTCAATTGAAAAGCGCCATTTCATAGTAGATTGCCTGGATCGCTCCATCGCTAGATTCTTATGAACTTCCTTTTTCGGACCTTTTAAAGGTGGGCGAGACAGATTTAAAATTCCCTTCTCCGCTGCCAACTCGCGATTTTTTGGCTGTTCATCATTGTACTCATCGTCAACGAATTCGGAATCGGTGAATGACGATACCGAGCTTCGAGGAGCCGACGAGACTGAGCTACGAGTGGTCGACAGAATGCTTGATGAATCAACGACGTCATCCGACTCAATGCGCCTGCGCTGTTGTATTAGATATAAAGATAGTTCGTCGTCCATCTGCGGACCAGTAATGCCTGTAGGCTCACCGCGAGGATTAAACTTGAGACCTTTCTTACTTGTGTCCAATCTTCGCTCGAAATCAATCCGTTCTCGTTCTGTCTGTGGAAATCGAGCTTTTACTGTAGATCTGGAAACAAGAGCATCTTTTGAAGTTACAATTGTAATTTACCTCAATAAGTTTGAATAGATGGAAGCCAACAATTCTGGATGTCATCGTCTCAAACATTTCTTAAATTTAGTTAGAGTGGAAGAAAACAAATAACAACTCGTACGAATAAATCATTATTTGATTTGAGATGAATAAATTTTATTCCAGTAGAAGGACTGGATATATTTTGTCAGGTTTCTGATGATAATTTGAGAGAAAACAATGAAGCATCGTTCAATAATCAGTTCAATTTCAAGTAAAACCAACCTCCATCTTCTTTTTCTAACGAGATCCAGCCAAGGCGGCTCCTTCAGCGTTGGCTCCTCGGGCAGTTCTGGTCGTGCACGTATCCAGGAGTCCGATTTCTTTACTTTCAATGCTGGTTTGTTTACACCTCGAGCTCCTGCTGGCTTAGATATCGTACGCCATTCATCGGTCACCTTAAGAAAGCACATCATCTAGTTCAATCTTCCCAACATAATGAGACTTGACTACACAATACTTCGAAGAGACCAGAACTATTCAATTGAAGTAAGCGCAAAAATACCCAAACCAAAACAATATATAACTTTATTCGTTATTTGAAGAGGAAGGAGTTTATGAACAAGCTACCTCAGTCTTTTAATTTCAAGAGCACAGCATAGGAAATGAACAGTACGGCCACTCAAAATGAAGTACGTGTGTCCGCGCATATTGAATTACGCATGTCATTTTACCATTATTCCAACCAGTCAATATATTTTCTGAACTGCCTGGTAAACTGCTAAAAAAGGACGGCTTGTTGCACTGTCCATTTGCTATACTGTGATCTACAGCCTAAAGTGACTACAGGGCTGAGAGGAGGATAATGTCAAACCTTCCTGTTTCGTTCCTCGCTGCTTTCAGACTGTCTGTCCATTTGATCGAGTTCTTCGTTCGTATAAAATTGGCTCTGTCCTGGCACAGTTCTTTGCGGCTCTAAATGAGACCACTCGTCATCTTTTACGCTACTTTCAGACACCTTTCTTGCTGGTGGGTCACTGCGACTCTGTGGAGTTTCGACTGCAGGTTCAAATTCTGCATCATCTTCACTATCATACCGCTGACCGCTCAGCGCTGTGTTCGCATACTGGTCCTTTTTTTTTTGTAGTTGGGATTTCTTTCCTTGCGCTGCCACGGCATTGCTGTATGATTTGTACCCATTCCTTCCGCGTGCAAAACCCTCATCGTCAATCTCTGGGGTTACTGGCCTAGAAATAGAGAATGCGAATTATGATAATGATTCTACCTACGAGAGTCATATCTAGCATACCATGCAGAAGCGGCGTGTATGCGGTGTTACCCTCCTACACCCCGTCGTCGTCAGTCAACAGAGTTGATGCCATTGGGGGAAAAGAGACCAGATTGGTTGGGAATTGTAGGTAAAGAGCAACAGCATTGTTATGATTTGTAACTGGAAACGTTTGTCGAGGAACACCTCCTTGACAAATACTGCAATTATAATCTTAAGGGTGAAAAGTCAAAAGAGTGGCCATGGACAAGTGCTTGTAAATCAAACTGATTTCAACAAATAAAATTGAACTTCTCAACTAACCAACATCAGCCCAGATGAATCCTTTTCCATTTTCTTACCTTTCCCAATTTTCAGTCAAGCCTGACGGAACTTTGACAACATCCGGGAGTGTAGCTTCAGATTTCAGTTCCAGTCCTTCTGCAGTCTCGCGGCTGATGTCTGGGTCAGCGCCATTTATGTGGACCTGGGGTGCACCTGACGAAATAGAAAGAAAACGTCCAGGCGTGGTTTGACATGGATTAATGACTTGCCAGCGTGCACTTGGGGTTGTGAACTGATAAAGCCTGAACTTCATGACGAGACAGGTGTAACGCGGTTTCAAAAATTATGATCAAAAGCTAGATTTACATAACGCAAATCTGTACTTTGAAACCGCATTCCATATGGACAAAAAATTAGAGAAAAACCTGCCTTTCGGCAGACAAGGACTGATTCATTCATAGATCAATCAAACTTATCATCCCAAAGAGAAGCGTGTTCGTTAGGGAAGATCCTTCAAACATTGATGATATACGAATCTCTGCGCGATAAAATCTCATAAAACGCGGCGACTAAGGTATTGTAAGCTCACCATTAGCATCGTTGTCTTGAGCCAATTTTTCCTTCCTCTTGAGGCGCCGCTCAGCACGTTTTCTTTCTCGCTCTTCTGTGTCCGCCATCTTTATGACGTCATCATCCTTCACAAATCTGGAGGAGAAACGTTTGAGATCCCATATTTTCAATAACCACATGAAAGACAGCCATTATATTGCACATATTTCGCTACCTCGTTTAAGTCAATAAACGCGACTCCGACTTATTTTGCTAGAAGGGTTTGATATTGAGGAAAGGCGTCAAGTGCTCGCCACTTTGAAGACTTCAAACTAATGAAGTGCATGCAGATTTTGAGATCGATATACTGAAAATAAACAAACGAAAAGAGAACGAGAAGAAGCCAATAAGAATGTGAGAAAACATGATTTGTTTCACGCATTGTTATGTATTTTCTAATCTCAAATTCGAACCGCACGGAGTGTTGCCGTAAAAATACCGTGATGACAAATGGATGATTACACAGCATTTGCAGTGATAAACGTGAATTGTGTGGTCTCAAAGATCAACGCTTTTAATAATTGGGTTGATAGCAATTGGGTTTTGACTTTTTGAACCATGCTTATTCTAACACATTCCCCGTGGGAGGAAACCCGAGCATCCACGGAACACTCACGAATGAAGTCCAACATTCTTGAACTCCTTCTTTACAGTTCACACGAGTGGGCACGCAAGAGAATGGAAGTCGCGATCGCAGAGATAAAAATGACTTGTTTCGACAAATGGGCACGATGGCGGGGGAGAGGGGGGAGGGAGGGGGGGTTGACATAGCACCTGTTCCCAGTTTCATTCAAATTTCCCACTCCCCACATTTTTAACTGGAACATCTTTGAAACGCGCGCGGTTTTGGGGCTTTTCATGGAAAATACGCAGACTTTCCTATTTTAAAAACATTTACCCCTCAAGGGAAAGACGGCAATTTCCGCCACTGTGTGATTACGATTTCCTATTGTTGAACTCGTCTCTAAAGCCGACGAATCGATATCTGTCGCCAAGCAAGCAATTTATTAAGAAAGGGTGATAATAATCTAAGCCGATAAGGAAGAAACAAAGTAAATATACAGCATTATACTCCATCAAAACACTAATTTAGTAATTACGATTTTAATGAGAAGAATTATGTATAATAAATGAACACAATCAGCAACATGTTATTTGATATTCGAAGTTACAAAATTAATATACATTGTACAAATACACAGTAAGATATAGACAATTTAAGCAAAAATTAAAAACAGCAACGAAATCGTTTATCGCGGCAAAGTTCATAAATCTGCATGAATCTTACCATGGTTGTATCTGGACTAGCGTACGTTTGTAAAATTTACTGTAACAGTTTCCTTCACTTCTTTTGCAGATTTTACTCGGTCATGTTCCTGCGCAAACGACTCAGCTAAACAAATGTCAGTGACATTTTTTTCGATATACCCGCTGGGGTTTATGCCAAGGTTGTGTTCCATATCCTCCATTACAAAACTGACATACGAAATTTGAAGTGGTCCTTTATTTTAATTTGTTTCAAGTGTTCTCGGCATTCGACAAGATCATCAGCCCCTAATAAGAGCTTGCACCAATGACCTACTGACGTTACAGACTTGCATTTCACCTAATTAGCTCGCAAAGAAACTAAACTAATATGGATTTAAAAGTTGGTCGTATGCTGCGAAACTTGACGTAATAATTCCATGCGGTTTCTCTAGCTAAACCATGATACAAAATCACAGACTGTATGCAGTTCTCAAACTGTATCGAGGAAACAGCAGGAACAGTGGAACATGTAACAATCTATCAGCATTTCTGCGTAGCACTTGAGCTTTCATTGCAATTTCTCTCGCTCATTTTCAATGTTTGTTTATTTCCAAACGAACAAAAAGAAACTTCCTAGATTTTGATTAAGAATTATGTCACCGACTACGGCAAAACAAGATGAACAACGAATTTGACCCAATTCTATACAATCGAATGTCTAAGTCTTCATAAGTAACTTAATTTACCTTCAAAGTTTTCTGTCATTGAGCAGTGTGCTTCAAGCTTGATGGGAAAAAGCCATCTTCGGCGGATGTACGAGCGATGTTTGGGTTAGTGCCGGCTAGGTATCGGGACGTCTGCCATTCGGCCGCAAAACGTCAAACCGACCCTCTGCTTCGAACCGTATTGCAACAGGTTTAAAATGCCTCCTGCGAGCGCGCATACATTATGCATAATTGTGACAGTTTATCGCGTCGAAAAAACTGTAAAGTTATTGAAGATGAACGTGAGTTCAGTGCAAAATGTCTATGTTTTGGGGTCGTTTTAGGGTAATGAAACATTCAAAATTGAGCGCGTTTGCAGTTGCGCGGACGCCAAAAGTGTTCAAATGGTTAAGCATAAGGCGAGTGTTATCGGAAAGTTGTATGTCGCTCACATGGACACAGTCAAAGCCTTTGTATAAACACGAGCAGTAAGCTGTGACCTTGATGACCCCCTGTGGAACATCGTTCCTCACAAATAATGTTGATGCAAAGTGTTAGAAAAACACCAGAATCTAAGCCACAACGACAAGAAACATCCCTACACGGTCTTAAAAATGCTCAAAAACCACCGAAATTTCAGATACAACGATCCATTCGTTTTCAAATTGGATTTGAAATTTATACGTCAAAGTTAATTATTTACCCGACCACCACGGTCGTAATTTTAACTTTAATTCAGAGTATCTGTTCACAAAAACTGCCACAAGTGTCAATGTTTTTCTACCCAACTGCGACAGAAATACGTTATGGCCTGGGTCTTGTCCTCAAGCAACACAAATTATACTATGCAAGGTCGATTTTGAGAGCATTTGATAAAATAGCGTATGATGTTTTAATGTGCGATGTGTATTGCACAGTTTTTGTTATTGTTTCGTATCGTTGCAGTGTTATCTCACGTTGTGTAAATGCGTCTTAGTATTCATTCCTTTTCTTCGAAAAGATAAATTCGCGAGATGATGGTGTAAAATTATGAGCTCAGTAAAAGAGAGAGAGAGAGAGGCAATTTAGTGCATGGTAACAACGCCGCGAAAACGCTCTAATGATAGGATGCTATGTGATGATGCACGCATGGAAGTTTTGCGCATGCCCAAAAGCAATATTCCGTTAACACGTTTACAGCCCTGGGGATAAAACATCATCGCCAACCGTAATTCAGTGAAGTAAAATATCAAAGTAGAAACATAGACGAACATTTTGAAGTTGATTGTTCGGTTTTAGCCACACCCAAAGATCTTTTTTCAGCATTTCTGGGTGAGTGGGTTGGCCAGACACCTACAGTATGACCTAACCAAGTCGTGCTGAACTAGAGTGGGCTCTTCCTCGAAAAATGTTTTCATATAGATACCTCTTGCAAGTCTTTTAGGTTTATCGATTTCCAGCATAAACTTATAGCACATTTTCTTTCTGGGGTTGGTTATGGGAAGGTCAAAATTCTTTAGTTATTCTGGCTTCTCTAGACTAACATATATTTTAGCAGACAGAACCTGGTTTAGATTAGATCATATTAGTGACTGGCACTCAAAGTGCCCGTCTGTGCGCAGGGTTTAAACTGGCGAATCTCATCGTTGCTTTTAATTAAACTGCCGGGTCTTAGAAACATTGTTAAATGCAGCAATTTAGGCTGTATTAGAAAGTTTAAATTAGATTAAATTAGAAAGAAAACCGTTTATTTGTGCGTATTTGAAAGCATCGAATGTTCTAGTGAAGCAAATATAGAAAGAATTGTAGGCAACAGTGACAAACGGCTTATAAAGAATTATAACAATGTTGTAATGTAAAAGCAATTGCTTTGTAACTGTATGCGATTGAATTCGGCAAAGGCCAGAACAGTGGGATTCCTAAATATTGATATCCAATATGGACAAAATAGTTACAGTACAAAATGCTATCTCAAACGCTGAAGACAACTATTGCAGTAAAGTCAGACTTACTCCTGTTTCGTGTTTCTGTTGCTGAATCCTATCCAGTGTTTTTCCCTATGTCTTAGTAATTCTTAGTATTAGATTGCTTTATATTCAATGATATTTTCTTATTTCTGCAGAACTTCATAATAATCGAGATAAGAATCAAATAATCAACACTGATTAGCATTCGGAGAATTCCTAATCAGTCTGATAGCATTCAGTCTGAAGGAATTTAACGATCATGACATAATAAGATTACTTCGACTTTCATCTTTCATTTGGCGTGGCCTGACCTCAACGCTATGCAGTAAAACACTGAGTACCGGTTTTGCGGTCAGCATCCCCTGTGGGAGGAAACCAGAGCAGAGGGGAAGGAACCCACCACTTCCGGTAGAGCGTTAGACGATCTTTATCACGTCATAAATTCTCAACGAAGAACAAGCCAACCATACCGAAGGTGAACGAAGTTGACGACTACGTTATCAATGGCAATGTTCCAAACAACCAGCGTACAAATATATAATGCAGGAAAACTTTCAGCTAAGATTACTGGATTGAAACAAATCTAGAGACAACATTGGAAACTATATGAAAAACAAATCAACTATTGAAACGTTATAAGAGGACGAAAAGAACGTCTCTCATTATGTAACCGGTAAAGCATTTTCGTTTTTTGCCACAGTCTAGTCCTTATGTTTTAGGACAGCGGTAGCATACCAGTTAAAAAACGTTACTTGTTTTTGAATGGGAAAAACTCTCCAAAGCGGGTGACCCTCTGACTCTGTGTGCGGGCGGAGATGATGAACGAGTAACTACGTGCCTTTACATAAATAGTATAATACTAAGCGAACTGCTGTAATAGGATTTGTAAAATATCTCTGAGACATGTTAAACATGTCTCGCGTGTTATACATAATAGGAACAACACTTCTGAAATGAACTGGCGTTACAAATTAGTCTGATGAGGTATGATCAATATTATTTACATTTTATACATTGTTGCAAAATAGGACTTTCCTACGTGTAACCTTTGGGGTCACTGCGAAAAGAAATATGATATAAAAAAACTCGTTTTCTTTAATTTTTCACTCTTAAATCACCCGGAAATAACGTCACTGCACGAATTTCGTGAACAAAACACAATAGAGACTAAATTCTAATTAATCGAACCAAACCAAAATTTTGACAGTGAAGGAGTTGCTAGGGATGAATTGCCTCGATAAATTTTACTTTGGACGTTTGAATACTGTATTTTCAACACAAACACAATCAGAAGTACAAGAAAAGTCTAGAAGTTGCACATATCACATAGGGATTTTGTAAAGACGTTTTTAACTCTTAATTCTTATAAAATATCCTTAATTAAAGGTTATACAAACAATACTAGTGTCAGCCAATAAAGGTATATTATGTTATAACGTCCTAATATCAAAAAACGTAGTTTACTGTGATATTTGTATAAAATATATATTCTAGTTGGGACTTGAATTAGCTTTTTACGATGAATTTCAGGGTTAATATATGCAATTAGATGTATTTAATACACCCAGCTTTAAGGTTTTTAAAATTTGACTTCTATGGAAACCTAGTCCATTTTCGGCTTGGACGCTTCAAAACCATTGAATAACACTGCACAGTAGCACTGAACAAGCTGTAACTATCGAATCGGACCCTGCGGCGTAAAATTGCATATTTTGCGGCAATTTTGGGAATGATTGTTGACGTGCCATAAAAATAAACTTAGATAAGTTGACACAAAACACAACACCTCGGGCATTCTTCGTCATGGACGCAGTATTCTACATAATTTATCTGTGTACATATTTTTTAGATTTATATTGCTGACCTTAAACGCAAATTTCTATCAAACAGGCATGCTTTGACCATACAATAAAGTTAAACTAAATGCACAGTTTTCACATAACGTTGAATCAAACTTACATACCAGGTGACACTTAGTCTTGGATCCTTACGTTATATTTCCAGCGCTGTTGACCCGCTTTCTCTGGGGTTACATTACACAGTTCTATCACTACGGCAATGTATTTCTATCAACTTCAACGACGCGTTTCTAGCGCAACTGGGAAACGCTACCGAGGCAACATAACTTTTTACCGGCGAAGTCTATTTCTCGTCAGTTTACTTCATAAATACGGTGTCGCGTGTCAGGTATTTGTCGTGACATGAAAATGATGGGATGGAATGTCAGACTACCGGAAGACTGAATGTGGGGGTCTTTAGTCCGAGTGTATGGCAGACTTTCAGTGGAAAAAAAGTGATCATCAATAACGAAATTAAAACGTAAGACAAATTTACTAAAAAATGGTCTTTGGTGTATGTTTTACGAACACAAGTGTATTTTGCTTGAAGTGATTTTTCTCCAGTTTGAAGTGAAACTTGTAATGGATAAAGACCAACATATTACTCGTATTGACTTATCGTTTTATAATAACCGCTCTTTCATCTAACTGCGACCAAAATGTGACGTATGATTCCGCAAGAACTTGGCTAGATTACCTTACTTTTCCGTGAAGTTTACCCCACTCGTCCTAGTCTAATTATACGGTGAAGGTTACCAACTCTGCTCGGTCATTTATCCCTGAAACAAGAAGGGCTATCGGGTTTAAACCAGTCTATTAGGAATTGTTGAAGTGCCCTTGGATGCCTGATTCGTCTTTAGCAAGAGTCAAAACTTCCACGCAAAATATGCTAATATATTTCGAATAAAAACAACAATGTTGCGTTATTTTTATTTTATTTATATAGCTTTACACCACAAATATACAACCATTTTCGCGTTACACAAGTCTTATGCACAAATCTTACACAAGTTGTCCAAAAAATCCCAAACCAGGTAGTGTAGATATGACAAAATATTCTAGAAGACTCTAAAAGTTTCATTTAATGGATAACTAGATTATGCCAAGCCATGTAAAACGCTTGTATCACACCACAATGTTTCTAAACTAATGATAATCTGTTTTGGAAATATCTTGTAAAATCATGGAATGAAGTTTTCACTCATAAGCCAACTCGAACAGGTGGTGAGACCAAGATTACTCCATCACCTCGGACAAACAACATAGGGATGTTTCTTTTCGATGTCTGCAAAAAAGACATGCATTGAAAGTTGTTCAATTCTATCATGGTGGAAGAATTAGTTATAAACAGTTAAGCAGAAAACCTTGAACAATTCTTCGTATGTTTCTTCATCAATTTCAACAGTTGTAATCGTTTCTTCCACTTCACCGAGAATCATATTCAGATGTTGATCATATGCCTGAGCGTATTAGAGAGTCGGAGAAGATACAACAATGAACAAATTTGTATGCAAAATTACAAAGTTTATTTCAGCATCTCAAGCCATACTCACGTGCAGCCTTCCCCTTAGTTCTCTATCATTTCTTAATTTCACGTAAATTCTTTCATCGATGCTAAGGCGAACGAGATCTAAGGGCTCTTCGACGTTGCTTTGTTGCTGTTCGTTTTCGTCCGCCATCTTGAAGCGTTCTAAACATGTGTTAGTGTTTCCACTTGGCACTAAAAAAATCATTTCAACAAAATATCAATCAATTTCTCGCGGCAAAACTGATAACCAAAAATTGGCTAAATTTATCAAAGTTTGAATTGATTTAAGAATTTACCGTGAGAATTGAACGTTTTTTCGTGGGAAATTTAATTTCTGCCGTGGTAAAGCCGTGAAAGTGAAGGTTTGCCTCGAGAAATAAAAAATTTTCCATGAGAATCGTAGCAAGGAATGCGGAATTTTTGAGCTGAAAAATTGACATTCCTAAGGGCAATTTAGGAAAACACGCAAAGCTTGAAATATCACTTCTGAGCTGTCGTACAGAGTCTCGATTATTAAAATTACGAATAGCATACATGTCTGGCAATTTTGTTTCTCTTTTTGATGCCTTTAATTTCGGGTTTTTTACCATTTATTCACCGTGCATGAAAAATGCTAAAAGAAGTGGAAGGCTTCCGGGCCTTCCCCTCAGTTAAAATTTTCTGGGTCTTCCCCTCCTGGAATATTACTAGCGAGGTTTTATTTCGTTGGAAAAGCGAACTGCAGTTTATTTTCTTGTGTGTAAATACTATAAAAGAGTTGTGTGATTCTCTCAGTTAATACATAATGAATGAGTCCATTGGAAATGGTTTTTATCGTACAGAGACGAACAAAGCGACATGGGAAGTCCCTGAACGCTACCAAGAATTGCTGTCCATCGGATCTGGAGCATACGGATTAGTTTGGTATGATAAAATCACTCCAAAGCTTTTTACGGAGAAACTGTTCTGTGTTATACCGTTTCATATGTACTGCGCTGTTAATCGCGCAGATTATACGATTAATTTTCAACAGCTCCTCAAATAGACTGTTTGTAACAATTTACAGTTTGAGTACTTATTTATATTAAATATAATTTGACAATTTTTGCAACTTGGCCCACATTATCGTGTTTCTAATTTGAAACATTCACCCTCGGTATTAATATATTTATACAATATACAATTAAGACAGATAAAATCAACAATTGTGTTCTAAACGTGGAAAAACTGTCGTGTGTGGCGGTACACATTGTATATATTAGCTTAGTTCAAAATTCAATTTATTTTATTTGAAACATCAAAATGAAAACGCTAATTGATATTCATACAGTATAGTTTGAAATTGAAATCGTTCAAATAAACAGCTATATCTTTTTCTTATCTAAATTGAAAAAGGAAAGCAAATGTGCTTCTGTAGAGAATTTATAGTTCTCAGAATTATATTTCCTTTCATAAATCCTTGGCAAAGTATAGGACTTGGTAATTGCCAGACTGTTTGACTGAGTGACTGGGCATGGTTTATCTTGCCCCTAAGCCAACCCAATTTGGAGAAGCCATTCAAATGAAAGCATTATTAGATATCTTACCTAAAAAACCTCTCAATGTTCTATGCAAAGGCCATTGTTCAAACATTTCTCTATGCAATGGTAGTTCATTTCCTTGAATTTACTTGATGGTCATTTACCCAAGCAACCAATCATCAAATGTATATCTAATAATAGTGGGAAGAAAATAATTACCAACGGCAATTGATCACCTAAACAGAAAAGTATTTGGATTAAGGCACAATGTATGTACACAGCAAACTCTGATGACAATTCAAAACACTTACTGGAATGTCACAAATATATTCACTATATATTCCTCATGTAAAATTTCGTCCATGTGGTACAGATAATCTCATGCTTCCAGTGATGCAGTGCTCACACTGTCTTGCTCTGTATACAAAGTATTTTGTTTCATCCTGTCTGATGATGACTGTGAAATAAAGTCAAGAATTTCCAGTCTCAACTGCTCGTCTTGTTTATCCATATTTTGAGTTACAAGATGACTCGGAATTTGTTTCTTTTTTATGTATCCTCATGTAATTTAAGTAATCTTGTATGTGTGCAGATCTGTCTCTTCAAAGTTCTGTCAATATCAGTCACATTCTTTTCTACTTCAGTTCTTCCGAGGATAAAGAGCTTGGAGTAAAAGTGGCTATAAAGAAATTTTCTAGACCATTCCAATCATTAATTCATGCCAAGAGAACGTACAGAGAAATAAAGTTGCTGAGACATATGGATCATGAAAATGTAATTGTAACCTGAAATAGGCTAATTGCAATTATATATGTAACTATATGAAGCAAAATTCCACTCATTATCTCTCAATTACATTTGCACACACTCTATTTTATTTAGATCATTGGAATACTGGACATATTTACACCACAACAGTCTATAAAAGAATTCCAGGATGTGTAAGAAATGTTCTTGACCATTTAGGCCTCCTTTTCAAGGCAGTCTTTCACACTTTCTAAGTTACTATCAACTAGCAGTCTACCTGCCTAAATTTGAATGATTTTGTAGGGTTTTTTATGTAGATTTGATAATGTAGATTTTGAAGTTTGTTATGAGATCTGACTGTCATTGATGTTGGATTTACCTGACTGTAGATACATGGTGACCCAGTTGATGGGTGCAGATCTCAACAGCATTTTAAAATGTCAACAGTTGTCAGATGATCATGTCAAGTTTCTGATCTATCAAATTTTACGAGGTTTGAAGGTGTGTAAAATTTTTTTAAAACAAGGACAATCCTTATTACCTTCGGTACTTGTGAAATTTCTATTTTTTTATCACCACTATTATTTGTTTTTAGTATATTCATTCAGCTGGTGTCATACACCGGGTAAGTGGAGAGATACATATGAATTATATCACTCACTCAAATTGATTGAGACCTCATTCGTTAATTTCATTTGTGATTTATGCACATTCAACTGACAATTTTTATGTTATCAATTAGGATTTGAAGCCAAGTAACATCGCAGTGAATGAGGATTGTGAATTAAGGGTAAGTAGTTAATGATGAGAGAATGAGAAAGATGTTTTCGTTCAAGCCCTGTTTCCTGAGATCACCTCTTGTCACAGGGAAAATTTAACAGATACACCAAGACACAGAATGCAATAAGATGGGCTTACTAACCCTCATGCGTAAGCCTAAAGCACCCGAGCAGGGCCAATCAAATTCTGTATTGTTTTTCTAAAACAGCAACTGTTACTAGTGTTCTAAGTATCAACTTTCAAATTTATAAATGTGCGATATCTGAAAATTAATCGAGAAGAAAAGTTTATTACTTTTCTTACCTTGTAAGTGGCTAGCATAGGATAAGGATCAGGTAATCAAAGATTAGTTTCTACTGTAATTACATTTACATGGCTGCATTCTTTAATACCAAACCTATACATGCATTTAGATATTGGATTTTGGTCTTGCTCGGATGGCAGACAATGAAATGACTGGCTATGTGGCGACACGATGGTACAGAGCTCCTGAAATCATGTTAAACTGGATGCATTACAATAAAACAGGTACCCACAGATAGAGCATTTCCAGGAAAACGACATCTTCAGAATGAAACGAACATATTTTACTTCAACAAATGACCGATAAATGAAAAACTCATTACTTTCACAATTTACTTTCAAATGTTTAGTCGATATCTGGTCAGTTGGATGCATAATGGCTGAATTATTAACATCAAAAACGTTATTCCCTGGAACGGATCGTATCCTTTCTGAGTAATTCTAGACCAATTCAAGGTTTGAAATGATGTAGTATTTTTTAATCTATATGCATGGGCTTAATAAGGTGAAGGCGAGTACAACCTTGACACAAAACTGTAGATATTGACCAGTTAACAAAGATCTTGCAACTGGTCGGAAAGCCAGACACTGAATTTTTGAGTAAAATAACCAGTGAAACGGTAAGTTAAGATATTAATTGTTAAAGTGGTGCGACACTAAACAAGACTTTATTCATGATCACAGTCATCGCGGAAAAGAACTGGAATGAGCACATCAAAGTGAGGCTTATATAGTGGTCTTCTGAGGAATGATTTCGTATCACACTCTCTAAACATCCTTCCTTAGGAGGCTTCACTAGCCTCGCTTTGATGTTCTCGTCGCAGTTCTTTTCCTCGATGGCCACTACTGTTACACTCCTGCCAAAACCTTTATCTATTACACACAGGCCAGAGCCTACGTTGCTCAAATGCCAGCCTACAAAAAGAAATCCTTTAAGGACGTTTTTACTGGTGCAAATGATCAAGGTATGTGGAATTATTTCATGGATCTCATTTACTTGAAATACTTAAATTGTGGCGCACAGCGGTCATAAATCGTGTTATTATTTCTTTTGTTCGCATGTTTTTCCGTATTTTCTTTTTTAAGCAATCGATTTACTTGAGCTCATGCTGAAACTTGATTCAGACCAAAGGATTACAGCGGAACAGGCACTGGACCATCCCTATCTTGAAATTTATGCTGATCATGACGATGAGGTGAGCGTAGACTGCGAGAGGGGGTTCTCGTGACGTCATAGCGTAGGAATTGAAACAATTGTTGCGCGCCTTACAACGAAATGAGCGGCTGAGAGCAGGATATGATTGCGTGTGGTTGTGTTTAAAGTTCATTCCTATTCTGATAACGACTTTCGCCAGAGCGTTCACTGATTCAAGGTATCTTGCACCTGAAAGGCAGCGATTGTTCATTTGACCTTTCTATTTCTAGCCCGCGTGTCTAACAAAATTCGAGGAGCCAGCATTTCAGTCTGATGATATTGACTTTTGGAGAAGTATGTTCATCTATTTTTAAAATTGATTGTCATCGATGTAATGGTTTTGTGACTAACTGCGGTAAGCAAGACTAACTTTTCTGTGAATTTATCTTACAGACCTTACTTTCAACGAAATTCTCGACTATCAATCTTGTAAGGAATCTGAAGCAATGGAAACATAAAGCATGCTGGGATACAATACCCGCCTTGCAAAGGAGCACATCACGTGAGAGAGTTGATGGATATGGGATCCAGATAAGACTGTCGTAATTAAAGTACAACATTGAAATGATTATGCCCAAGCAAACCCCATTATAGATAATTGAGATGCACTTAAAATAAACGTGTCACAATATGATGTGAATCGTCGATTCCCTATAGTAGGGAACTTTACTAATGCGCGTGCACTTGAATATGATTTGTAATTACAAGATGTAAAATTTGTAATAACTGGCAATTTTGGACGACTTGTAAGCCAGTATACATGCAACTATTTTGTGGGTTACAATGACTTGACTGCGAAATATGTTCAGAATTACTGTAATGAGTTTACTGCTTATTTTTTACTGTAGAGGCTATAGTATATAGCTACAAGTTTTGTGTGACGGACAACGATGTCATTGTGCTAGATTCAACGACAGTATATGGTTTTAATTTTGAAAGTTACACTCTTGTTAAACCTGATTCACGCTTGTCGTAAGAATCGGGGATTTTCTCCTTCTCACGCATGTGAATGAGTATGTGAACAGACTAAAGTATAGGACAAATATTAGATTGCTCTTGCAATGGTATAGAATTCACTCAATCACATCGTCCAGAAGAAGTCATTCCCGTTTCTTAAGACAAGTGTAAACCACGCTTTATAAATTATGCCAAACAAAAATTCTGTTTGACAAAATATAATGAGGTTTAGTTCATTAAATAATTAATAAAACGCTCCCCAATGTTTCTGTGAGTAGCAATCTGTCGTATATAAACACCGCACAAAAAGAAAGTTCCCCCTACATACATCAGAATAAATTCTAAACAAACGAATCACTGTAAATCAAACCTAGAACTACTTGGACCTATGGTAGGTTGCTTAATGGTGTGTGAAGAATTGGGTCACACATGCGTGCAATAATGAGTTAAACCCCATTGAATACAAAAATACCTGATTTCAAAATTAACATGCTGAATATGCTAGTGTGATCCGTCTCATTCACCATTCATTGGTAAACACAAAATCGTAGTGCAATCGTGTAAAGCCGTTTAAATCATGCCCAGAATAGGTCCAATTAGTTCTAGGTTTGATTAACAGCGATTTCATTTGTTTAGAATGTATTCTGATGTATGTAGGGGGGGGGGACTTTCTTTTTGTGCGGTGTTTATATTTTTACCGTCGATTACTGTAAGAAATGATCTTTTGTTGCACGGAATGTTGTTGACCGTTGCAGACAGCATTACAGTTGTGACATACATACACTGTAACTTTCTAACTCACAACATGGCGCAAAAAGGTATCATCCTTCGCTCACCTGGATAGAAAATGACCGGACTTTGTTTCCCCGGGTTTGTTTCGCATTATTTTTAGATCTTACTTGGTTTTACATCAAGTCAGTATCAAAATTATAATCCTCGTCCTCACTGTCTGCCATTCTTTCTTCAACTGGTACAGATGCGGCTTGGCCTGAATATCCATGAAATAATATTGCAAAAATTATGCAGTGAAAGTTACAAAACATCAGACATGCGCCTCAAATATGTTAATGTAAATTGTATACACAAGAGGGACGCTGATGAAAAAACGCACCATAAATTAGCCCTAAAAACATTCGCAGAAATATAGTTTTCCTTGCAACGTCCAGTCATAAAGTTTTAGACATAGTACAGATATTTCCGCCTGCAACCTCCACCCAAAAACCTTTCCCCTGCGACTCCCCCATGCAATTAACATTAGCTAATAACCTACCCATTTTCTTTTGTTCTTTTCGCTTTCATTTAAATTCCTTGAAAAAAAATATTCGGAAAATATTACTCGCCCATCAAATAGATTAATCGTTTCAATAAATAACTTCTTATCAATCGAGCGCGAGGTTCATGCAGAGAAAGATCGGACAGAGGTCTTTCCTGCACAAAAATACTGAGCTCCGAGCAAGCGAGTTTAACAAAACGTTTATTACATGGCATTAGGACTTCTAGTCATGCACGTCTTTAACAATCTCTTTCAAATAGTGTTAATAAACTCTTTATACGTTTGTAATCTTTATGTGTCACAAACTTTGTATTGTCTTGGTAATGGAACTTGCTTTCCTGGTATTCTTCCTCCCAAATTGGCATTTAGTTTTGCTGTTTTGTTTCAAAATGTGTCGTTTTTTTCGTACGTTTTAAATCGTCAAAAATATTTAATTAATTGATTGCAAACGGTTTCTTACCTTAAAATAGTTTAACAAAGTTTGCTGCAGTAGTATTTATACTTTTTTCTACTACATATTCGTTCACTTGTTTAATTTCATCAAAAGTAAAATAATTAAAACAACACTGGACTTTCATTGCCGGCCAGCCATTTTGAATTGTTCCATAATGGACCGCGGTCACTCAGCCTCTGAGCTACATGTATATTTAGGGATAATTTGGGATAATGGCATAGCTCAGCACAGGCCGCCATTTCACCGAAAGTGATGCTTGCCATATAATAAACGTGATTATTATACACCAATCTTCAGTAGATAGCTTTTCACGGATCGGGGATTTTCTCCTTCTTACGCATGTGAATGAGTATCTGAACAAACTAAAGTATAGGACAAATATCAGATTGCTCTTGCAATGGTATAGAATTCATTAAATCACATCGGCCAGAAGAATTCATCGCCGATTCTTAAGACAGGTTAAACCACGCTTTATAAATTATGCCAAACAAAAATTCTGTTTGACAAAATATAATGAGGTTTAGTTCATTAAATACTTCATAAAACGCTCCCCAATATTCCTGTGACTAGCAATCTTTCGTATATATTTTTACCGTGGATTACTGTAAGAAATGAGCTTTTGTTGCACGGAATGTTGTTGACCGTTGCAGACAGCATCACAGTTGTTACATACATACACTGTAACTTTCTAACTCACAACATGGCGTAAAAAGGTATCATCCTTCGCTCACCTGGATAGAAAATGACCGGACTTTGTTTCCCCGGGTTTGTTTCGTATTATTTTTAGATCTTACTTGGTTTTACATCAAGTCAGTATCAAAATTATAATCCTCGTCCTCACTGTCTGCCATTCTTTCTTCAACTGGTACAGCTGCGGCTTGGCCTGAATATCAATGAAATAATATTGCAAAAATTATGCAGTGAAAGTTACAAAACATCAGACATGCGCCTCAGATATGTTAATGTAAAATTGTATACACAAGAGGGACGCTGATGAAAAAAAAATGCACTATAAATTAGACCTAAAAACACTTGCAAAAATATAGTTTTTCTTGCAACGTCCAGTCATAAAGTTTTAGACATAGTACAGATATTTCCACCTGCAACCTCCCCCCAAAAAACGACAGAAAGAGCATGTTTGTTTTAAGATATTTTAGGCTGCGACTCCCCCTTGGAATTAACATTAGTTTATAACCAACCATTTTCTTTTGTTCTTTTCGCTTTCTTTTAAATTCCTTGAAAAAAATATTCGGAAAATATTACGGCCCATCAAATAGATTAATCGTTTCAATAAATAATAACTTCTTATCAATCGAGCGCGAGGTTCATGCAGAGAAAGATCGGACAGAAGTCTTTCCTGTACAAAAATACTGAGCTCCGATATTCCTCTGCACAGACCGAGCAAGTGAGTTTAACAAAACGTTTATTACATGGCATTAGCACTTCTAGTCATGCACGTCTTTAACAACCTCTTTCAAATAGTATTAATAAACTCTTTATACGTTTGTAATCTTTATGCGTCACAAACTTTGTACTGTCTTGGTAATGGAACTTGCTTTGCTAGTGTTCTTCCTCCCGAATTGACATTTAGTTTTGCTGTTTTGTTTCAAAATGCGTTGTTTTTCGTACGTTTAAAATCGTGAAAAATATTTAATTAATTAGCTGCAAACGGTTTCTTACCTTAAAATAGTTTAAGAAAGTTTGCTACTGTAGTATTCATACTTTTCTCTACTAAATATTTGTTAATTTGTTAATTTCGTTCGCTGTATTTTTTCCTTTCTTTTAAGATTGGTATATAATAAACTACTTATGGACTGAGACCTCGGCAAAGCAGTATAAAACATACTGTTTTCCTCTGTCTCAGTCAATGACTGTTAATTAATTTATAAACGTGTGTTCTTTTTACCTTTTTTGAGACTTGTTTGTTTGTTGATTAAATTCATTTATTTCCCCTGTTTTTATCGACTTTGATTTCAACTGTCCAGGCGTTTTGTTGGACAAGACAACAGTCATATCAGAATTATCCTGGACAAAAATAGACACAAACAAGAATCATAAAAATCATATAAATAATCTTTAATACCAGTTGTGGAACGTATTTTAGAGATATCACAAAATGTTCGTCAGTGTTCCATATGTTACCTTGTTATCGTCATCCTCCATATCTTCCACTTCATCATCATCACCTTCATTTCCATCCTCTTCATCTGTTGATCCCTCCTACACAATAAACAAACCAATTCCGTAAGAAATATCTTAATTCTAGTTTCGAAAATTTAGAGTACTTAACCTTGACAACTATCACTAGAAATCAAGTTGTCATCGATACAAAAACACAAAAATTTTTCGGTTGAATTGTAGGCAATCTGCATAATTGAAATCGGTATTATAAAATCAAGATTTACAGTAATAGTATTGAAATCCTACCATTTCGCCATCGAGCTCAACGTCAGATGGTTTACTTGACGTTAATATTAATGCATCCTCGATTGACTGAGTCAATGCTTTCATGCCTGGAAAGAAATAAAAAACAATACAACCAATACTATACATCATTTATCGAGGAATTTGTTTGATAGAAGTCTTTGACAAAGCAATATATTTTATCCCCGGTATCATAAAGAGTACAAAATATACCGTATACTTACTTTTCATGTCTTCACTTTCCTCCTTTTCCTAGCTCGACTGAAATAAAAGTACGTATTTAAAATATACATAAAACATGGAAATTGAGCCAGTGGCACAAGAAAGCTTATCTGTTTCTGTTGTTAAAGGGAGGGCGTGTCAATGGGGCGTATTAGTTTGTAGCATATAGCAAAATGCAAAATTTTAAGGTTTTATTAGATCATTTTACTTTACAACATGCTTTGATTTTACATTACTACAGATTATAATTGTTACAAGGCTAATCTTTTTAGCATATTGGCTATTGTTTTTAAAATCACAATGTTGATAAATTACATGTACACTGTGGATAGTTCCACCACATTATTGATTTGTCTCAACAATAAACTGTGAATAATTACTACGTATCAAAATTGACGAAGCACTCAGACACACATTCGAACAAAGACGAAAAATGTAAGTCTGGGGTCGGTTGTACAAAAGGTGAATAGCGTTATCCACAGGATAGTGATTTTTTCAAACTTTCTAATGAAACATGTCCATTAAAACCATTTTAAAGTTCAACATTTTCTTATCACAAAGTCACTTTTTATCTCTTTCCAATTCAATATTCCTGGTGTAACTGCTTTCTACGTCTTTTGTAGCAGCAGAAAAAAATCACTAACCAGTTGATAACAGCGTTATTCAACCGACCTCAGCTCGATACGTAATCTACAGTGTTTATGGTGAAACTCCTCATGACTGTCCGATTGAATGTCTATTTCACACATATTTTCTTCTGTAAGGTAAAACTTCAGCAACAGCATTTGGTCGTGCCTTGTTCATGGCAGGAAGATACTTCCATGCTGGACTTCCCATTGTGAAGCACTCCACTGTATCGAGACGTTCACGTTTCTCGTTTACACCTCCCATCACTACAATAGTATTTCCAGTGATAACTGCACAACAACTATATCTCTTCTCCAACATGGAAGGTAAGGCTGTGATCATGCCTGTCTTGCAGTTGTACATGAAGACATCATTCCGACACTTCTCATTTTCATTATGACCTCCAATCACAACCACTTCATTCCTCCAACGAACTGTCGCCATTCTCTTCAAGGCAACTGGTAGTTTAGGCATCACTTTACATTCATTGGTCTTTGGATCAAACTCTAATACACTATCTAAAGTTTCATTAAAGCCACTACATCCTCCAACGATCAGTACTTTATCATCAAATACCTCAGCGCTATGACAATCCCGTGGTTCAGGCATTTGACACAACGGTTTCATAACGCAGGGTGAAGCAAGATGCAACTCACTTATCGAGTTAGAGCGACCAACACCACCATCATCATCATCATCATCATCATCATAACGAAATCCACCAATGTGAATAACAGTCTGCTGGTAAACAACGGTTTGATGATCATCACACACGTAAGGCAATTCACCAGGAAATTTCTTCCATTTCAAAGGTAATTTATTAAGATCCAAAGTATCTACTGTCGCCGTCTCTTGTCCACCAACAACAAATATCTGATCTTTATAAATACATGATGAAGCTCCACAGTGATATTCATTCATTGACGACACCTCAAACCAACCATTCTTCTCCCAAGAAAATATTTCCGTATTTTTTTTAACTTGAACGGGCGCATAACTTTCATATCCACCTGCAATCAAAATGTCTTCTCTTGGTGTACTTAGCATTCCCGTAGTCGGAAATGGCGGTTCACGTCTATTTAAATGCTCTAACACTTGAGCGATCATGACTTTGACTTCATCCACGTTTTTGTTGACTTTGGAAAGATTGTCCTTTAAATCTTTCACTTCTTCCTTCATCTCTTCTCTTGATGCTTCCACTTTTTCATTCACTGTTTCCACCTTTCCCTCTAGCACTGACAAACTTCCTTTCACCAGCCCCACGTCTTCCTGTATCTGCGCGCAGTCATGGCATTTCACTCTCCTGTATTCACAAACTTCAGTCTCATGGTGGAGCTTATCTTGCTTGTTAATTTCCATACCACACTCTGCGTTTGAACACCACGCAGGCGCATAACCACAGCTAGCAACGTGAGTTTCGAGTTCTTCGAGACAAGTAAACTGGGGACATCCTCGGCCAGCATGATCACAATTTATCTTTAGCTTTGATAAATAATTATTCACCACACGGGGTCGTCGAAGCGTATCAATGGTTAAGTGTTCATTACATTCAGGACACGTGTGAGAGTTCACCTTCAAATGCTCTTTGATACATGCATTACAAAAGATGTGATCATTATTTCTGCACGTTCTTGGTTCTTTAAGAACGTTGTAGCAGATAGAACAATGAAAATTTTTGTCGACATCTTTCTCAAATCTAGAATCTTCGTAGCCATATTTCTTTTCTTTCGGGCAACAAGCCATTCAGTTACAGCACGCAAACAGTGTCTCTAGTTTCCACTCAAGATCTCGATGGACGCGATTGATCTCACATTGTAAAAGAAATGAATCGAGAGCAAGAAACAGACGAAGTCTTCGAACACTTCCGTCTCAGCTTTGGTTTCGTTTCGCAATGACAAAACCTTGATTATGCAAAATACTTGGAAATACGAGCAGGTAAATCAAAGAAAGGACTTCCGGCATTACAAACAAATATGCTGCTAATTATAAATCCCCCGAAAAATAATGGTCTGGTGCATGTGAGGTATGTAAACGATGACTATCGAAAAGTACAAAGACGCAAAACAGTAACAGATTTATTGCATAAATGATATCAATCATTCAAAGTATCTAAATGCAGATACAAGGTCTGTACAGGTAGAGTTATTTAAAGGGAAATGGCAACAAAAATTTTTATCGTCTTATTTGAAAGAGACTCCAAAACAATATATAGAAGTCCATTACAGAATTTTTATATCTGCCTTATTTAGTGAGATATTTTGACTTGAAATCTTTAGTTGTCCGCCATCTTGAATATTTGTAGATATGCATGATACGTCACAACTAGGGTCACGCAATTTTTTTTTCTTACGACGCAATGATTAATCTCCTCCAATAACCACACACATGGTAAGTGTTTCGGATTTCAACACAGACCGAAAAGGTTTCACAAGTATTTTATTGCTGGTAGGTGTTTAGGAGAAGCTTTTGTGACGTCCCTGTTGTGACGTCACCAAAAACATTGTTAATGAGGTTAAAAATTCACTTAAGATGGCGGACAGTTCGATTATTTACGTGAGAATATTTCCCGAAGTAGAACAGATACAAAAATTTTGTAATAGACTTCTATGTATGATTTTAGAGTCTCTTTCAAATAGGACAATAAAAATTTTTGTTGCCATTTCCCTTTAAATTAGAAATAAAATCGAGCATTTAAATGAGGAGTTGGGGTGGTATTGATCTATCCAAGATGTTTACAATATAGGTAATAAAAAATGGATGTTTCAAATTTCATTTTACTGACAAGTTTCTGGCAACTGTTTTCTAAACTCACCAATTTTATTTAATACTAGAACGACTTTCTTATTGCTTCCTGCTGACAACACTGCTTCTTCAACCTGAACGTTTTTTAAAGACAACATTGAAAATGGTATTGCAAAGCATTACACTACACTTATTAATTCAGTACACAGTACCATCTCAACGACAACATTTATCTTGAAACAACGACAACCGAGAGGGTCTCGAGCATCCAGAACTTCCAGAACAACATCTGAATTATCAACTACCTGGCACAGAAACAGTTACAATTGTTTTACATCATCATACATTCAGAATATAACAACTTTTTATCCAGTCGGCACTGGGCAGAACTAAGTGCCGAAATTTATCACAATTAACCCCAATCCACAGTATCCAACAAAGTTACATACCTTTTTAAACTCTTTGTAGTATGTTTTCCTTGATGTTTCTGCAAGACCACATAAAATAGATCTTATATAATGAAAACTTGCTAATCCAAAAATTGCTTTTATAATTGCGCTACTTTTCAGAGCCTTGTGCTGTTTTTGGTGAAACATCTGTACTCTGCAGTGTTGGTCATTTCTTCAGTAATCTTCTTGTGAGCCTACTGGAAAATGGAAGCCAATGAAATGACTGGCTATGTGGCGACACAGGGGTACAGAGCTCCTGAGATCATGTTAAACTGGATGCATTACAATAAGGCAGGTACCCACAGATAGAGCATTTCCAGGAAAACGGCATCTTTAGAATGACACGAACATATTTTACTTCTACAAATGACGGATAAATAAAAAAACTTATTACTTTCACGATCTACTTTCAAATTTTTCGTCGATATCTGGTCAGTTGGATGCATAATGGCGGAATTACTGACATCAAAAACATTATTCCCTGGAACGGATCGTATCCTTTCTGTGTAATTCTAGACCAATTCGAGGTTTGAACTGATGTAGTATTTTTTAATTTATATGCATGGGCTTAATAAGGTGAAGGCGAGTATAACCTTGACACAAAACTGTAGATATCGACCAGCTAACAAAGATCTTACAACTGGTTGGAAAGCCGGACACTGAATTTTTGAGTAAAATAACAAGTGAAACGGTAAGTTAAGATATTAATTGTTAAAGTGGTGCGACATTAAACAATAGACTTTATTCATGATCACAGTCATCGCGGAAAAGAACTGGAATGAGCACATCAAAGTGAGGCTAATATACTGATCTTCTGAGGAATGATTTCGTGTCACACTCTCTAAACATGCTGCCTTAGGAGGCTTCACTAGCCTCGCTTTGATGTTCTCGTCCCAGTTCTTTTCCGCGATGGCCACTACTGTTACACTGGTGCCAAAAACCTTTATCTATTACACACAGGCCAGAGCCTACGTTGCTCAGATGCCAGCCTACAAAAAGAAATCCTTTAAGGACGTTTTTACTGGTGCAAATGATCAAGGTATGCATGTGGAAATATTTCATAGATATATCAATTACTTAAATTGTGGTGCACAACGGCAATAAACCGTGTTATTATTTCTTTTGTTCGCATGTTATTCCGTATTTTCTTTCTTAAGCAATCGATTTACTTGAGCTCATGCTGAAACTTGATTCAGACCAAAGGATTACAGCAGAACAGGCACTGGACCATCCCTATCTTGAAATTTATGCCGATCATGACGATGAGGTGAGCGTAGACTGCGAGAGGGGGTGTTCTCGTGACGTCATAACGTAGAAATTGAAACAATTGTTGCGCGCTTTGCAACGGAATGAGTGGCTGAGATATGATTGCGTGTGGTTGTGTTTAAAGTTCATTGCCTATTCTGATAACGACTTTCGGCAAAGCGTTCACTGATTCACGGTATCTTGCACCTGAAAGGCAACGATTGTTCATTTGATCTTTCTATTTCTAGCCCGCGTGTCTAACTAAATTCGAGGAGCCAGCATTTCAGTCTGATGATATTGACTTTTGGAGAAGTATGTTCATCTATTTTTGAAATTGATTGTCATCAATGTAATACTGTTGTTTATGACTAACTGCGGCGAGCAAGACTAACTTTTCTGTGAATTTATCTTACAGACCTTACTTTCAACGAAATTCTCGACTATCAATCTTGTAAGGAATCTGAAGCAATAAAAACATAAAGCATGCTGGGATACAATACCCGCCTTGTAAAGGAGCACATCACGTGAGAGAGTTGATGGATATGGGATCCAGATAAGACTGTCGTAATTAAAGTACAACATTGAAATGATTATGCCCAAGCAAACCCCATTATAGATAATTGATGATGCACTTAAGATAAACGTGTTACAATATGATGTGAATCATCCATTCCCTATAGTAGGGAACTTTACCCATGCGCGTGCACTTGAATATGATTTGTAATTACAAGATGTAAAATTTGTAATAACTGGCAATTTTGGACGACTTGCAAGCCAGTATACAGGCAACTATTTTGTGGGTTACAATGACTTGACTGCGAAATATGTTCAGAATTACTGTAATGAGTTTACTGCTTATTTTTTACTGTATAGACTATAGTATATAGCTACAAGTTTTGTGTGACGAACAACGATGTCATTGTCCTAGATTCAACGACAGTATGGTTTTAATTTTGAAAGTTACACTCTTGTTAAACCTGATTCACACTTGTCGTAAGAATCGGGGATTTTCTCCTTCTCACGCATGTGAATGAGTATCTGAACAAACTAAAGTATAGGACAAATATTAGATTGCTCTTGCAATGGTATAGAATTCATTAAATCACATCGGCCAGAAGAAGTCATCGCCGATTCTTAAGACAAGTGTAAACCACGCTTTATAAATTATGCCAAACAAAAATTCTGTTTGACAAAATATAGTGAGATTTAGTTCATTAAATAATTAATAAAACGCTCCCCAATGTTTCTGTGACTAGCAATCTGTCGTATATATTTTTACCGTGGATTATTGTAAGAAATGAGCTTTTGTTGCACGGAATGTTGTTGACCGTTGCAGACAGCATTACAGTTGTTACATACATACACTGTAACTTTCTAACTCACAACATGGCGTAAAAAGGTATCATCCTTCGCTCACCTGGATAGAAAATGACCGGACTTTGTTTCCCCGGGTTTGTTTCGTATTATTTTTAGATCTTACTTGGTTTTACATCAAGTCAGTATCAAAATTATAATCCTCGTCCTCACTGTCTGCCATTCTTTCTTCAACTGGTACAGATGCGGCTTGGCCTGAATATCAATGAAATAATATTGCAAAAATTATGCAGAGAAAGTTACAAAACATCAGACATGCGCCTCAGATATGTTAATGTAAAATTGTATACACAAGAGGGACGCTGATGGAAAAAAAACACTATAAATTCGACCTAAAAACATTCGCAGAAATATAGTTTCCCTTGCAACGTGCAGTCATAAAGTTTAAGACATAGTACAGATATTTCCGCCTGCAACTTACCCCCCAAAAAAACGACAGAAAGAGCATGTTTGTTTTAAGATATTTTAGGCTGCGACTCCCCCATGCAATTAACATTAGTTTATAACCTACCCATTTTCTTTTGTTCTTTTCGCTTTCTTTTAAATTCCTTGAAAAAAATATTCGGAAAATATTACGGCTCATCAAATAGATTAATCGTTTCAATAAATAATAACTTATCGGCAATCGAGCGCGAGGTTCATGCAGAGAAAGATCGGACAGAAGTCTTTCCTGTACAAAAATACTGAGCTCCGATATTCCTCTGCACAGACCGAGCAAGCGAGTCTAACAAAACGTTTATTACATGGCATTAGGACTTCTAGTCATGCACGCTATTAACAACCTCTTTCAAATAGTGTTAATAAACTCTTTATACGTTTCTAATCTTTATGCGTCACAAATTTTGTACTGTCTTGGTAATGGAACTTGCTTTCCCTGTATTCTTCCTCCCCAGAATTAAATATAACGTTTTTTAGAAAATATTTCATGCATTTCCGTATGAAGTTCCTTTCTTTGAAGATTGGTATATAATAAAATACTAATGGACTGAGACCTCGGGAAAGCAGTATAAAACATACTGTTTCCTCTGTCTCAGTCAATGAGTGTTAATTTATAAACGTGTGTTCCTTTTACCTTTTTTTGAGACTTGTTTGTTTGTTGATTAAACTCATTTATTTCTCCAGTTTTTACGGACTTTGATTTCATCTGTCCAGACGTTTTGTTGGACAAGACAACAGTCATATCAGAATTATCCTGGACAAAAATAGACACAAACAAGAATCATAAAAATTATATCATAAATAATCTTTAATACCAGTTGTGGAACGTATTTTAGAGATATCACAAAATGTTCGTCAGTGTTCCATATGTTACCTTGTTATTGTCATTCTCCATATCTTCCACTTCATCATCATCACCTTCATTTCCATCCTCTTCATCTGCTGATCCCTCCTACACAATAAACAAACCAATTCCAAAAGAAATATCTTAATTCTAGTTTCGAAAATTAGAGCACTTAACCTTGACAACTATAACTAGAAATCAAATTGTCATCGATACAAAAACACAAGAATTTTTCGGTTGAATTGTAGGCAATCTGCATATATTGAAATCGGTACTATAAAATCAAGATTTACAGTAATGGTATTGAAATCCTACCATTTCGTCATCGACCTCAGCGTCAGATAGTTTACTTGACGTTAATATTAATGCATCCTCGATTGACTGAGTCAATGCTTTCATGCCTGGAAAGGCACAAAAAACAATACAACCGTTACTATACATCATTATCGAGGAATTTGTTCGAAAAAGTTCGTAAAGGGTACAAAATATACCGTATACTTACTTTTCATGTCTTCACTTTCCTCCTTTTCCAAGCTCATCTGAAATAAAAGTACGTATTTGAAATATACATAAAACATGGAAATTGAGCCAGTGGCACAAAAAAGCTTATCTGTTTCTGTTGTTAAAAAGAGGGCGGGTCAATGGGGCGTATTAGTTTTGGCGCAGCACGGTTTGTAGCATATAGCAAAATGCAAAATTTTAAAATTTTTATTAGATCATTTTACTTTACAACATTCCTTGATTTTACATTACTACAGATTTTAATTTTTACAAAGCTAATCTTTTTAGCATAATTTATTGGCTATTGTTTTTAAAATCACAATGTTGATAAATTACACTGTCGATAGTTCCACTACATTATTGATTTGTCTCGACAATAAACTGTGAATAATTACTACGTATCAAAATTGACGAAGCACTCAGACACACATTCGAACAAAGACGAAAAATGTAAGTCTGTGGTCGGTTGTACAAAAGGTGAATAGCGTTATCCACAGGATAGTGATTTTTTCAAACTTCCTATTGAAACATGTCCATTAAAGATGGTAAAACCATTTTAAAGTTCAGCATTTTCTTGTCACAAAGTCACTTTTTATCTCTTGCCAGTTCAATATCCCTGGTGTCATTACTTTCTATGTCTTTTGCGGCAGCAGAAAAAATCACTGTCCAGTGGATAGCAGTGTTATCCAACCGACCTCGGCTCGATACATAATCTACAGTGTCTATGGTGAAACTCTTCATGACTGTCCAATTGAATGTCCATTTCACACATATTTTCTTCTGTAAGGTAAAACTTCAGCAACAGCATTGGATCGTGCCTCGTTCATAGCAGGAAGATACTTCCATGCTGAACTTCCCATTGTGAAGCACTCCACTGTATCGAGACGTTCACGTTTCTCGTTTACACCTCCCATCACTACAATAGTATTTCCAGTGATAACTGCACAACAACTATATCTCTTCTCCAACATGGAAGGTAAGGCTGTGGTCATGCCTGTCTTGCAGTTGTACATGAAGACATCATTCCGACACTTCTCATTTTCATTATGACCTCCAATCACAACCACTTCATTCCTCCAACGAACTGTCGCCATTCTCTTCAAGGCAACTGGTAGTTTAGGCATCACTTTACATTCATTGGTCTTTGGATCAAACTCTAATACACTATCTAAAGTTTTATTAAAGCCACTACATCCTCCAACGATCAGTACTTTATCTTCAAATACCTCAGCGCTATGACAATCCCGTGTTTCGGGCATTTGACACAACGGTTTCATAACGCAGGGTGAAGCAAGATGCAACTCACTTATCGAGTTAGAGCGACCAACAGCACCCCAACGATATCCACCAATGTGAATAACACTCTGCTGGTAAACAATGGTTTGATGATCATCACACTTGTAAGGCAATTTACCAGGAAATTTCCTCCATTTCAAAGGTAATTCATTAAGATCCAAAGTATCTATTGTCTTCGCTTCTTGTCCACCAACAACAAATACCTGATCTTTATAAATACATGATGAAGCTCCACTGTGACATTCATTCATTGACGACACCTCAAACCAACCATTCTTCTCCCAAGAAAATATTTCCGTATTTTTTTTAACTTGAACGGGCGCATAACTTTCATATCCACCTGCAATCAAAATGTCTTCTCTTGGTGTACTTAGCATTCCCGTAGTCGGAAATGGCGGCTCATGCCTATTTAAATGCTCTAACACTTGAGCGATCATGACTTTGACTTCATCCACGTTTTTGTTGACTTTGGAAAGATTGTCCTTTAAATCTTTCACTTCTTTCTTAACTTCCTTCGTCTCTTCTCTTGATGCTTTCACTTTTTCATTCATTTCGGTGTACACTTTCTTCACTGTTTCCACCTTTTCCTCTAGCACTGACAAACTTCCTTTCACCAGCCCCACGTCTTCCTGTATCTGCGCGCAGTCATGACATTTCACTCTCCTGTATTCACAAACTTCAGTCTCATGATGGAGCTTATCTTGCTTGTTAATCTCCATACCACACTCTGCGTTTGAACACCACGCAGGCGCATAACCACAGCTAGCAACGTGAGTTTCGAGTTCTTCGAGACAAGTGAACTGGGGACATCCTCGGCCAGCATGATCACAATTTATCTTTAGCTTTGATAAATAATTATTCACCACACGGGGTCGTCGAAGCGTATCAATGGTTAAATGTTCATTACATTCGGGACACGTTTGAGCGTTCACCTTCAAATGTTCTCTGATACATGCATCACAAAAGATGTGTTCATTATTTCTGCACGTTCTTGGTTCTTTAAGAACGTTGTAGCAGATAGAACAATGAAAATTCTCGTCGACATCTTTCTCAAATCTAGAATCTTCGTAGCCATATTTCTTTTCTTTCGGGCAACAAGCCATTCAGTCACAGCACGCAAACAACGGCTCTACTTTTCACTTAAAATCTCGATGGACGCGACTGATCTCACATTGTAAAAGAAATGAATCGAGAGCGAGAAACAGACGAAGTCTTCAAATACTTCCGTCTCAACTTTGGTTTCGTTTCGCAATAACAAAACCTTGATTATGCAAAATAGTTGGAAATACGAGTAGGTAAATCAAGGTAAGGACTTCCGACTTTACCAAACAAATATGCTGCTAATTATAAATCTCCCGAAAAATAATGGTCTAGTGCATGTGAGGTATGTAAACGATGACTATCGAAAAGTACAAAGACGCAAAACAGTAACAGATTTATTGCATAAATGATATCAATCATTCAAAGTATCTAAATGCAGGTACAAGGTCTGTTCAGGTAGAGTTATTTAAAGGGAAATGGCAGCAAAAATTTTTATCGTCTTATTTGAAAGAGACTCCAAAACAATATATAGAAGTCCATTACAGAATTTTTATATCTGCCTTATTTAGTGAGATATTTTGACTTGAAATCTTTAGTTGTCCGCCATCTTGAATATTTGTAGATATGCATGATACGTCACAACTAGGGTCACGCAATTTTTTTTCTTACGACGCAATGATTAATCTCCTCCAATAACCACACACATGGTAAGTGTTTCGGATTTCAACACAGACCGAAAAGGTTTCACAAGTATTTTATTGCTGGTAGGTGTTTAGCTTATCCCTGTTGTGACGTCACCAAAAACATTGTTAATGAGGTTAAAAATTCACTTAAGATGGCGGACAGTTCGATTATTTACGTGAGAATATTTCCCGAAGTAGAACAGATACAAAAATTTTGTAATAGACTTCTATGTATGATTTTAGAGTCTCTTTCAAATAGGACATTAAAATTTTTTGTTGCCATTTCCCTTTAAATTAGAAATAAAATCGAGCATTTAAATGAGGAGTTGGGGTGGTATTGATCTATCCAAGATGTTTACAATATAGGTAATAAAAAATGGATGTTTTAAATTTCATTTTACTGACAAGTTTCTGGCTGTTTTCTAAACTCACCACTTTTATTTAATACTAGAACGACTTTCTTATTGCTTCCTGCTGACAACACTGCTTCCTCAACCTAAATGTTTTTTAGAGATAACATTGAAAATGGTATTGCAAAGCATTACACTACACTTATTAATTCAGTACACAGTACTATCTCAACGACAACATTTATCTTGAAACAACGACAACCGAGAGGGTCTGGAGCATCCAGAACAACATCTGAATTATCAACTACCTGGCACAGAAAAAGTTATAATTGTTTTACATCATCATACATTCAGAATATAACAACTTTTTATCCAGTCGGCACCGGGCAGAACTAAGTGCCGAAATTTATCACAATTAACCCAAATCCACAGCATCCAACAAAGTTACATACCTTTTTAAACTCTTTGTAGTATGTTTTCCTTGATGTTTCTGCAAGACCACATAAAATAGATCTTATATAATGAAAACTTGCTAATCCAAAAATTGCTTTTATAATTGCGCTACTTTTCAGAGCCTTGTGCTGTTTTTGGTGAAACATCTGTACTCTGCAGTGTTGGTCATTTCTTCAGTAATCTTCTTGTGGGCCTACTGGAAAATGGAAGCCAATGAAATGACTGGCTATGTGGCGACACAGGGGTACAGAGCTCCTGAGATCATGTTAAACTGGATGCATTACAATAAGGCAGGTACCCACAGATAGAGCATTTCCAGGAAAACGGCATCTTTAGAATGACACGAACATATTTTACTTCTACAAATGACGGATAAATAAAAAAACTTATTACTTTCACGATCTACTTTCAAATTTTTCGTCGATATCTGGTCAGTTGGATGCATAATGGCGGAATTACTGACATCAAAAACATTATTCCCTGGAACGGATCGTATCCTTTCTGTGTAATTCTAGACCAATTCGAGGTTTGAACTGATGTAGTATTTTTTAATTTATATGCATGGGCTTAATAAGGTGAAGGCGAGTATAACCTTGACACAAAACTGTAGATATCGACCAGCTAACAAAGATCTTACAACTGGTTGGAAAGCCGGACACTGAATTTTTGAGTAAAATAACAAGTGAAACGGTAGGTTAAGATATTAATTGTTAAAGTGGTGCGACATTAAACAATAGACTTTATTCATGATCACAGTCATCGCGGAAAAGAACTGGAATGAGCACATCAAAGTGAGGCTAATATACTGATCTTCTGAGGAATGATTTCGTGTCACACTCTCTAAACATGCTGCCTTAGGAGGCTTCACTAGCCTCGCTTTGATGTTCTCGTCCCAGTTCTTTTCCGCGATGGCCACTACTGTTACACTGGTGCCAAAAACCTTTATCTATTACACACAGGCCAGAGCCTACGTTGCTCAGATGCCAGCCTACAAAAAGAAATCCTTTAAGGACGTTTTTACTGGTGCAAATGATCAAGGTATGCATGTGGAAATATTTCATAGATATATCAATTACTTAAATTGTGGTGCACAACGGCAATAAACCGTGTTATTATTTCTTTTGTTCGCATGTTATTCCGTATTTTCTTTCTTAAGCAATCGATTTACTTGAGCTCATGCTGAAACTTGATTCAGACCAAAGGATTACAGCAGAACAGGCACTGGACCATCCCTATCTTGAAATTTATGCCGATCATGACGATGAGGTGAGCGTAGACTGCGAGAGGGGGTGTTCTCGTGACGTCATAACGTAGGAATTGAAACAATTGTTGCGCGCTTTGCAACGGAATGAGTGGCTGAGATATGATTGCGTGTGGTTGTGTTTAAAATTCATTGCCTATTCTGATAACGACTTTCGGCAAAGCGTTCACTGATTCACGGTGTCTTGCACCTGAAAGGCAACGATTGTTCATTTGATCTTTCTATTTCTAGCCCGCGTGTCTAACTAAATTCGAGGAGCCAGCATTTCAGTCTGATGATATTGACTTTTGGAGAAGTATGTTCATCTATTTTTGAAATTGATTGTCATCAATGTAATACTGTTGTTTATGACTAACTGCGGCGAGCAAGACTAACTTTTCTGTGAATTTATCTTACAGACCTTACTTTCAACGAAATTCTCGACTATCAATCTTGTAAGGAATCTGAAGCAATAAAAACATAAAGCATGCTGGGATACAATACCCGCCTTGTAAAGGAGCACATCACGTGAGAGAGTTGATGGATATGGGATCCAGATAAGACTGTCGTAATTAAAGTACAACATTGAAATGATTATGCCCACGCAAAAACCCCATTATATGTAGATAATTGAGATGCACTTAAAATAAACGTGTCACAATATGATGTGAATCGTCGATTCCCTATAGTAGGGAACAAACTTTACTAATGCGCGTGCACTTGAATATGATTTGTAATTACAAGATGTAAAATTTGTAATAACTGGCAATTTTTGACGACTTGTAAGCCAGTATACAGGCAACTATTTTGTGGGTTACAATGACTTGACTGCGAAATATGTTCAGAATTACTGTAATGAGTTTACTGCTTATTTTTTACTGTATAGACTATAGTATATAGCTACAAGTTTTGTGTGACGAACAACGATGTCATTGTCCTAGATTCAACGACAGTATATGGTTTTAATTTTGAAAGTTACACTCTTGTTAAACCTGATTCACACTTGTCGTAAGAATCGGGGATTTTCTCCTTCTCACGCATGTGAATGAGTATCTGAACAAACTAAAGTATAGGACAAATATTAGATTGCTCTTGCAATGGTATAGAATTCACTAAATCACATCGGCCAGAAGAAGTCATCGCCGATTCTTAAGACAAGTGTAAACCACGCTTTATAAATTATGCCAAACAAAAATTCTGTTTGACAAAATATAGTGAGATTTAGTTCATTAAATAATTAATAAAACGCTCCCCAATGTTTCTGTGAGTAGCAATCTGTCGTATATATTTTTACCGTGGATTATTGTAAGAAATGAGCTTTTGTTGCACGGAATGTTGTTGACCGTTGCAGACAGCATTACAGTTGTGACATACATACACTGTAACTTTCTAACTCACAACATGGCGCAAAAAGGTATCATCCTTCGCTCACCTGGATAGAAAATGACCGGACTTTGTTTCCCCGGGGTTGTTTCGTATTATTTTTAGATCTTACTTGGTTTTACATCAAGTCAGTATCAAAATTATAATCCTCGTCCTCACTGTCTGCCATTCTTTCTTCAACTGGTACAGATGCGGCTTGGCCTGAATATCAATGAAATAATATTGCAAAAATTATGCAGTGAAAGATAAAAAACATCAGGCACAAGCCTCAAATATGTTAATGTAAATTGTATACACAAGAGGGACGCTGATGAAAAAAACCACTATAAATTCGACCTAAAAACATTCGCAGAAATATAGTTTCCCTTGCAACGTCCAGTCATAAAGTTTAAGACATAGTACAGATATTTCCGCCTGCAACTTCCCCCCCAAAAAAACTGCAGAAAGAGCACGTTTGTTTTAAGATATTTTAGGCTGCGACTCCCCCATGCAATTAGCATTAGTTTATAACCTACCCATTTTCTTTTGTTCTTTTCGCTTTCTTTTAAATTCCTTGAAAAAAATATCCGTAAAATATTACTCGCCCATCAAATAGATTAATCGTTTCAATAAATAACAACTTCTTATCAATCGAGCGCGAGGTTCATGCAGAGAAAGATCGGACAGAGGTCTTTCCTGTACAAAAATACTGAGCTCCGATATTCCTCTGCACAGACCGAGCAAGCGAGTTTAACAAAACGTTTATTACATGGCATCAGGACATCTAGTCATGCACGTCTTTAACAACCTCTTTCAAATAGTGTTAATAAACTCTTTATACGTTTGTAATCTTTATGTGTCACAAACTTTGTATTGTCTTGGTAATGGAACTTGCTTTCCTAGTATTCTTCGTCCCAAATTGGCATTTAGTTTTGCTGTTTTGTTTCAAAATGTGTCGTTTTTTTCGTACGTTTTAAATCGTCAAAAATATTTAACTATTTGATTGCAAACGGTTTCTTACCTTAAAATAGTTTAACAAAGTTTGCTGCAGTAGTATTTATACTTTTTTCTACTACATATTCGTTCACTTGTTTAATTTCATCAAAAGTAAAATAATTAAAACAACACTGGACTTTCATTGCCGGCCAGCCATTTTGAATTGTTCCATAATGGACCGCGGTCACTCAGCCTCTGAGCTACATGTATATTTAGGGATAATTTGGGATGATGGCATAGCTCAGCCATATGAGCTCAGCACAGGCCGCCATTTCACCGAAAGTGATGCTTGCCATATAATATACGTGATTATTATGCACCAATCTTCAGTAGATAGCTTTTCACGTGAGATTGACGAAATTTGGCTGTCTCCTTTGCATCAGCGCGCGAGGGAGACAATGCATTATTGAATAACAAAAAAAAAATCACGTGCGCCATCACGTGAACACGCAGCCTTTGTACAGAATTAATTTTGCGTACAGAATTAAATTTAACGTTTTTTAGAAAATTAATCAAATATTTCATGCATTTTCGTATGAAGTTCGCTGTATTTTTTCCTTTCTTTGAAGATTGGTATATAATAAACTACTTATGGACTGAGACCTCGGGAAAGCATTATAAAACACACTGTTTTCCTCTGTCTCAGTCAATGAGTGTTAATTTATAAACGTGTGTTCCTTTTACCTTTTTTTGAGACTTGTTTGTTTGTTGATTAAACTCATTTATTTCTCCAGTTTTTACGGACTTTGATTTCGCCTGTCCAGACGTTTTGTTGGACAAGACAACAGTCATATCAGAATTATCCTGGACAAAAATAGACACAAACAAGAATCATAAAAATCATATCATAAATAATCTTTAATACCAGTTGTGGAACGTATTTTAGAGATATCACAAAATGTTCGTCGGTGTTCCATATGTTACCTTGTTATCGTCATTCTCCATATCTTCCACTTCATCATCATCACTTTCATTTCCATCCTCTTCATCTGCTGATCCCTCCTACACAATAAACAAACCAATTCCGTAAGAAATATCTTAATTCTAGTTTTCAAACTTAGTTAACCATGACAACTATCACTAGAAATCAGGTTGTTATCTATACAAAAGCACAAGAATTTTCGGCTGAATTGCAGGCAATCTGGATATACTGAAATCGTTATTATAAAATCAAGATTTACAGTAATGATATTGAAATCCTACCATGTCTTCATCGACCTCAGCGTCAGATGGTTTACTTGACGTTAATATTAATGCATCCTCGATTGACTGAGTCAATGCTTTCATGCCTGGAAAGACACAAAAAAACAATACAACCGTTACTATACATCATTTATCGAGGAATTTGTTCGATAAAAGTCTTCGACAAAGCAATATATTTTATCCCCAGTATCATAAAGAGTACAAAATATACCGTATACTTACTTTTCATGTCTTCACTTTCCTCCTTTTCCAAGCTTGACTGAAATAAAAGTACGTATTTAAAATACACATAAAACATGGAAATTCAGCCAGTGGCACAAGAAAGCTTATCTGCTTCTGTTGTTAAAGGGAGGGCGCGTCAATGGGGCGTATTAGTTTTGGCGCGGCACGGTTTGTAGCATATAGTAAAATGCAAAATTTTAAGGTTTTATTAGATCATTTTACTTTACAACATTCTTTGATTTTACATTACTACAGATTTTAATTGTTACAAGGCTAATCTTTTTAACATATTGGCTATTGTTTTTAAAATCACAATGTTGATAAATTACACTGTCAATAGTTCCACCACATTATTGATTTGTCTCGACAATTAACTGTGAATAATTACTACGTATCAAAATTGACGAAGCACTCAGACACACATTCGAACAAAGACGAAAAATGTAAGTCTGGAGTCGGTTGTACGAAAGATGAATAGCGTTATCCACAGGATAGTGATTTTTTCAAACTTTCTACTGAAACATGTCCAGTAAAGATGGTAAAACCATTTTAAAGTTCAGCATTTGCCTGTCACAAACAAAGTCACTTTTTACTGTTTTCCAGTTCAATATCCCTGGTGTCATTACTTTCTATGTCTTTTGTGGCAGCAGAAAAAATCACTAACCAGTTTATAGCAGTGTTATCCAACCGATCTCGGCTCGATACATAATCTACAGTGTCTATAATGAAATTCTTCATGACTGTCCGATTGAATGTCCATTTCACACATATTTTCTTCCACAAGGTAAGACTTCAGCAACAGCTTTGGATCGTGCCTCGTTCATGGCAGGAAGATACTTCCATGATGAACTTCCCATTGTGAAGCACTCCACTGTATTGAGACGTTCACGTTTCTCGTTTAGACCTCCCATCACTACAATAGTATTTCCAGTGATAACTGCACAACAATTATATCTCTTCTCTAACATGGATGGTAAGGTTGTGATCATGCCTGTCTTGCAGTTGTACATGAAGACATCATTCCGAGGTTTGTCATCTTTATTATGACCTCCAATCACAACCACTTCATCCTTCCAACGAACTGTCGCCATTCTTCTCAAGGCGGCTGGTAATTTAGGCATCACTTTACATTTATTGGTCTTTGGATCAAACTCCAATACACTGTCTAAAGTTTTATCAGAGTCATTATATCCTCCAACGATCAGTACTTTATCATCAAATACCTCAGCGCAATGACAATTCCGTGGTTCAGGCATTTGACACAACGGTTTCATAACGCAGGGTGAAGCAAGATGCAACTCATTTATCTTGTTAGAACGACCAACAGCACCCCAACGAAATCCACCAATGTGAATAATACCCTGCTGGTACACAACGGTTTGATGATCATCACACTTGTAAGGCAATTTACCAGGAAATTTCCTCCATTTCAAAGGTAATTCATTAAGATCCAAAGTATCTATTGTCACCGTCTCTTGTCCACCAACAACCAATACCTGATCTTTATAAATACATGATGAAGCTCCATGGTGATATTCATTCATTGTCGACACCTTAAACCAACCATTCTTCTCCCAAGAAAATATTTCCGTATCTTCTTTAAATACACCAGACGCACCTATTCCTGCCTGTCCACCTGCAATCAAAATGTCCTCTCTTGGTGTACTTAACATTCCCGTAGTCGGAAATGGCGGTTCACGCCTCTTTAAATGCTCTAACACTTGAGTGATCATGACTTTGACTTCATCTACGTTTTTGTTGACTCTGGAAAGATTGTCCTTTAAATCTTTCACTTCTCTCTTAACTTCCTTCGTCTCTTCTCTTGATGCTTCCACTTTTTCATTCACTTCCGTGTACACGGTTTCCATCTTTCCCTCTAGCACTAGTAAACTTTCTTTCACCAGCCCCACGTCTTCCTGTATCTGCGCACAGTCATGGCATTTCACTCTCCTATATTGACAAACTTTCGTCTCATGATGGACCTTATCTTGCTTGTTAATTTCCATACCACACTCTGCGTTTGAACACCGCGCAGGCGCATAACCACAGCTAGCAACGTGAGTTTCGAGTTCTTCGAGACAAGTAAACTGGGGACATCCTCGGCTTGCATGATCACAATTTATCTTTAGCTTTGATAAATAATTATTCACCACACGGGGTCGTCGAAGCGTATCAATGGTTAAGTGTTCATTACATTCAGGACACGTTTGAGAGTTCACCGTCAAATGTTCTCTGATACATGCATCACAAAAGATGTGATCATTATTTCTGCACGTTCTTGGTTCTTTAAGAACGTTGTAGCAGATAGAACAATGAAAATTTTTGTCGATATCTTTCTCAAATCTAGAATCTTCGTAGCCATATTTCTTTTCTTTCGGGCAACAAGCCATTCAGTTGCAGCGCGCAAACAACGGCTCTACTTTCCACTCAAGATCTCGATGGACGCGATTGATCTCACATTGTAAAAGAAATGAATCGAGAGCAAGAAACAGACGAAGTCTTCGAATACTTCCGTCTCAGCTTTGCTTTCGTTTCGCAACGACAAAACCTTGATTATGCAAAATACTTGGAAATACGAGTAGGTAAATCAAGGTAAGGACTTCCGGCTTTACGAAACCAATATGCCGCTAATTATAAATCCCCCGAAAAATAATGGTCTAGTGCATGTGAGGTATGTAAACGATGACTATCGAAAAGTAAAAAGACGCAAAACAGTAACAAGATTTATTGCATAAATGATATCAATCATTCAAGTATCTAAATACCAGGGCTCGAAATAGAAAAAAATATGACTTGCCAAACAAATTTTATTTAGTCTGTGATTTAATTTTCTTAACTGCCAAAAATGGTGAGGTCTTGTATGTTGTAGAAATGAATGTTTTCATGATAGGGATTTAATTTTAGTTTTATTTCCCTAAACTGGTGTATTTGACTGTAGTAATCTTGGAATTAAGTGCAAATATAATGTACTAATATATTTACACAGCAAAATGATCTAGATTTCTACTGAGCATTTCAGGTATGAGCTAAAAATTCAACGTTTCTCAGTAGTCATTGTTTCTTACGAGTCAAGCGAAATAGACTGACATCAAACTCATCTATTGAATTTCGCTTGCCATTTTTTTTCTTCAATCTGCCATCTCTAAAATATGGCCTGCTTTTGGCAATTGGCAACCCGCTATTTCGAGCCCTGCTAAATACACCGGAATAGTCCACAGACGACACCCAGACAAGCCTATCATAATCTACATTCATAAATGGTATTCTGTGATAATGCTTTACATTTTATGAGAAAACATTTAACACCTTATTGGAAGGCGTTCCATACATATTTTTGAGTCATTTGAATATAACAAATTTCGAACTGATACAAAGTTAATTATACAATAATACAGTAATGAGTACTACAACTTACCACATCAAACTCGGTCCCCCATCTTTGAACAATTTCTGCGGATAAATGAGCCGGTAAATCATGTTGTTCAGGGGGGTGGGTGTAAAACACGATTTTGCCACTGAAAAAAGGAAAAAATATGCACCAAACGAGCTTTAAAAAAGTGCGTGTTAAAAAATAACATGAAGGAAAGTGAAGTTGAGCTATAAGGCTTATCCCTTCTCGTAGCTACTAAGGACCGTTTGCAACTGTGGCCTGTGTAAACTTCACTCTACTTCAGCTTTGATCATTTACTTAGCGCGGATCAAACAACTAAGATATCATTTCAAGTTGAGCAATTTGTACACGCTTTTGCTAGCTCTGAGCTTCCACTTTCTTATGCCTGTATTCTTCCTTCGCCCAGCACAGCATTGGTAAGATTCAGCTCACCTGTTCCAGTCACCAAGCACAGCTTTGGCAGCAGCATTTATATCAGGAATACCACCTATGAGATATTGTTTGCACATACATTGTAATCAATACAGCGGTATACCTAGGTCAAAATTAAACCCACTATTCCAGTTGCTTTTGTTCTACAAGTCCGTTACTTTAAAAACGTTGGAAACTAAACTACCATTAATGCAGACAAGATTATCTCTAATCTTCTGAACAAGCCACAAGAAAATTTCTTATGAATCTTGCTTGTTAAACAAAGCTTGACCAATGCAGCTTTTAAACAACCGGTCTATGATCTATACAGATCTCTATTGGCTCCCAACGCTGTAGCCGTTTCCATATCTACATAAACCTGTATGCAGGATTAATGTATTCACTCGTTTTATGTCTGTCTCTATATTAATAAATGGGACTTGCTACGCCCAGACTCGCTGTCCAGTTGATATCACGCTAATAATAACGCCACAAGATTACCAACCTTTTTTCAACTTTCCCATTTTCTTCGCAAGTTCACAAAGGAACTGCTGGGTATTATCGTAGTCAGGTATTCGATACTTTTCCATCACCTGACAACACAAAAATCGAATAAGACTCGCGTTGAAACGGATCATAGAGAGAAAAACTTAATGGCAAACAATGAAGAGTAGACAATAAAGCATCTTTGCAGCGCTAACGTTTCTATGATAACATAGAATTTTTTTAGAACTCGGGTTACCATGCAATAGATATTCGCAATTAGTAATGATTCGCGTGTGCATAAAAGTGTCCAGGCAACTCTCTTCTTAAAATCGCCCGGTAATTTCTTGACTATTACCTGTTTTTTGTTGCACCGTTTCAATATAGTTTCAACAGGTGTAACCAGATCATGAAGCGACTCAATCTGTAAATAAAAATAGCCCGTTACCCGAGATTACATATTGTATAATCACTACAACGAGAGCGAAAAAATGACTTTATTAAAATGTACACCTTAACGCAGTTCCTCAGAATGATGGAGCTATCTGATGTTCCGGAGTCCATCACGATGCCAGGACTATCCACCAATTTGACATGTTTATCCAGCTGAATTTCTTGCACGTTTCTGAACGAAATTAAAGAATTACTTCTTTTAAATCAAGTACTATATAATATCTGATAAAACACGAATTGCGAGTCCTTTATAGCCCTCTTGTCAGTTTGTTTGCCAAAGAATTTTCAATATAGATGTTGTAGAAGCCGAGAAAATCAACGCAAAAGTCTTGTAAAAATGTCATATAAAAACTCCTTCACGACTATGATTTCCATTGTGTTTTTCTCATGAATCATTAATGAGCTTTTGAAGTAAAATAACAACACTACATAGGGTGTACTGCTGAAGAAAATGAAGTCAATGCAACATCGTGTGGAAATAAAAATTCGTCATTACTACAATGACAAAGCCTGCAGTGACATGTTGTTGCTTATAGTGATCAAACGTTTGTCATAAAAGAAATTCTTACTTGGTGACTCCGGGTGTAGCTCCAACACTACAAGACCTCGATCTTTTTAAACTGTTTATCAAACTAGATATTCAACACACAAACAACAGAATATCAGAAAGCAGGGATTTCAAGAAGAGTATCATGGTCATATACACACAACTAGAATCAATTTACTGTATTCCAACCTGCTTTTCCCAACGTTGGGGAAACCTGCAAAGAAAGAGAGAGAAAATATCAACCTACTATATTCCGTTGGAAAAAACACATTGGAATTGACAGTTCTTTATTTCTTACCGACAACCCCAACCGTTATGGCAGTTTTAATATCCTTATTCCTACAGTAATTTCCAAGTAGTTTCATAAGAGTTCCAGCACCCATACATTGACTTGTTGAAAGCAAACCATCAGAAGCTATTGATGTAGGCACCTTGCACTGAGACTAGCAAATCCAAATGAAAATAGATTACTAACAATATTTCTGTTCCTAGCTAGCATACATCAGAATCAGGAGTAAAATCATTTCTTGCTCTTACTAAATGTTGTTTCTGTGTCTGCGTTGATGCTTTAAAAGCAATGGTAGGGAACTCATTACGTAAATGTTTCAACCATTTTTCCACAATCGCTGCAGGTACAAGGTCTGTAAGGGTTTATTTATATTAGGAATAAAATTGAGCATATGAATGAAGAAATGGTGGGTAGTATTATTTTTTATAATATAGAGAAAATGGATGTTTTGAGTGTTGTTCATCTGTAACTTTGACTGCATGAGTCAGGAAACTTGCAAAAATGCATCACTGAAAACGTAGACACTTTTATGTCTTAACTCACCAATTTTATTTAATACAAGAACAACTTTCTTATTGCTTCCTGCTGACAACACTGCTTCTTCAACCTAAATGTTTTTTTAAGGTAACATTGAAAATGGGTATTGCAAAGCATTGCTCTACACTTATTCAGCACACAGTATATACCATCTCAACGACATCATTTACCTTGAAACAACGACAACCGAGAGGGTCTCGAGCATCCAGAACTTCCAGAACAACATCTGAATTATCAACTACCTGGCACAGAAACAGTTATAATTGTTTTGCATCACATTCAGAATATAACAACTTATTATCCAGTCAGCTGTGGGCAGAACTAAGTGCAGAAATTTATCACAATTGACCCCAATCCACAGTATTCAACAAAGTTACATGCCTTTTTGAACTCTTTGTAGTATGTTTTCCTTGATGTTTCTGCAAGACCACACAAAATAGATCTTATATAATGAAAACTTGCTAATCCAAAAAATGCTTTCAAAACTGTACTACTTTTCAGAGCCTTGTGCTGTTTTTGGTGAAACTTCTGTATAATACTCTGTAGTGAAGGAAACTACTGTATACCTAGAGGAGCAGAATTATTGTTGGTCATTTCTTCAGCAATCTTCTTGTGGGCCAACTGGAAAACAATCAGAGCAAAATAATGAGGTTTATAATGAAAATTCTAGAATTTGTCTAAAAAGGGTCTAAACTTTCATATTACAACCAAAATTAGTTGTCCTATTTTTGAATTCTGATAATCTTCATGTATAACAATGCCTCGTGAATATCAAATTATTTTGACAATCAATTTAGAAATAAAAATTGCACTTTTAAACAGAATGGTGCACACAGAAGATGAATGAATAACCTTTCGTTCAAATTCTTTTCCTCGTTTAGCAGCATCTTGTTGAAGAGTTTGCAAGTTCCTTTTTTTGTTAACTTCTTTTTCTCGTTTCGCCTTCCTTCTCTGTTTCTCTTCTTCTTGCTGTAAAAAGAGATTTGTTGTGAAGTTTTGGCAACTTCAAAGGATTGTATTCCAACACCTATTTACCAATTAAAGTAGTATTATACATATTAACATAGCGCACAGGAAGCAGTATGGAACAGACATAACGTTTCTTATATACTGTGCATAAATGACTCTAAATTTGAAGGCATCCTGAGGAGAAAATACGACATATTAAGGCAAAACAGTATATACTTTTTGTTTTCGCCTTTCAACTTCTTCTAAGATCTTTTCCTTGAATGGACATAAATTTGGAATACCAGGATCTTTTTTGAGCTCTAATAAAGGAAATACAAATGAGGGTTACATGACAATATATAATGTTTACATTCAGAGACAATGGCTCACTACTTCTCTTGGGATTCAATCGGCCTTCCTTTCTTTGCTTCCGATTATGTTCTTTGACCTTAAAATAAAGATATTTGAGCCTAAATATAGTCTACTCAATACTCAAATGTTGACATATATCTTCATGTACATGCCTAGGTAGATGAACTATCCTATGGAGTTGTGAGTTTTAAATGCATAGGCTTGCAGGGGCAGGTACCTTCTTTTCAATATGCTTTTTCTTTTTGGTTGACATTCGCTTGCTCTGTTTTTCTAAATGAAAATAATCGTATTGATTGAACAATGCAAGCAAAAAGTATATTGACAAACCTCCCCATGCTTAGGATAGTAGCTTGAAGGTAAAAATTAATATCTGTTATTATCTATCTATTACATCCATCACAAATATGTATTATTTACGTCTCACTTTACCATAGCAAAAAGATGGTGACATTTTGATTTTACCAGAATGCATTGCAGTCTGAAATAATTTAGGCAAATCGATGTCGTTTGAAGAACAGACAGAAGACAGTAGGTTATTTTAACACTTGCGTTAAAATTTCAGACCATTAGCTTTGCTTCTTGTCATCTTTTCCAAGGTATTCTTACTTGATACCCGCAATGCATTCTGGTAAAACTGACACGTCGGCATCTTTTTTGCTACGGTGAATTAAATATCAATTTTATTATTTTGAGGTGGAGTTTGCCCTGTGCAGCCAAGGTACTGGGCACACAATTTGATGTCTTCCACTAAACATCCCAGTCTGGCCGGAGTGAGTCAGGGCGCAGGGGGTGATAGGGTCAAATTTTCCACCACAAAGTGTTTCTGATTTTGGTGCAGAAAAGGCAACTCAATTTCAGAACAAAGAATGTCCTCAAATCTTGCTAATAAACATTAATACGTAACATTATTAACATGTTGGAGTTTGGAGAATGTCATTTTATAAATTAAGTCATACTAAAAATGTCACAAAATTCAAAATACATGACATAGATATACAGTTGAACAATATTTGAAAAATGTAATACTTACTAGGCCGAACCATTGATGTATTTCACTGAAAGTGATTCAAAACAAATAAAAATATATAAAAAAGATGAATCAGTATTTTTTAAGCACGTGCCTTCCTGTTGCGCCACATGGTAACGACATCTCGATGACGAACCGCTGTCACAATGTACTGTTTATTCACTGAAGGTACACATCTCGTATAGCGCATAAGCACGGTCACAAAGAATGTCAAAGTTATGAAGAAGATAAAAAAGGATAAGCTATCTCAAATGAGTTTTCTGCTCTATTCTATGTTTTTTAAACATTGTCTGAGGTTCTGAAACAAACACAAATATTTATGGCGAAATAGAGTAACCTTATCCCACCGGATGAAGTCCCCTCAGTCGAATTACCGCATTTCAGGATCAAAGTTCGCGAAAATTCAAAAATCAAAACCTTCCAAATTTCTAAGACAAAATAATGTTGTTATCATAAGACCTCTGTCGTGAGATTAAATATTTCAACGAAGTATCTTGTTTGAAAGTTAAATAGTTTAAGAACTGCAGACTAAAATGCATGCATTAGTACTGTGACTGGTTGAGCCATGTAAATAGTTTAGCGTTTTTCGTCGCTATTAATAATAATTTAGACAAAAATTAGACCAAATAAAGCCACAGGCAAACGGCTCTGCCTCGCTGCTGAGATTTATGAATATTTGAGATCGCTATCAATTTCAATTTTGAATTAATCGTATGTTTATGAATATATAAACATTTATATTGCACTTTTATTATTACATGCATGCCATAAAATTTAAATACAGAGTTGCAAAATTTGAATATTTAATTTATTTTAAACATTCTTGATCATTGAAGCTTGCACTCGGATCTGCTCTAGCTTATCGGTTGCACACGTACGTGGGAAAATATCATTTCTTGTTAATTTTCGCTAACTTTCTGGAATGGAAAATCACGAAGCAGAAAGCGACATAATAAAAGCAGAAAATGGCAAGGAATTGAAATTTTCTGAAGCTACTAAAAAGTTCAAATCCGGCGTTCAAATATACACATGGCAGTTGGAACCGCAGAGTGTTAAACCACGGTAGGTTTATTTGTACTTCTCTGTCGTCTACGCCACACAATCGGGTCGTTTTTTGCAAGAGCTTTTGGTATGAAGACAACGGGGCATTATTGTCCTCTATTGAAACTGCAGATGAATATGTTAATTAATGTATAATGTTTATCATAATTTTAGCAATTTATACAAAGGATAAAAAATTTGTTTTGAATACTTTTCCGCGTGTTACACGAGTGGCATTAAAACGTGTTATATCCGATGGATACAAATCTTGCATTTATAGTCTGAAGACTGTTTCAGCAAGTTTATGGTATCAGAAGTGGAGACTGTGGGGGGGGGGGGGACAAGATAGGTTAGGGGTTGCCCTTTCTAGAATATTTTCCTCAAATCATTGGGTACTTCTTAGCAGCAGTAAGCTATTATCTTAAAAAGGGCAATGAATAGAGAATTTAAGTATGACAAAAGTAATCCATTTTTTCTAGGGGAATACTATTTATTTCACATGGACTTGGTGAACATTCTCGTCGATATGACAAGTTCGCAAGACTTCTCTGTTCAGAGCTAGATCTTGTAGTTGTTAGTCATGATCATGGCAAGTGTAATACCTAGACATTGTTTTAGAACATACAGATTGGGTAGAGGTGCGCCCAGCATGAACTCTCCAATTGTAGCTATCACATTGCTATGTAAATAAATTTTTCACAGTTACCTTCAGAATTAGTCTAATAGTTGTCTTCTTCACTATTTATAATGAGGTTGTACATATGACTCAGATGCAAGTAATAAGAGTCAACCATTGGCATATAGTCATCACATACACATGCTTACATTCATCAAATGTTATTACAGTTGGACATGGGAGATCAGAAGGTGAAAGAGTCATGATCAACACATTTGATACTTTTATTGATGATGTTTTTACACACCTTGATGAAGTAAAGAAAGAATACCTAGATATTCCTGTCTATGTGTTTGGTCACTCAATGGTAGGTGAATAGACATCAGCAATCATATCTTTACTATTTAATCTCTCCAAGGTTGGAAGGAAGTTTTAACAATGCCCCTACCCCTAAAACACAGTATAGCAAATAAACAGTTGGGCCACTGCAACATGTCCCTCTATTTTATACGATTGACTGGCAAAAATAATGGTGAAACATCCAGTTCAGTGTTTCTATTGGCCAGAAAAAGTAATTGACTGGCTAAAACCTGTATAATGAACATGTCTAAATTGCAACATGCATGTGGACACAAACTTCAAACGTTCTGACTCAAGTTGCCCTTATATTTTCTATTCTGTTCCCTAAAGTCTAAAACTTTCAGGTTATTTCAAAGGAAGATTTCGATCTTACGAATTTGAGAGTAAACCACATCACCTGCGCGCGCACGCCAGGGTTTTTTACGTTCATCAATCAAATCATCGCTCTACACTGAGCGACATGATAATTTCTCCTGACAAAAAGAAAATAAAAAACCTAAAAAAAGCTCTAGAAAAGCATATAAAGGCCAAACAGTGCAGGGGAATCGAGTTGAAATTCAATTGTAAAACCATGGACCCTCGTTTTTCGTTCTTCACAGTTCATACAATTATTTTTAGCCAGATATCTAAAGCACCTTTTATTGTATAGGGTGGTTCTATCGTCATCCTAGCTGCGTGTAGCAAGCCGGAATATTTCAAAGCCGTCATTCTAAGTGCTCCAGCTATAATCCTCGATCCTGCCGTCCAACCTGGCGCATTGAAGGTATCTGGTCAAACATACAGACAGAGAAACTGACAAAATCAAAACTAACAAAATCAAACAAATAAGCAAAGTACCAACGAACCAACCCGCCCAACTAACAAACCAACGGAAGCACAAAGTAAGGAAAGAAACAAACAAACAACAAGCAATTGAACAGGAAGATGATTTAGACGATTTTTCTTTCATAAATTAAAGGAGTTTATGGGAAGGATAATGCAGCGTTTACTTCCAAAAGTGGAAGTTGCTCCTCCGATTGATCCAACTGTTGTTTCTTCTGACCCAAACCAGGTGAGATACCTGAATTAGACACCTATTTACACAAATAGCACGAATAATGAACTATGAAGTTAAAATATAAGAGAGATAAATCCCTTGTTAATTCCTTGAAACCAGAACTATATAACTGAGCAATTCCAGTTTTCAGCAAAATGAATAGTGTTACATTGTGTGAAAAGTGTTCATTTAGTGTTTACTGTATTGTTGTTCATTGTATTTCAAGGCGAGTTTTGATTCTTCCTTTTGCTTTCTTTTGTTCAAGGTTGAAGCATACCGCACCGACCCCTTGATATGGCATGGCGGTGTAAAGTTAAGATTTGGCGTAGCGTTTGGCGACGCCATGAATGAAATAAAACAGCAAATTCCGACGATTGAATGGCCTTTCTTGGTCGTACATGGCGAAGCGGACAAGCTGACATATATTGGGGGTTCCAAGCTGCTCAAGGGAAGTGCGAAAAGTCAGGATAAAGAAATTAAGGTTAGATTGTCTTCAGGTATTCTTGGATTTTACTGAGTCCGAAGAAGATACAAATGAGTACACTGTGTTTTGCTATCTGTTTATTGCAGGCATACAAAGGTTTGAAGCATGAAATCCTTAACGAAGTTGAAGAAGAAGCCGGCAAAGTAATGTCGGACATTGTGGAGTGGTTACGGAAAAGAATTGAAAGCTAACAAGTTGAAAATGCGTGCAAAGACAGTTTACCTCAACAGAGTTACCGGTTACGTACATAGTGTTTGTACGTATTTTATGTATTGGATTTGTAAAATAATTATTTAATGATAATTATATTGTAAACTTGCTGCTGAAATACGTTCAAGTTTTCACAGAACATCAGACTTATTACAAGCTAGGTTGTCCTTATAATTCCGATGTGGAGAACAAAGAGCATGCTGCAACGAATTTGTTATAACACGATTTCATCACGCAGACTTGTAACAAGCCTACACACGTAAAAATCTCACAACTTGTAGCAAGTCTGCAGACAAGCCGTCAACAAGATGTGTTCGCACTGCTTGTTCCAAAGTTGTCAACAAGTTGTTCCAAACTTGTTGACAACTTGTAACAAGCTTGACGAAAATATCAGACTTGTTTCAAGGCTGTTCTAACAACTCTGATACAATCCTGTTGTAGCAAGTTTGTTACAAGATTGACAACACAAGGCTGCAACAATATTGTTATATCATGCTGTATCAGTCTTGTTGGAACAATCTTGTAACAGGTCTGATAGTCCCATCAAGCTTGTTACAATTTGTCAACAGCTTGCTCCAAACTTGTTCCAACAAATTCGGAACAAGCAGTGCGAATACATCTTGTCAACAACTTGTGAACAGACTTGTTACAACTTGTTTGCAGGTCTGTAGCAACTTGTGCGTTTTTACGTGTGTAATAGTCCGATCAAGCTTGTTACACGTGAAGTGTGTTGTTAAAGTGCTTTATGCCGGCGCTTATTGAATTCCTGGATAAGCATTAAACGAACAGGGATAATTGGGGTTCTTTTTCGTCCATTTTTTTCTTAATCTTCGCTTGACTTGAGTTTGTTTCCATTCTTTGTGTACACAAACCAGTGGCTGTATTTTTAATCATTTTATGCTCTTATGATGGATGCTAACAACCGCTACTTACTTAGAACCCTCAAAAATTTGAATATTTAATGTTGTTTAAAACATATTACGTAAACCATAGATAATGTAATGAGGATAGGAAATTAAACTCCTTAATAAACCCTAGTACGCGGGCTAATATGTTGATACTTCCGGTTAGAGAAGTCACATGATAAGCCGACACAAAGAAGCATTGTATGCATGAATGATATATTGTCCTTTGTCGTATGATAATACATATTCATTTTGTGTCAAAGTCGTTGTGAAGACCACCTCTGGATTTGCAAACTTTTACAGAACAAAGCCCACATAGAAAGCTTTTGGTGAGATTACACTCATTGACACCCTCGTTAACGCACTCTTCCAAGCCAAAATTCAGGTCGCTTTCTTCGGCTAACGCATTCACCATCGCTTCCATTACGTCTCCTTCAAAATTGCTTGAGCTCTCTTCTTTACGATCCATCGTCGAGATTTAAAATTTCATTACGAAAACACGTTCGAAAAGGCAGCGAAGGACAAAATTGTAACTTAAAACCACACATATTAAATTTTCATAACGATAACATTTTCTCGCCCCAGGATCCAGTTTCCTTTCCTTCTCATTACACTATCTATTATGAGTAAACATAACATTCTTGCTTAATGGAGCATAATTGGTCTCTGACTGTGCACGTTCGTTAGAAAATATCGTTAAACGTCTTTTTATATATCTATTTCTTTTCCAAACTTTTTGAATGGACGACCGTGCAACAGAAAGCGACATAACATATGCGGAAAATGGCAAAGAATTAAAATTTTCTGACGCCACCACAGAGCTCAAATCAGGCGTTGAAATATATACATGGCGTTTGAAACCGCTCAATGCTAAAGTGAGGTACGACAATTGATCATATTCGTTTTAACTGATGAGGATGAGGGTACTTATCCAGGGACATTCCAACTCATAGCTGGTTTAGGTGGATCTCTGGTAAAATCGAGATACAAGAACACCCATGCAGCTGCATACACAGGGTGTATAAAAAAAAGGTAATCGAACTTTGATGTGCTCTAGGGCGTTCAATATTTAACATACAGAAATAATTCTTACGTAGTTCGAAAGACCAGGCTTTTAGCTTTTAATTGACATCGTTTTTATAAAATTTGAAGAAAAATCAAGCAAATACAAATGCGATAAAAATTGCAGGTATATTTAAAATCTGTTGAAATTTAATCCCATTAGGGAATTAAATTACAAAATTAATTGACCAATTTTAGCTTAGGTAGTAAACTTCTGGCATTTTATTAGTGATGTTAATTGTTTCTCGCGACAGATAAATGATTAATGAAATTTTCTTTTCTTATTCGCTGCCCTAATAATGCTCAGAGGTGGAAATATGCGATTTCGACCGGCTATTTTCATTTGATTCGTATTTGCCCAATCTTTCTTCAAATTTCGCAAAAATGATGACAATCGAAAGCTAAAAGCCTGCTCTCTCCGCCTGCGAAAGAATGATTTCTGTAGATTGTATAATGAACGCGCTAGAGCACTGCAAAGTTCGATTACCTTTTTTATACACCCTGTACATATGCAAAATAATAACAACAATTTAACACACTGTTAAATATTTTCTTGAGATTATTTCAGTATAGATCGGTTGCTTGATGTTTTATCACAGGGGAATTATCTTCATATCCCATGGATATGGTGAGCACTCTCGATTGTACGAGAAATTTGAAGAACTTTTGTGTTCCGAGTTGGACCTCGTAGTTGTTGGACACGACCATGGCAAGTGCTCTGATATTTAACATTTGCAATATTGGACTAGTTCGCGTGTGGCTCCTTTAATATATACTTGTATCAGGCCGTTTTCTATAATAGATAATCGGACATTAAGAAGACTTTCATGAAAAGCCTTCACGAAGAGTTTCACAAGACATGTTCCCAACACACACACGTTGTCATGTGTCGATTCATGCGATCACGTGTTGGAATATAGCCTGCTTGCACGCTGAAAAATTTCCCTCCTTCAAAATTTCAGGCTGCGAGCAGGCTAGTTGGAATATGTCATATGGAATTTATATCAAAACAGCAACTTAAAGGGCTTAGTTCTCGATATATCTTTGAACTTTCATACCATGTTGGTTTTTTCATTGATTAATCATCTTAACTCCCAACCTTGGATAATAAAGAAAGAATTTGGTTACTTAACTTCATTCATCAAATGTTATTACAGTTGGACATGGGAGATCAGGGGGTGAAAGAGTCATGATCGACTCGTATGATACTTTTGTTGATGACGTTTTTACACATCTTGATGAAGTAAAGAAAGAATATCCAGATATTCCTGTCTATCTGTTTGGTCACTCAATGGTAGGTCATGTGTTGCCTGTGAGGCGTTTCTGTATAAACATACTTTTCGCATAGTCAGCGCTCTCGTACCATTTCTTATGTATTGCAGGGAGGTTGCATCGCGATCCTAGCAGCGTGTAACAAACCGGAATATTTTAAAGCAGTTGTTCTTAGTGCTCCAGCGATTCTTGTGCATCCTGACTTACAACTTGGTGCCGTGCTGGTATGTAGTCAAACAAAAAACAAAATACACAAACAGGACAAACAAACGAAACCTTCTCGACTTTGAAAAGTTTTGAATAAATATTTGTGAACGTTCTACTTGATTCACTTATTTATTTTTTCTTGATAAACCAAAGACGTGCATGGGAAAGATGGTGTCTCGTCTTTTTCCAAGAATAGAGGTACTTCCCCCGCTTGATCCAGAGTCTATGTCGTCCGATCCAGACCAGGTGAGAAGACAAAGTGTAATGTAAATAAAGAATAACACATATGTTGTATTATATTCCCGAAAGTTAAGATAATATTACTACCAGCTGTAAGGGAACACTTATAGGGATCGTGCGTGTTTGGCTTTTGTTTAAATTGAGAGTGCTGACAAAGCAGTGCAAGTACAGGATATATGAAGACTTTAATGAGCCTTTAAACTGAATAGAAATGTACGATACTTGAATAGCTAAGATTATAAAATACAGTTCTTACTACCAAAACGTGTATTCAAATCGTTTTGTACAGCACTTAAAATGTACATTGTACCCCTTCAGACAGAATCCTGGGTATGAGATTATGCATGGTACACTAGGTTTTGTTTCTTGATTGTACAATATTTTATGTGCAAGACTATATGTTTTATCAAAGACAAAACATCCTTGCTATTTTATGCATCAGGGAGTTAGTTATTAAAACAGTGGTTCCCGTCAATGTTTTCTAATTTGTTTAAGGTTGAAGCCTACCGCAATGATCCCTTGATATGGCATGGCGGTGGTAAATTGGCGTTTTATATGCCGTTTTCAGATTCCATGGACGAAGTCAAACAATTAATTCCAGCAATTCAATGGCCTTTTCTGGTGGTGCATGGCGAAGCAGACAAAGTGACTTACATTGGGGGTTCAAAGCTGCTTGAAGAAGGCGCAAAAAGTCGAGATAAAGAAATTAAGGTGGGTCACATATAGTTTTCAGGTGATCAGTAATCCTGGCTTTCTTGAGGTGCTAGAATGGTTCAACACGGGTGGAAAATGATTAAACCCCGCTCTTGACTATGTTTTTCAGATATACAAAGGTCTGAAGCATGGATTAGTCATTGAAGCGAAAGAGGACGCCGACAAAGTAATGTCCGATATTGTGGCCTGGTTGAGAAAAAGAATTGAAACTTGACAACTTCAAAAACATTCAAAGACAGTTGTTACACTAGTAAAATTCGGTGAAGCACAGTTTTTCATGTATGTACACACTTCGTAGTACAGTTTGTGCGTATGAACAAAGAAAATCATTTGACCTTTGTGCTAACAATCAAATATAATACTCGTACAAATTTGACATTATTTTTTATAAATCCCCCTTTATAATAACCATAACTTTAAATTATTTTGTTAATAAAACGACCTATAGAATGCATTCTGACAATTTAAAATGTGGTTGTCTTTCATGAAACTTGTAATAGCATGCTTACAAGGCTTCCTCCTGCTTTAATCTCGCACAAGATTTACGTCCAGTAAATGTTTGCCATTGTTTCAAATTTTGTGCCGTTTCACAGTGTAGGTGAACAGTAATGTGTATTAATAGCTCTATATATTATAGACTATAATTTTCTCCCACCTGGTGTCCCAAAATCGCATGCTTGGAAAAGGTACGTTAGACATCTTCACTGTCCTTGGTACTGACCAATAGATTTCCCATATAAGGTGTACATCCTAATACACATTTAGGACAAAGATAACCACCCCTTACTTGTGTCCCAGATCCCTAAAAGAGAAAATGGTTAGGTAACATAGGCTGTGGAACATCGGTGCTAAAGTCCGGCGTAACTTTAACTTTACTTACAAGCACAAGCTGGGTCTGTTTCATAACCAAGTACGATTCTTTGAAGTCGCAGACTCGTTTGCATCTAGCACAAAACGATTCGACATCCTGTCGAAAAAATCCAAAAGGAAATGACATTCAAACATCTCGAAGAAGAGTTTAAGCGATTAACGTTAGGAAAGGGGGGGGGGGGAGGGCGGAGCAAGAAAAGAGTTCTATATAATTCTTTTCCTGGCAGCACAGTCTGAAGGAATAGTTTCGTGAAGAGATTTCTTTCTTTCTATAAATGATGGCTGCTAAATTTGCTTACGAGCTTTACCTTCACAGTTTCGATATTATGCGTTGTCATAAGCAAATCCTGCAATTAAAATGATTAGACATTCATCACCAAAATTAAACGTGTCGGTGAAGCAAAGGTCGTCATTCACGACATTCAAAATGACACTTAAAGTGACCAATGCGGGTGCAATACACTGCTGTGTCAGTTGTGGCAATCATACGATGTACACCTGTGACAATAAAGATTATTTCTGACATGCCTGTATATTCGAATTTTTTTCAGGTAGCCGAAAATAATTGCAGTTAGCCCTGTGTGGTTCAAACTTACCCACTTTGCTTCAATTAGTCAAACCACACAACACTTGTTAGTTGAAACCAAGGATCTCAGTTAGCTTCAGGCACTTGCAGGTAATGCCGCTACCTAGGATCCCAACATTTGACAAGCAGGGTCTCATGCATGTGCAATATTCCTAAACGCCAAAAACACACACTATAACAACGAAACATTACTAAATTTACCGTTTTTGATGAGATAATCCTGTGCAACATGGAGGAACATTGTAGACGTCGTTTGGCACGAGTAACGGCAACATAAAGTAGATTCTTTTCATCATTAGGTACAGCTCCTATTGGGAAAACATCTAGCTATAAGATGTGCTAAATACTGCTAGCTTTACTGAAACAGAAAGCATTGAACTTACGCAGTTCGTCCACAGGACAATCTTGTAGAAAATCTTCACCCAATCTCACAGTATCGAACTCCAAACCTTTTGCTTTATGAGCAGTGCTGAACACAATTTCTAAATACGAATTTCGCCTAATTTATGCAGTGTCCCTCTCTACACTTCCTAAATAACCTTTATTTAGCTTTACTGCCTTTACATCACCTGCTCGATCAGTATCACTGCAGTTTTGTTTCTTGATTCTCTCGATATGGCTTGGAATGAAATGACTGTGAACTTCCACAATCTTTAAAGATAAATACACGATACATTGAGAATATAACTCAAAAAGTAACAGGGGAATCTGCAGTATTCTACGAAGTATAGAAGCAAATTCTGAAGCTAAAACACTTTGGAATCAATGCAAAATTATTTAATTAGAAATGAAATTGCTAGTTGCCCAAAGTGTTTCTACATAACTGCAGTTAGATGACGAATAGTTATGGATTGAGAGACCAACCTTAATTTTACCCAACAACTCGTGATCAGGAGCTTTACAAGCGTAGTTCTTCAAATCAGCCAACGTACGAAATCTTCTGATAAATCCGTCTTTGATTTCATCTATAAAATAATAAGAAATTGCTAGTCCAAGCTCTCTAATCGTCAGTTTTTAATTTATCAGTTTGCCGTGTCATTGGATCGATGCAGAAATAGTTTGCCAATTGTGTCATTCTAACTATATGAGTTTTCACCCTCAAAAATGGCGTTTAAGACAGAAGCAGAGCGTTGTACTACTCACCTCGATCCTTTCCCGTGAATAGTTTATAAATGTCCAAAATACGGTCCAGGTTGTAACCTTGAATACCCTACACACAATACCAAAAAATACTATTCAGCTATAGCACAGGACGAGCATTGAGTCATTTACTTACACGTACTGGCATTATAAAAACCGATCAAATGCAAAATTATCTGCCCCAAAATGGCTATGTAAAAAAGAAAATTGTCTGCTTACCCCAGCAAAACCAATTCTCGTCTTTCTGTTCGAGGTACATGTTATAACCGCATTGTTAAACACAGCAAAGTTCGTCCGACAAATTACGGCAATTTGACCGACATGATCGCCATGAAAAGCACCTGTGGAAAACAGAGAGATCGAGAAGAAGACGTGATGTTACGACAGCACAACGTAAATGAGTTGATTCCAGATAATTTACTGGAAACTATGCGTGGTAATTTTGAAAATTCTGTACATCCAAACATCCTAATCATTAGCGTAGCCAGTCCGAGGATTTAGTCCCGCTATGCAAATATTTTCCTGTTTATTGATTGTGAAAACAACAATTTCTAAAGAAATGAATAATTATTGAAATCTGCATAGCGGGACTAAATAGTCGGGCTGGCTACGCCACTGATCCTAATCCAAGCTACCTTACCTGGTTTGGAAATCCCAACAATACTCTTGTTTCGTACGCCTTTAAGAACATCCAGCAAAGACGAAGCCACGGATGCGATTTCGGAACCGAATCTGAAAGACTTGATGCGTTTTGTATGAATTACGATCTAAACTTACAAGTACAAAGTACAAACTCACACTGAAATTCAGCCACTGAAAAAGGTGAACAAAAATATTACTGTGAAGCTACCTGCGTGAGATAGTACACATGCGTGGCATCCACCATGGCCATTGCGTTTGTAGCTCCTCGAAAACCGTAGATCTGCTGATGAGGATCGCCAACCAGAATCTTCGCAACGTTTTGACTAAGTAAAATATCAGCTTGAGCTAAAGAAAAAAGAAAACTTGCAAGCACGTTTCGCTGAAAGAAAACTTCTCCATCGATGAGAAATCGAGTAATTATTGATTGGAAAGATTAATTAAAAAGATTAGTTAAGATTAATTAAGACTAATAGTGACAGGACTTAAGACTAGAAGTGACAGTATCGACATTATTACATACCTGGTGAAGAATCTTGCGCTTCGTCGACTAAAATGCAGTCAAAGGCAGTTATAACTGGTTTAGATAATTGATAGACTTTCAAATACCCTAAAATATAAAATTACAGATGAATAAAAGGCATGTGGTTAAAATATACGGCAGTCGATTGCACCTATTGCTAAGGATCATTAATCAGTGCTTACCGTCATGAGTAATTCTCATATCACGATTTTCAGGATCGCGCATTTTCTCCCATATTTTCTTGCAATCACACACTACCTTCTACATAATGATAAAAAAGTTAAATGTTGAATTATAAAGAACTCCCGTTTTTCCTTGTTCAGTTTCGTCGTTCTCGTAGCGAAATCTCTGATTACCTTCTTATATACATCACTATTGAAGAATTCCAGTTTTGTGCGATCACCGTCACTATCCTCTGAAATCAAGTCTCGATACGGTACATGTTGCAAGCTGATAACATCATCATAAGAACATATGAAGTTGGTCAATGTATCGCACACTCGTTTGGCGTGAAGAAAGTTGGAAGACTTTTCATCAAGATTATCCATGATGTTGCTCACACGAAGACTGCTACTCATTTTGCCACGGAACCTTACAATAAACGTATACTGCATCAAGGAACATGTACAATAAATATTGAGCTGTCTTGTATCATTCAGTCGAGTAGCCCTCGCAAATTACTGTAAAACGTCTTTAGCGTATATGTTTCTTATCTTATTTTTAATACGTTCACCACAAAAGAGCATGCCAATTACTGCAGGCTCAAATACTACAATATACCTAACCTATTCTGACACAAGTTTTCCTATGTGAAAAAACCCCCCGGAGAAAATCCACGACTTTCGGGAGAATATTTACTAATACTCTTCACATGCGGATTGGATTCGAGTTGCATTGAGAAGACTCGCCTAGAATTAAGCCCGGGATCTTAGAGGTAATACAGAGAGGTTTAACTACTTCGACAAGTGTAAGATTTACACTCGCATAAAGAGACATTTCTTTCGGCAATTACTACTTAATTGGGCAAATTCATTGATTGATAATTAATTGATTAAGTTAAATAAAATTAACTGGACATTTTGTGTAGGAAGCGTATGCTTACTTATGACCGACAGCTCTATACGCCAGGGAATGAACTGTTCGGGATTCGACGTTTTTTGGAAATCTTCTCGTCGCCTGCTCTTGTACAGATCTGAGATTGTAAGAATCGGAAAATGTTTGTTGTAAAATTGAATTTCCAGCAAACACGAAACAGTGGGTTTACAGATGTATTTACTAACTTGTTGTATGCAACATTCAGGAACTTCCAACTTGGGCGAAGCTTGGTATATTCAACAAGCGTGGTTGTTTTTCCTGTTCCTATTTAATTGTAGAATTTCAAGCAACACACATTCATTTGGCAACTGACAAGGATGTTAACGAGAAGTTAACTCTCTACAACGGGTTGAGCAGAGAAAAGTTCCTTAAACTTGCTCAAGTCAACGCATGTGGAAGAGAGTTTGCAAAATCATTGCTTATCAAGGTAGCAAATAAACAAGAATTTTCTCTGTCCTTACCAGCAAAAGCAACAATCTTAAGGATATCCCCATGTTTTGTGTTGTGATTCATGATACGAACTTGCTCGTGAGTCAGCCATGTTTCTGCCGATGACTCTCTGAAAAATTCATAGTAAGTGCTACACTGGCACAAACAGTCTCACAATTGCAAGTTTCCCCTTCTGGGGAATGAAGACGTCCATTAAAACCACGTGTTACAAACCTGTATTTCGTGATGCACTGTTGTCCAGAAGTATTGGCACTGTGAGCCGATCTGAGCGATGATTGAGTGCAGTGAGATGTGTTCTCATAAAGGTAAAGTGCATAATAGAGACGGTAATGGTGGCTAAAAAAGAATTAAGTTATGAGTCAATTTCAGACAGGGAATGTTGCACTGTCGAAAAATACTGCTATTATTCCGCATCACCAAATATTTGTATACAGAACATCATTTCCTTGCTATAAATCATTGGTTCGTCATATGGACCAAAAACTACAAAACAATACACCCTTATTACAGGGTTGCCAGTTAGGCCTGTTGGTGGCAAAATAACTCTCGGCTTCTTCTATTCTTGCTTGGCCTTGGAAAAAACATTTGGCCACTTTTTTAAGCCTCTTTCTATTTTCATGAACTAATTTCAATCTTGCTTGTAAATTGTAATACTAAATGTAAATTAGACGAGAAATGGTGCACATTTTTGACAGAATTACCCAGCACGCCAAGGAGCTTGGCAACCCTGCCTTATTATGTGCTTATAGTACACAGTTTTCTGGGACCATTGAACATAAGCCTGAACGTTACCTTGTGAAATGATGATTCACAACGGGATGCATCTCCATCAAAACAAAGAAAATTAAAGCCAGGCAGTGTAGACATTCCAAGACATCATAGAGCAGATCGCATTTTGAAGCTGACTTCAATGAACATGTCATTATTTCTTGGACATCATACACAGAGTCTGAAACTAGGCTTAATAAAGCAATTACTGACCAACAGCTACAAGACTGCAACAAAACAATTATTATAAAACAATAAGAATTGTGGAATTTGACTTACTAAAAAAACCATCATTTATTTTGTTTTATCAAGTGTACAGTACTCTTCCAAACCAATCTGAGGTTACAGAACTCCAATACAGGTTTAGAATTATATTGATATATAATAAAGACTATCAATACCTTTGTATCACATTTCTCCAGGAATTTTTCAATCAGAGGGTATTTTGAATGTGTTTTCAATGCATCTAGCAGTTTAAAATCGTTCTCGTGTGCAACATGAAACTCTTGAAAAAATCTGCATGAGACAGAATTAAAGTGATGTGTTTAAAATCCAGCCAATAGTTGTATAGTCTAGAGTCAAGACACTTAAACATGATATCAATATTTGAAATCTGTGTTGAGTTAACTCATGATGTTGCATTTTTTCAACCAATATGCTGCCAGGGTGCTCAAATTTTCATGATCATGGCTAATTCTAAGAAATTGAAGAGACTACTTAATGTTAATGATTATCAGATGTAAAATATTCATGTCAGTTGCAAGCATTCTATTCCCATCTCTTGAAAGATGACTTACTAATATGCAGTTTGGATTAATGCTACCCCCAGTATTAAGTAATAAGTAAAGCAATCATCTAATTATGAGCTCAATTACCTGCATAACTGACTAGGAAATATTGAAGGTATATGAAGCTGCGCTTCTGCCAACAAATCATTTATTTCTTTTCTGCTATCAAACGAATACTTGTAGCGATTATATCGTTTCTTCCATTCCAGGAATTTTTTATTGGATATTATCCGATACCACCTCATACAAACCAGGGACAAACTCAATAACAAGTCAACCAAAGGCAGCTGGCAAAATATATTCTCCAACATCTCATCAGGCACTTCATTGAAATACGATCTTCGATTGTAACATTCCATTTCCCTATCAAAACATGAATCCATCTCGTCTTCATCTGAGCTTGTAATGCCAAAAAGTCCAAACATATTCAGAGAACAATCAGAATTTCCTGTTTTCTTGCAAACAGGTACTTTATCAGATAATACTTGACACTCAGATAACTCCACTTGTTTACAAACTTTTTCTTTTTCCTGATCCAAGTCATTTGTGTCAATTTCAAACTCATTCATTACTTTTATTTGAAGTTTTCCATTTATATTCCTAGTCTCACTTGCTCTCCTGACAGTTTCAACGCTTGGTTTTTTAACTTTGTTCATATTATTTAAGCAGTCTTTCTCATTATTCTCAGCTTTTCTCCCCAGTTTGTGTCTCCTCTTCTCTTGGCTTGATGTTAGCTCTACTTTTTCACAACATTCAATTATTTCAAGTTTAGATTCTTTCTCTTCACCACTAAACCATCCATCAACACCCTTAGCAACATTGTTATAACATGTATTTGATCTACCATTGTTGTCACTTTGTCTCTTCTCTTGACTCAATGTTAGCTCTGCTTGTTCACAACATTCAATCATTTCAAGTTCAGATTCTTTCTCTTCACTACTAGACCATCCATCAACATTAGCTTTGGTAACATTGTTATAACATGTACCAGTATTAGATCTATTATTCTTGTCACTTCGTCTCTTCTCTTGACTCAATGTTAGCTCTGCTTCTTCACAACATTCAATCATTTCAAGTTCAGATTCTTTCTCTTCACTACTAGACCATCCATCAACATTAGCTTTGGTAACATTGTTATAACATGTACCAGTATTAGATCTATTAGTGTCACTTCGTCTCTTTTCTTGACTCAATGTTAGCTCTGCTTGTTCACAACATTCAATTATTTCAAGTTCAAATTCTTTCTCTTCACTACTAAACCATCCATCAACATTGACACCTTTAGTAACATTGTTATTAAATGTATTAGATCCACCATTGTTGTCACTTCGTCTCTTTTCTTGACTCAATGTTAGCTCTGCTTGTTCACAACATTCAATCATTTCCAGTTCAGATTCTTTCTCCTCACTACTAAACCATCCATCAACATTAGCTTTGGTAACATTGTTATAACATGTACCGGTATTAGATCTATTATTGTTGTCATTTCGTCTCTTCTCTTGACTCAATGTTAGCTCTGCTTCTTCACAACATTCAATCATTTCAAGTTCAAACTCTTTCTCCTCACTACTAAACCATCCATCAACATTGACACCCTTAGTAACATTGTTATAACAAGCATTAGATATATCAGTGTTGTCACTTCGTCTCTTCTCTTGACTCAATGTTAACTCTGCTTGATCACAACATTCAATCATTTCAAGTTCAGTTTCTTTCTCTTCACTGCTAAGCCATCCATCAACATTGACACCTTTAGTAACATTGTTATAACATGTATTAGATCTACCATTGTTGTCACTTTGTCTCTTTTCTTGACTCAATGTTAGCTCTGCTTCTTCACAACATTCAATCATTTCAAGTTCAGTTTCTTTCCTTCACTGCTAAACCATCCATCAACATTGACACCTTTAGTACCATTGTTATAAAATGTATTAGATCTATGATTGTCATTACTCTGCCTCCTCTCTGCTTGACTTAGTGTCTGCTGTGCATGCTCTCTCACAACATTCAATCATTTCAAGTTCAGATACTTTCTCTTCACTAACAGATCAATGGTTCACGCTGGGCAAAAATAACCTCAAAATCGCCAAAGCTGGTATAACTTTTTTAATTTTTATCTAATCACTATCAAACTTTGCAGCTATATAGAACTATGAAAAGTAAGAAACTTTGTTGTTTTAACAACATGATGCAAATTAGTTTTATCAACTTATTTAAGACGTCATTTAAAAGAGCTAAATGAAATAGGCCCAACTTAAAAAAAAATTCAAACATTTTTTTTTACTACAAAATTATGGCTATTCAAAGTTTGATTTTTCCTGCATTTTTGTACGAAAATCAGGCAAAACTTGAATTTAAAAAGCAAATAACTTTGTACTGAGATAAGTTATTTGAAAAATGTTTTCTGTTCCATGCCTCACTGAAACAGTACTTTTAAAAGTGGAACTGACTTGTTCATATAAGCAAAATTGGTAGGAAAATGACGTCATTGTCTTACGTTGATGACATCATTTTCCCAGCCAAAAACCTTTAATTTAAAAATTTTAAAACAACAAAGTTTCTTCTTTCAAAGTTTCAAAAGCTCTACATTCTACCTAAAAGCTCCAGTTATTCCACCTCTGACGATTTTGAGTGCAACAGAAAACATTTATCAAATAACTTAGGGACCATTCATTATTTATGGCTAGTAAGAATGTAGGGGGGGGCATCCAAAATTTTAGGCAATTTGGGGGGGTCACAAAAAATATGCCAGTAGGTTAGGGGGGTGTCACCTGCTATTGAATAATTTGTTCATCAAAGCTGATATTGATTATAAAATATGAATATAAATACAAAATGGAGGGCTAGTTTAATATATATTTGTATTTTCATCAGGGGGGGAGGGGTCATGGATTTTTTGTTATTTAAATAAGGGGGGTCAAGAAGTTTCTTTTTGGTTTATGGTAGATATTACCAGCCCACCCCCGGCCATAAATAATGAATGGTCCCTTATTTCAGTAATTTACCTTTCTCCACTTTCTTCCCAGAATCCATCTTCTTTATTCTAAAACAATTAAAATCTGTTATAGCTGTCTGACGAAACGGCGCAAGAAGCGTCTGTTTTTCCCTTCCAACGGGACTCGGGATTACCTCACTTCCACTTTCACTTGAACATTTAAAACTTGCGCGCAATTTTTTGTGTTCCTCCTTTGTAGGCTGGTTCTCAGCACAAAATACCTTGATGGATTTCTGTGAATCATCCAGTTCACTATATCTACGCCTTTTTCGTCCTTTACTACCGTTTCTATTCATTTCAAAACGCACATAATTAAAGAGAATTTCAAAACAAAAATCAGTAAAATATAACACCCGATTAGCACGTTTGAAACTTTGTCTATAGAATTCCAAATCGGGTGTTGAAACCTTTAAGAACTGAGCCTGCAAACCTGAAGAAGCGTATTTTGATGTACGTTATGTTGTTTGTGTGATAGAGAGCTGTGTTTTTGACAGAAGATGGAAATCGAAGAAGTTGCCTTGACTCGGTCTCGCCTAACTAAAATCTGTGAAATTTCAAACGCTTTGAATGAATGTGACAAAGTAATAGAAGACCTTTCGGAGAAGCTCCAATGGGACAAAAAACGAGTGCTTGCCAAGGTAATTTACCTTTAATTGTTGATTTTATATTATATATTTATAATACCTCATTAAATTCTGGTCGTTTATTGGTTGATTATGGTCACGTGGTATTAAATAAAAAGTTCCGTTTTCCAAGAGTTACTCTTAGGAGTGCAATAGTTTTTTCCATTGTACTCTCACAGTTCCCATCTGTCAAAATGCTCTTTGTACGGTCTGCGTAGTTTACTTTAAACTGGTTTCGGTCTTGAGATGAATGCGAAATAATCCAAATACTAAAATACCACTCAAATGCATGTTGTTTTAAGTGTCGAATAAATTGGCTTTGAAAAACAATAGTCTGGTATTATATAAAACAAATAATGAATGTATTTATTCGTGCAATAGTAAGAGTATTTTCATTCAGTGAAAGATTGATTGTTCCATTCAACTTGGCTGTTGCCTCTTTGAATGGAACAATCAGTATTTCACCTCATGAAAATATTCTTACCATTGCACTCATGAATGAATTGAATGGAAAGTATACAAAGACGGGGGGAGTGGTGCTGTAGGACAGATGGCTTATGGGAGCGGGGTCCCAGTGGGGAGCTGGCTCCCAGTGTACAATGTTCACATCACGCGTATACCTTTTAGAGACGCCTCTTTCACAGTGTGAAATTCAAATTATAGAAGATTTTACTCATATTACCATGACTGCTTCACACTACACCCCGCTGCAGACAAGTTAATACCTCTCTCACCTTCGCAAAACGGGGTCTATTATAGTGTTGCGGTTATACAGTTTTAGTCATACTCTCAGTTTGGATCTAGCTTATTGCCAGCTAATTTTCGAGATTTGCGGTCAACTAGAAACATGCGGTGACAGAAAATGTAAAAAATGAGTTTGAAAAACTGCATGGTTTTTGGAGATTACAGCCCCGTATAAAACAGCTCCCATTCCGCCCAAAACACAGTTGATTTTCTGTCATTATGTAATCATGACATCAGATTGACTGTTGCCATGGTAGTATCCAAGTAGTTATCTAATTAGATCTATTTGATCTAATCTGGTGAATATCTAGTTTTTAATGACACACAGTTTTACAATTCTCATAGCAAAACGTCAAAAGGTCACAGTGTCCATTTAACGAACACCATGTCATGAGGTCAAGTGATCTGGACAACCACATACGTAGATGTCGACTGAAGCAGATGGGATTCACTAAGTGTGAGGTACTACCCCAGCGAAAATTTGTTCATGAAGTCATGAACTTTCATGGTCTGTTCATGAACGTTCATGAAAATGCATGAACGGTTCATGCTCAGTTCATCAAAAATTTTGCAGGCTGTTCATGAACAAGTTTTCATGAACTGTTCCTAAAGCTATTCATGAGCTGTTCATGAAATTTTGATGAATCAAAATTGAGTTCATGAACTTTGTGTTCATAAACATATTAATTCATGAATGTTCATGAATGTTCATATCGATTATTTCATGAACAAATTATTCATGAAAATTTCATTAGTATTGGTTGATGACAATACCATGAAATATTCATGAATTTTTAAAAAACAATAATTCATGAATATTCATGAATGTTCATAAACTATTTCATGAGCTTATTATTCATGAAAATTTCATGAATTTTGGTCGATGAAATGGAATGAAATATTCATGGTTGATTTGTTCATTTAGTGTTTCTTGTGTGAAATGCTCATGAAATATTCATTATTGTTGGTGTTAAAAACCGTACATATTGATATTATAGTGATGCGAACACTGTTGTAATTGACTCATACAAGAACAAAATATAATAAAACTTAAGAACAGCCGTCGTGTCATAACCATTGTTAAACTGCACGTATACACTGTAACTGTAAAAATGATCGTAAGTTAATATATATATAAATAATATATAATGTGCTAGTTTTGGTTAGCGAAATACAAAAGAGTGCTCAATGACATATAGACAGAGCGAAATGTATAATTGTGCAAAATACCTCAAAAACTTACCACTACAGTCTGTTTCATCCAAAGGGAATCTTCAGGTGGTAGACTACCACCTGAAGATTCCCTTTGGATGAAACAGACTGTAGTGGTAAGTTTTTGAGGTATTTTGCACAATTATATATAAATAATATATATATATTAATAATATATAATAACATATATATTAAATTCATGATAAGTAATAATGTTGTTAGAGTTGCATTGCTTGGCGCTTGTATCTATTTAATGAACCAACATATAAGTAGGTTCAAACTCCATGGCGTGTGCATGGCCATGGGTGCTACATATATGTTCTATACGCTCCAGAACTCGGCTAGTATAGAAATAAGAATACTTACTGAAACTATGCGCTGAAAAAAATGATGCCTCATGTTTTGTTTCGAAGCAAGGTTTCGTTTGCAAAGCTTGCATTCATACGTCGTTTTTCCTTGTGCATCTAGGGCCTCGATAAAATTTATTCATTTAAAAAACTTCGCCTTTTACATTGCATTTACAATACTTAATAAAGAACATAACAGGCAGGGTATCCGTTATTTTTCTATAAAATAGTTATTTTTCTGTTCGGACATCTTGTTATGCGGAATAACAATAAAAACATGCATTGCTCTTTAACAAAAACCTCACAAAAAAAGCGGCGGAAAACACCCATGTTACATGTCGCCTGTAATTTCCGTCGTTAATGGCATGTCGCATTTTATCTTATATCTGATAAAACTGCTGGCTGCGATTGCATGTGAAAGACGAAATTGCATTGTGTTCGTGTGAGCAGCGCGCTTTTATATAGTGCCAAGATCGTCTTGCGTTTATATATATATATATATACTGTTTGACTTTACAATGTTTCCTTTGGTTGAATGGATCTTGGAAGGACTTTTCGGCGTTATTAATGTCAAAAGCGTCACGTCCCCGAGAAAAGAGTTCGAAAATTACAGTATTGGCGAGAATGTTCAGACGAAATACCCGAGGGAAAGGTATACCCAGCGAAAATTGTTAAGATGCCAGGTAGAGTTAAAACAAAGGGTTGAAGTTATACAAAGGCCAGTTGTAATTGGTGAGTTTTGTGCAGTAACGGTGGCTGATGGTCAACTTGAACTGTTTGGCACTCTATAACAGTCCCGATTCTACATTTGTATTTATTTGCTAATCGCATGCTAACATATAAACATGAAAATCATCAAGAATTGTAATATTAAAAGAATGTTTTGACACTTAAATAACTGGTACCCTGCAGTTCCCTGACCACTATAGTGCTTGGTCTAATTTCGATTGCTACCGAGTTGCTACATTTCGTTAGAATGTATAGTATACATATGGCCGATAAATTGTTAAAAAATCCCGAATTTTAACTCGCTCTTGTCCGTACTATATTTATAGGTATATCACCCTTTCAAAATCAAATTTTTTTAGACGAAACCTGTTGTGTTGACGCGACACCTCAGAATGCTTCAAACTGCTTTCAAGCAAAAATACCTTTGCGTACTAGACCTTGTATTTTGCGTATCGTTAATTCGAAGCATTAAGAGTTGTCAACTAAAACTTAATACAACTGGTTGCTGCTAATTTGAATTTGAAAGGGTCTATTTTTAAACACCCTGTACATTTTTAATTAATGTATTTGTACTAACGTACAAATAGCATATCCTTGTGAAATAGCTATGTGAAAATGGTAAAAATGAACGTCATTTGCACACAACAGAATTTTGTGGAACCTTTATAAACTACTAAGATTGAAACATAAGCTTATCATTTGTCAAGTTTGAATCTAAAAAAAAATGCGACTAAGATAGTTATCTGCTCTAAAGTAAATATTACCCCTGCGGGCTTGTTTGTACATAGGAAGCTTGGCCATCTGGTCGGCGCATGAATAAATGGCAAGTTATTGGGAAACAATCTATGAGATTTAAGAACAAATTTAACGTATATCATGTATATACATGCAAGAAAATGACAAAAATTGTCGTAGTTCGTTGTGACGTATCAGGTTATGAATATTCCTCAAATATTCATGAACAGTTTCATGAGACTTTCATGAATATTGTTCCTTAAATGTTCCTCAAATATTCATGAACAGTTTCATGAGAATTTCATGAATATTGTTCCTTAAATGTTCCTCAAATACTCCTGAACAGTTTCATGAGAATGTCATGAATATTGTTCATGAGATATTCCTCAATATTCATGAACAGTTTCATGAGCATACTATGAATCAGTAATTCACGAAATGTTCATGAACAGCTACTTTTATGAACTGTGCCATTTAACGTTCATGAGGAAATTCATGAATAATTCATGAATATTTTTCATAAAAGTTCGTGAAGAATTCATGAATATTTGTTCATGAATGATTCATGAGCAAATATTCATAGCTTTTTGTTCATGAACTATTACTTTCATGAACTGTGCCATTTAACGTTCATGAGAAAATTCATGAATATTTCATGAACATTATTCATTATTATTCTTCAAAAGTGCATGAATATTTGTTCATGAAATGTTCATGAACAAAAACGTGCATGAACTTTTCATTCATGAACTCCTATTTTGATGAACTGTGCCATTTAACGTTCATGCACGTGCATGAACAGTTCATGTTCTTTTGATGGATGTTCATGAACAATTTTCATGAATGTTTCATGAATAATTCATCAAATTTTCGCCGGGGTACACATGACTGTGCCGTTTGAATTTGGTTATCGTACATATTAAAGCGCCAGATTCTCCCAGCATACCTGTAAATGACTGGAGGTTTGACATTCATGTCAGTTGCTCGAAAAAAACTTGCTTCCAAGGCAGAGGTGTGGTGAATTTGAGTGGGCATTGTTGAGGTCATTCACGATCACAAATCTTATCTGTTACAGTAAATTGAATAGGAATTATCAGTAGATTTATTCAGTAAAAGGGACCGGTCCTCTTAAAATAGAATACTCTCTGTATACCCTGCCTTTTTTTTACTATAGCAGGTGTGTCTGTCTTGCAAACCAGGTATTGCCAGAATATCAGGCCATACAGAAATATGGTCTGACACAAGTTTAGTTTCCCCAGCCCATAATCTAGACTTAGTGTTGGCCTCTTAGATTGACTTCATATGGATGTTAATCTGCTTTTTGATTGGCTATTGCTAATTAGATTATAGTATTTTTAGTGTTTTGAATTTGACAATTAGACAACAAGGTCGAGCTGTCTATGAGCGAATAGTCAATGAAGGCGAAGCCTGAGTATTACGAATAGTCCATGGTTGAGAAGCCAATCAAAACTCTGGATTTGTAATAGTACATGGTCGAGTGTATACTAAAATTAAATTGTTATTGTGAGTTATGCATTAACTTCATGTAAACTGCATAATATGGGCAGAAGACAATTAGATTAATTTTTGTATCAGGCTCTAATAATAAAATAGAGTCTGATACTCTGGCTAAACAGAAGTGGTATGGATGTGTGTTTTCTGCAACAGTCTATTGAGTCCTTCTTTTGTAATTATGGTCATTCAATTTTAGAGTTCATCCAAATTTTATCACAGCACATCTTCAGTGGTTTCAGTCACTACAGATGATACAAGTTAGTACTTTTTGTCCTAGTTGATTAAATGGCTTGAGGACTTATACTTCAAATACAAATTGTCAGCGGTATTGTTAGTTTCCCAGCGGGTAAAATTGCATTGGTTAAGTCTGGGACCATGAAAATCTGAAATCACTTTCAAGATGTTGAAAGAAGATTGAAAATGCACATTGGATTAATGTTACCTTACTCGAAACAAAAAAATAATATTGAAGTTTGGTTGGTTGTCAATCATATAATCATATCAATCGTATCAACCACACCAGATAATAACCACGTTATATTCATATATTGGTGCGTGTTTGTGATCCAACATTTGTAAAACAACTTCAAAGTAATATTGAAAATTATATAAAGTTGTAACAATGCCTACAACGGGTTAGATTAGCACCTAGTTCGGATTAATATTCATGATTTAACATTTCAAAAATGTTTAAATATTAAACAGCAGAAAGCAACGAGAGAGATCCTCCCATTCCTTCTGAATATCATGCCTATCTGTTCACTCCTGAAGAAAGACTGAGGCAATATGATAATGATGTCAAGGTAGGTACAATGAAGGAAATTGACCGCACTAGTTTGTAGATTAAAATACTATCGTGAGTAAGTAAAATTATATCTATTGATCTGTCAATCTACCTATCTCCGCTATCTAACAGATCTTTACTACACTGTTACTATACTAATGTTAACCTGGGTTTCCATGATCAACCTACTCTATCAACTTTCTGAGAAAGGAGGACAATCCAGCGAGCATTGACAATTTAACGTCATATATTTACTCACACTATTAAGTAGTATGGTATTACAGTATATTAAAACAATAAAGATACACTAGCTAGTTTTGCAGTAAGTACTACTATATGGTCTCCAAACTAGTAGTACTGTTATTACATGTGAATGTTTTTCAGACCACAAGTTTAAAAAGAAAGACAGAAAAAGATCAGCTTCAATCTGATCTCAATGAATCATCACTGGACAACAAAGGTAAGAACAGATTAAAGAAATATAGAATTACATATCCGTAAAGATAGAAAATTTTAAACTCCAGTTTCCACCATATGTTTCATAGAATGCGTTTCCTAGAATTTCAAGATACATTATCACAGACACAAAACGTATTTTGAATTGTAATGAATATAATGACGCCTTTGCAAAGAGCATGGCTTTAACACATCTTTTTTCTTCAGAAACAACTTCGGACAATCAAAAGTCGGAGTTGGAACTATTAGCAGAGCAGAGAGACTACAAGAGAAGGCGTCAGTCTTATCGCGCCAAGAATGTTCACATTACGAAGCGAACTCCGATAGAGGTATGTAATTAAGTACATGATCAGTTCTAATTGTACAGTTAATATCAAAATTGCTCAAAATACAGATTCCAATGGATAATTATAATGTTTTATTATATAAAGTACAGTGCCTTTTTAAGGATTTCGAGCACTGATAAAACTGATAATCTCACATGTGAGATTATTCATGATAATTTCACATGTGAAAATTATCGCTTTTCAAACAACACCCATCATAGCTTCTGGACATTTTATATTGGTGGAAAACCTGTAGTTTAAATGATAAACAGAAAAATACATGGGTGCTTGGAAATACCAGATTTATTTCTCGTATTCAACACTCGAAATAAATCTGGTATTTCCGCGCACCATGTATTATTCTCTATTTAGATAAAAATTAAATAAAAAAGCCTGACCCTAACCTCCTCACAACTCTCGTTATCATCCATTTCTCTACTGCTAGATCACACGAGAGATCATTAACAACAGAATGCAAGAACTTCTTGATATCCACCAAGAAACTAAACTAAAAACGACTCCTCACCTTCATAGATGATGATAAAATAAGCCTGTTTACACGGTACCGGTTTCGCGTCGTCACGACATCTAGTTAACAAATAGATTCCATTTTGCCGTTGTCTGTTCAGTTATACATACACGGTATGATGTCATAATTGAACAGACAACAGCAAAATGTTATCTATTTGTTTTATGTAATAAAAATGTGAAAAATAAGCATTGTAAGTGCGACGAAAAGACTTTAGCATGCCATGTGACGTGATCATGATCTATACAAAACAAAGCACGCCATTGGCTGTCGATAATTCTAAAATTGCCGTGATTGGCTTGTCGCTGAAATGGCGTCAGCGTGCATCTGTCCTCTAATGATCACAGTTCTCGACCAATGAGAATCCAGAATGAACTCTGATTATTATATAATTCTTGATAATAAGTTCTCGTTCATATTCTTTTCTATGACTATAGTTCATTTATTTGTTACTAAATTCGGTAATATTAAAATTTAAAATAAATAAATTTCAGCCACACCCGTCATGAAACTGTTCAATTTGATATCTTGACCATGTGAATACGGTACCTAGAGAAGAGTTACCTGTACCTTGCTTAAAGTAAATATTGCGGTTTTGTTGTTCTGCAAAATTACAGAGGTGATGCAGTGATCGTGCAGATAATAAATCTGAGAAGGGATTCCGAAGTACCTGTATTTCTCGGCTGGAAATTCTGCGTTTTAGCTGTTGAGAGCATGTTACACACAAGCAAAACCAAACAGGTTAACTTTATATGCATGGTGTAATAAAGTATCGTATTTATATGGCTGAAATTCTTTTAAGTTCGAGGAATCATAATTTGATACAGTAATCAGATCATTTTGTACAAGACATAGGCCGTGGAAGCAGGCGTCCACTTGCCTGCGGAGAAGAAAATGAGCGCAAAGTTCTTTTAATTTGGTCAAAAACGTAAATGCATTGGTTGCAATTAGCCCATCAATTTCATTAAATTCCCTTTGACACACCAGATTTGAAAAGAAAACATTGTTTTCTTTTCAAATCTCGCGTGTCAAAGAAAATTTGGTCGTGTAAAAGGGGCTTAAGTTTCCCCTTGGGAATTTAAATAGACCAATAGGATACCGAAGAATGCCGTATCTGTGTTGCAATTGGCTGTTTAAAATAATTCAAATTCAGTAATTTACATCTGAACTATATTAGCCAATAGGAATGCTGATTTCTTATCATATGACCTGTTCTGTATGCGGCATGTTTTAAGTTTATAAGTCGCCCTCTTGCACGAGACGACCATTTCTTGTTGGGCGTCCAGTTGGTCAAAGTAAAATAGATTTCTTGCCCAAATTTCGAAGCGAATTTGAAGAAGAAATGTTCAAATTCAATCCTTGAATAAAGCTTGAAGCCGACATTGAGGTATGTGGTTCATATTTTGCTTAAAATGTTGTTATTTAGGCAAGCAAAAGCGCTTTGTAGTTTGTTAAAATTTGCACGTGGCTTCGACTTTCGTCTTTTCTGGCCAAAAGATGTTGAATTTTGCTTTGGTTTTCCGTTATATTTCATGTGTATTTGTACAGAAATAGTTGAATGAGGCATTCGTGGTGTTTTTGGACTAATTTTGGTTTAAATTTGTCGTTTTAGAGCGAAGATATGGCAAAATATTCCAACCACGTGGTCTCCGGCGTCTTCGAAGAATATGGCGAGCAAGAAGCGCTTTCTTCCTCGAATTCGATGCATAACCTCGACACGAATTGTTGGGAAATGGCCTTGAAGAAAACTCGAAGATTTGTATTTTTGTACTTTACACAAACTGTACATTTGAAGCCTATTAAGTCTAAGCCTTCGGAATTCTTGTTGAATCGTTCGGTCATGATGTATATGCCTTGTTTGTTCGTTCTCGTTGTTTTGTAGTGGAGAAGCGAGTTTTGAGCGTGTGTTAAGCTAGTTTTGTTTTTAAATTTGTTATTTTAGACCGAAAGTATGGCAAATTATTTTGACCTCGCTGTTGGCTGTCTCGCAGACCGCTTTAGACCTCGTATTTGAAACGAGTTTAACAAGAATTGTTGATTCTCAGCATCAAAGACTCGAAGGTGTGTATTTCAATATTTTAATACTTTGCAAAAGTGTATATGTTTCAGTCCAAAATTCTAGTCGTTTCGCGCTTGGCCTCGCTGTATACTTCATTGATCTATACTGAATTTTGAAGTCGTGGTGTTAGTTCGCTGTCGTTGTCTTGAATAAGAAAAGTACATGTTCGTTTAGGGTGCCTGAAGCTAATTTTCTGTTCAATCTGTTTTATGCAGAAAAGTCGGTCAGAAGCCTTGGCAAGCGACTAAACAGGCAAGAAGCATTCCTAGAAGAAAGTTGTGAGAGTAATATGACCGCAAACTACCCGAACTCGATGTCGTGACCAAGCGAATCCGCGGTACCTTGTAAACGGGGTCTTCGTCGTTGTCGTAGCGAAATCTCTGATTGTATACATCACTATTGAAGAATTCCAGTTTTGTGCCATCACCGTCAATATCCTCTGAAATCAAGTCTCGATAAGGTACATGTTCCAAGCTGATAACATCATCATAAGAACATATGAAGTTTTGCAATGTATCGCATACTCGTTTGGCGTGAAGAAAGTTGGAAGACTTTTCATCAAGATTATCCATGATGTTGGACACACGAAGACTGCTACTCATTTTGCCACGGAACCTTACAATAAACGTATATTGCATCAAGGAACATGTACAATATTCAATAAATATTGAGTTGATATTTTGCTTAAAATGTTGTTATTTAGGCAAGCAAAAGCGTCTGTTGCTGCTCAGCCTCGACGAACTCTTGAAGGTATGTGTTTTTGTTCACTGTACGATGTTCTAAGCTTGTTGAAATTCACAGCACAGGGCTGTTCAAAGAACGTAATCGAACTTCAGGGTCTGTGGCGCGTTCATTATTCAATCCACACAAATCATTTTTCACAGTAGGAAAGAACAGAGTTTTAGCTTTCGATTGTCACCATTTTTGTGAAATATGAAGAAAAATTAATCAAATACCTATCAAATGGAAATAACCTTTGGAAATCGCATATTTTCACCTAAGCATTTTAAAGGCAGCTAATAAGAATCACTGATCTGTCACTAAAAACAATCAACGTCGCTGATAAGATGCAGCAATTACTACCCAAGCGCAAATTTGTCAATTTTACTTCCCAAATGGATTAAATTTCAACATTAATTATGCCGTGTGTACCAGAAAAATAGACTGCCTTTGATGTCAAGCTTCAGCGGCGAAAGTTCGAATTTGAATGTTTTAATTCCCTAAAGAGCGCATTCTTTCTTATTTTTGTCAGAACAAATTCGATTAACTTGCAACGTACAGGGTGTCCCAAAAAAACCCAAAAACTATTGAAATCACCTATTGTTAACATTTGGATGCCCTAGCACTTGTTAAAAAACTAAAATATCTTTGTAACGTACGTTTGTTTTGCTCATGAAATAAGTTATTTGATAAATGTTTTCTGTTGCACTCAAAATCGCCAGACGTGGAATAACTAGAGCTTTTAAAACTAAGAAACTTTGTTGTTTTAAAATTTTTAAATGAAGGTTTTTGGTGGGAAAATGACGTCATCAACGTAAGATGATGACGTCATTTTCCCGCCAATTTTGCTTATATGAACAAATCGATTCCGCTTTTAGAAGTGCTGTTTCAGTGAGGAATGGAACAAAAAACATTTTTCAAATAACTTATCTCAGTACAAAGTTATTTGTTTTTTAAATTAAAGTTTTGCCTGATTTTCTTACAAAAAAACAAAAATCAAACTTTAAAAGCCGTAACTATGTCGTAAAAAAATATTTAAAATTTTTTTGAGGTTGGGCCTATTTCATTTAGCTCTTTTAAATGACGACGTCTTACATAAGTTGATATAACTAATTTGAATCATGTTGTTCAAACAACAAAGTTTCTTACTTTTCTTAGTTCTATATAGCTGCAAAGTTTGATAGTGATTAGATAAAAATTAAAAAAGTTATACCAGCTTTGGTGATTTTAAGATTATTCTTGCCCCCGCGTGAACCATTGTTTTCGTCAAGTTGATAGCTGCTGTCGTAGTGAAGAGAGAGTATCTGATCTTGAACCGGCTTTAAGCCGGTTTTCCACTAGCGAATTTTTTTCGCGCAAAGCGACTTTTCTCTTTTGTCTAAGCACAATTAGTTCCGCGTGGTTGCAGCTGAAAGCTCAAGAACAAAGGGAAAAAGTCGCTTCGCGCGAAAAAATTCGCTAGTGGAAAATCGGCTTTAGACCCCGTTTACACGGTACCGGATTCGCTTGGTCGCGACATCGAGTTCGGGCAGTTTGCGGTCATATTTACTCTCACGACTTTCTTCTATGACTACTTGTTGTTAAATCGTGCAATACTATCGTAAGTGTAAGAGCCACACTGGTCGTGGAACTATTCAATTTGATATTGTGACCGTGCGGATCTGGTACCGTGTAAACGGGGTCTAAACTGAACAAGGAAAACCGGGAGTCCTTTATAATTCAGCAGTCAACTTTTTTTTCATTATTTAGAAAGTAGTGTGTGATTGGAAGAAAATATGGGAGAAAATGAGTGATCCTGAAAATCGTGATGTGAAAATTACTCATGACGGTAAGTACTGATTAATGATCCTTAGCAATAGATGCAATCGACTGACCACATGCCTTTTATTCATCTGCATGTAATTTATATTTTAGGGTATTTGAAAGTCTATCAATTATCTAAACCAGTTATAACAGGCTTTGACTGCATTTTAGTCGACGAAGCACAAGATTCTTCACCAGGTATGTAATAATGTCGATACTGCCATTGACATTTTTGACTAAATTTTACAATAGATGAATATTTGGTAGGATATGACAAACGATTTGGCAATTCTTTTTAAAGATTCCAAATATTTGCAAAAAAAATAGCCAGCCTATTTTTCTTTGACATTCTAAAGGCTGTCAATATTTCTTACATCAAGCACAAATCTGAACAAAAAATAATGACAATCACCCAGGGAGGATGTGAACATTGCGAAGCTTGTGTTTAAATAAACATAGTCATTTCTGCGGTGCTGACATGATTGCCCCTGCTAGAGAAGGTGCCTTGAAATACAGGTGAGTTTCTATATGATTATGTGAAACAGGAATATTTGAAAAAAATTTTGCCAATGCAAATTTTAAAACAACGAAATAGATTGTTTTATGCAATTTTTAGCATTTTTAAACATCGTATTTGACTTAATGCATAGGCCACTTGAATAACGTGAATGAACTTGCGATTCATAAGAACCCGAGGGAGGTTCAATATATCACGGTCATCACGAATCCTTCATAATCACTGAAAGATTTATTTCATGTCGTTTAGGTGTACTGAAGTATGGGAAGAAATTCTGCGCCATCTCAAAGAAGATGACATTTGCGACATATAGGCGCCCAAAATCCTCAGACAAAAAAGTATGTTACATTCGTGATACATTATATCGTCACATATCTTCACTTGCATCCAATCTCTCTAGACCCACCAGATAATTATGTGTCCTTTGGCCGCTTCCGTTGGTGCTACAATGGAATTTTTGTGTCAAAGCACTAACATGGTGCCAGTGTAGTCAAAAATATTCCCATTTCCTAATTAAATAAGCACATTTACTTTCTTTTTCCAAATTACTTTGTAAACTCGTGGAAATTGTAAAACCCGAAACTTTGGGGAAGCACTCCCGCCGTCGGGCGTCGTGTTTCCAAATACAGTGTTTCGGTCGTTTTTCCAAGTTTCCAATCGTGTTGATAGAACTGTATGCGTATTTTACATTTTTTAGACCCCTTTTACACTAGGGCAAATGATTCCGGATTCGTCGCTAATCCGGAATGTTTTGACATCGGATTCGTTTTACGGACTAAGGAACATGAATCCGATACAACATCATCACCGATAGATTATGAATCCGAAACTTTCGAATCCTGCAAAGTTTGCAGGATCTTTGTATCAGAGAAAGTTTGAATCCGACAAAACTCTTTCCGTAAAAGAAATTGACTGAACTTGCTCCCTCGTATGGTGTTCAAATGTTTGCCAGTGATTTCAACTGTCAAAGTCGTTCAAAAAGCCGCAAAATAAGATTGGTAGAATCACGGTTGGGTTTCATGTATTGACAATCACCGTGTGAGACTGTGCCGTGTAAACGCCGTAGACCTGGGATCCGGAGATTTTTACGAATCCGGAAACTTTTGCTCTAGTGTAAACAGGGTCTTAGTCGGTACCGGCATATAATATGAAGAATATTTTTCAGGCTCCTAGGAGAAGGAGGCACCCGTTCTCAGAAGAGAAAGTGGAGAATCTGAGGGCGGGTGTGTGGCGCCATGGGCACGCGTGGAGTCTCATCAGTCAAAGATATCGTTTTTCGGCAAGGACGCCACAAGATCTCAAAGATAAGTGGCGTAATTTAGCCCGAAAAACGGCTGAAGGTTAGTAGGGTTTTTCGTTAATTCTTGTGCCAAATATTTGAATATCTAAACATAATGCGTTTATACATGAAAGTAAGTTATATATAGTAATACGTTCTATATATACAATATCTACTAGCATTAAAGAGATTATTTGGACTCGAGCACAGCGGACTGTATCTTTTCTTGATATAAAATATTCTTGCTGAACTATTTAAACATGAACAGTTTGTGCAATTCTCAACATCAGCCTGCTGACATTCTCTGTCTAGATTCACACATTTACAATTTATATCATCAGCAGCCATCTTGCGACAATCTTTCAACATGTACGACTTTTGGTCTCCTTGCTCTATTTCAAACATGGCTGCGTTAATAGCCTGCTGTCCATCACAAAAATGAATAAAAAATATGATAATTATGAATGTATTCAATAAAAGTTTTTGTTTTTTCATTAGTCACAAGCACCAGCGATGCAAGCACCAGCACCAGAGATCTCTCTTAGCGCTCTTAAGAAAATTTCCGTTGAAGACTGACAAAATCCAAATCCAATCCCTTCTAAAGCGATGACGAAACTGCACAGCTGAAACGCAGACTATGTCCAGCCTCGTCCCCAGGCGCTCTGATTGCTTTTTCTTGCGCGAAATACTGTTGCACGTACGACGCGGGCTGTCGCCCGAGGCCGGAAGACGAACGGGAACGGCTCCACGCTTCCCATTCGTCTTCCGGCAAGGCGGCAACGCGCGACGTCCTGCGTCGTACACGCAACAGTATTTCGCGCAAGAAAAAGCAATCAGAGCGCCTGGGGACGAGGCTGGACTATGTCAACGATTATTGTGTCCAAAAAATTATTGGGATTATTAGGGTTTGGGTTTTGGTCAGTCTTCATTTTATATGCATTTGCGTTCAAGCACAAAGCGCAAACATTTTCGCGAGTTTTTTTACGTTTGTAACGTGACGTTTGGCCGGTTCTGTAGCTGCAAATGTCATGCTTTGATGCACGTTTTATCATTTTTTTTACAAAACATACAAATTTCGTGGCGTAGAAGCTTGTTTAGGATTTCAAATGATACAAAAGCGATAAAAGTTGTAAATAATTGTTTGTTACAGGTGAAACGGACTCAGTTTCTGAGCATTTTAAACAGTAACAATTATAATGGCAAACCTTGCGTTTCAAAGGGCAAACGTCACGTTACAAACGTAAAAAAACTCGCGAAAATGTTTTCGCTTTGTGCTTGAACGCAAATAGCTACGCAATACGTTTATAGCTATAAACTAAGTTTAAAAATGCCACGAGATCTTAAAGATAAGTGGCTAAGTTTTTTAAAATGTGGTTTATATAAACTAAGTTTCAAAATACCACGAGATCTTGAAGATAAGTGGTTATAAGTTTTTTAAAATGTGGTTTGTATGGTCTTGAGCTTTCTACATTAATTATAATACTTATTAAATTAGAAATGATAGTTTTATTTGAGTGTTAGAAACGAACTGTAATTTAACTCCTAAAACTTGTCTTGAATTGAAACTTTATAATTTTGGCTGCAAGTGATTGGGAATGTTTCCTTTGATGAAGACATAAAGCATGTTTAAGGTGGATTGTGTCCAAAAAATGACAAAGTCAAGCCTCTAGAGTAGTCCTGACAATATGTGTGTGATTTTAAGCAAAAAATCTACTGAGAAATGTATGTCTTATTCCATGTTCGCAAAGGCATTGTTCTCTTAAGATTATTGCAATGTTTGCAAAATAATGTTTTCCCCAAAATAGAATTCTGCATAGTTGGCAAACGTCCAGCAAAGATAACTTGAAAACTACAGGGTGTCCCACAAAAAGCGGTGCTATTAAATTACACTATTGTTAGAATTTGAGCGGCATAATTACTCCAGAGCGCCCCTGAAAAATGGACGCCGTTGAAATCACTTATTGTTAGAAGTCAGTGTTAGGCCATTGACAGTTCTAACATTGAGTGATTTCAAGAGCGCCAATTTTTGAGGGGCACTCTGGGGCAATTATACAAGGTGTCCCAAAAAAACCCCCAAACTATTAAAATCACCTATTGTTAAAATTTGAATGCCCTAGCACTTGTTAAAAAATTAAAATATCTTTGTAAAGTACGTTTGTTTTGCTCATGGAAATTTACATTTGTAAATTGTTTTCTCTTAACTCTAAAAGCAAATCAGACTTAGAAAAAATGAAAACAATACTATCTTGTTAGTTTGCTTGATGTCGTCATTTTCCCGGCTGAAACAACTTATACCTGTGTAGGTAATATTGTTAAAAACCAAATTGAAAAGGCTAAAATAACCCATGCATAAAACTTGATTGCATTTTTAATATGCACTCGTACGTTTAGTTTTTTTGTCTGGCATAAAAATGGTAACACTGAGTATTACTATTAATCATGACGGTTATGTCAATGCTTTATCCACTCGTGGGTTCAATTTAGTGCTAGGCATAGAAATTCTAACAATAGATCATTTTCAATAGTTTTTGGGGGTTTTTTGGGACACCCTGTACTACTGCTAGGCCATTCAAATTCTAACAATAGTTGAATTTAATAGCGTCCGCTTTTTGTGGGATACCCGGTATAGTCGTTGCTTTTCATGAAATTTTAAAATGTTAGGATTTCGTTGAATGTTACGGACTGGTCATAATTTACCAGGAGGGATAGGGAAGTGAAAAGTGTAGGGGGGGCACATTTTTAAATTTGGGAAAAGGGAGCTGATAAAAATATTAGGCAGTTTATCGGGGGAAGCATCCTGTTCCTACATTGCTGCAATTTTTTTTAGAAATGCTTTCTCTAAGTTGTTCGAGTTGCATCTCAGTTTAGACTTGCGGCCATTTTGGATGGTCAACTTGAGAAGCAATGCTATAGATTTCTATTAAAGGATGCATAGCTTTCATTTTGAGATGAAAAAATTACGTTTAGAGGCAAAATCTCTCAGAGAAACTTGTTTTCTGACAAACTCCATCGATTCAGTCCTTGGGTGGGGCCATTCAACATAGCCGCCGATCTCAAAATATGACGTGTTTCTGACTTTATGTTACGGTGCACTTTCCAGTCTTAATACATATTAGTGCCCCCTGCTAAATTTTGACCAGTCTTGGTGAAGATATTTTCAGACATGCTAGCAGATTCTTTACGTAAATTTGAAGCATTGATCGTTTGATAATTTTGATATACCTCCATCAAATTAAACTTTAGTTCTTTGCAGCAGGAACGTAAATTTCGCATGAAAGCTTAAATCCTGGTCAGGTTGTTAATATGGCGTCAAATTTTACCTGTCACATAAATGTGAATAATTTCTTGTGCTTGTTGCAAGTGGGACTTCAATAAGAGAAAGTTTTGAAAAATAACAGGAATATTACACCTTGTCATACCAGAAATTTTCATCATATGCTAAAGTTCAAAACGTTTTTCGAAAATTTTATAACTTCATGTCAGGCAACGTAAAAACGTTCATCCATTTTAGGTTGTAGTAATTATCTGCTCGTGTTTCGTGCATGAATGCACCTCAGGAACGTAGCCATGGCGAGTGATGGGGGACGAGCAGCGGGACCCCACTTTATTTAGAACAAGATACAAATTCATCAGTCGAAACCAGGTAGAAATACAAGGGAAAGGGGGAGGGGTACAGCATACAAGGCAAAGTTTTCAGTTTCTCTCATTTTTTAATCGTCTGAAAAATTCTTCAAAGATGCGTCTTAAAACATACCTGTATACAACGTGGCTTTTTAGTAATTTTTATAGTATATAGTATCATAATTTCACTATAAAGTGAATAAATTAGAAGATACGGACGTATTTTAAGTAGAATACCGCGTGTATTGGATAATCGGACCCCGTCCCCACTCGTTTCCGTCTGGCTACGGCCCCGATGTACCGTTCTTTGATACTTCGCTGGCTATTTTGTTTCAACAATTTTTCTATTTATTTTCAGATCCAGAGTGTGTAAAAGAAAATATCTGTCGCAGAAAGACCACTTCCACCCTCCACTGCGGTAGGCAGTCGCGCTTTTTTACCGCCTACACATTTTTTGTTTCGATTGCCCGTTTCTAAAATTTTATTTTCACATGCAATCATGACTCATGACCTTAAGGCCGGAAGAAGTCGAGAGCCTTACTCGACTGCATGTCTTCCAATCGTCGGTAATTCCGTTTGCATTGTACCATTTTAACTCTGAATTATATATTTTGACATCAGAGCAGCAACCAGGCTCGACCCAGGCTATACATATTCATATTATTCGCGCGCCTGAAAAAATAAGTGCGTAATAGGGTAGGTCACGTGGCATTGCGACTTTATTATGTTTCTAAGGTCTCTGCGAGGCTTCATTCGACATGAGCAAGCAGTACATTTAAAAAGAAGGCGCCACTTTTTGGGTGTACTGTTTGTCTGTGTCGGGCGGCTGAAGTGTTGCAGGTTCTTGGGATATCTAATAAAGTCGCGATGTTACTGTCAATGATGTTCGATGAAGGCAGCCAGCTATTGCTACAGCTAAAAGTCGTTCAGTTTCTTCACAAATAAAAAGTTTTGCTGTTTCAAGCCCTGGTTGTGACAATCGATCGCAAATAGTAGTTGCTGTGCCTTCAGGCTGCACTTATGAAGAAAGATCTGACGGTGCCCCTTGGGAAAGTCTAGCAATGAACTTGTGGTTATGGTCTATAAAGGGCAGGCTGTTATTGCTTCAGCTAAGAATCATTTAGTTTCTTCCCACGTTAATTTTTTGGCTAAAAGTAGTTGCTGTGCCCTCGGGTTGCACTTATGAAGAAAGATCTGAGGTGCCCCTTGGGAAAGTCTAGCAATGAATTTGTGATTGTCTCTTGCAGGTTGCTATTGCTTTCCCACAGCGCTGTGGTGTGGATATCGTGGGCAAATGTTGCATTTCTTCAATGAGTTGCTTGGTGGATATCCTGGGTAAATGTTGCGTAACTTCATTGAGTGATTTGGTGGATATCTTGGGCACTGTGTGCGCTAAATGGAATTGTAGGGGGGTCATGCGGTCGGGCAGCGTGTGTCTTTACGATACTGCAGTCTGTACACTGCATGATTGCTTCATACTGAAGAAAGAAGATGCTGTAAGGTTTGTGGTGATCTATAAAACGGGTTATGGGGGACCCTGCGGTTTAAAATGGGGGTGCCCTGCAGTTAGGAATTAGGTGAAGCCGTTCATTAGTTGCAACAATATGGCGAAATAATTTCTAACAATATGGCGAATTAATAACTCACAAAAATTGGTTGCATAAATTAAGTTAAATAAATTCACGCACATAAAATTGCAAGCTGGATAAGACGTGTTAGGGTACGATATTAGGTATCTTTGTCAGGGGGCAGCTATTGTGGTAGTTAGTATTTATAGAATTCTTAAAGTCTTGATGTAAAACTACAGTATATGTGAGTTTGTAACATAAATTCATTGGTATAATCTGTAATACAAGATGTTCCGTAACGCTTTCGAGTGATACATACATCCTTGTAATGTAATTACTCCTATATTGCAAAGTATGATACAAGTAAAAAGGAGTACTTTGTATTTCAAAACTGATGAGAGCAATCTTGTAAAATTTGCTGAAAACAAACTCCCCAGCGGCCGTGTTGGGAATGAATCAAATACTGTTCGTTAATTAGTTTCCCAGAAATTATTCCAAACAATTGATTTCAAGGCACTTGCAAGTCGAGTCATAAGTGTCATGCGCTCCAAAATTAACTTTTAAATAAAAGTTTTTCAACTTGCTGCTTAACGGTAAAATATAAGAATCGACTCGTTAATTCACACAAAAACCTCAGTGCAGCATTAATGAACAGTAATGTTTCATCTCTGGGTTAAACTCCTGGACCGCTGTCCCTTGCAGGGATTTCTAGATTTAAGTCGCATATGCATTCAACCTGAAAACAGGCTGGGTATACAGTTGTTCATTTTCCTAAAACATTAAATTTGGATCACCTTCAGGAATTTCGTGGAGCAGTTTGCAGGAAGCCGTTTAATAAACATATATATTAAACGCACTTTTTGTCTACGAGGGTTCGGTTGTTCAAAGGAAAGTAGACTCAAAATTGGAAACAAATTATCTAAGAACCGTGTTTGTGACCTTAATTTTTGTCTTAAGTCGTGCCTGGTCGGCGTTTAAAATTTAAAGCAAATTGATGCGTTGGAATATAGAGGCAAAAAACCAGTGGATTGAAGTTTAACCCAGAGTTAACGTTAAACACTTTGAAAAACTGGCCCCAGAAATGCTGATTAACCAGCTAACCTGTATTGTGTACGATTGCTCATCTTACCTAAACCCAACTACAGCATGAACTTATTACGTAACGAAATGTACAATACTTTAATTTACTGTACAAGAATTGAAAATATAGTAAAGTTGCATTATTATAGCAAAGTTAAATTTCTGTTGGTGTATGTGTTGTATTTGAAGTAAAGACACTGGATTACAAAGCTCCGGAATGCTAAATGCTAATGCGCTAGTTTTTCAAAGTTAATGCGTCTAGAAAAGTCAGACCTAGAAAAAGGGGGGGGGGGGGGAGTAAGACAGTCGCGAGCAGACTACGTTAATTAGCCTAAAACCATTTTCAACAAGAGCTATTTTCCCTGTGGAACAATAAGTGAACATTAGTCCGTGTGGAAATATTTAGATGCCACCAAATTGTGTGCAATTTTGGAGCATCTCGAAATGACCACTTGCGCTACGGCCTAAAGACATTCCTGTGGTTCTATTACTTTGCTTCAAGTAGACAAGGAACACGTTCTTCGAAAGGCAAAAACACAAGTCATAAAACACAATAGTCGCTTTATATCACAAAGTTTTCATTTAGCATTCAATTCTTAGATGGTTGGTTTCCTATTTATACACTTTTTCTTGCACATGCATTTGTGAATACTATGGTACCAAATACCAGTACAATTTAGATGCGGGGTGTACCTTGGGTTACGGTGTAACCAAAACTACTACTTCTCAAGCCAGCATTTCTGAAGAAACATTACCCACCCACCCACCCACCCACCCAGGGCCTAGCCCCAGGAACCCGGAATTTAGGAGAGCCCACTGTATTCTCACAGAAAATAAAATCTAAGCAGTACTTCATTCCATACAAATCATACAATTGCAATCTGTACAGCATGGCTACCCAAACACATGTTTGAGGTATTATTTCAGACAAAATACTGAGAGTGGTATTCGCAGACGTTCTTTTCGTCGACGCACAGTGAATCAGCAATGCGAAGGTAATTGGAAAATTTAGACTAATATAGTAATAGAACTAGATAGGGGGGGGGGGGGTGGGGGTATACAATAGTGCTGTTTGTACAAAGTCAGAGTTAATTGGGGTCATTGGTGTAGTGCACTGTTATGCACATGTAAAAATGCACAAGTTATAACAAACCTGTAAACAAAATAAAATGTTAAATTTGGTATCAAACTTTCTCTAAGCGCCACTTTCCAAATAGTGTTGAAATACATTCTGACTGCAAGTTGTGAGAGTCTATGATTGTGTGTCATAAAATCTGTGAAAACAATTTAAATCCTTATAATAACATCTTCCAACACTAAAGACACAATAATTCGTGTAATAATAGACTTGGTTAAATAATGACAAAATTTGTATTAACCAAAGTCATAAATTCTCTGAAAACAATACACCAGTCCTTATAAGAACATTTTTAAACACTAAAGACACACTAATTCGTGTAATAATGGGCTTGGTTAAAGAATGACAAAATTTTGTACCTATTGAACCAGTCGTATAATCTCTGAAAACAATAATTTCAATCCTTATAATAACATTTTCCAACACTAAAGACACAATAATTCGTGTAATAATAGGCTTGGTTAAATAATGACAAAATTTGTATCTATTTAACCAAAGTCATAAAATCTCTGAAAACAATAATTTCAATCCTTATAATAACATCTTCCAACACTAAAGACACAATTCGTGTAATAATAGGCTTAGCTAAATAATGACAAAACTTTTTCCTATGTAACCAAAGTCATAAAATCTCTGAAAACAATACAGCAGCCCTTACAATAATTTTTTTAAACACTAAAGACACAATAATTTGTGCAATAATAGGCTTGGTTAAATGCTGACTAAATTTGATCTTGTTTAACCAAAGTCATAAAATCTCTGAAAGCAATTTACAGCAGTCCTTATAAGAACATATTTATAAACACTAAAGACGTAATAATTCGTGTAATAATGGGCTTGGTTAAACAATGACAAAATTTGTACCTATTGAACCAAAGTCATAAAATCTCTAAAAAGAATAATTTCAATCCTTATAATAACATTTTCCAACACTAAAGACACAATAATTCGTGTAATAATAGGCTTGGCTAAATAATGACAAAATTTGTTCCTATGTAACCAAAGTCATAAATTCTCTGAAAACAATAATTTCAATCCTTATAATAACATTTTTAAACACTAAAGACACAATAATTCGTGTAATAATAGGCTTGGTTAAATAATGACAAAATTTGATCATGTTTAACCAAAGTCATAAAATCTCTGAAAACAATAATTTCAATCCTTATAATAACATCTTCCAACACTAAAGACACAATTCTTGTAATAATAGGCTTAGCTAAATAATGACAAAACTTTTTCCTATGTAACCAAAGTCATAAAATCTCTGAAAACAATACAGCAGCCCTTACAATAATTTTTTTAAACACTAAAGACACAATAATTTGTGCAATAATAGGCTTGGTTAAATGCTGACTAAATTTGATCATGTTTAACCAAAGTCATAAAATCTCTGAAAGCAATTTACAGCAGTCCTTATACGAACATATTTATAAACACTAAAGTCGTAATAATTCGTGTAATAATGGGCTTGGTTAAACAATGACAACATTTGTACCTATTGAACCAAAGTCATAAAATCTCTGAAAAGAATAATTTCAATCCTTATAATAACATTTTCCAACACTAAAGACACAATAATTCGTGTAATAATAGGCTTGGTTAAATAATGACAAAATTTGATCATGTTTAACCAAAGTCATAAAATCTCTGAAAACAATACAGCAGTCCTTATAAGAACATTTTTAAACACTAAATACACCATAATTCCTGTAATAATAGGCTTGGTTAAACAATGACAAAATTTATACCTATTGAACCAGTCATAAAATCTCTGAAAACAATAATTTCAATCCTTATAATAACATCTTCCAACACTAAAGACACAATTCGTGTAATAATAGGCTTAGCTAAATAATGACAAAACTTTTTCCTATGTAACCAAAGTCATAAAATCTCTGAAAACAATACAGCAGCCCTTACAATAATTTTTTTAAACACTAAAGACACAATAATTTGTGCAATAATAGGCTTGGTTAAATGCTGACTAAATTTGATCTTGTTTAACCAAAGTCATAAAATCTCTGAAAGCAATTTACAGCAGTCCTTATAAGAACATATTTATAAACACTAAAGACGTAATAATTCGTGTAATAATGGGCTTGGTTAAACAATGACAAAATTTGTACCTATTGAACCAAAGTCATAAAATCTCTGAAAAGAATAATTTCAATCCTTATAATAACATTTTCCAACACTAAAGACACAATAATTCGTGTAATAATAGGCTTGGCTAAATAATGACAAAATTTGTTCCTATGTAACCAAAGTCATAAATTCTCTGAAAACAATAATTTCAATCCTTATAATAACATTTTTAAACACTAAAGACACAATAATTCGTGTAATAATAGGCTTGGTTAAATAATGACAAAATTTGATCATGTTTAACCAAAGTCATAAAATCTCTGAAAACAATAATTTCAATCCTTATAATAACATCTTCCAACACTAAAGACACAATTCTTGTAATAATAGGCTTAGCTAAATAATGACAAAACTTTTTCCTATGTAACCAAAGTCATAAAATCTCTGAAAACAATACAGCAGCCCTTACAATAATTTTTTTAAACACTAAAGACACAATAATTTGTGCAATAATAGGCTTGGTTAAATGCTGACTAAATTTGATCATGTTTAACCAAAGTCATAAAATCTCTGAAAGCAATTTACAGCAGTCCTTATACGAACATATTTATAAACACTAAAGTCGTAATAATTCGTGTAATAATGGGCTTGGTTAAACAATGACAACATTTGTACCTATTGAACCAAAGTCATAAAATCTCTGAAAAGAATAATTTCAATCCTTATAATAACATTTTCCAACACTAAAGACACAATAATTCGTGTAATAATAGGCTTGGTTAAATAATGACAAAATTTGATCATGTTTAACCAAAGTCATAAAATCTCTGAAAACAATACAGCAGTCCTTATAAGAACATTTTTAAACACTAAATACACCATAATTCCTGTAATAATAGGCTTGGTTAAACAATGACAAAATTTATACCTATTGAACCAGTCATAAAATCTCTGAAAACAATAATTTCAATCCTTATAATAACATTTTCGAACACTAAAGACACAATAATTCGTGTAATAATAGGCTTGCTAAATAATGACAAAATTTGTTCCTATGTAACCAAGGTCATAAAATCTCTGAAAACAATACAACAGCTAGCCCTTACAGTAATATTTTTAAACACTAAAGACACAATAATTCGTGCAATAATAGGCTTGGTTAAATGATGACAAAATTTGATCAAATTTAACCAAACTCATAAAATCTCTGAAAACAATACAGCAGCCCTTGTAATAACATTTTACAACACTAAAGACACAATAATTCGTGTAATAATGGGCTTGGTTAAACAATGACAAAATTTGTACCTATTTAACCAGTCATAAAATCTCTGAAAACAATAATTTCAATCCTTGTGATAACATTTTCGAACACTAATGACAATAATTCGTGTAATAATAGGCTTGGTTAAATAATGACAAAATTTTTACCTATTTAACCAAAGTCATAAATTCTCTGAAAACAATAATTTCAATCCGTATAATAACATCTTCCAACACTAAAGACACAATTCGTATAATAATAGGCTTAGCTAAATAATGACAAAATTTGTTCCTATGTAACCAAAGTCATAAAATCTCTGAAAGCAATTTACAGCAGTCCTTATAAGAACATATTTATAAACACTAAAGACGTAATAATTCGTGTAATAATGGGCTTGGTTAAACAATGACAAAATTTGTACCTATTGAACCAAAGTCATAAATTCTCTGAAAAGAATAATTTCAATCCTTATAATAACATTTTCACAACTTATATAAAATTTGTACTTATTGAACCAAACTCATAAAATCTCTGAAAACAATACAGCAGCCCTTACAATAACATTTTATAACACTAAAGACACAATAATTCGTGTAACAATGGGCTTGGTTAAACCATGACAAAATTTGTACCTATTTAACCAAAGTCATAAAATCTCTGAAAACAATACAGCAGCCCTGATAATAACATTTTTAAACACTAAAGACACAATAATTCGTGTAATGATGGGCTTGAGTAGTTCTTAGGGGTCCCTTTGGCGAGGGAAGTAATTAGTATGCAACATGGCGGCCGTCTTATTATAGATTCAGGATGACGTCATTATTTAACGTGAGATCTCCCGTGGGATCTAGCGTGAGACCTAACGTGAGATCTCCTGTGAGATCTAACGTGAGATCTCCCGTGAGATGTACCGTGAGATCTCCCGTGAGATCTCATCAGGTGAGCGTTTAATTTGTATGAGAATAAACATGTAAAGAGAACAGAAACAGTGTTTCGACATATTTACTGCGATATAGCCTTCTCATTACAAGCATTTACTTAGGGCAATAGTTTATCTATAGTGTTTTGATTCATTGTTCTGGAAAACGTCCTTGACCTTCTAATAGCCGTTTCAACAAAAACTTTCTCTTGTCTACGGCCGCTGCTATAGGTTCATCTTGATCAAACATATCATTGTTCACATAATCACCTTGGGTCGCCATGATCTTTTGTGGATGGGATCATTTTTCAATGCTTTCATCCATGCCAGATTGTTCATGTAGACAGCGCTCAATTCCTTTTGGAATACAGGTAGAATTTTTTCAAAGGTTTCCTCTTTCGCTTCACTTTCGTGATGACCCTCCATGAGAAGCGCTTGCAAGATGTCGTCGTACTGATCCCGGACATTGGACGCCGCGTCGTTGATCAATGTACTCCAGGGATCGATTTCCTCTTCAGAAATGTCTTCAGTTGTGACGCTGCTTTGTTCTTCTTCAGAACTGTTTTCATCACGCTCTTCTGTCGTAATGGTGTTATCGTCTTCGGTATGGCTTTCCATAAAATTTTCCTCGCTGTACTGACTGTCCATTGTCTTACGAATGTCAATGCAAAATAAACAAATTTTCAGTTATACACGTTATTTATGCACAAACGACCTCACATCGACCCTACATTGACCTCGCATCAATCCTCATCAGAAAAATATTAATGTTTCCAAACACTTCATTCTTGGTCATTTATGATTAAACATTCCACCTGTCAAGATGCCCTATAAGCACAAAAGAGACTGTCCTGTCTGTGACAAGCCAAATCTTCTGTATATGAGTGATTATTTACGTCAAGTACACCATTTATACGGTGATGAAAGGAAAAAGTGGCTAGGAAGGGCCAGGTTCTCAATTTCACACAAACACTGCTCTGGTTCACTACCTGGATGCCCGACACATACAGTAGAAGAAATGAGATGTGTTCGCAAGAAAACTTGTTCTGTACGACAGCCAACAAAAGCCGCGCGGAAAGTAACAGCATCCATGCTAACCAAACCATGTCCGGAATTCAACTTCCGCCATAAATTCTCACTTTTGGTTGTGGGTCCCACACAAAGTGGGAAAACGTATTTTGTCCAACAAATTTTGGAAAACAAGCGTATCGTGTATGAAGAGCAAAAGAGTATTCACATTTTTTGGTACTACAATCAATGGCAAGAATGTTATGAAAAATTAAAAAAGTCTCTCGGTAAAAGCATCCTGTTTGAAAGAGGTGTGCCCGAACTGTCTGAAGATCTGTGTGAAATCAATGCCCGGTACAATAATGTCATCATTCTAGACGATTTGATGGCTGAAGCGACAGACAGTCCTGTGGTATGTATCTCGACTGTTTACACAAGGCCGCCATCGAAACGCCAGTGTTATTTTACTGCTGCAAAACGTGTTTCCTAAGGGGAAATATAATACAGATATCAGCCGAAATGCCCAGTACTTGGCTCTCTTCCGAAGTCCTAGCGATCGAAAACAAATCGGAATTATTGCAGAACGCATGTTTGACAAGAATAGAGTGCACTTTATGAATGCTTATTACAAAGAGACCGAAAAACCGTATGGATACTTGTTGGTGGATAACAAGCCCGGCACACCACCCGATAATCAAATTCTTGCAGACCTATTTGGGGAATGCTATGCTTATCACTTCGGTGTAAACAGTACTAAGCCTACACGTATGGAAACCAAACCTGTAGGCAAACGCAGCACAACAACCAAAACCACCTCTTCAAGGAAGAAGCCTGTGCAAACCGTCACCTGGTCGGATGTCCCAAACGACGTGTGGTATAAATACACCTGGGGAGCACCAGCGGTCCGAAAGATTCCCGAAGGATATGTTATCATCGAAATGTACAACACATCGCGCAACGAAGACCATCAGCCTGTCCGTGGAGGTGTGTTAATTAACGACGAAAATTATTGGCCCGTGAAATTATAGCACCAGTCTACAGGTCATATTAAGTGGGTGAATTTACACAGCGATGAGCCTACCGTCCAATCCATTGTCAAAGAAACCAAGGAAAACACTACAGAACCAAAGATAAACTATTGCCCTAAGTAAATGCTTGTAATGAGAAGGCTATATCGCAGTAAATATGTCGAAACACTGTTTCTGTTCTCTTTACATGTTTATTCTCACACAAATCGAACGCTCACCTGATGACATCTCAAAGGGACCCCTAAGAACTACTGGCTTGGTTAAACAATGACAAAATTTGTACCTATTTAACCAAAGTCATAAAATCTCTGAAAACAATAATTTCAATCCTTATAATAACATTTTACAACACAAAAGACACGATAATTCGTGTAATAATGGGCTTGGTTAAATAATGACAAAATTTGATCATGTTTAACCAAAGTCATAAAATCTCTGAAAACAATACAGCAGTCCTTACAATAATTTTTTTAAACACTAAAGACACAATAATTCGTGCAATAATAGGCTTGGTTAAATGATGACAAAATTTGATCATGTTTAACCAAACTCATAAAATCTGTGAAAACAATACTGCAGCCCTTATAATAACATTTTCCAACAGTAAAGACACAATAATTCGTGTAATAATAGGCTTGGTTAAACAATGACAAAATTTGTACCTATTTAACCAAACTCATAAAATCTCTGAAAACAATACAGTAGCCCTTATAATAACATTTTATAACACTAAAGACACAATAATTCGTGTAATAATGGGCTTTGTTAGACAATGACAAAATTTGTACCTATTTAACCAAAGTCATAAAATCTCTTAAAACAATACAGCAGCCGTTATAATAACATTTTTAAACACTAAAGACACAATAATTCGTGTAATGATAGGCTTGGTTAAATAATGACAAAATTTGTACCTATTTAACCAAAGTCATTAATTCTCTGACAACAATAATTTCAATCCTTATAATAACATTTTCCAGCACTAAATACATAATAATTCGTGTAATAATAGGCTTGGCTAAATAATGACAAAATTTGATCATGTTTGACCAAAGTCATAAAATCTCCGAAAACAATACAGCAGTCTTTATAAAAACATTTTTATACAGTAAAGACACAATAATTCGTGTACTAATAGGCTTGGTTAAATGATGACAAAATTTGTACCTATTGAACCGAAGTCATAAAATCTCTGAAAACAATAATTTCAATCCTTACAATAACATTTTCTAACACTAAAGACACAATAATTCGTGTAATAATAGGCTTGGCTAAATAATGACAAAATTTGTTCCTATGTGACCAAAGTCATAAAATCTCTGAAAAATATACAGCAGCCCTTACAGTAATATTTTTAAACACTAAAGACACAATAATTCGTGCAATAATAGGCTTGGTTAAATGATGACAAAATTTGATCTGGTATAACCAAACTCATAAAATCTCTGAAAACAATACAGCAGCCCTTATAATAACATTTTATAACACTAAAGACACAATAATTCGTGTGACAATGGGCTTGGTTAAACAATGACAAAATTTGTACCTATTTAACCAAAGTCATAAAATCTCTGAAAACAATACAGCAGCCCTGATAATAACATTTTTAAACACTAAAGACACAATAATTCGTGTAGTGATGGGCTTGAGTAGCTCTTAGGGGTCCCTTTGGCGAGGGAAGTAATTAGTACGCAAGATGGCGGCGGTCTTATTATAGATTCAGGATGACGTCATTATTTAACGTGAGATCTAGCGTGAGACCTAGCGTGAGATCTCCTGTGAGATCTAACGTGAGATCTCCCGTGAGATCTAACGTGAGATCTAACGTGAGATCTCCCGTGAGATCTCTTCAGGTGAGCGTTTAATTTGTGTGAGAATAAACATGTAAAGAGAACAGAAACAGTGTTTCGACATATTTACTGCGATATAGCCTTCTCATTACAAGCATTTACTTAGGGCAATAGTTTATCTATAGTGTTTGGATTCATTGTTCTGGAAAACGTCATTGACCTTCTAATAGCCGTTTCAACAAAAACTTTCTCTTGTCTACGGCCGCTGCTATAGGTTCATCCTGATCAAACATATCATTGTTCACATAATCACCTTGGGTCGCCATGATCTTTTTGTGGATGGGATCTTTTTTCAGTGCTTTCATCCATGCCAGATTGTTCATGTAGACAGCGCTCAATTCCTTTTGGAATACAGGTAGAATTTTTTCAAAGGTTTCCTCTTTCGCTTCACTTTCGTGATGACCCTCCATGAGAAGCGCTTGCAAGATGTCGTCGTACTGATCCCGGACATTGGACGCCGCGTCGTTGATCAATGTACTCCAGGGATCGATTTTCTCTTCAGAACTGTCTTCAATTGTGACGCTGCTTTGTTCTTCTTCAGAACTGTTTTCATCACGCTCTTCTGTCGTAATGGTATTATCGTCTTCGGTATGGCTTTCCATAGAATTTTCCTCGCTGTACTGACTGTCCATTGTCTTACGAATGTCAATGCAAAATAAACAAATTTTCAGTTATACACGTTATTTATGCACAAACGACCTCACATCGACCCTACATTGACCTCGCATCAATCCTCATCAGAAAAATATTAATGTTTCCAAACACTTCATTCTTGGTCATTTATGATTAAACATTCCACCTGTCAAGATGCCGTATAAGCACAAAAGAGACTGTCCTGTCTGTGACAAGCCAGGTCTTCTGTATATGAGTGATTATTTACGTCAAGTACACCATTTATACGGTGATGAAAGGAAAAAGTGGCTAGGAAGGGCCAGGTTCTCAATTTCACATAAACACTGCTCTGGTTCACTACCTGGATGCCCGACACATACAGTAGAAGAAGTGAGATGTGTTCGCAAGAAAACTTGTTCTGTACGACAGCCAACAAAAGCCGCGCAGAAAGTAACAGCATCCATGCTAACCAAACCATGTCCGGAATTCAACTTCCGCCATAAATTCCCACTTTTGGTTGTGGGTGCCACACAAAGTGGGAAAACGTATTTTGTCCAACAAATTTTGAAAAACAAGCGTATCGTGTATGAAGAGCAAAAGAGTATTCACATTTTTTGTACTACAATCAATGGCAAGAATGTTATGAAAAATTGAAAAAGTCTCTCGGTAAAAGCATCCTGTTTGAAAGAGGTGTGCCCGAACAGTCTGAAGATCTGTGTGAAATCAATGCCCGGTACAATAACATCATCATCCTAGACGATTTGATGGCTGAAGCGACAGACAGTCCTGTGGTATCTCGACTGTTTACACAAGGCCGCCATCGAAACGCCAGCGTTATTTTATTGCTGCAAAACATGTTTCCTAAGGGGAAATATAATACAGATATCAGCCGAAATGCCCAGTACTTGGCTCTCTTCCGAAGTCCTAGCGATCGAAAACAAATCGGAATTATTGCAGAACGCATGTTTGACAAGAATAGAGTGCACTTTATGAATGCTTATTACAAAGAGACCGAAAAACCGTATGGATACTTGTTGGTGAATAACAAGCCCGGCACACCACCCGATAATCAGATTCAGAGAATAAGAGATAAGAGATCAATTCTTGCAGACCTATTTGGGGAATGCTATGCTTATCACTTCGGTGTAAACAGTACTGAGCCTACACGTGTGGAAACCAAACCTGTAGGCAAACGCAGCACAACAACCAAAACCACCTCTTCAAGGAAGAAGCCTGTGTAAACCGTCACCTGGTCGGATGTCCCAAACGACGCGTGGTATAAATACACCTGGGGAGCACCAGCGGTCCGAAAGATTCCCGAAGGATATGTTATCATCGAAATGTACAACACATCGCGCAACGAAGACCATCAGCGTGTCCGTGGAGGTGTGTTAATCAACGACGAAAATTATTGGCCCGTGAAATTATAGCACCGGTCTACAGGTCATATTAAGTGGGTGAATTTACACAGCGATAAGCCTACCGTCCAATCCATTGTCAAAGAAACCAAGGAAAACACTACAGAACCAAAGATAAACTATTGCCCTAAGTAAATGCTTGTAATGAGAAGGCTATATCGAAGTAAATATGTCGAAACACTGTTTCTGTTCTCTTTACATGTTTATTCTCACACAAATCAAACGCTCACCTGATGAGATCTCAAAGGGACCCCTAAGAACTACTGGCTTGGTTAAACAATGACAAAATTTGTACCTATTTAACCAAAGTCAGAAAATCTCTGAAAACAATAATTTCAATCCTTATAATAACATTTTCCAACACTAAATACATAATAATTCGTGTAATAATAGACTTGGTTAAATGCTGACAAAAGTTGATCATGTTTAACCAAAGTCATAAAATCTCTGAAAACAATACAGCAGCCCTGATAATAACATTTTTAAACACTAAAGACACAATAATTCGTGTATTAATAGGCTTGGTTAAACAATGACAAAATTTGTACCTATTCAGAACCAGTCATATAATCTCTGAAAACAATACAGCAGTTCGTATAAGAACATTTTTAAGCACTAAAGACACAATAATTCATGTAATAATGGGCTTGGTTAAACAATGACAAAATTTGTATCTATTTAACCAAAGTCATAAAATCTCTGAAAACAATAATTTCAATCCTTATAATAACATTTTCCAACAGTAAAGACACAATAATTCATGTAATGATAGGCTTGGTTAAACAATGACAAAATTTGTACCTATTTAACCAAAGTCATAAAATCTCTGAAAACAATAATTTCAATCCTTATAATAACATTTTCAAACACTAAATACATAATAATTCGTGTAATAATAGGCTTGACTAAATAATGACAAAATTTTTTCCTATGTGACCAAAGTCATAAAATCTCTGAAAACAGTTCAGCAGCCCTTACAGTAATATTTTTAAACACAAAAGACACAATAATTCGTGCAATAATAGGCTTCGTTAAATGATGACAAAATTTGATCATGTTTAACCAAACTCATAAAATCTCTGAAAACAATACAGCAGCCCTTATAATAACATTTTACAACACTAAAGACACAACAATTCGTGTAATAATGGGCTTGGTTAAACAATGAAAAAATTTGTACCTATTTGACCAAAGTCATAAAATCTCTGAAAACAATAATTTCAATCCTTATAATAACATTTTCCAACACTAAAGACACAATAATTCGTGTAATAATAGGCTTGGCTAAATAATTACAAAATTCGTTCCTATGTGACCAAAGTCATAAAATCTCTGAAAACAGTTCAGCAGTCCTTACAGTAATATTTTTAAACACAAAAGACACAATAATTCGTGCAATAATAGGCTTGGTTAAATGATGACAAAATTTGATCATGTTTAACCAAACTCATAAAATCTCTGAAAACAATACAGCAGCCCTTATAATAACATTTTACAACACTAAAGGCACAACAATTCGTGTAATAATGGGCTTGGTTAAACAATGACAAAATTTGTACCTATTTAACCAAAGTCATAAAATCTCTGAAAACAATAATTTCAATCCTTATAATAACATTTTGCAACACTAAAGACACAATAATTCGTGTAATAATAGGCTTGGCTAAATAATGACAAAATTTGTTCCTATGTTACCAAAGTCATAAAACCTCTGAAAACAATACAGCAGCTCTTACAGTAATATTTTTAAACACTAAAGACACAATAATTCGTGTAATAATAGGCTTGGCTAAATAATGACAAAATTTGTTCCTATGTTACCAAAGTCATAAAACCTCTGAAAACAATACAGCAGCCCTGATAATAACATTTTTAAACACTAAAGACACAATAATTCGTGTAATAATGGGCTTGAGTAGTTCTTAGGGGTCCCTTTGGCGAGGGAAGTAATTAGTATGCAAGGTTGCGGCCGTCACAGCTTATTATAGATTCAGGATGACGTCATTATCTAACGTGAGATCTCCCGTGAGATCTAGCGTGAGACCTAACGTGAGATCTAACGTGAGATCTCATCAGGTGAGCGTTTAATTTGTGTGAGAATAAACATGTAAAGAGAACAGAAACAGTGTTTCGACATATTTACTGCGATATAGCCTTTTCATTACAAGCATTTACTTAGGGCAATAGTTTATCTATAGTGTTTGGATTCATTGTTCTGGAAAACGTCATTGACCTTCTAATAGCCGTTTCAACAAAAAACTTTCTCTTGTCTACGGCCGCTGCTATAGGTTCATCCTGATCAAACATATCATTGTTCACATAATCACCTTGGGTCGCCATGATCTTTTTGTGGATGGGATCTTTTTTCAGTGCTTTCATCCATGCCAGATTGTTCATGTAGACAGCGCTCAATTCCTTTTGGAATACAGGTAGAATTTTTTCAAAGGTTTCCTCTTTCGCTTCACTTTCGTGATGACCCTCCATGAGAAGCGCTTGCAAGATGTCGTCGTACTGATCCCGGACATTGGACGCCGCGTCGTTGATCAATGTACTCCAGGGATCGATTTCCTCTTCAGAACTATCATCAATGGTGACGCTGCTTTGTTCTTCTTCAGAACTGTTTTCATCACGCTCTTCTGTCGTAATGGTGTTATCGTCTTCGGTATGGCTTTCCATAGAATTTTCCTCGCTGTACTGACTGTCCATTGTCTTACGAATGTCAATGCAAAATAAACAAATTTTCAGTTATACACGTTATTTATGCACAAACGACCTCACATCGACCCTACATTGGCCTCGCATCAATCCTCATCAGAAAAATATTGATGTTTCCAAACACTTCATTCTTGGTCATTTATGATTAAACATTCCACCTGTCAAGATGCCCTGTAAGCACAAAAGAGACTGTCCTGTCTGTGACAAGCCAGGTCTTCTGTATATGAGTGATTATTTACGTCAAGTACACCATTTATACGGTGATGAAAGGAAAAAGTGGCTAGGAAGGGCCAGGTTCTCAATTTCACATAAACACTGCTCTTGTTCACTACCTGGATGCCCGACACATACAGTAGAAGAAGTGAGATGTGTTCGCAAGAAAACTTGTTCTGTACGACAGCCAACAAAAGCCGCGCGGAAAGTAACAGCATCCATGCTAACCAAACCATGTCCGGAATTCAACTTCCGCCATAAATTCTCACTTTTGGTTGTGGGTCCCACACAAAGTGGGAAAACGTATTTTGTCCAACAAATTTTGGAAAACAAGCGTATCGTGTATGAAGAGCAAAAGAGTATTCACATTTTTGGTACTACAATCAATGGCAAGAATGTTATGAAAAATTGAAAAAGTGTCTCGGTAAATGCATCCTATTTGAAAGAGGTGTGCCCGAACTGTCTGAAGATCTGTGTGAAATCAATGTCCGGTACAATAACATCATCATCCTAGACGATTTGATGGCTGAAGCGACAGACAGTCCTGTGGTATCTCGACTGTTTACACAAGGCCGCCATCGAAACGCCAGCGTTATTTTATTGCTGCAAAACATGTTTCCTAAGGGGAAATATAATACAGATATCAGCCGAAATGCCCAGTACTTGGCTCTCTTCCGAAGTCCTAGCGATCGAAAACAAATCGGAATTATTGCAGAACGCATGTTTGACAAGAATAGAGTGCACTTTATGAATGCTTATTACAAAGAGACCGAAAAACCGTATGGATACTTGTTGGTGGATAACAAGCCCGGCACACCACCCGATAATCAAATTCTTGCAGACCTATTTGGGGAATGCTATGCTTATCACTTCGGTGTAAACAGTACTAAGCCTACACGTATGGAAACCAAACCTGTAGGCAAACGCAGCACAACAACCAAAACCACCTCTTCAAGGAAGAAGCCTGTGCAAACCGTCACCTGGTCGGATGTCCCAAACGACGTGTGGTATAAATACACCTGGGGAGCACCAGCGGTCCGAAAGATTCCTGAAGGATATGTTATCATCGAAATGTACAACACATCGCGCAACGAAGACCATCAGCGTGTCCGTGGAAGTGTGTTAATTAACGACGAAAATTATTGGCCCGTGAAATTATAGCACCAGTCTACAGGTCATATTAAGTGGGTGAATTTACACAGCGATGAGCCTACCGTCCAATCCATTGTCAAAGAAACCAAGGAAAACACTACAGAACCAAAGATAAACTATTGCCCTAAGTAAATGCTTGTAATGAGAAGGCTATATCGCAGTAAATATGTCGAAACACTGTTTCTGTTCTCTTTACATGTTTATTCTCACACAAATCAAACGCTCACCTGATGAGATCTCAAAGGGACCCCTAAGAACTACTGGCTTGGTTAAACAATGACAAAATTTGTACCTATTTAACCAAAGTCATAAAATCTCTGAAAACAATAATTTCAATCCTTATAATAACATTTTACAACACTAAAGACACGATAATTCGTGTAATAATGGGCTTGGTTAAATAATGACAAAATTTGATCATGTTTAACCAAAGTCATAAAATCTCTGAAAACAATACAGCAGTCCTTACAATAATTTTTTTAAACACTAAAGACACAATAATTCGTGCAATAATAGGCTTGGTTAAATGATGACAAAATTTGATCATGTTTAACCAAACTCATAAAATCTGTGAAAACAATACAGCAGCCCTTATAATAACATTTTCCAACAGTAAAGACACAATAATTCGTGTAATAATAGGCTTGGTTAAACAATGACAAAATTTGTACCTATTTAACCAAAGTCATAAAATATCTGAAAACAATACAGCAGCCCTGATAATAACATTTTTAAACACTAAAGACACAATAATTCGTGTATTAATAGGCTTAGTTAAACAATGACAAAATTTGTACCTATTCAGAACCAGTCATATAATCTCTGAAAACAATACAGCAGTTCGTATAAGAACATTTTTAAGCACTAAAGACACAATAATTCATGTAATAATGGGCTTGGTTAAACAATGACAAAATTTGTATCTATTTAACCAAAGTCATAAAATCTCTGAAAACAATAATTTCAATCCTTATAATAACATTTTCCAACAGTAAAGACACAATAATTCGTGTAATGATAGGCTTGGTTAAACAATGACAAAATTTGTACCTATTTAACCAAAGTCATAAAATCTCTGAAAACAATACAGCAGCCCTGATAATAACATTTTTAAACACTAAATAATGACAAAATTTGATCATGTTTAACCAAAGTCATAAAATCTCTGAAAACAATACAGCAGTCCTTACAATAATTTTTTTAAACAGTAAAGACACAATAATTCGTGCAATAATAGGCTTGGTTAAATGATGACAAAATTTGATCATGTTTAACCAAACTCATAAAATCTGTGAAAACAATACAGCAGCCCTTATAATAACATTTTCCAACAGTAAAGACACAATAATTCGTGTAATAATAGGCTTGGTTAAACAATGACAAAATTTGTACCAATTTAACCAAACTCATAAAATCTCTAAAAACAATACAGTAGCCCTTATAATAACATTTTATAACACTAAAGACACAATAATTCGTGTAATAATGGGCTTTGTTAGACAATGACAAAATTTGTACCTATTTAACCAAAGTCATAAAATCTCTTAAAACAATACAGCAGCCGTTATAATAACATTTTTAAACACTAAAGACACAATAATTCGTGTAATGATAGGCTTGGTTAAATAATGACAAAATTTGTACCTATTTAACCAAAGTCATTAATTCTCTGACAACAATTTCAATCCTTATAATAACATTTTCCAACACTAAATACATAATAATTCGTGTAATAATAGGCTTGGCTAAATAATGACAAAATTTGATCATGTTTGACAAAAGTCATAAAATCTCCGAAAACAATACAGCAGTCCTTATAAGAACATTTTTATACAGTAAAGACACAATAATTCGTGTATTAATAGGCTTGGTTAAATGATGACAAAATTTGTACCTATTGAACCGAAGTCATAAAATCTCTGAAAACAATAATTTCAATCCTTACAATAACATTTTCTAAAACTAAAGACACAATAATTCGTGTAATAATAGGCTTGGCTAAATAATGACAAAATTTGTTCCTATGTGACCAAAGTCATAAAATCTCTGAAAACAATACAGCAGCCTTTACAGTAATATTTTTAAACACTAAAGACACAATAATTCGTGCAATAATAGGCTTGGTTAAATGATGACAAAATTTGATCTGGTATAACCAAACTCATAAAATCTCTGAAAACAATACAGCAGCCCTTATAATAACATTTTATAACACTAAAGACACAATAATTCGTGTAATGATAGGCTTGGTTAAATAATGACAAAATTTGTACCTATTTAACCAAAGTCATTAATTCTCTGACAACAATAATTTCAATCCTTATAATAACATTTTCCAACACTAAATACATAATAATTCGTGTAATAATAGGCTTGGCTAAATAATGACAAAATTTGATCATGTTTGACCAAAGTCATAAAATCTCCGAAAACAATACAGCAGTCCTTATAAGAACATTTTTATACAGTAAAGACACAATAATTCGTGTATTAATAGGCTTGGTTAAATGATGACAAAATTTGTACCTATTGAACCGAAGTCATAAAATCTCTGAAAACAATAATTTCAATCCTTACAATAACATTTTCTAACACTAAAGACACAATAATTCGTGTAATAATAGGCTTGGCTAAATAATGACAAAATTTGTTCCTATGTGACCAAAGTCATAAAATCTCTGAAAACAATACAGCAGCCCTTACAGTAATATTTTTAAACACTAAAGACACAATAATTCGTGCAATAATAGGCTTGGTTAAATGATGACAAAATTTGATCTGGTATAACCAAACTCATAAAATCTCTGAAAACAATACAGCAGCCCTTATAATAACATTTTATATCACTAAAGACACAATAATTCGTGTGACAATGGGCTTGGTTAAACAATGACAAAATTTGTACCTATTTAACCAAAGTCATAAAATCTCTGAAAACAATACAGCAGCCCTGATAATAACATTTTTAAACACTAAAGACACAATAATTCGTGTAGTGATGGGCTTGAGTAGCTCTTAGGGGTCCCTTTGGCGAGGGAAGTAATTAGTACGCAAGATGGCGGCGGTCTTATTATAGATTCAGGATGACGTCATTATTTAACGTGAGATCTCCCGTGAGATCTAGCGTGAGACCTAACGTGAGATCTCCTGTGAGATCTAACGTGAGATCTCCCGTGAGATCTAACGTGAGATCTAACGTGAGATCTCCCGTGAGATCTCATCAGGTGAGCGTTTAATTTGTGTGAGAATAAACATGTAAAGAGAACAGAAACAGTGTTTCGACATATTTACTGCGATATAGCCTTCTCATTACAAGCATTTACTTAGGGCAATAGTTTATCTATAGTGTTTGGATTCATTGTTCTGGAAAACGTCATTGACCTTCTAATAGCCGTTTCAACAAAAACTTTCTCTTGTCTACGGCCGCTGCTATAGGTTCATCCTGATCAAACATATCATTGTTCACATAATCACCTTGGGTCGCCATGATCTTTTTGTGGATGGGATCTTTTTTCAGTGCTTTCATCCATGCCAGATTGTTCATGTAGACAGCGCTCAATTCCTTTTGGAATACAGGTAGAGCGCTTGCAAGATGTCGTCGTACTGATCCCGGACATTGGACGCCGCGTCGTTGATCAATGTACTCCAGGGATCGATTTTCTCTTCAGAACTGTCTTCAATTGTGACGCTGCTTTGTTCTTCTTCAGAACTGTTTTCATCACGCTCTTCTGTCGTAATGGTATTATCGTCTTCGGTATGGCTTTCCATAGAATTTTCCTCGCTGTACTGACTGTCCATTGTCTTACGAATGTCAATGCAAAATAAACAAATTTTCAGTTATACACGTTATTTATGCACAAACGACCTCACATCGACCCTACATTGACCTCGCATCAATCCTCATCAGAAAAATATTAATGTTTCCAAACACTTCATTCTTGGTCATTTATGATTAAACATTCCACCTGTCAAGATGCCCTATAAGCACAAAAGAGACTGTCCTGTCTGTGACAAGCCAGGTCTTCTGTATATGAGTGATTATTTACGTCAAGTACACCATTTATACGGTGATGAAAGGAAAAAGTGGCTAGGAAGGGCCAGGTTCTCAATTTCACATAAACACTGCTCTGGTTCACTACCTGGATGCCCGACACATACAGTAGAAGAAATGAGATGTGTTCGCAAGAAAACTTGTTCTGTACGACAGCCAACAAAAGCCGCGCGGAAAGTAACGGCATCCATGCTAACCAAACCATGTCCGGAATTCAACTTCCGCCATAAATTCCCACTTTTGGTTGTGGGTGCCACACAAAGTGGGAAAACGTATTTTGTCCAACAAATTTTGGAAAACAAGCGTATCGTGTATGAAGAGCAAAAGAGTATTCACATTTTTTGGTACTACAATCAATGGCAAGAATGTTATGAAAAATTGAAAAAGTCTCTCGGTAAAAGCATCCTGTTTGAAAGAGGTGTGCCCGAACAGTCTGAAGATCTGTGTGAAATCAATGCCCGGTACAATAACATCATCATCCTAGACGATTTGATGGCTGAAGCGACAGACAGTCCTGTGGTATCTCGACTGTTTACACAAGGCCGCCATCGAAACGCCAGCGTTATTTTATTGCTGCAAAACATGTTTCCTAAGGGGAAATATAATACAGATATCTGCCGAAATGTCCAGTACTTGGCTCTCTTCCGAAGTCCTAGCGATCGAAAACAAATCGGAATTATTGCAGAACGCATGTTTGACAAGAATAGAGTGCACTTTATGAATGCTTATTACAAAGAGACCGAAAAACCGTATGGATACTTGTTGGTGGATAACAAGCCCGGCACACCACCCGATAATCAAACTCTTGCAGACCTATTTGGGGAATGCTATGCTTATCACTTCGGTGTAAACAGTACTAAGCCTACACGTATGGAAACCAAACCTGTAGGCAAACGCAGCACAACAACCAAAACCACCTCTTCAAGGAAGAAGCCTGTGCAAACCGTCACCTGGTCGGATGTCCCAAACGACGTGTGGTATAAATACACCTGGGGAGCACCAGCTGTCCGAAAGATTCCCGAAGGATATGTTATCATCGAAATGTACAACACATCGCGCAACGAAGACCATCAGCGTGTCCGTGGAGGTGTGTTAATTAACGACGAAAATTATTGGCCCGTGAAATTATAGCACCAGTCTACAGGTCATATTAAGTGGGTGAATTTACACAGCGATAAGCCTACCGTCCAATCCATTGTCAAAGAAACCAAGGAAAACACTACAGAACCAAAGATAAACTATTGCCCTAAGTAAATGCTTGTAATGAGAAGGCTATATCGCAGTAAATATGTCGAAACACTGTTTCTGTTCTCTTTACATGTTTATTCTCACACAAATCAAACGCTCACCTGATGAGATCTCAAAGGGACCCCTAAGAACTACTGGCTTGGTTAAACAATGACAAAATTTGTACCTATTTAACCAAAGTCATAAAATCTCTGAAAACAATAATTTCAATCCTTATAATAACATTTTACAACACTAAAGACACGATAATTCGTGCAATAATAGGCTTGGTTAAATGATGACAAAATTTGATCATGTTTAACCAAACTCATAAAATCTGTGAAAACAATACAGCAGCCCTTATAATAACATTTTCCAACAGTAAAGACACAATAATTCGTGTAATAATAGGCTTGGTTAAACAATGACAAAATTTGTACCTATTTAACCAAAGTCATAAAATCTCTGAAAACAATACAGCAGCCCTGATAATAACATTTTTAAACACTAAAGACACAATAATTCGTGTATTAATAGGCTTAGTTAAACAATGACAAAATTTGTACCTATTCAGAACCAGTCATATAATCTCTGAAAACAATACAGCAGTTCGTATAAAAACATTTTTAAGCACTAAAGACACAATAATTCATGTAATAATGGGCTTGGTTAAACAATGACAAAATTTGTATCTATTTAACCAAAGTCATAAAATCTCTGAAAACAATAATTTCAATCCTTATAATAACATTTTCCAACAGTAAAGACACAATAATTCGTGTAATGATAGGCTTGGTTAAACAATGAGAAAATTTGTACCTATTTAACCAAAGTCATAAAATCTCTGAAAACAATAATTTGAATCCTTATAATAACATTTTCAAACACTAAATACATAATAATTCGTGTAATAATAGGCTTGGCTAAATAATGACAAAATTTTTTCCTATGTGACCAAAGTCATAAAATCTCTGAAAACAGTTCAGCAGCCCTTACAGTAATATTTTTAAACACAAAAGACACAATAATTCGTGCAATAATAGGCTTCGTTAAATGATGACAAAATTTTATCATGTTTAACCAAACTCATAAAATCTCTGAAAACAATACAGCAGCCCTTATAATAACATTTTACAACACTAAAGACACAACAATTCGTGTAATAATGGGCTTGGTTAAACAATGAAAAAATTTGTACCTGTTTGACCAAAGTCATAAAATCTCTGAAAACAATAATTTTAATCCTTATAATAACATTTTCCAACACTAAAGACACAATAATTCGTGTAATAATAGGCTTGGCTAAATAATGACAAAATTTGTTCCTATGTGACCAAAGTCATAAAATCTCTGAAAACAGTTCAGCAGTCCTTACATTAATATTTTTAAACACAAAAGACACAATAATTCGTGCAATAATAGGCTTGGTTAAATGATGACAAAATTTGATCATGTTTAACCAAACTCATAAAATCTCTGAAAACAATACAGCAGCCCTTATAATAACATTTTACAACACTAAAGGCACAACAATTCGTGTAATAATGGGCTTGGTTAAACAATGACAAAATTTGTACCTATTTAACCAAAGTCATAAAATCTCTGAAAACAATACAGCAGCCCTGATAATAACATTTTTAAACACTAAAGACACAATAATTCGTGTAATAATGGGCTTGAGTAGTTCTTAGGGGTCCCTTTGGCGAGGGAAGTAATTAGTATGCAAGGTTGCGGCCGTCACAGCTTATTATAGATTCAGGATGACGTCATTATCTAACGTGAGATCTCCCGTGAGATCTAGCGTGAGACCTAACGTGAGATCTAACGTGAGATCTCATCAGGTGAGCGTTTAATTTGTGTGAGAATAAACATGTAAAGAGAACAGAAACAGTGTTTCGACATATTTACTGCGATATAGCCTTTTCATTACAAGCATTTACTTAGGGCAATAGTTTATCTATAGTGTTTGGATTCATTGTTCTGGAAAACGTCATTGACCTTAACGTAATAGCCGTTTCAACAAAAACTTTCTCTTGTCTACGGCCGCTGCTATAGGTTCATCCTGATCAAACATATCATTGCTCACATAATCACCTTGGGTCGCCATGATCTTTTTGTGGATGGGATCTTTTTTCAGTGCTTTCATCCATGCCAGATTGTTCATGTAGACAGCGCTCAATTCCTTTTGGAATACAGGTAGAATTTTTTCAAAGGTTTCCTTTTTCGCTTCACTTTTGTGATGATCCTCCATGAGAAGCGCTTGCAAGATGTCGTCGTACTGATCCCGGACATTGGACGCCGCGTCGTTGATCAATGTACACCAGGGATCGATTTCCTCTTCAGAACTGTCATCAATGGTGACGCTGCTTTGTTCGTCTTCAGAACTGTTTTCATCACGCTCTTCTGTCGTAATGGTGTTATCGTCTTCGGTATGGCTTTCCATAGAATTTTCCTCGCTGTACTGACTGTCCATTGTCTTACGAATGTCAATGCAAAATAAACAAATTTTCAGTTATACATGTTATTTATGCACAAACGACCTCACATCGACCCTACATTGGCCTCGCATCAATCCTCATCAGAAAAATATTGATGTTTCCAAACACTTCATTCTTGGTCATTTATGATTAAACATTCCACCTGTCAAGATGCCCTATAAGCACAAAAGAGACTGTCCTGTCTGTGACAAGCCAGGTCTTCTGTATATGAGTGATTATTTACGTCAAGTACACCATTTATACGGTGATGAAAGGAAAAAGTGGCTAGGAAAGGCCAGGTTCTCAATTTCACATAAACACTGCTCTGGTTCACTACCTGGATGCCCGACACATACAAGTAGAAGAAGTGAGATGTGTTCGCAAGGAAACTTGTTCTGTACGACAGCCAACAAAAGCCGCGCGGAAAGTAACAGCATCCATGCTAACCAAACCATGTCCGGAATTCAACTTCCGCCATAAATTCCCACTTTTGGTTGTGGGTCCCACACAAAGTGGGAAAACGTATTTTGTCCAACAAATTTTGGAAAACAAGCGTATCGTGTATGAAGAGCAAAAGAGTATTCACATTTTTGGGTACTACAATCAATGGCATATGCAAGTCTAAAAAGATACAACCCTGGAAGATCTGGCCTTCGGTCCTGCTCACAAGACCTTTTGGAAACTCCTGTTATCAAAGACACCTTCCAATTTTCTGCAGCTAAATGTTTTAACAATCTGCCACACGCTCTTAGGGCGGAGAAAAATTTTAGAACCTTTCGTAATGAGACCAAAATATTACTTTTTGAACGGGCAAAAGAAAGACTGGGAAAGTTATAAACCTCATTTTCAATCTTAATATTATATTTATATAATTAAATATTACATATTGTAAATAGCTTTAGTAATTATAGCTTTTAGTATTGTAGATGAAGAGCCATGTAAAATGGAATGCTGCAATAAATTCGTTATTATTATTATTATTATTATTATTAATGGCAAGAATGTTATGAAAAATTAAAAAAGTCTCTCGGTAAAAGCATCCTGTTTGAAAGAGGTGTGCCCGAACAGCCTGAAGATCTGTGTGAAATCAATGCCCGGTACAATAACATCATCATCCTAGACGATTTGATGGCTGAAGCGACAGACAGTCCTGTGGTATCTCGACTGTTTACACAAGGCCGCCATCGAAACGCCAGCGTTATTTTATTGCTGCAAAACATGTTTCCTAAGGGGAAATATAATACAGATATCAGCCGAAATGCCCAGTACTTGGCTCTCTTCCGAAGTCCTAGCGATCGAAAACAAATCGGAATTATTGCAGAACGCATGTTTGACAAGAATAGAGTGCACTTTATGAATGCTTATTACAAAGAGACCGAAAAACCGTATGGATACTTGTTGGTGGATAACAAGCCCGGCACACCACCCGATAATCAAATTCTTGCAGACCTATTTGGGGAATGCTATGCTTATCACTTCGGTGTAAACAGTAATAAGCCTACACGTATGGAAACCAAACCTGTAGGCAAACGCAGCACAACAACCAAAACCACCTCTTCAAGGAAGAAGCCTGTGCAAACCGTCACCTGGTCGGATGTCCCAAACGACGTGTGGTATAAATACACCTGGGGAGCACCAGCGGTCGGAAAGATTCCCGAAGGATATGTTATCATCGAAATGTACAACACATCGCGCAACGAAGACCATCAGCCTGTCCGTGGAGGTGTGTTAATTAACGACGAAAATTATTGGCCCGTGAAATTATAGCACCAGTCTACAGGTCATATTAAGTGGGTGAATTTACACAGCGATAAGCCTACCGTCCAATCCATTGTCAAAGAAACCAAGGAAAACACTACAGAATCAAAGATAAACTATTGCCCTAAGTAAATGCTTGTAATGAGAAGGCTATATCGCAGTAAATATGTCGAAACACTGTTTCTGTTCTCTTTACATGTTTATCCTCACACAAATCAAACGCTCACCTGATGAGATCTCAAAGGGACCCCTAAGAACTACTGGCTTGGTTAAACAATGACAAAATTTGTACCTATTTAACCAAAGTCATAAAATCTCTGAAAACAATAATTTCAATCCTTATAATAACATTTTCCAACACTAAAAACACAATAATTCGTGTAATAATAGGCTTGGTTAAATGCTGACAAAATTTGATCATGTTTAACCAAAGTCATAAAATCTCTGAAAACAATACAGCAGCCCTGATAATAACATTTTTAAACACTAAAGACACAATTATTCGTGTATTAATAGGCTTGGTTAAACAATGACAAAATTTGTACCTATTGAACCAGTCATGTAATCTCTGAAAACAATAATTTCAATCCTTATAATAACATTTTCCAACACTAAAGACACAATAATTCGTGTAATAATGGGCTTGGTTAAACAATGACAAAATTTGTATCTATTTAACCAAAGTCATAAAATCTCTGAAAACAATAATTTCAATCCTGATAATAACATTTTGCAACAGTAAAGACATAATAATTCGTGTAATGATAGGCTTGGTTAAACAATGACAAAATTTGTACCTATTTAACCAAAGTCATAAAATCTCTGAAAACAATAATTTCAATCCTTATAATAACATTTTCAAACACTAAATACATAATAATTCGTGTAATGATAGGCTTGGTTAAATAATGACAAAATTTGATCATGTTTAACCAAAGTCATAAAATCTCTGAAAACAATACAGCAGTCCTTATAAGAACAAAAAAACTAACAAAGATCTAGTTGATCTTGTTGAAAATAACACAAAAATAATTGATTCAGCTAATAACTGGAACTTATTGCTGTATAAAAAAGCACTTCACATAAAGCGACGTGAATGTGCCCTAAATAATGGCCTTAAAGCAAGCAAAGAATTGCAATTATTTAGTTAATCTAGTTTAAAAGGCACAAAAGAACATTAGGACATATCTCTGAAACGCACAGCACTCTTTTGGAGCCATGTTCATGACGTCGGGCAGGTATATTTTCTTATCCGGAGCTTGCGTCCGGTAAATAAAATATATACTGTATAAGGGTGTCCCAAAAAAAAAACTGAGTCCAGCTTCCAAGGTTGATTGCTGATTGAAAACTTGATCACATAGAGCGACTATGTTTTAGTTTTATGGTTTGTTCATTAGCCTTTCGAATAAGGTATTCCTTGTCTACTTGAAGCAAGTAATACAACCACCGGAACAATTTTACCTCAAGTGGTCATTTTGAGATGCTCCAAAAAAGCACATAATTTGGTGCCACATTGTTAGTTAGTTTAGTTTAATGTTTCACAGGAAAAGTAATTGTCCTCGTTGGAAATTATTTTACTAATTAACAGAATTACACAAAATATACATCGATAATTAAGAAAATTATTTTTTTTCCTGATTGAGATTCCCTTGATCGAAATTAGATGGAGATGATTGAAATTAAATACGTTAGTACATTCTTTTGAGATGTCTTGAGACGAAATTCACTAAACGCTGCTCTAAACACACTTTCATTACAGGAGATCAACAAATCACGGAAAATAATAAAAAAGAGATAAATGTTCAGCTTCCAGATATGAAATCCAGATAGCCACTTTGAATACAGATTGTGAACATGCGATGTAACTAAAGCGCTATCTCAATTTTAAAATGTACCATAACTGTGACTCATTCGCTCAAATTTCATAGAGAATACACCCAAAGAAAGCTGAATGAATACATTTTTTAACGAGAATAAACACCAGTTTCACTGCTTAATATTCTTTTCAAAATTTAAACTTGAATGCAGAACTCCGCTTTTTGGGACACCCTCTATACCGGTAGTTACGTTTCGCCTTTAACTAATAAAGATTCTTCTATAAGGCTTAGCGACTTTATCAAGAGCTGCGGAAAGTGAAACAAAATAGTGGAGACCTTTTAAATTAGGATTTTAGGTTCAATCCACCCTTTTCGAGGTTGACCGACGGGGGGTGACACGTGTAGTAATTCGAAACAGTCGGACAAACAACAAGCGTCGCGTTAATACTTTTGTTTACGAGGAACTATTGATTATCGATAATTTTAGCGAAATTTACTTTTTAAAGACAAAGAAAAGCAAAGTAAAAAAGGGCAAAATTCTATGCCCTAATTCAAAGCATGGATAGTACTTTGGAGCGCAATCATTTCGAGAAAACGTCGCTTCTGACTTGAAACAATATCTAAAAGCGCGAGGCGTTTCAGTAACGGGATATCTTAAACCAGCATTGGTTGACATAGCGAAATCCGTCGAAAAAATGTTGATACCTGTCTTAGACTATGCAAAATCAAAAGAGGAGAACAAGTTGATTATTCATGAACAGACCATGAAAGTTCATGACTTCATGAACAAATTTTCGCCGGGGTATTGAAGGTGACCAAAACACATGAATAAATAGTCCATTGCCTTTGAGATTTGCACATTAGGTTGATTTTGTCAAAATCATATAAAAAACAAGAGCATTGCCAAAAGTAGAGGTGTAAATAATAGTGTTGGATCCGGGGACATAGCCAGCTCTTTCAAAGGGAGGGAGGATTTTGATTTGCAAGGAGTTATGATTGGCATGAAATGGGAATTGGGTATTGCCGTACCAGTGTAGCCATATTGGTGTCAATGACGAGGTAAAATGGCTGGGAATAACCATCTATGCAGGCTCCCACGACATTTCCAAAGCCATTCTTATGTCGTCTTTGATATTGCGTCTTTGCTGAACCTTCTATCAACAAAAGGCGGAACTGTGGTTGCCTTGCCCCCCCAGGCTATATCCCTAGGCAGATCCAGCAAAGTATTTTTATGGGGGGTGCTGGGTTGGTAGGCAAGTGTGAAAACCATTTACACCAGCAAACCACTAACACCATTCAGTTGCCAAGACTTGGCAATTATTTTTTAGCTTGAAGTTTAAACTTTATGTATAAACTATGGTGTACAAATGTAGAATAAAACTATAAACAAGGACTAAAATTAATAACCTCAAGCGACTAAAAGCACATTTTATGTCTAGTTATACATTTGTCCATTGTTACAACTTTCTAAAAGTGACCCAAGATGCTCAAATTAGCATAGGTGTTGTTGTACTTGCATTTTTAACCACCTTCAATGTTGACTTTCAGAAATATAACTAGCTAGTATTTCTTAGCTTTATAGTTCTCACTGTTGTGTAGTTATTACAGTTACTCTATATGACATGCATATTATAGTACCAGTAGCCACCTTATGCTAACATACCTACGTTGTGGTTAAGATTACTAACATACTAGATATAGGTAAAACCTCCATGTAGTGTAAAATTGGTGTATATCGGTTATTGTACATCTATATTACTCCTGGAATTGAACCCGGAAACCCACTTAGGTCCCCCATCCAGGGTCAATATTGTGTTAAAACTCTTTTCCATAAACGAGCCCACATCTAACTCTTGGTAAAGCCACCAAGCCTTATACAAGGAATTTTATTAGTTATGGGATATATGTTATTTACCGTTACGTCTAGGTCCGGATGGGATACTTGTGCGAGGTCATGAAAATGGCTCCAAAAGATTGCTGTTCGTTTCCGAGAGATCATCTTCAGATCTTCTGATGTCACTACTTGATGAACCGTTGAACGGCTTACATCTCCTTTGTGTCAGCAGCAAAATATTCCTGCACTAATACGCTGTGATCAAAGCGGTCCTTTCCTCGTCAAAGCACTGGTCCAAACATCGGTACACCTGGACTATTTATGGTTTTCTTGACAACAGGACAGGCGGGTGGCAAATCAGAATGCGGACCTTGAATCACTAATGTCATGTGACATAGAAAAGCAAATGAACGTATCCTTGTCCAAGTCCAACATACTGCTGAATTCTGTCGACGTATTTTCATGAAGAGTATGGCGTAGGTAACAATTAACAATCTATCCTAATGTTCTTTTGTTCCTTTTGAACTAAATTAACTAAATAATTGCCATTCTTTGCTTGCTTTAAGGCCTTTATTTAGGGCACATTCACGTCGCTTTATGTGAAGTGCTTCTTTATATAGCAATAAGTTCCAGTTATTAGCTGAATCAATTATTTTTGTGTTATTTAGAACAAGATCAACTAGCTCTTCGTTTGTTTTTTTGTTCAGATCTTCAGGATCGTAGCAGGTTTGTAAATGCTTGTTTACAGCACTGTCGTTGTCTTTGTACGCATGCTCTTTGGCTCGTTCTAATAATGTTCGTTCAGTTTTACCTATGTAGCTTTTGCTACATTTCTGGCAAGTGAACTCATATACGACATTACATTTGTTTTCTTTTGAAGTTTTGTCTTTCACGTTAGTAAACATGTTAAGTTTTGTGGTTGTAGTTCTTGTTACAATTCGTACGTTTGAGATGGTAAGATAACGTTTTAGTTTCTTTGTAAGACCACGTAAGAGCTGTTCTCGTTTCGAACGATAAGGCATCTCGAACCAAAGTGTTGGAGTAGTTGTATTGTTCTCGGTTATTTCTTCAGTGTCATTCTTAGTCTCGTGATATTGTCTGAAACGTGTCATCGTCTCATCAACTACTCCAACACTTTGGTTCGAGATGCCTTATATTGGGCATAAAGGAGAAGAGCCCTTGCGTGCTCTTACAAAGAAACTAAAACGTTATCTTACCATCTCAAACGTACGAATTGTAACAAGAACTACAACCACAAAACTTAACATGTTTACCAACGTGAAAGACAAAACTTCAAAAGAAAACAAATGTAATGTCGTATATGAGTTCACTTGCCAGAAATGTAGCAAAAGCTACATAGGTAAAACTGAACTAACATTATTAGAACGAACCAAAGAGCATACGTACAAAGACAACGACAGTGCTGTAAACAAACACTTACAATCCTGCTACGATCCTGAAGATCTGAACAAAAAAAACTAACAAAGAACTAGTTGATCTTGTTGTAAATAGCACAAAAATAATTGATTCAGCTAATAACTGGAACTTATTGCTATATAAAGAAGCACTTCACATCAAGCGACGTGAATGTGCCCTAAATAATGGCCTTAAAGCAGGGGTGGATCATGCAGTAGCGTTTTTTGAAGGGGGTGCCGGTGAGTCGAACAGCCAAGGTGCAAGCCCCCTAGGGCAAATTTTGAAAATTATAACCCCGAAAATACCACTTCCAGTTTGACTTGGAAAAAAGGAAAAATCTTTGAAATTATACCATATTTTATGAGCTAAGCATCTTGTGTCATTTACTCATTTTCATGTAAGTCTGGCCATTCGTACATTTTTGAAAAGTTGAAATGGCGACAAATGTTTATTTTCAATATAAAATAATGCAAGTTTAAAGTTTTGTTTAATGACAGCTCTCGAAGAGTAGCCTTATTCGAGTGTTTTTTATTGGTGTTTAACCGTCTTTTAATTTCTCTTTTCAATGTTGAATACTTATAATGATGGACGTTTACTGCAATTATAGTAATACTAATTTTTGCACCCCCCTTGCACCCCTGTTGACCAAGGCCAACAGGGGTGCGCACCCCTGTCCACCCCTCCCCTAAATCCACCCCTGCCTTAAAGCAAGCGAAGAGTTGCAATTATTTAGTTAATCTAGTTTAAAAGGAACAAAAGAACATCAGGATATGGAGGGAGGATTTTGATTTGCAAGGAGTTATGATTGGCATGAAATGGGAATTGGGTATTGCCGTACCAGTTAGCCATATTGGTGTCAATGACGAGGTAAAATGGCTGGGAATAACCATCTATGCAGGCTCCCACGACATTTCTAAAGCCATTCTTATGTCGTCTTTGATATTGCATCTTTGCTGAACCTTCTATCAACAAAAGGCGGAACTGTGGTTGCCTTACCCCCCAGGCTATATCCCTAGGCGGATCCAGCAAAGTATTTTTATGGGGGGTGCTGTGTTGGTAGGCAAGTGTGAAAACCATTTACACCAGCAAACCACTAACACCATTCAGTTGCCAAGACTTGGCAATTATTTTTTAGCTTGAAGTTTAAACTTTATGTATAAACTATGGTGTACAAATGTAGAATAAAACTATAAACAAGGACTAAAATTAATAACCTCAAGCGACTAAAAGCCCACCTCTTAGAACTATTATTCCACTTACAATAGACTCCTATGTTTGAGATGTGTTTTCCACATTTTATGTCTAGTTATACATTTGTCCATTGTTACAACTTTTTAAAAGTGACCCAAGATGCTCAAAATAGCATAGGTGTTGTTGTACTTGCATTTTTAACCACCTTCAACGTTGACTTTCAGAAATATAACTAGCTAGTATTTCTTAGCTTTATAGTTCTCACTGTTGTCTAGTTATTACAGTTACTCTATATGACATGCATATTATAGTACCAGTAGCCACCTTATGCTAACATACCTACGTTGTGGTTAAGATTACTAACATACTAGATATAGGTAAAAGCTCCATGTAGTGTAAAATTAGTGTATATCGGTTATTGTACATCTATATTACTCCAGGAATTGAACCCGGAAACCCACTTAGGTCCCCCATCCAGGGTCAATATTGTGTTAAAACTCTTTTCCATAAACGAGCCCACATATAACTCTTGGTAAAGCCACCAAGCCTTATACAAGGAATTTTATTAGTTATGGGATATATGTTATTTACCGTGACGTCTAGGTCTGGATGGGATACTTGTGCGAGGTCATGAAAATGGCTCCAAAAGATTGCTGTTCGTTTCCGAGAGATCATCTTCAGATCTTCTGATGTCACTACTTGATGAACCGTTGAACGGCTTACATCTCCTTTGTGTCAGCAGCAAAATATTCCTGCACTAATACGCTGTGATCAAAGCGGTCCTTTCCTCGTCAAAGCACTGGTCCAAACATCGGTACACCTGGACTATTTATGGTTTTCTTGACAACAGGACAGGCGGGTGGCAAATCAGAATGCGGACCTTGAATCACTAATGTCATGTGACATAGAAAAGCAAATGAACGTATCCTTGTCCAAGTCCAACATACTGCTGAATTCTGTCGACGTATTTTCATGAAGAGTATGGCGTAGGTAACAATTAACAATCTATCCTAATGTTCTTTTGTTCCTTTTGAACTAAATTAACTAAATAATTGCCATTCTTTGCTTGCTTTAAGGCCTTTATTTAGGGCACATTCACGTCGCTTTATGTGAAGTGCTTCTTTATATAGCAATAAGTTCCAGTTATTAGCTGAATCAATTATTTTTGTGTTATTTACAACAAGATCAACTAGCTCTTCGTTTGTTTTTTTGTTTAGATCTTCAGGATCGTAGCAGGTTTGTAAATGCTTGTTTACAGCACTGTCGTTGTCTTTGTACGCATGCTCTTTGGCTCGTTCTAATAATGTTCGTTCAGTTTTACCTATGTAGCTTTTGCTACATTTCTGGCAAGTGAACTCATATACGACATTACATTTGTTTTCTTTTGAAGTTTTGTCTTTCACGTTAGTAAACATGTTAAGTTTTGTGGTTGTAGTTCTTGTTACAATTCGTACGTTTGAGATGGTAAGATAACGTTTTAGTTTCTTTGTAAGACCACGTAAGAGCTGTTCTCGTTTCGAACGATAAGGCATCTCGAACCAAAGTGTTGGAGTAGTTGTATTGTTCTCGGTTATTTCTTCAGTGTCATTCTTAGTCTCGTGATATTGTCTGAAACGTGTCATCGTCTCATCAACTACTCCAACACTTTGGTTCGAGATGCCTTATATTGGGCATAAAGGAGAACAGCCCTTGCGTGCTCTTACAAAGAAACTAAAACGTTATCTTACCATCTCAAACGTACGAATTGTAACAAGAACTACAACCACAAAACTTAACATGTTTACCAACGTGAAAGACAAAACTTCAAAAGAAAACAAATGTAATGTCGTATATGAGTTCACTTGCCAGAAATGTAGCAAAAGCTACATAGGTAAAACTGAACTAACATTATTAGAACGAACCAAAGAGCATACGTACAAAGACAACGACAGTGCTGTAAACAAGCATTTACAATCCTGCTACGATCCTGAAGATCTGAACAAAAAAACTAACAAAAAACTAGTTGATCTTGTTGTAAATAACACAAAAATAATTGATTCGGCTAATAACTGGAACTTATTGCTATATAAAGAAGCACTTCACATCAAGCGACGTGAATGTGCCCTAAATAATGGCCTTAAAGCAGGGGTGGATCATGCAGTAGCGTTTTTTGAAGGGGGTGCCGGTGAGTCGAACAGCCAAGGTGCAAGCCCCCTAGGGCAAATTTTGAAAATTATAACCCCGAAAATACCACTTCCAGTTTGACTTGGAAAAAAGGAAAAACCTTTGAAATTATACCATATTTTATGAGCTAAGCATCTTGTGTCATTTACTCATTTTCATGTAAGTCTGGCCAGTCCGGTACATTTTTGAAAAGTTGAAATGGCGACAAATGTTTATTTTCAATATAAAATAATGCAAGTTTAAAGTTTTGTTTAATGACAGCTCTCGAAGAGTAGCCTTATTCCAGTGTTTTTTATTGGTGTTTAAACGTCTTTTAATTTCTCTTTTCAATGTTGAATACTTATAATGATGGACGTTTACTGCAATTATAGTGGTACTAATTTTTGCACCCCCCTTGCACCCCTGTCCATTCCTCCCCTAAATCCACCCCTGCCTTAAAGCAAGCGAAGAGTTGCAATTATTTAGTTAATCTAGTTTAAAAGGAACAAAAGAACATTAGGACATATCTCTGAAACGCACAGCAATCTTTTGGGGCCATGTTCATGACCTCGCGCAGGTATTTCCTTATCCGGAGCTTGCGTCCGGTAAATAAATACATACTGTATAAGGGTGTCCCAAAAAAACTGAGTCCAACTTCTAAGATTGATTGCTGATTGAAAACTTGATCATATAGAGCGACTATGTTTTAGTTTTATGGTTTCTTTGTTTGGCTTTCGAATAAGGTATTCCTTGTCTACTTGAAGCAAGTAATACAACCACAGGAACAATTTTACCGCAAGTGGTCATTTTGAGATGCTCCAAAAAAGCACATAATTTGGTGCCACATTGTTAGTTAGCTTAGTTTAATGTTTCACAGGAAAAGTAATTCTTGTTGGAAATTATTTTACTAATTAACAGAATTACACAAAATATACATCGATAAAGAAAATTTTTTTTTTCCTGATTGAGATTCCCTTGATCGAAATTAGATGGAGATGATTGAAATTAAACGCGTTAGTACTTTCTTTTGAACTGTCTTAAGACGAAATTCACTAAACGCTGCTCTAAACACACTTTCATTACAGGAGATTAACAAATCACGGAAAATAATAAAAAAAGAGATAAATGTTCAGCTTCCAGATATGAAATCCAGATAGCCACTTTGAATACAGATTGTGAACATGCGATGTAACTAAAGCGCTATCTCAATTTTAAAATGTACCATAACTGTGACTTGTTTGCTCAAATTTCATAGAGAACATACCCAAGGAAAGCTGAATGAATACACTTTTAAACGAGAATAAACACTAGTTTCACTGCTTAATATTCTTTTCAAAATTTAAACTTGGATGCAGAACTTCGCTTTTTGGGATACCCTGTATACCGGTAGCTACGTTTCGCCTTTAACTAATAAAGATTCTTCTATAAGGCTTGGCGACTTTATCAAGAGCTGCGGAAAGTGAAACAAAATAGTGGAGACCTATTAAATTAGGATTCCAGGTTCGATTGCTTGAGCAATATAGCTGTGCACTAACCGATGGTTGCAGGCCTCACAATACTGTGTATGTTGGGCTCTTTTCCGGAAGTTTCAACAAAATAGTGGCCCTGGCGGGGACCTAATAAATTAGGTTTCCTGGTTCAATTCCTGGAGCAAAATAGATGTGCACTAACCGATGGTTACAGGCGTCACAATACTGTATAAGGTGAGGTGAACTATAACTATATAGTAACTATATACACTAACTATACTAGATATAGGTTTTAGTATACCTTAGTATAGTAAGTAGACTGTAGTCTAATATGCTACTAAATATGTTTAATTTTCTCCTTATTTTATGATGAGTGACTGGATGTGAGCCTTTTACCTACTGGACCGGCGTGATGTTCTATGAAGAGAGCATGCCAACCAGATGAAACCATAAAAAGCATGATAAAACGAGACCAACCGAAGCCACGACGATCCAAAGATAGAGTTGGCGTAAGTTTGTCGTTTTAATTTGTCTTCCATTTTCTTTGTCAGACCAGCTTTCGCTTCAATCCTGTAGTCAAAAGCAAACAAAAACATTACTATGTTTTCTACTATGTTTTGTTATGTAACAACAGTGTTTTTGTGTTGTCATGCCTGTAACCTTATTACTAGTTTTAACAAAAAAAGGCCCTGGAGGGTACCTAATTAGAATAGATCTAATTAGGTTTCCAGGTTCAATTCCTGGAGCCATACAGATGTTCACTAACTGATATATACACTAACTATACTTGGTAAAGTTAGCAAAGGTGAGTTTACGAAATTTAAAATAGTATAACATCAATTTTCTCCTTATTTTATGGCGCTTGACTGGATATGAATGAACGTGTTACCAACTGCACCGGCGTGATGTTCTATGAAGAGAGAAAGCCAACCAGATGAAACCATAAGCAGCATGATAAAACGACGATCCAGAGATAGAGTTAACGTAAGTTTGTTCATTTATTTTGCCGTTTTCACTTTCTTTGCAAGTTCAGTTTTCGTTTCAATAAAATTAATATCACGAACTAACGTTACAAGTGTCTGTGGCGCAGTGAAAAGCACAGAAATACATAGGATCTTTCACTGTCTAAAACTGTATAAACCCATTCGTCATAGCCCTTCGTCATGCAGGTTAGTATTATTTACGTTAGTGATCCATTATTATATTTTCTACTTGCTTTGCTTTGTTATGTTATGTCACGCCTGTAGCCATATTGCTACAAAGTTCTTGAAAAAAGGCCCTGGAGGGTACCTAATTAGAGTGGACCTAATTAGGTTTCCAGGTTCGATTCCTGGAGCCATACAGATGTGCACGAAGTGATATATACACTAACTATACTTTAGTTAGTAGAGGTAAGTATACTATATTTAAAATAGTATTGGGTACTACAGCTCTCACAGTTGTGTAGTTATTACGGTTACTGTTAGGTAGGAGAGTCTATATGACATGCTCAGAAGGTAACTCTAATCTACTATAGTTAGTATACTAGAGTTACCTTACTTGACTAAGATAACTCTAGTCTACCTTAGTGGCAGACTAGAGTTACGTTAGTTAACTAAGGTAAAGTTACCGTGACTCTGCCTTAGTTAACTAACGTAACTCTAGTCTACCACTCAGGAAGACTAGAGTTACCTCAGTCAACTAAAGTAACTCAAGTATACTAACTATAGTAGATTAGAACTCTAATCTACTATAGTTAGTATACTTGAGTTACTTTAGTTGACTGAGGTAACTCTAGTCTTCCTGAGTGGTAGACTAGAGTTACGTTAGTTAACTAAGGCAGAGTCACGGTAACTTTACCTTAGTTAACTAACGTAACTCTAGTCTGCCACTAAGGTAGACTAGAGTTATCTTAGTCAAGTAAGGTAACTCTAGTATACTAACTATAGTAGATTAGAGTTACCTTCTGAGCATGTCATATAGACTCTCCTAATGTTAACCGTAATAACTACACAACTGTGAGAGCAATAAAGGTCTGAAATTCCATGGGGTGGTAAGGGTGGCGGGGTGGTTAGTGGGATTAGTTATGACTGTAAGTACACTTGCCTCTATGTGTAGTTAGTGGAGGTAAGGGTACTTACAGTCATAACTAATCCCACTAACCACCCCGCCACCCTTACCACCCCATGGAATTTCAGACCTTTATTGCTCTCACAGTTGTGTAGTTATTACGGTTAACATTAGGAGAGTCTATATGACATGCTCAGAAGGTAACTCTAATTTCCTATAGTTAGTTATACTAGAGTTATCTCAGTTGTCTAAGATAACTCTAGTGTACCTTCAATAGTGGTAGACCAGAGTTACGTTAGTTGACTAAGGTAGAGTTACCGTAACTTTACCTCAGTTAACTAACGTAACTCTGGTCTACCACTATTGAAGGTACACTAGAGTTATCTTAGACAACTGAGATAACTCTAGTATAACTAACTATAGGAAATTGAGGTAACTCTAGTTTACCTTAGGCGTAGATTAGAGTTACGTTAGTTAACTAAGGTAGAAAGATAACTCTACCTTAGTTAACTAACGTAACTCTAATCTACTCCTAAGGTAGACTAGAGTTACCTCAGTTAACTAACGTAACTCAAGTATACCTATTACAGTAGATTAGAGTTACCTTCTGAGCATGTCAGATAGACTTACCTACCTAACAGTAACCGTAATAACTAGACAAGAGTAAGAACTATGAAGCTACGAAAACCGGTAGGGGTGGAAATTAAAATGGTCGGGGGTGGTTAGTGGGATTACTTAGAACTGTAAGTACCCAATACTATTTTAAATATAGCACACTTACCTCTACTAACTATGTTATGTACAGTTGGTGTGTATCATCAGTGCACATCTTGCATGGCTCCAGGAATCGAACCTGGAAACCTAATTAGGTCCACTCTAATTAGGTACCCTCCAGGGCCTTTTTTCAAGAACTTTGTAGTAATATAGCTACAGGCGTGACATAACATCACAAAACAAAGCACGTAGAAAATATAGTAATGGATCACTAACATAAATAATACTAACCTGACGAAGGGCTATGACGAATGGGTTTATATAGTTTCAGGCAGTGAAAGTCCTATGTATTTCTGTGCTTTTTACTGCGCCACTGACACTTGTAACGTTAGTTCGTGATATTAATTTTTATTGAAACGAAAGCTGAACTTGCAAAGAAAGTGGAAACGGCGAAATAAATAACAAACTTACATTAACAGTATCTTTGGATCGTTGTTGACATCCGTTGGTCTCGTTTTATCATGCTGCTTATGGTTTCATCTGGTTGGTAACACGTTCACTAATATCTAGTCAAGCAGCATAAAATAAGGAGAAAATTAATGTTATACTATTTTAAATTTCGTATTGTTAACAACAAGACAACAGTTTTATGGTGATATTCCGACTCTGTTTCAAAGTCATTGTCATTGTCGATTCGTTCTGGTTTGACAATGACTTTGAATAGAGTCGAAATACAAGATATTGTTTTTCGGAGTATGTTTTTTCTTATACTAAGTATAGTTGGTGTATATCAATTCGTGCACATCTTTGGCTCCAGGAATTGAACCTGGAAACCTAATTAGGTCTACTCTAATTAGGTACCCTCCAGGGTCTTTTTTTTTAAAAACTTAATAGCAATATGGTTACAAGCGTGAGAACGTCGAATGCTGTTTATTTAGAAAGATCCTATGTATTTCTGAGCTTTTCACTGCACCACCTACACTTGCAACGCTAGTTCGAGATATTAATTTTTATTAAAACGAAAGTTGAACTTACGAAGAATGTTGCTCATGCTGTTTATGGTTTCATCATGTTGCCCATTGTCTCTTCATAAAACATCACGCGGGTGCATCAGACAACACGTTCACTCATATATCCAAGTCAACCATGATTCATAAAAAAGGGAGAAAATTAAACATATTTACTAGAATATTGGACTATAGTGAACTTACTATACGAAGGTATACCTTGGTATATACCAGTAAATATATAGTTACTATATTTATGGATAACCTTACCTTATCTGTACAGTATTGTGTGACGGGTAACTTTACCTTAGTTAACTAACGTAACTCTAGTCTACCACTAAGGACCTCAGTCAGTCAACTAAGATAACCCTAATATACCAATTAACAATTAGATTACTCGCTCTCGATTTCTATGCGGTGATAGTTGATGAGAGCGAAGCCCGAATCAACTATCACCGCATAGAAATCGAGAGCGAGTAATCTAATTGTTTTAGTAGAATCAGAGGTCAAACATGGAATATTCAACAAAAAATTTGATTTTCAAGCAATTTTTTTAAAAGAAATCTCTACAAGGAAGATGATTGTTTCGCTACTCGCTATCTATCGAGGAATAGATAGCGAGTAGAGTAACCAATCAAATTACAGCATTTGCAATAGTATACTAGTATGATTCTACTAATATACTAGCTATAGTAGATTAAAGTTACCTTCTGAGCATGTCAGATATCTGTACAGTATTGTGACGCCTGTAACCGTCGGTTGGTGGGCATCTATATTGCTCCAGAAATTGAACCTCGAAACCTGATTTAACAGGTCCCCTAGGTTTACGATTTGTTAAAACTTTCTTCCTTAGTTATATCAGACCTTTTATGCCAAAGTTTTTTTGTCAAATACTTCAAAAAAGTAAAGGTCAACCAAAAGCGCATGAAAAATCAACCCTTTACGTTTTTTTAGTAAATACGGATAAATCAGATTGACTATTTTTAGTCAATCCAAAAGACGAAGACCAAATTTACTCCACTTGTAAGACCGTCTTTGTTTAATGATGAACGTTACGGACAGTTGATCAAGACAAAAAAATGAGAAATTAGGCAGAACAGAGAAGACGGATGAATTGTTGTAGGTTGATGTAACAGTTAGTGATAACGGTCGTCATTAAACAGAAGAAATAGCCGTATAGAAATGTTAAATGATGTGTAGACATTAAAACAATGGGTTAATTTTTAACCTAAAGTTAACACAACATACCTTCTTGTGGTAAAAGTAATCTTTTACTTATTCGCGCGCTCATTCGTAAAGTATTTGTTTTCACCACTCGAAGGTACATATCATATCTTCGCACCGCCGTGTAATCTGCTCTATATATGTATTTAATTTTCTGGTAGCTCTAGGATGTCTCTAGGATCAGCCTGCATGGCAGGCTCTTTCTATCTAGAGAGGACAAGTCTGATGCCAATATATTTTGTACTGCTTGGATGCAATGGTATTGTAAACTCATAAATAAACTCGTATACAAGATGTAAAGCCTGGTTTTCGTTTTTATTTGAATAATTCGTGATACGGTGTCTTGTCAGAGTCACGTACGAAATAAATATCTAGATCTATATCAATGGTTAATGACCGGTGTAACCAATATGACTGCTAAATCTTGCGGCAGCAACTCAAAACCAGTAGGATATGTCAGTAATGCCGCTTTAATTAATTGTACAAGCAACGTATAAAACTAATAAAAGACCTTTTTAGTTTTGAAGAAAAGATGACTGATAGCTTTCATGTTGACCGAATTTTGTCAGAGATAATGTTGTCCAGTCTATCTCGTTCCTTATATGCTGTATACAGTAAAGTATTCAAGCGTGGGATGTGACTGTTTCAAATTTAAATTTATTCAAACAATCAGCAGGATCCTAAATTATTGTGGATGTGTCGATTACACTCTTGCAGGAAGCAGTAAAGGTTAGCTGTGAAAGGGGGTGCACAGTCGTCTTTGTTTAATGCTAAAAATTCTTATTTTACCAAGTAACGTATCAAAATACTTCACTCGTGGAAGAAGAGCAGGATGAATCCTCTAACGCCGCTGGCGCCAATTTGGAACTGACGGAGAGAGAAGCAGAACCTTGTATCACACCAAATATTTCAGTCCCTTTAAGACCAAATAACCCAGAAACTTATGTGATACCAAATACTTCAGAACCTTATGTCATACCAAATACTTCAGAACCTTCAAGATTAAATAATCCACACCAGCATGTCCACACTGGTCCTGAAAACAATCCTCACCAATCCCACACGTACGAATATCCTTCTTTGCCAACCCCTCATCATTATGAGTATCCCTCAGTTGGTCAAGCCAGATCAACAAATGCAAGAAAAGATCCTGAAGAAAACAAGAGGGGGAAAACAGGTTTTGGCGTTGAGGACGACAACTATACCCCACTCGTAAGATTGCCACAAAGAGACAGTGAACATGAAGATAGCGCCTACACATCTCTAATCAATGATCAAACAAAGAAAGGAAACACATCTCAGGAGACAGGAAAATCAGATCAGTTAATAAATCCAGAAGAAGATAATTACACTCCACTTGCAAGGTCGCTATCACATGACAAAGAAAGAGAAGATAACGGCTACACATCTCTAATCGACGTTCAAAAAAGGAAAGAAAACAATCAAGAAGACGGATAAATCAGATTGATTATATTTAATTAATCCAAAAGACGAGGACTAAATTTACTCTACTTGTAAGATCGTCTTTCTTGAATGATGAACGTTACGAACAGTTGATCAAGACAAAAAAAAATGAGAAACTAGGCAGAACAGAGAAGACGAATGAACTGTTCTAGGTTGATGTAACAGTTAGTGATAACGGTCGCCATTAAACAGAAGAAATAGTTATAGAAATCTTAAAAGATGTGTAGAAATTAACAGTGGGTTAATTTTTAACTTAAAGTTAACACAAGATATCTTCTCGTAGTAAAAGTAATATTTTACTCACTCGCGGCGCTCATTCGTAAAGTATTTGTTTTTACCACTTGAAGATACAATTCATATTTTCGCACCGTCGTGTAATCTGCTCTATATATGTATTTAATTTGCTGGTGGCTCTAGGATGTCTCCAGGATCAGCCTGCATGGCAGGCTCTTTCTTTCTACAGAGGACAAGTCTGATGCCAAGATTCTGCACTGATAATTCGTGATGCGGTGTCTTGTCAGAGTCACGTACGAAATAAATATCTAGATCTATATCAATGGTTAATGACCGGAACAGTATATGTAGACATGAATCACTCTTTCATTAATGATATGTGGAAATAAGAACTCAATGGTTTTAAGAGTCTTGGTTTGGCCATGTTTGTAATACATACTTATTAGCGCGAATTACATTCTGCAAGTCGAAAAATTCTTCTGCTGAAAGTCTGATACAATTATGTCGTACCGTTTAATATTGACACAAATCCTCAATGGTTTAGCGTTCAAAGACTCCAGTCAAATTTGTATCTCCATTGAGACAAAGCTTGTAACAAAGAAATGCGTTAAAGGGCAAAATTTAGTTTTGTGTTGATGATCCACTCAATAGGAATTCCCTGAAATTCTATTAAACAAACGTCAAAAAATACAATTTGACTTCCTAAACTGTCCTCTAGGTGTTAATATCATATATGACTATTAAATCTTGCTTCCGCAACTCAAAACCAGTAGGATAGGTCAGTCATGCCGCTTTGATTAATAGTACAAGCATCGAGTAAAACTAATAAAAGAACTTTTCAGTTTTGGGCAGTGGCGTAGCCAGCGTCGATAATTGGAGGGGCGAATATTCATGTATCATGTTTTGCATCATTAATTTCTTTTGAAATCGATTGTTTTTAAGGTCTGTGAACACAAATATATGAATATTCGCTCCTCCAATCATCGAAGCTGGCTACGCCACTGGTTTTGGGTAAAAGCTGACTGATAGCTTTCATGTTGACGGAATTTCGTCACGGATGATGTTGTCAAGTCTATCTCGTTCCGTGTATGCAGTATGCAGTAAAGTATTCTGCTTAAATCTTTGTAATGATGAAATTTAATATGAACATTTACACTTTGAATTTCTGATATTACGTAGCTACTGTGGTTTCCATAATGATCATTCAAGATGAGGAAGACTGTGTGAAAAACCCTTGATAACTGTAAATAGTCATACCTTGGTCATGCTTTATTAGAGCTTCCGCTGTTACGACAGGAAAGTGTGGGATGTGACTGTTTCACATTTAAATTTATTCAAACAATCAGCAGGATCCTAAACGATTGTGGATGGGGCCATTATACACTTACAGGAAGCAGTAAAGGTTAGCTGTGAAATGCGCTTATAAATGATCAAAGAAATCAGTTAGTTCGTAACTATACAAAATGCAGGTTGTATTCTTGCCATTGGCATCATTTTATTTCGCTCTGGTAACATTAATATCAGAGGAAACCTGCGGGAATGTGGTTATATTTCGGGGAGAAAATGACAGATTCACAAACATGTTAAATGGATCGGACCGGTATAAATGTAATGATATCTTGAAGGCTCACTGTTTCGATGGCAGCTGTACATACTGTGAGTGTGCGGTGGACCAGACATTTATACAAACAAGAGGACAATATGGCGAGTGTGTCTCAAACGATTTGATTGTCTACGCAACATGTAAGTGACTGTTTATGTATGTGTAATGTATATGCAACCAATTCTAGGAAGATCTATACTATTATTCTCTAGTGCTTCTTCAGACATAATGATATTACTTTAAGAATTAGATTAGTTAAGATACATCCTACGTGATACGAGCTATAAGTTTGTGATACATTTCTAGGACTTACTAAATCCGTGTAGAAGTTGGGGGGCGGACCCCTCGAATGCCTTCGCCGCTCTCTACTTGCCCCCCCCCCAAAACAATGACCCTGGCTACGCCACTGCTCACAATTAATATAGCCAAAACATATCATGATAGCTCAAAATGTGTTCTCTAACTGTATATTTTTCATTGTTTCACAGCTTACGAGGCGACATTTCTCGTGCAGCACAACCTTGCTGGAAACTGTCTTTATCAAGCGACTCGCACCGGTCTCGAATTCATTTTGCTGAGTAAGCCTGAATGTGATGAAAAGAATAGTAATTTTCGTTGGATCTGGACCAACTTTGGACAACTTTTACACTGGGAGACCCTAGAGTGCATGACTGATGACTACTACACTATACTCAATTACTTCGTCATACTGAAGAAATGTAATAGAAATAACCAGAAGCAGGGTTGGGAATGTACGGGTGAGAAAAAAAGACACATTCGGCAGCCATTGTCCGACCGATATTTGGAATATGGACAATTTCATGACTATGTGACAACGAGAATTTCGTGGCCCGGGGTAGCACAATGGAGGCGTTATGATACACAGAAAGATGTCTGTTCACAAGGTAATTTAAAGAAACAATGCAGCAGCAATGAACCAGAAACAAAAATTTCAACACATTTTGATGCCACTTTCTCAGAACTATCTCTATTGTAGACGGCAGAGGCCTTGGCCTAGGCTACTCGTGTAGAAGCCTTGAATAATTCATATATATATATATATATATATATATATATATATATATATATATATATATATATATATATATATATATATATATATATATATATATATATATATATATATATATATATATATATATATATATATATATATATATATATATATATATATATATATATATATATATATATATATATATATATATATATATATATATATATATATATATATATATATATATATATATATTATATATATATATTATATTATATATATATTCGGACAGAATTATGAATGGTTGTGCAGGACGTAATATCAATATCTAATTTGACCAATTGGAACAATCAGGCTTTGAACATGCCTTATGGTACAATCAACAATATAAAAACAATTACTCTTTTAACTTGGAACTTAAATTAACATTTTTGTTAACATTTTAGTTTTATAGCTTCAATCAAGCGACAAATGCATGTATATATAGAGGACGATTTTATTATTCAGATTATTGTACTCACTGATGAAGCCTTAACTGGCGAAACGTCTGAGGATTTTATAATAAATAATCTTACAATTTGCCTGAAGAAGTCCTTTTCTTTGGTTTAAATAAACCAGCCAACAGACATATATATATATATATATATATATATATATATATATATATATATATATATATATATATATATATATATATATATATATATATATATATATATATATATATATATATATATTTATATATATTTATATATATTCTTGGATTATCAGTCCCATATATAAGCTTGGCAAGCCGGCAGTTATATTTCAGTGCTATCTTCTTTGAAAGTTTATGCAATATACATTTTCCTCCTAGCTGTGGGATGTGAAATGTTTGCAAATGGTTCTTCGCTCATCATTCTTGACAAAACAAAATGTGAAGAACACTCAGAATGTTCAGGAGAGAAGGAAATCAATTTACTGAAAACTGGATGCAGTATTTTACCATATAAAATTCAATATTTGCACAATGACACATGGAGAGCATTGGAAATAAAGAATGGAAGTTTTCAAATAACTGTTGACAAACCATTTTTGAAGGTATTTCACACTATATTTCGAGGAAAAACAAAGGAAATTGACTGGAAGTTGACTTAACGTTCTTACTAGACGCTTTATGTAGTTTATGCAACCAATATACACCTAATACACATAATTGTTACTAATAAAGCTAATCTTTTAATTGTTGTTTTTTATTTACAGTGGAACCTGAGTGAAACGCCTAAAACCTGGGGAGGATTATTAGTCAAGATACAATTCAAATGTTATGATAGCGAGACTGAACATTGTGTCGTGATAAAATATGTTGGAACATTTAAAGGTAAGCGACCATCTATAAAAACTCCAGTATCAGAAGTAACTTGTAAAACAATACTGCGAAAGACTTTGAATCCAACCTTGTCTTGAACAAATGTTTCGATAGGGTTTGATGAAGACGATGACAACAACGTTAATGGAATGGAGTATTAAGAATGTAAATATTTCTAGTAGAAACTGAATATTTAAAAAAGAAAAGAACTCGGAATAGTGACTCGCTTTCGATTTTTTTACATCTGACCAATTGACCGAAACGAAAAAGATGGCCGATATACATTTTACCAGAATGCATTGCGTCGGAAATCGGTCTAAATAGAAGATCCTAAAATACACATAAAACTTAAGAACTTTAGTAAAACTCAGTAATAAGTAAAAATTTTATGAAAGTCAATGTTGCAGTCATGTATTTGAGTGCTTTATTTACGTAAAATACGCAATGAAATCAAGTCCAAACGGACCATACATAGGGGGACTGCGCACTTGTATAGTTCCTAGACTTAAACTAGCTAAACTCTTTTCTCCACTATATTGCGACCTTTTTCACTGCATATTTGGCATATCCGAGCGAGGTCTGTAAAACATACTCTGTCGTCTTAATTAAAATTAGCAATTGCAAGGTAGTTAAATAATGTTTATTTTCTATTGTACATAGGTTTCAGTTCAGACTCACCGATCAGTATTTATCCCACCGATGGTAATACGCATGACGGAAATGATAATAAGATCAAAACCACAAAGGTCAAATACGATTTAAGTAAAAACGAAGAGAAAAAAAGTGAAGATGGCAAGATTAATAATACGCAAATTATAATCTTTATCGTTTGTGCAGTGGCTCTATTCTGTATTGCCGCAGTAATCGGAACAGTCGTCTATAAACGCAGGTATAGAAATAAATAAATACTAGAATACTGCCTGATTTTCATTAGATTCTTAATATATCTAGAACACCACGCACATAGAATGGCAATGGCGTCAACTGTCTTTATATCCTTTTGTAAACATACAGCATCGATTTATTTTCAGCGCGATTATAGACTTGGTTTGTTGCCTATTATTCTTGATCCAATTCTCTTCTATTTTAAATAGGCTTGTACGTTCAAAAAGCCGCAAAACAAAAGGCAATATTCCAGGTAATCAAGTAGATATCGTGTTATTCATGCTGGTAACATTTTAAACATTGCTAACATTGCTTTTGCAATAAATTTGAAAGTATGATTTACTGCAGCGATAATTCTTTCTGTGTGAAATGCAAAATACAGCATCGACTAGATATACTAATTGATCAACGTCTTCGTTGTCCATTTCAAAATGTCAGGAGGATATACTTTATTATCCACGTAGTATTTTATGTAATATATAATAAACGAGAGAGCGTTTATTACCGGCGTATAAAACACCGAAAAGTGTGTTGAAAAACGAGACGCTAGTCGAGTTTTTTACACACACTTTGAGGTGTTTTGGATGCCGGTAACAAACAATTTCGAGTTTATTATATTGCTTCTCAAACGAACTTCGAAATTCAACGCGAAAGTTGAGTTAATTTATGGACGTTTATTACCGTGGTATCAAGACAACGATATGGTGGTGATTTCCTTTGTGTTTTGATCATGAATTATTAATGAGTTTGAGAATCATATATAACACATTCTATAACGGATATTCTGAAAGAGGGGTGCACAGTCGTCTTTGTTTAATGCTAAAAATTCTTTCTTTTACCAAGTAACGGATCAAAACACTTCACTCGTGGAAGAAGAGCAGGCTGAATCCTCTAACATCGCTAATAACCCAGAAACTTATGTGATACCAAATACTTCAGACCCTTATGTGATACCAAATACTTCAGACCCTTCTTCCCACACGTACGAATATCCTTCTTTGCCAAACCCTCATCATTATGAATATCCCTTAGTTGGTCAAGCCAGATCAACAAATACAAGAAAAGATCCTGAAGAAAACAAGAGGGGGAAAACAGGTTTTGGCGTTGAGGACGACAACTATACCCCACTCGTAAGATTGCCACAAAGAGACAGTGAACATGAAGATAGCGCCTACACATCTCTAATCAATGATCAAACAAAGAAAGGAAACACATCTCAGGAGACAGGAAAATCAGATCAGTTAATAAATCCAGAAGAAGATAATTACACTCCACTTGCAAGGTCGCTATCACATGACAAAGAAAGAGAAGATAACGGCTACACATCTCTAATCGACGTTCAAAAAAGGAAAGAAAACAACCAAGAAGACGGATAAATCAGATTGATTATATTTAATCAATCCAAAAGACGAGGACTAAATTTACTCTACTTGTAAGATCGTCTTTCTTGAATGATGAACGTTACGAACAGTTGATCAAGACAAAAAAAATGAGAAACTAGGCAGAACAGAGAAGACGAATGAACTGTTCTAGGTTGATGTAACAGTTAGTGATAACGGTCGCCATTAAACAGAAGAAATAGTTATAGAAATCTTAAAAGATGTGTAGAAATTAACAGTGGGTTAATTTTTAACTTAAAGTTAACACAAGATATCTTCTCGTGGTAAAAGTAATATTTTACTCACTGGCGGCGCTCATTCGTAAAGTATTTGTTTTTACCACTTGAAGATACAATTCATATTTTCGCACCGTCGTGTAATCTGCTCTATATATGTATTTAATTTGCTGGTGGCTCTAGGATGTCTCCAGGATCAGCCTGCATGGCAGACTCTTTCTTTCTACAGAGGACAAGTCTGATGCCAAGATTCTGCACTGATAATTCGTGATGCGGTGTCTTGTCAGAGTCACGTACGAAATAAATATCTAGATCTATATCAATGGTTAATGACCGGAACAGTATATGTAGACATGAATCACTCTTTCATTAATGATATGTGGAAATAAGAACTCAATGGTTTTAAGAGTCTTGGTTTGGCCATGTTTGTAATACATACTTATTAGCGCGAATTACATTCTGCAAGTCGAAAAATTCTTCTGCTGAAAGTCTGATACAATTATGTCGTACCATTTAATATTGACACAAATCCTCAATGGTTTAGCGTTCAAAGACTCCAGTCAAATTTGTATCTCCATTGAGACAAAGCTTGTAACAAAGAAATGCGTTAAAGGGCAAAATTTAGTTTTGTGTTGATGATCCACTCAATAGGAATTCCCTGAAATTCTATTAAACAAACGTCAAAAAATACAATTTGACTTCCTAAACTGTCCTCTAGGTGTTAATATCATATATGACTATTAAATCTTGCTTCCGCAACTCAAAACCAGTAGGATAGGTCAGTCATGCCGCTTTGATTAATAGTACAAGCATCGAGTAAAACTAATAAAAGAACTTTTCAGTTTTGGGCAGTGGCGTAGCCAGCGTCGATAATTGGAGGGGCGAATATTCATGTATCATGTTTTGCATCATTAATTTCTTTTGAAATCGATTGTTTTTAAGGACTGTGAACACAAATATATGAATATTCGCTCCTCCAATTATCGAAGCTGGCTACGCCACTGGTTTTGGGTAAAAGCTGACTGATAGCTTTCATGTTGACGGAATTTCGTCACGGATGATGTTGTCAAGTCTATCTCGTTCCGTGTATGCAGTATGCAGTAAAGTATTCTGCTTAAATCTTTGTAATGATGAAATTTAATATGAACATTTACACTTTGAATTTCTGATATTACGTAGCTACTGTGGTTTCCATAATGATCATTCAAGATGAGGAAGACTGTGTGAAAAACCCTTGATAACTGTAAATAGTCATACCTTGGTCATGCTTTATTAGAGCATCCGCTGTTACGACAGGAAAGTGTGGGATGTGACTGTTTCACATTTAAATTTATTCAAACAATCAGCAGGATCCTAAACGATTGTGGATGGGGCCATTATACACTTACAGGAAGCAGTAAAGGTTAGCTGTGAAATGCGCTTATAAATGATCAAAGAAATCAGTTAGTTCGTAGCTAACTATACAAAATGCAGGTTGTATTCTTGCCAATGGCATCATTTTATTTCGCTCTGGTGACATTAATATCAGAGGAAACCTGCGGGAATGTGGTTATATTTCGGGGAGAAAATGACAGGGTTACAAACATGTTACATGGATCGGACCGGTATGAATGTCATATCTTGAAGGCTCACTGTTTCGATGGCAGCTGTACATACTGTCAGTGTGCTGTTGGCGAGACATTTATACAAACAAGAGGACAATATGGCGAGTGTGTCTCAAACGATTTGATAATATACGCAACATGTAAGTGGCCGTTTAAGTATGTGTATGCAACCAATTTTAAAAAGATCTATGCTATTATTCTCAGACATATTATTTTAAGAATTAGATTAACTAAGACACATTCTACATGATACGAGCTATAATAAGTTTGTGATACATTTCTAGGACTTACTGATGTTGTTGGTCACAGCTGTAGTCACACTCAAAGCGTGTTTAATTCATGAGCAAAATCTAAATTGGTATATGAAAAAATATATAAATAGCACTGATATAAGATTAAGCTTTGTCGTCAAAGCTTGATATCATAATTGTGTTTTGCATCGCAACAAAGTATATTGGAATACCATAACATGTATGTATGTAATGTAATGTATGTAAAAACTTTATTTAACCACGCTAGCCTCGGTCAACTAGCTATATAGCTGGTTTCCACGAGGGGCGTCACACTAATACAAGATGTTATATAAAATAAGCCTAATACTATTTACAAATGATGATACTATTTACAGAAAATAAACCAAGATATATACAGAGAATGAATAATACGCAAAAAGACACAAGAGAAAGGAAAGCATTAAAAACTGAGACCTAAATCCAGCGACAGAACATGAATCATATTTGCTGTATTTGCCTTTTAAATGAACTAACGGATTCAGCTAGTTTAAGCTCTTGTGGAAGATTATTCCACAAAGTAGCACCACAGTACCCGAAAGTTCTCTTTAGAAATTCAGTTTTAGGTTTTGCTAGCATTAAATCTGTTCCGCTATTTCGAAGATTAAGTGTATTCCGATGGGTTTCATATTTTTTTCGGAATAGATCTTTTAGATTTGGGGCAGTGCGGTCATTGAGTATTTTGTACATTAGTATCAATTTATTTCGCGATCGTCTTGCATCAAGTGTCTCCCACCCAAGGGTGTCGAGCACATCAGCAGATCTAACATCGTAGCTGGCTCCAGTGATAATCCTAGCTGCACGATTTTTGTAATTTATCTTGGAGTACTTTGCCGCAATTATCCCACAAAGGCGAACAATAATCAAAATACGGCTGTACCAATGTTTTGTAAATAATTTGTAGGGTGACAGTTGGGACAAAGGGCTTTATACGCCTCATCGCCCCAATTCCTGCACTGACCTTGCCACATATTTTTTCAATGTGTTTCTCCCAACTCAATTTTTCGTCCAAATCTACCCCTAAACATGTAAAAGTATCAGCTGGAGGAATTGGAGCATTATTTAATAGAACACAGTTGTCTTTAACTTTCTCATTTAAGTTACGTGATGACCCAACGAACATAACCTTTGATTTTGTCGGATGATGTTTAAGCTTATTTTTAGGATGTTGTTTAAATCATAATTTAAATTTTCAATCAAAGTATCAAAATTGTCCGAAGAAGACGAGATTTCTGTATCATCTGCATACAGATATGGAGTTGTTTTTTCTAGGCAATCGGTAATATCATTTATGTGTAATAAAAACAATAATGGGCCAAGTATAGAGCCTTGTGGAATTCCACACACTATTTCTTTGGATGATGATGTTTGACCATTAACAGAGCACACTTGTTTCCTATTTGTTAAATATGACTCGAACCATTTTAGTTCACTACTATGGATCCCAAATTGATCTTTGAGCTTCCTCAATAGAATTTCGTGATTAATCGAATGAAAAGCTTTACATATATCGAGAAAAACAACTCCATTTAGTTTGCCGTTATCCATATCAGTCAACCATTAATCGCACATTTGAATCAGTGCGCTAACCGTTCCATATTTTGGTCGAAATCCCGATTGGAATTTTGATATTAGGGAGTTTTCATTAAGGTATCTGTATATTTGGTTGAAGACCTCTCTCTCGAATACCTTACTTATTATCGGTAAGATAGATATTGGTCGATAATTTTCACATTTACTTCGATTTTCGGATTTATAAATTGGGATTACCCTAGCCATTTTCCATTCATCTATATATATATACCAAATTTAAGAGACATATTAAAAATGGCAGTAAGTGATGGCGCAATTAAGTACGATGAAATTTTGAGAATTTTAGCAGGTAAATTATCCATTTCCGTTGCCTTTGAAACTTTTAAACTACTCAAATTCATTGCAACATTGCTTACATTAATATTAGCAAATTTAAATCGTATATTAGAGGAACTAAACTCAACAATAGAATGTGAAATAATACGCCCACAAAGACATGGACACTGAAAGCAAAAGTAATCTGTGCAGACCATTATTGCAGAGTCGGGATTCAACATTTTTTGTCTTGATTCAACCAGCAGAGGATCCTCTACGCTCAGGTTAATGAAACCAAAACAAATCATGTGATAGCTTAAAATGTGTTCTCTAGCTGTCTATGTTTCATTGTTTCACAGCTTACGAGGCGACATTTCTCGTGCAGCACAACCTTGCAGGAAACTGTCTTTATCAAGCGACTAGTACTGGTAATAACAAATTTGTCCTGCTAAGTAAGAACAAATGTGATGAAAAAGAAAGTAATTTCAGTTGGATGTGGACAAACTTTGGACAAATTTTACACTGGGAAACCCTGGAGTGTATGACTGATGACTACTACGACGGTCGACGCTATTACGTCATACTGAAGAAATGTGATAGAAATAACCAGAAGCAGGGTTGGAAATGTGTGGGTGACAGGAAAAGATACATTTGGCAGCCAATGTCCTACCGATATTTGAAATATGGACAATTTCATAACTATGTGACAACGGGAATCACGTGGCCCGGCCTAGCACAATGGAGGCGTTATGATACAGGGAAAGATGTCTGTTCACAAGGTAATTTAAAGAAACAATGCAGCAGCAATGAATCAGAAACAAAAATTTTAACACATTTTGATGTCACTTTCTTAGAACGATCTCTATTGTATACGGCAGAGGCCTGGGCCTAGGCTACTCGTGTAGAGGCCTTGAGTAACAATTATTATATATATATTCTTGGATTATCAGTCCAATATATAAGCTTGGCAAGCCGGCAGTTATTTTTTAGTGCTATCTTCTTTGGAAGTTTATGCAATATACATTCTCCTCCTAGCTGTGGGGTGTCAAATGTTTGAAGATGGTTCTTCGCTCATCATTCTTAACAAAACAAAATGTGAAGAACACTCAGAATGTTCAGGAGAGAAGGAAATCGATTTACCAAAAACTGGATGCAGTATTTTACCATATAAAACTAAATATTTACATAATGACACATGGAGAGCATTGGAAGTAAAGAATGGAAGTTTTGAGATAACTGTTGACAAACCATTTTTGAAGGTATTTCACACTATATTTCAAGGAAAAACTAAGGAAATTGACTGGAAGTTGACTTAACGCTCTTACTAGACGCTTCATGTAATTTATGCAACCAATATACACCATGTAATTGTTACTAATAAAGTTGATCTTTTAACTGTTGCTTTTTATTCACAGTGGAACTTGAGTGAAACTCCTAAAACCTGGGGAGGATTATTAGTCAAGATACAATTCAAATGTTATGATACAAATGGCGAAACTGAACATTGTGTCGTGATAAAATATGTTGGAACATTTAAAGGTAAGGGACCATCTATAAAAACTCCTATATCAGAAGTAACCTGTAAAACAATACTGCGCAAAACTTTGAATCCAACCTTGTCTTGAACAAACGTTTCGATACGGTTTGATGAAGATGATGACAACAACGTTGATGGTATGGAGTATTAAGAATATAAATATTTTAAGTAGAAAGTGAATATTGAAAAAAGAAAAGGACTCGGAATAGTGACTCGCTTTCGATTTTTTAGATCTGACCTATTGACCGTAACGAAAAATATGGCAGATTTACATTTTACCAAAATGCATTGCGGTCGGAAATCGGTCTAAATAGAAGATCCTAAAATAGACTCAGTAATAAGTAAAAATTTTATGAAAGTCAATGTTGCAGTCATGTATTTGAGTTCTTTGTTTATGTAAATTACGCAAGAAAATCAAGTCCAAACGGACCATACATAGGGGGACTGCGCACTTGTATAATTGCTAGACTTAAAGCTAAACTCTTTTCTCCACTATATTGCGACCTTTTTCACTGAATATTTGGCATATCTGAGCGAGGTCTGTAAAACATACTCTGTCGTCTTAATTAAAATTAGCAATTGCAAGGTAGTTAAATAATGTTTATTTTCTATTGTACATAGGTTTCAGTTCCACTGATGTAATATTTTACGACTCACCGATCAGTATTTATCCCACCGATGGTAATACGCATGACGGTAATGATAATAAGATCAAAACCACAAAGGTCAAAAGCGATTTAAGCAAAAACAAAGAGAAAAAAGTGAAGATGGCAAGATTAATAATACGCAAACTATAATCTTTATCGTTTGTGCAGTGGCTCTATTCTGTATTGCTGCAGTAATCGGAACAGTCGTCTATAAACGCAGGTATAGAAATAAATAAATACTAGAATACTGCCTGATTTTCATTGACATTAGATTCTTAATATATCCAGAACACCACACACATAGGATGGCAATGGTGTCAACTGTCTTTAAATCCTTTTGTAAACATACAGCATCGATTTATTTTTAGCGCGAGTATAGACATGGGTTTGTTGCTTATTACTCTTGATCCAATTCTCTTCTATTTTAAATAGGCTTGTACGTTCAAAAAGCCGCAAAACAAAAGGCAATATTCCAGGTAATCATGTAGAAATCGTGTTATTCATGCTGGTAACATTTTAAACATTGCTAACATTGCTTTTACAATAAATTTGAAAGTATGATTTACTACAGTGATAATTCTTGTGAAATGGAAAATACAGCATCGACTAGATATACTAGTTGATCAACGTCTTCGTTGTCCATTTCAAAATGTCAGGAGGATATACTTTATTATCCACGTGGTATTTTATTCATACATAACACGTTCTATAACGGATATTCTGGGAGAGGGGTGCACAGTTGTCTTTGTTTAATGCTAAAAATTCTTCTTTTACCAAGTAACGGATCAAAACACTTCACTCGTAGAAGAAGATGTCATACCAGTATATGTCATACCAAATACTTCAGAATCTTCTTCCCACACGTACGAATATCCTTCTTTGCCAACCCCTCATCATTATGAATATCCCTTAGTTGGTCAAGCCAGATCAACAAACACAAAAGATCCTGAAGAAAACAAGAGGGGAAAAAAAGATTTTGGCGTTGAGGGCGGCAACTATACCCCACTTGTAAGATTGCCACAAAGAGACAGTGAACGTGAAGATAGCGCCTACACATCACTAATCAATGATCTAACAAAGAAAGGAAACACATCTCAGAAGACAGGAAAATCAGATCAGTTAATAAATCCAAAAGAAGATAATTACACTCCACTTGCAAGGTCGCTATCACATGACAAAGAAAGCGAAGATAACGGCTACACATCTCTAATCAATGATCTAAAAAAGAAAGAAAACAACCAAAAAGACGGATAAATCAGATTGATTATATTTAATCAATCCAAAAGACGAAGACTAAATTTACTCCACTAATAAAACCGTCTTTCTTTAAGGATGAACGTTACGAACAGTTGTCAAGACAAAAAAATAATGAGAAACTACGCAGAACAGAGAAGACGGATGAATTGTTGTAGGTTGAATTAACATATAGCGATAACGGTCGCCATTAAACAGAAGAAATAGTTATAGAAATGTTAAAAGATGAGTAGAAATTAAAACAGTGGGTAATTTTTAACCTAAAGTTAGCACAAGATATCTTCTCGTGGTAAAAGTAATATTTTACTTATTCGCGCGCTCATTCGTAAAGTATTTGTTTTCACCACTTGAAGATACAATTCATATCTTCGCACCGTCGTGTAATCTGCTCTATATATGTATTTAATTTGCTGGTGGCTCTAGGATGTCTCCAGCATCAGCCTGCATGGCTGGCTCCTTCTTTCTAGAGAGGACAAGTCTGATGCCAAGATTCTGTACTGCTTGGATGCAATGGTATTGCAAACACATAAATAAACTCGCATACAAGATGTAAAGCCTGGTTTTCGTTTTTATTTGAATAATTCGTGATCATACGGTGTCTTGTCAGAGTCACGTACGAAATAAATATCTAGATCTATATCAATGGTTAATGACCGGAACAGTATATGTAGACATGAATTACTCTTTCATTAATGATATGTGGAAATGAGAACTCAATGGTTTTAAGAGTCTTGGTTTGGCCATGTTTGTAATACATACTTCTTAGCGCAAATTACATTCTGCAAGTCGAAAAATTCTTCTGCTGAAAGTCTGATACAATTATGTCGTACCATTTAATATTGACACAAATCCTCAATGGTTTAGCGTTCAAAGGCTCCAGTCAAATTTGTATCTCCACTGAGACAAAGCTTGTAACAAATAAATGCGTTAAAGGGCAAAATTTAGTTTTGTGGATGCTTGTTGATGATCCACTCAATAGGAATTAGAGCACACTCGATAAACACTTGAGATTTTGAGACTAGAAGCTACGGATTCCCTGAAATTCTATTAAACAAACATCAAAAAATACACTTGATTTCCTAAACTGTCCTCTAGGTGTTAATATCATATATGACTATTAAATCTTGCTTCCGCAACTCAAAACCAGTAGGATAGGTCAGTAATGCCGCTTTGATTAATAGTACAAGCATCGTATAAAACTAATAAAAGAACTTTTCAGTTTGGGGTAAAAGATGACTGATAGCTTTCATGTTGACGGAATTTCGTCACAGATGATGTTGTCCAGTCTATCTCGTTCCGTGTATGCTGTATGCAGTAAAGTATTCTGCTTAAATCTTTATAATGATGAAATTTAATATGAACATTTACACTTTGAATTTCTGATATTACGCAGCCACTGTGGTTTCCATAATGATCATTCAAGGTGAGGAAGACTGCTTGCAAAAACCCTTGATACATACAGTCATACTTTGGTCATGCTTTATTAGAGCTTCCGCTGTTACGACAGGAGAGCGTGGGATGTGACTGTTTCAAATTTAAATTTATTCAAATAATCAGCAGGATCCTAAATTATTGTGGATGTGGCCATTATACACTTGCAGGAAGCAGTAAAGGTTAGCTGTGAAATGCATTTATAAATGCTCAAAAATATCAGTTGGTTCGTAACTATACAAAATGCAGGTTGTATTATTGTCAGTGACATTATTTTATTTCGCTCTGGTGACATTAATATCAGAGGAAACCCACGGGAATGTGGTTATATTTCGGGGAGAAAATGACAGATTCACAAACATGTTACATGGATCGGACCGGTATGAATGTCATATCTTGAAGGCTTACTGTTTCGATAGTAGCTGTACATACTGTCGGTGTGCTGTTGACCAGACATTTATACAAACGAGAGGAAAATATGGCGAGTGTGTCTCAAACGATTTGATAGTCTACGCAACATGTAAGTGACTGTTTATGTATGTCTGACGTATATGCACCAATTCTAAGAAGATCTGTACTATTATTCTCTAGTGCTTCTTCAGACATATTATTTAAAGAATTAGATTAATTAAGATATATCCTACATGATACGAGCTATAAGTTTGTGATACATTTCTAGGACTTACTGATGTTGTTGTTCACAGCTGTAGTCACACTCAAAGCGTGTTTAGTTCATGAACAAAATCCAAATTGATATATGAAAAAATATATAAATAGCTTATAAAATTAAGCTTCGTCGTCAAAGCTTGATTTCATAATTGTGTTCATCATGTGAAACATGATACATGACTAAACTCAGCAATAGAATGTGAAATAATACGCCTACAAAGACATGGACACTGAAAGCAAAAGTAATCTGTGCAGACCATTATTGCAGTGTCGGGATTCAACATTTTTTGTCTTGATTCAGCCAGCAGAGGATCTTCTACGCTCAGGTTAATGAAACCAAAACAAATCATGTGATAGCTCAAAATGTGTTGTCTAGCTGTATATTTTTCACTGTTTTACGATAGCTTACGAGGCGACATTTCTCGTGCAGCACAACCTGATTGGAAACTGTCTTTATCAAGCGACTAGTACTGGTAATAACAAATTTGTCCTGCTAAGTAAGAACAAATGTGATGAAAAAGAAAGTAATTTCAGTTGGATGTGGACAAACTTTGGACAAATTTTACACTGGGAGACCCTGGAGTGCATAACTGATGACTACTACGGTGGACTCTATTACTTCGTCATACTGAAGAAATGTGATAGAAATAACCAGAAGCAGGGTTGGAAATGTGTGGGTGACAAGAAACGATACATTAGGCAGCCAATGTCCTACCGATATTTGAAATATGGACAATTTTATAACTATGTGACAACGAGAATCACGTGGCCCGGCCTAGCACAATGGAGGCGTTATGATACAGAAAAAGATGTCTGTTCACAAGGTAATTTAAGGAAACAATGCAGCAGCAATGGATCAGAAACAAAAATTTCAACACATTTTGATGTCACTTTCTTAGAACCATCTCTACTGTATACAGCAGAGGCCTGGGCCTAGGCTACTCGTGTAGAAGCCTTGAGTAATAATTATTATATATATATTCTTGGATTATCAGTCCCATATACAAGCTTGGCAAGCCGGCAGTTATATTCTAGTTCTATCTTCTTTGAAAGTTAATGCAATATACATTTTCCTCCTAGCTGTGGGGTGTGAAATGTTTGCAGATGGTTCTTCGCTCATCATTCTTAACAAAACAAAATGTGAAGAATACTCAGAATGTTCAGGAGAGAAGAAAATCGATTCACCAAAAACTGGATGTAGAATTTTACCAAATAAAACTCAATATTTACATAATGACACATGGAGAGCATTGGAAGTAAAGAGTGAAAGTTTTGAGATAACTGTTGACAAACCATTTTTGAAGGTATTTCACACTATATTTCAAGGAAACACTAAGGAAATTGACTGGAAGTTGACTTAACGCTCTTACTAGACGCTTCATGTAATTTGTGCAAACAATATACACCATGTATTGTTATTAATAAAGCTGATCTTTTAACTGTTGTTTTTCATTTACAGTGGAACTTGAGTGAAACTCCTAAAACCTGGGGAGGATTATTAGTCAAGATACAATTCAAATGTTATGATACAAATGGCGAAACTGAACATTGTGTCGTGATAAAATATGCTGGAACATTTAAAGGTAAGCGACCATCTATAAAAACTCCTATATCAGAAGTAACCTGTAAAACAATACTGCGCAAGACTTTGAATCCAACCTTGTCTTGAACAAATGTTTCAATAGGGTTTGATGAAGACGATGACGACGATGATGACAAGAACGGCGGTGATAATGATGGCAATGATGGTGATAATGATGGTAATGATGGTAGTGATAGTGAAGGAGATGGAAAAAGTGACGACACAGATACCAAAAAAGAGAGTCACAAGAGTGGAAACAACAATACTAAAACTATCATCATAGTTGTTTGTGTGTTGGTTGTCTTGTTGATAACTGGCGTCATAATATTCGTCATATACAGACACAGAAAAAGGTAAGCTACTTTAACACAGATAGTATTCGTATTTGATCAATGAAGACATCAGTTCTGCCCACAAATTCAACTAATAAAATTATGGTGCATTATTATATTATTTTTTTGATAAATTGTTTACTTAATTTAATGAGTCAAAAGGGCTTTTTAAATTTAATTCGTGAATATTCTCTCTTCATAGATTTGTCCGCGCTGGGAAAGTGAAGACGGAAAGTAAAGGTATATTTTGAATCTCTTAATAATTACCTTGACTTCTTTGTTTTGAAAAACGTTGAATGTCAACGTGACTACTTGAGGTCAGAACCGCAACCATTCTAATTATAACAACGTTCATGAAAAATCAGAACTTGAATTTGCGAAGTTGCTTAAGATGCTTTGCGTACAATCATGCTTAAGTTAGCTACTAAAAAGGCAAACGTTTCGATAAAGATTTTTCGCTAGCTAGTACCAGTCGAAGTTCTGTCTGTATGTATTTAAGTGGCAAAATATTCTAGTATACACAGCTATGAAACGTAACATTACCAGTGCACGAACACGTACCAGTATGATTTATTTAGTTCAAACTATAGACACGACACCCAAAGAAGAAGAATATGTCAATGCTTTGAGCCCTCTCTATCAAACAACTAACAACCAATCAGGAGAAGCAGAATGTGCACTGTATGAGGCAACTCCCGAGAATGTCTATCAGTATGTGGACGCTGATCACAAAACAGCAGACCCACCACCCAAAGACTTTACGTACGACTATGCTGTCGCTGATGGTCCAATGAACAATAATGATGCAACGAGAAGAGAAGATACGCCTGAGGTTAATGAAGAACTGCAAGATGATACAGAGGAACAGATAGGAGAAACGGAGGATACAAGTCAAAGCACAAAGCGACTACCACACAAGTACCACGTTCTAGAAGGACCATGACTGCTGAAGTCTTATCACAGTACTCTGAATGCTCCATTTAATTTTTATAATTGCAAAAATCCTAAATGCTTTTCAATCAAACATCGTGTTACGCCTATTAGCTAATTTTAAAGACGTATTTATTACTTTGTAACTGAATCAGTTTTAAGTTCAGTTGCATGTCATTTTATAGTTTGTAAATATTTTGTAAAAGAGATTGGGTACAGATTTTTTACGTAAAATTGATTTCCTAGAGTCTAGGACTACATTGTATTATGTTCATGCTTTTGACGTAATGTAATGACGGGTCGGTTTGTATCAGTGAATAAGGCAAATATTTCTCAGAAATCAAAGGAAATTTGATTTCAGAGGACCAAGATTCACGTCTGAAAGCTCCTTCAATTTCCTTCATCTTTGGCTTCACTTCTGGCACATATTCAACATATATATCTGGAACTCCTGGTTTGTATTTTGTAGAGAAAATAGACTATTCAAATTTTGCCTCAAACTCGTGAAAGTCTTTGGTTAACTAGCTTAAAAATGAATTGAATTTCTTGTGAATTTCGGTGGTGAAGTGACTAAATCTCGAAGGTAGCGTGTTCGATTCTGAGTAGAGTCTTCTCAATGTGACTCAGTCATGATGTGAACAGAGTACAAGTTAAAGCGAAGCTCCACCGAAAGTCGTGGGTTTTCTCCGGGTATCCCGGTTTCCTCCCAAACGGGAAGTTGACAAGGTAGGTTAGGTGATATTGGCCCACGCTAATTGTCTCATGCTGTTATTGTGACCATGCCCTTACTAACAAATAAACTTTAAACAGTCCGTAATTTGTGCGATGTCCAGATAATGGTGGGTTTCTTGGTTCATGTGTTCGGGGAATTGCGTATTGTATACCATTCATATTTCTTTTATAATATCGCACAAAAATATAAAATAGCTTTAACAATAGAGCAGTAGGAAATTTTCCGTGTTGACATTGATTTACAGTATACAAACACGGCTATCAGCCAATGAGTGGGCAGAATTAAGAAGTAATTATATTCTAATAATTCCTCGTTCTTCCTGGTCCTGGACACAAAGTGTCTTCATTAACCCCCCTGTATACTGACAATTGTTTAGTGGGGCAGAAAAATAAGTTGGCGTTAGTTAATTTAATTATTCAAGTGAACTGCCTATAAACAGGAACTAAAATACTTGGGTATTCATATTACATATAAGCGACAAAAGCAAACGTTCGCTTTCAGCACGTAAAGAAGTTTTAGTACTCGCCATAACTATTCGACATGCAGGTTCCATCATTTTCAGTGACGCTGTTTTGTGTCGCTCTGGTAACATTAATATCAGATGAAACCTATGGAAATATGGTTATAGTTCGGGGAGAAAATGATAGATTCACAAACATGTCTGGCTGTGTAAACTCGAAGGCTGCCTGTTCTGGCAACAATTGTGCCCAATGTCAGTGCGCTAAGGAACAGACATTCATACAAACAAGAGGACAATATGGCGAGTGTGTCTCAAACGATTTGATGGTCTACGCAACATGTAAGTGCATGTATATCATGTATTATACGTACAGTACGTGACTAATATACTAAGCATTTAATTCAGAAAAAAGCCTTTTATTAAATTTTAAATTTAGTCACACAAAATACAAATAAAATAGTAAAGAATATAAAGTAATTTTTATAAATCAAGTTGACAGTGCTGTCAAAATATAACCAAAATAAAGCAAAATACATATACGGAAATGTAAATATAAAACATGCATGATATATCACGCTATTGTGCAAGGTGTATCCAAACAGAATCCTCAGCGCTCACTGTTCTTTACCTAAACCATATTTTGTTACTATAGTTGAATGACTACTGTTATCAGTTTCAGTCTGGCAACAGATTAATGACAACAGCAGCAGTAACGCAATTCACGATCTTAAGGTATTTTTATTCAGACAATGGTTCACCCCTAACACATCGCATTTTTATTGACAAGCTACACGGTAATTCAATGATTACTCCCAATGATAAGTTTTGCACATCATGAAAGTGAAATTACTGTTGTTAAAAATAACAGAAAGTCTTTCACTTCCTTATTCCGTAGCTTTATCACGTTTATTAAAAACATTTAATTAAAAATTCCCCGGTAAGTGAAAATCCTTGTTCCACATGCAATGTACACGCACACGAAATATAATAAATTATTTTACTAAACCAGCTAAAAAAACTAACTTTCCCTGAGGGAGGAAACTGACAGATCGAGTACCCAGAGAAAACAAATGACTTTCAGTTGTGCTCTTTCACAGAAGGACTGGACTGTAGTCATTTCAAAGCCAATACTGAGAAACGAACCTGCGCCAAACTAGAGGTCTTATTAACACCGCATCAAAAAAACATCTTGTAAAGCACTCGTAATAAACCGACAATCTTTTGATGATGAGACGAAATGTGAACAATTCAATCTTTGGATGGCTCATTTCAAAGATTTAATGTTTTTCTCTTTCGTTGTTTTGTAGCTCATGAAGCGACATTTCTCCTGCAGCATAACAGTTTTAAACATTGTCTTTATCAAAAGAAAAGGCGATTTATTTTTCTTTTGTCTATTTTTCTGAAATTTGTCGTTCGAACTTATGACAATTGTAATTTTCATAAAACAAATAACAATTACCGCTGGCTCTGGACAAAATTCGGACAACTTTTACACTGGGAGACCTTGGAGTGTATGACTGACGAAGGGTATTACCACGACTATAACCGCATAATACTGAAGGAATGCGATAGAAATAACCAGAAACAAAAATGGAAATGTACGGGCCGTAACAAAAAATACATCCAGCTCCTTGGACGCAATTTGTATATGGACTATGGACATGACGACTATGTGGCAGTAAGACATGAAAGAACTGAAACAGCACAATGGACGCGTTATAATACGCATAAAGATGTCTGTTCAAAAGGTAATTTAAAAATCAGTGCGCAATAATGAATCAGAAACAACACAGATATACATTCACCTCCTCCGCAGGCCTTTCGATGCGGGCGGGTCGGTGCGGGCGCGAGTAATTTGTGGGAGTAAAATTTGAGAATTGCTTGCGTGACGAAAAACAACCTGCAAACTTTTTCTCTGCCCGCAACCCGTGAAACGCCTGCGGAGGAGGTAGGATATATATAGATAAATGTTACAAAACATTATCAAATTTCAATTATACATTAATTGTTATTTATTCTTTCCTAAACTGGACACTGGGTGTTGGCTACACGAAGTAAAGTTCTCTAGCGCTGAACACGGCTTGAAAAGTAATTGAAAAGTAATATGTTTTCTTCCTAGCTGTGGGATGTGAAATGTTTGCAGATGGTTCTTCGCTCATCATTCTTAACAAAACAAAATGTGAAGAACACTCAGAATGTTCAGGAGAAAAGAAAATCGATTTAACGAAAACTGGATGCAGTATTTTGCCAAATAAAACTCAATATTTACACAATGATACATGGAGAGCATTGGAAATAAAGAATGGAAGTTTTGAGATGACAACTGATCACCACAGACCATCTCTAAAGGTATTTGTAGTTGTAACGTTGCCTAAACAAAACTAGAAGCTTGAAGTTAACTTATCTTTCTCAGGCACTCACCCTATACAGTATACACCATGTTGCTAATAAAGCTAATCTTTTAACTATTGGTTTTTTTTTATTTACAGTGGAACTTGAGTGAAACTCCTAAAAACTGGAGAGGCTTATTAGTCAAGATACAATTCAAATGTTATGATTGGAATGGCAAAACTGAACATTGTGTCGTGATAAAATATGCTGGAACATTTGAAGGTAAGCGACATGTTACGAAAAAATCTGCTACATGACTGAAATATATGCAAAAAATATTATACTACAAAACAAAAACATAACAAAAAATATTTCAACATGCAGGTTTCAACGATCTCGACGACAATAATAACAAAGACAGTGAGAGTCACAAGAGTGGAAACAACAACACTAAAAAAACTATCATCATAGTTGTTTGTGTGTTAGTGGCCTTGGTGATAACTGGCGTCACAATATTCCTCATATACAGATACAGAAACAGGTAAACTACTTTAATAGTGACAGTACTCGTATGCAATGAATTCAGCCATTCACTGAGACAAATTCAACAAAATCTGGTAACTATATGTATTATAATTTACGATTTTTATATTATTTTGGTCAATATAAAGTTTGACTCAGTGAATGCTCATGATTTAGGATCGATTTCGAAACACTTTTGACTACATATTTCACAAAGTTTTTTACCTTTATAGGTTCGTCCGTTCAAGGAAAACGAACACGGAAAGTAGAGGTATATTTTTAATTTATTTTGTTCTTTACCACTATCTTCGTCATTTTTCAAAAAATGTCCGTCAACCACATAATCCCCAACGGGTTTCAAGACAAAAGCGGTATTTCAGTAATATATTGATTGAATTTTATACTATAGACGCGAAACCCAAAGAAGACGTTTATGCCAACACTTCGAATCCTCTCTATCAAACAAATAACAACCAATCAGGGCAAACAGAATGTTCACTGTATGAGCCAGCTCCTGAGAATGTCTATCAGTATGTGGACGCTGATCACAAAACTGCAGACGCACCACCCAAAGACTTTACGCACGCGTATGCAGTCCTTGATGGTCCAATTAACAAGACAGCTGAAAGTACACCTGAGAACAATAAAGAACTTTAACGTGACAGAGAGGAGCAGACAGGGAATACTATGGATACAAATGAAAGCGCCGAGTCATCACATATATACCACGTGCTGCAAGAACCATAAAGTCGCTGACTTTTAGACCTAGCTATTAACCAATTGTGAACCTTATGCTAATACCACTTTGAAAACATGGTTATTCCGGTATTCCTGATTAATTTTACTGAATTTGATTGCACGTTATTTACTAGTTTGTATATATTTTTCTAAAAGAAATTGTGTAAAGACTTTTACTGCTGTTCATGGTAAAACCATGTCTAAATATGTAGAGAAAAACATATATGTAGAGAAAAAAAAATGGAACAAGATATGTAAAGTTTTTCTTGAGTAGCGAACCAAGGTGAAATTAAGTAAGAAGTTGAGGGCAGCATATTTTTGTGAAGAGGCCAACTACGGAATGAAACTGGCTTATCCACTCAGGAACTGATGAACATCCGGAATGACTGCGAAGAAGGAGCGCAATATTAGTATAAATGACGTCAAACTAACTATGACATACTCAATAACTTAAATTTATGGGCAAATGTAACTAGTTTTGAAGTACCTCGGTAAAATAAATAAAAAGGTTGCATATAAACTACATAATACGTTGCTTGAACGTTTTATCCGAGATTTTCAATGAAAATATTAAACTATATTTGGCACTTTAATTGTAGATGTGACAGGATTGCGGCCATTCATAGGTCTAAAAGCCATAATGTCTGGAAAACGTCTTTGTAAATTGTGTTCTATCCTCGTTTGACCGCACATTACTTGTGTCGCCGTTTCCTGGAGCAGATTTAAGTGATTACGATTTTTGCAGTGTGTATTGTTTTGTTTCCGCTATTAAAATCATTTACGTTGGTTTCTATGAGTTTTTACTTCAAAGCAAATCAACACAGCAGGAGAGCTTGCGCGATCGCAATACATCGTTTAATACATCGTTTAAAACTGAAGCTATTCAGTCTCAGGGAAGTTCCCAATATGCCACTCTCGTTACCAAAACCCGCATTTTTCAGTATTTTGGTAATATTAGCATTACACCAAGTCCTGATACACGGTAAGAACATCAGTATCATAAGAGGAGAAAAAGATGTGTTCACCAATTTGGCCGAATGTCGACTTGCGAAAGCTGTTTGTTTTGACACAAACTGTACAAATTGTCAATGTAAGGGACTAAACGAAACCTATGTTCAAAGAAGAGGCAAATACGGGGAATGTGTACGAAATGAGTACTTCGCTTATGCAACAGGTAAGTGGCTTGTTTATGTAGCTAAGTGCATTAGACCTTTGCCGTGGGTTTCTTTACTTTCTTGATTGTATCAATATCAATGCAATTTCATACACGTTTATCCTTTCTGTCTATATTTTGTCCAATGCACCGTTTTCACGTCATTATTTTTCAATGGCTTCTATGTAGCATGCATTCACGAAGATCGGTTACTTTGAGATACACTAAAATCATCAAACATACAAATAAGAGGATTGGATAAGAATATACCAATAACGATAAGCTATTTCGGCTATATACAGCTTCAACTATATGCGTGTTTATCAGTTTATGTATTCTGTGAACTAAGTTACAACTTAACAAAAACTAATTCATCTTCTAGCATACAATTCTTCATTCCTTGTGCAAGACAACAAGGAAACTTTGTGTATGTATTATTATGAAATACCGAACTACAGGTCAGTAAAACATGTCTGCAAATAGATGTACTTACGTTATAACGTAAAATCTGTATAATTTAGCAAGTCAGGGCACACAGATTGGGAATTTTGCAATATACAGACAAACAAACGACTTTCCCCATTAATACAAATAATTTAGGTGCTAAATACTCAAAAGCATTAATTGGACATTTTCAATATACAGTTGCCTTTCCTTCGAGATGGTCATATACGATTTTAAAGTGTTTAACTTTAGATTATTTTACAGTAAATCCATTTTCTCCGATTCCATCTTAAGAATTGAATTATCTTAAGAATTGAATCACGATATGTTATCCTAACACCAGGTATTCTAATTCGTGGGCGCCACCTAACTTTAGTCTCCTAGTCAAATAGTCACCTTGGTATAAAATTCTTTGTTTACTATAAGAGATTTCCTTCCGACATCACAGACATTAATCGGCAATGATTCAACTGACAATAGTCCGCACAAGCGGCAGTCTGCACCTTCATAAAGAGACTTTTTTGAGTTTGGGAAAGGGCTTTTTGAGTTACCAACTAATTATCACACAAATGAGTTTCAACGCAGGAGGTGTGCGGAATTCTACAAAACTTCCTTGATAATTCATCTAACGTCTTTCCTCATAACTTTGTATTATTGAAAAAGTCTGTTTTTAAAAGGCCTGCATGCATTGCTGACGCAAACAAAGAGCACTTTTAAAAATTACCCACGCAGGCTCCATGCATAGGGCTCAAAAACAATACCAACATGCTTCGCACGCGCTTTTAAGCCAACTATAGATGATAATAACCAAGTGAACCAATTGGTCATGATATTAGCAGAAGCTTCCCCCTGGACATGTTTAAAAACAGTATATTTCCTGGGGGGGACTGCTCTTGTTCACAGCACTTGTTACGATGACGAATAGCGCTTACACTAAAAATCTTGAAGACTTTTGTATTAACTTTTCTGTGATATCATGGACAATTTATGTTATGTACGCTTTGTCTTGCAGATATGTTCATGCAAATCTCAAATGCAACAGCAGTGTTTTTACACAACGGTGGTTATGGACAAAACATGGACAACTTTTAAACCTAGATACTTTGCAATGTGCCACCGCTGCCTGGAGGATACTCGAGGACAAATACTACATTCTCTTACTTGAGAAATGTCGTGAAAATGACAAGAGACAAGTGTGGAAGTGTCGGCAAAATGATCCGTATTACATTTGGCAGCAACAGTCGGGAGGGTATTTGCACTACGGAAACTATTATTCTTATATAACCAGTTATGAGGAGAAAAGCGAATCTCTTAAATGGAAACGTTATGGTTCAAGTCAAACTCTGTGTTCAGAAGGTAATATTACATTGTCGTGTCAATGAATGCCATGCAAATATATTTTGAGTTTTGTTTGTGATATCCAAGTACATTTTACGATGAAATATAAGATGAAACAGTGAAAAACTCCAATACTATCATCTTGAAAGGTCAAGATTTGAATTATTCAAAAAACAAAACATAGAAATTTGCCTTTATTTGACATGAATTTGAAAAAAAGTCAAAATATCGCCATAATTTTTGTGTGTTGTTTTTTGAATAACTCAAATCATCAGTTTACAAGGTGATAGTCGAAGTTTGTTTCGTCTTATATTTAACCAAATTATCTGCGGGGAAAGGACATGCAATATGTGTTTTATCATATATGTGTACTGTACAAAAACCGGATTACTCTGACTCGAGATGTCCCCACATTCTACCACATTGGTAGCATGGATTTAACCCTATTCACGAAAGTAGTGACTAAAGTAAAGAAGAAACTAACAGGTTTCAATTTTTTACAATTTAAAACCATAGCAAACTAACCTCAGTTTTTCGTCAATGAACGCATTAATCAATAACTCCTCCACTTTCCTGTTTCAGCCGTCGGTTGCGAGACTTTCCAAGATGGTTCTTCTCTTGTTATCTTAAACAAAACATCAACATGTTTAGGAATGTCTGAATGTTCAGGACAGAAGGAAATAAATATTGGCAAGAATGTCACCGAATGTTTTCTCGTGTCAAACAAAACGCAATATTTACACAAAGATGGGTGGAAACGTTTATTAGTAGAAACAGAAAGTTTGGATATAGTGGCGATAGAAAACCGAGTTTTGTTAAAGGTACTGAAGTTCTTCACGTGCAATGTTGGCAGAAATATCTGGGGTGAATTCATATCATAGGAATTCATACGCTTTGGAAATAATGAAGTCATGTATACGTCAGATGAGGAAAAAGTTCTACCGTTTATAACGGATGCAGATTTTAACGTGATTCACGTGATTCCTCGTAAATACCTCTACGTCTTCAAACTATTTTCTTTTAATAGACACTTCCTAGTTTGCTTCTGCAGTCTCCACGAAACACTATCTGCAGTGTAGACTACGAAGCACTAGCTAAGAGAAGCAGTTATAATGCCCAGAGAAAAAAGGGAAACGAAGAAGGCCAGAAGGCTTAATGATGTTGATATAGATGATACAGTAGAATGATTACTGCGAAAGCAGACTAATATATGTATTTGAAAAAAAGTATTTCATCTTGTAAAATGTGTTCATTTTAATAGTGGAACTTGATTGAAACTCCAAGAAGCTGGAAGGGACTGATTGTTAAAGTTCAATTCCAATGTAAGAGCCAAGAAGAGGTCCAGAAATCTGAGAAAAATTTTGCTGACAATTACTGTGTGCTTCTTAAATACACGGGACAATTCACTGGTATGTATGTTTATAAAAGGTGATAAATTTTGGACTAGAAAGCAGCTGGTGTGAGACTATATGCAGCAAAGTTCACCATGTAAGCCAGTTAGATTATTATCAGATTATTGTACCCAAAAAATGGTTGGGATTGTTACCATTAGGGTTTGGGTCAGGGTTCATTAAGTATTGGAATTAAAAAACGTAAATTGTAACCAGTAATTGAATGGGATTACAGCGTTCGGATCGACTGCAAAGTTTAACTCTCGTAGTACCGGCATATTTAAGTTGTACTTAGTAGAACAAAATTCAAATATATTTCACAACGTCTTGCAAAGCTGATATTGATTCGTTTTTAAAGGATTTGACAAATCTGATGGGGATGAGAAGGGTGGAAAAGAAAACGAAGACTCTGACCAAGCCAAAATAATCATTGTTTGTGTTTTTGTTGTTGTTGCCTTTGTTGTCGGAGTGCTCCTATTCCTGGCATACAGAAACAAGCACAGGTACCAGCCAACTTGTTTGAATATCACGAGTTCGTTTTAATGCAATCAAAATAACGAATGAAAATGCCAGTCAAAGAAAAGTATACTCCACTTTCACTAAAATTAAAAGCGTTTACGACACTTTGCACGTCAATTATATTTCAAATTTAGATGTCCACAATTGTCAAAACTAGAAATGTACACCTCAGCGGCCTAACTTGCCCGCTTATATACAGTTCTAACTTCAACACAAAAAACTATTTTTCCTTTTTGGTAGATTAACCAAGATGCTCAGAAGAAACGTCGCAAAACCACGTATGAATAGAATAATGATCTTTCAAAATTCTGAAACTCTCATTTTCAAATAAAATTTGGTATAATCTTATTTGGTTTCTTTTTCTACCCTACTTTAAACACAGATAAAACAAGACATGTCTCCCGGGGACAAATGGCTGCTGCTGCCAAAAATCCTATCTACGATTCAAACGAAACAAGATCCGCGCAAAAGGACTGTGAACTTTACGAAACAGCAGATTCCGAGCCTGTCTACCAGATTGCGACCGCTGGCCGAGAAACCGAGCCGCAACTAGAATCGAATTTAAAATACGACTACGCTGCACCAGATGACCATCATGGTCAGCGGACAGGCTTCAGAAAACACGGACATTCAACGGTCGATAACAAAGTAGATCGACATACATCAGAAATGGAAAATACTGAACAACCATCACCAATTTATCATGTGCTTGAGAATAATAATCTTGAGACCAATTAAATATTAGAAAATAAGCTATTCAGTAATTGTTTAATAATGCATTCATAGAGCAGTTGAAAAACTGCAAATTCATGGTAGGGATTTGTCTAATTCATTGGTATGTATGGAATCCCAAGATCTTGCAGACATTTTCCATATACGGAAAGATGCAATTATTACGGGATATTCATCCATTCTGCTTCTAGTAAAGGTCCATAGACGTTTGATATTTACAGCTGTATACATAGTTATTTATAATTTCATTTGAAATAGAATATTCCTGCTCGATATTTTGCCATGTTCTGCAGGTCACGTCTCTCTACAAATCGCTTTGATACCTTCTGAAATGAAAACATTGGAATTGTAAATCCTCTCAGAAATGCAGGAGGATATTTAAACGTTTGCATCCGCTTGTTTACAAGAAACAACACGTACAATGCTCATTTTGTTTGTCAACCAGGCAAACAACGCAACAGTAAAAAACCCAAATCAGAACAGAAAATACAATAAGTCTTGCTTCAACAAGAAGCTGGAATCAAGACATTGAAAATGTTGTCAAAACCAACTACTTTCTTCATCCTCGTGATAAGCTCACTAACATTCTATCAAACAAACAGCCAGGATTTTGGTGTTATAAGAGGAGAGAAGGATGTGTTTGGAAATCTAGCAGAAAATAATTGTTCGTCTTCAAAAGCTACTTGTTTGAACAGGAACTGCACGTACTGTCAATGTCAAAATGGGACTACTTTCGTTCAAACAAGAGGAAAATACGGAGAGTGTGTTGAAAATGAGTACTTGGCTTACGTGACGTGTAAGTAACTTGATGGACGCAGATAACAGACATAAATTTTAGTATACTTGTGACTTGAACTGTCTGTCTAAACATCATTCGGATTCTCGCATGTCAATGGTGTGTGTGCATGACCATGTCTTGTAACTTAGATAATACAATATCGATACTTTTCCTATCAAAATATACTGATCTAAAATACGACGTAATATCGATTTCTTTAAAATCTTCTTCTCCATACTTTTTTTTAGTATTCAATACATCTGTAGAATTAAAAACATGTAATAAAATATAATGATTTGATGAATTTAGCATCAAATTTGTCATTCCTCGCACAAGAGACTACAAAAACATCGTGTTTGGACTATCGTTTGCTCAACAACAGGTTTGTAAAGTTACATGATATTAAATGAAATAATACCTCCTAACAAATCCATACATCTTATATGCGAAATACAATAGTTTACGCAAAAAAATTTACATTTTCTGATGCGTACAAGCCAAAAAGTTTAATAATTTGATCAGGAGCTGGAACTCCAAAAAAAATTAATTTTTCCAAAAAATATTAATTTATATTGTATTAAATTTATATTATTATACAAATTGAAGTTATATTTATCTTCCTTGGTTGCAGAATAGTCACATGGGATAAGTGCAACGTTAATGCAGCATCTCAACGATGGTTATGGACCAAGCGTGGACAACTTTTCAATTTGGACACGCTAGAATGCATTACTGTGGACGATGCACCAATAAACAGTAGATCCCATTTTTTATCACTTCGGAAATGTGTTTCAAACAACAGGTACCAATTATGGGAATGTGGCCGAAATGACCCGCATGACGTTTGGCAAGGAAAATCGAAGGGATATTTGCACATTGATCGTAAATGCGGAATCCACGCATTCAGTCATTTAAGGAAAGCTGATACATGGAAACGATACGACTCGAACCAGTCTCTTTGTTCTGAAGGTAAAGTAGTAGCTACTGGGACGAGGTATTTCTGTTTTCCTACACACGAAAAGCTCATTAACAGACAAGCAGTTTTCTGAACCCAAAATTGAATAAAAAGTAATCAGCTAACTTCATTACCTTGTCTCACTCATACACGGATAACTAACCATCAATATAAACAATGATATTTTGTACTGTTTCAGCGGTTGGGTGCGAGACCTTCAAGGATAATTCATCTCTTATTGTGTTGAATCAGACTAAACAATGTGAATACAAATCCGACTGTTTGGGGAAAAAAGAAATTAATGTTGGCAGAAATGTCACAAAATGTTTGCTCTTGCCAAATCAAACACAATATTTCCACAAAGATAAATGGCAACTTTTGTTAGCGAAAACAGAAAGTTTCGACGTCGTGATCAGTGGAAACAAAACTTTGTTAAAGGTATTCAATTTATATCTTTTACCTTATCTCGATATTTAACCATATCTCGAAAGTAAGGCCACGCATTAAGCAGTTATAGTATTAACAGTTGAAGAATTAACTCACAGCAACTTTCGCACGTTTTAGTGGAATTTGGCAAAAACTCCAAAAAGTTGGAGTGGTCTAATCGTAAAAATACAATTTCAATGTGATGGCCATGGAAAGGATAGGAGAAAAATGACAAACCATTGTGTTTTGATCAAATATAATGGACGCTTTACTGGTACGTGAGTAAAAAGTGAAAGTTTAAACATTTAAAGATAAGTCATTCCGGAATTTCGTGCTCGCTCTACATGTTGTGAGAAACCTATGCCTCTAACTGCATCCTGTTAAAGTTTTTTATGACTCCACACGAGATTTAAAACAATGATTAACCCAGCAGATTTTATACCAATTAATATGAGATTTTATTTTCAGCATTTCGAACCAGTCCTAGAGATGACAACGTGGTCGTTGTTGTTGTCTTAGTAATTCTTCTTGTCCTTGGAATTAACGTTCTGGTATTCTTTGCGTACAGAAAAAAAGAAAGGTATTCACCGTAGAACTGTACATTGACTGTCATCAGTCTCAAATTGATATTCAATAAACATCTTTGGATAAGAGCTATAGTTCTCACAGAACTAGAAAACTGTTCACTGACACAAGAATTGTTAACTCTACTCACCATAACTCCAGTGAATAACTGTTAATAGCTAGACTTTTTCATATTCACGTCAAATGCAGAAAATTAATGTTACATGCAATATGATTGGCTCAACATTGTGCCTTAGCCAATCAAACGTCACGTAACAGCTCGCATCCACATTTGACGTCATAATCAGAAAGGTTCATTGAATGTTCACATTTTATTGATAGGCTGGCCACCTTAGTTGGACGATGTATAGAAAAACCAGGTATAAAATAGTTGCTAGACAAGTTATGTATGAATCTTGCAATGCGTTGTTTATTCTATATTGTTATATAATGACAAACATTGCTGCTTTAAGCAACATATAATTCAATAATTTACAATGCACTTTTCACATAAAGACGATCAAGAGCGCAGAAATGACCCAGAAATTTCTGCTCCTTGTGTATATAACCATATAACATTCCAGTTTTGAATAAAATACTACAATTAATTTTTTTATTATGAAGGAAAAGATCACAATGCATCTGAATTATCTAATGCGACAACCGATAATCCCCAACTAATGCAGAGAGATTCAGAAGCAGAAGCTTACGTAATACCATTAATACCAAATTTGCTTTATCACGCATTTGACGCGCAACCTGAGAGTCCCAAATACGAACGTCCTCGAGACGAAACATTTGAATATCCTAACTTATCCTTCAATAATCAGCACAACATTCCCTCAGTTGGTGGGCTGAGACCAAAGAATAAACCTGGGGATCCTGAAGAAATATATTCCGATATCGGTGCAACAAACGATGGGTACACCCAACTTGCACGACAGCCATTAAACATCGAAAGTGCAAAGTATGCTTACACGCATCTAATCTACTTTCAAAAAGAAAAAGGAGAGACAAATATCACTGAAAATATAAAAGAGAATGGTAAATCAATAAATCCAGAAGAATCAATGAATCCAGAAGAATCAATGAATCCAGATGAACCAATGAATCCAGATGAACCAATGAATCCAGACGACGACGACTACATATACCCCAACTGGAAGGCCAACATTAAAGAACAATGAATAAGGAATACCTAACCAATACATAATTTTAATTAAAGTGAACAACCAAGCACAATAGAGAAAACCGATGCAAACCAGATTTGTTGCATGTTGACATAATAGATCGTAATAACAACTTCATTAAAGCTAGATAATTAAATGAAATTTAATCTCTAACTGAAGAAGCTCAGTAGAAACAATGATTAAACAGCAAGCCGAAAATAATATTGCATGCAGTGCCCAAATAAAGAAAAATCTAATATAATTTGAATTTGAATTGTGCCGAATTGTTGATCTCATGTAAGTTTAAATCAGTTTATAGACTTTTTGAAAAATACACTTAGGTGTATTCGAAAATTTCCTTGAAAATGTTGTGGACACATAATAAGTAGACGCGAAAAGGGAACTTGTTCAAAATTACTTTCATAAATTACAGAAATATCATAGAAATATATAGAAATAGTTTATAAAATATTACTGAATGTAACCTGCACCAAAAAATTCATAAAGATCTTTATAAGTATTTTTGAAACATAATTTGCAGTGTTATACGAATTCATCTCCGTTTCCCTGCCCTTCTCTATGAGGTTATATATAACCACTTATTATATTAATTAATAAAATATAATTCCTGGCTATTTACCAGTGTTTTTATTATATCAGACAGGTCAAAAGAATCAGTCAAAATAGTTTATACAATTTGTCAAACTAAAACATTGAGGAATGTCAATCTTTTCATAAACGTAGGAGGGTCTACAGACGTCAGTTTGCGTCTATTAACAAGAAACACGTTCGGCTGGTGATTTTGTTTGTCTACAAGATAAACAGTCGCCTACCGTGCATGCAATGAAAGCAAAATTAGCGAAAACATAGCAAATCATGCTTAACCTACAGAAGAATCAAGACAATGCTGCTTTCAATGTCAGAACTAACTGGATTTTTTATGCTGGTAATTTGTTCACTTACATTCTACCAAACGAACAGCCATGATTTTAATATTATAAGAGGAGAGATGGATGTATTTACAAATCTAGCAGAAAGCAACTGTTTGTATTCCAAAGCTGATTGTTTCAACAAGAACTGCACGTACTGTCAATGTCAAAGTGGGACTACATTCATTCAAACAAGAGGAAAATACGGAGAGTGTGTTGAAAATGAGTACTTGGCTTACGTGACGTGTAAGTAACTTAAAGTAAAGGCGTATGTGTGACAGACATAAATTTCATATTGGCTTGCATAAGCTTGCATGCGACTACGTCAGATCAAACATCAAAATCATTTCTGATTTTCACATGTGCGCACGGCTATTTCTATTACAATGCACTAACTTCCCCCATCGAAATATATTGATCAAATGGCATAAAATAGGATAAATACGATAAAATCATGCCATTTGTGAAATAACATAACATATAATATCTCGTATAATGTACATGATAATTGCAACATATCAAGGCCAACCTACACGATAAGATTATTTTATACGATTCGTATTCTGGGGTATGGAAACGAATGCGGGCGACCCAATCCCTGTTGATTGGATTAGGACGGCATGTAAAATATGTCGTTTTAACGTACGTACGCTTGATTTCATACGCCAGAATGCGAATCGCATACGACAATCGTACTGTGTAGATTGGCCTTTACATACTGAAAATTTACTAACATACTAAATTGTAACAAATATCACATGTTGTACAATGTCAACTAATTATTAATTAAGCGTAACTTGCTATTCATTTGTAGCATATATAGAATAGCCACAAAGAGGAAATTTTATTAAATCATTATTATTTATTATTATTATTAAATAGGACATAATGACTATTTTCGCCCTACTCCTATATTTGATGCTTCTGCACAATACCCCTTCTCAAAAATCAGTATGTACTTGTAGGATTGAAGACATGTAATAAAATATGATTTCATTTAGCATCTAGTTTGGCATTCCTTGCGCAAGATACCAAAAACAAAACGTGCTTGTCTCATTGCATATCACCTCAACAACGTGAAAGGTTTGTGAAGTTATGCGTGAGATTTTTTAACCCTTAAAATTACTAGTACATCCCATGGGCAAAACGGAACAGTTTGTAACGAGAAAAATATTTAAATGCACGTACTTAATTTCAATTTCACATGGAAGGTATGAGTTCTTTCAATTACCTGAAACGATACACGAAAATCGACTGTTCGAGCGACAGGCCCTTTGTCGAGAACTTAGGCTACCAACGAAGGCCATTCGTTAGAAACGTCGGTTTTCTCTTCATCGTTTCAGGTAAATGAAAGGATCCATACCTCTCGTGTGCTATTAACTGCATTACCTACACTGGCAACGTCACTTTGAGATACTTGTAATTAACCTTCTGTATAGATTATTAGGTCAATACATCCATGAATCTCACCGTAGTTTACCTGTTTTGACGCGTACCCTTATATAAGGCCACAAAGTTGAATTTGAAAAAGAACTCGATCAAATGAAACTCCGACATATACTCCGACTACACATAAATATGTGGAGTAAGTTCCATGATGAGAAATGCATCAATATAATTTTTTCCAAAACTCTCTTTTTTTAATAAGACTGCTAATATGCTTTCAAGACACTAGAAGAACTTTTCTGAATATAAGTTTTTATTCTGCATATATATTGTTAGTCGTTGTTTTGTCTTTGTCAAATAGGCGAATTTAGCTCTTGTATCTACTGTGGAATTGTCAATATCTTTGAGTAAATCTTGCTCAAACAAACTAGATTTTTTAAATCAAATTTAATTTATATCTATCTTACTTGGTTGCAGAATAGTCACATGGGATAAGTGCAACGTTAATGCAACATCTCAACGATGGTTATGGACTAAGCATGGGCAATTTTTTAATTTAGACACGCTAGAATGCATCACTGTGGGGATGGAACTATATAAAAAAACATTTCATTACTTATCACTCCAGAAATGCGTTTTACATGACAGGCACCAATTATGGGAATGTGGTCGAAATAACCCGCACGACGTTTGGCAAGAAAACTCGAAGGGATCTTTGTATATTAAGAATAAACATGGTTACTTCGTAGTTAGTCACTTAAAGAAATCTGGTACATGGAAACGTTATGGCTCCAACGACTCTCTTTGTTCTGAAGGTAAAGTAGTACTATGACGAGGTTTTACTATTATGTTATTTGTCTGTAAATATGTATTGTTGTTTATTTTAGTTGCTAGAGTCATGATTCAAGTAGCCGGTTGTAAATTAATGCCTTATTAATAAGCCTTAATACGCGAGATTTACAATTGTTTGTATCCCAAAAAGAAAATAATTCAATAAAGTTTCCATTGTTATTATTATTATTATTATTATTATTATTATTATTAATAACCTTAGAAATAACATTGAACGTAAACAATCTAAATACGCAGCACTAATTCAAGATCAAATGAATCATTTCAAAACAGTTAAATTTGTTAATTTATCTGTTAGTGCGCTTGGTGTTTTTGACCAGGAATCGTCTCCTTTCATTGAAATGCTTAAAAAACTGAATTTAGATAGTAACCATCAAAAGTATGTAATAAGGAAAATTATAAACATCGCTTATAAGATCAACGTACAACATCTTGCTGTCGAGACAAAGAATGGTCGAATTTAAATTAATTTTTATATACTTATATATAGCCATTTTATTGCAGTAATCCAAGTAGCCGATTGTAAATTACCTTTTTAAGCGAGATTTGCAATTGTTTGTACATAAGAAAAATAGTTCAATAAAGTTTCCACTATTATTATTATTTTTATTATATTCATATTTAGCCAGGATACCCACATCACAGAAGTGTTTTTCATTTTTTAATTTAATGTCCCAAACACCTAAAGCTGACTAACTGATAAACAGTTTTCTGAACCCAAAATTTTATTTCAGGGAACAGTTAACTTTACGTTTTACTTATCTTAGTGATACACAAATAACTAACCATTAATAATAATTGTACTGTTTCAGCGGTTGGGTGCGAGACCTTCAAGGATAATTCATCTCTTATTGTGTTAAACCAGACTAAACAATGTGAATACAAATCCGAATGTTTGGGGGAAAAAGAAATTAATGTTGACATAAATGTCACAAAATGTTCGCTCTTGTCAAATCGAGCACAATATTTTCACAAAGATGAATGGCACCCTTTGACAGTGGTAGAAACAGAAAGTTTCGACGTCGTGATCAGTGGAAACAAAACTTTGTTAAAGGTATTCATTCCATGATTTACATATATCTCAAAAGCAAGGCTCTGCATTAAGGAGTTACAGTATTAACGGTTGAAAGTGCTGACTCACTGCAATTTTCCGCACGTTTTAGTGGAATTTGGCTAAAACTCCAAAAAGTTGGAATGGTCTAATCGTAAAAATACAATTTCAATGTGATGGCAATGGAAAGGATAAGAGCAACACCACAGACCATTGTGTTTCAATCAAATATAGTGGACGCTTTACTGGTACGTAAGTGAACAGTGAAAGTTTAAACATTTAAAGATAAGTTATCCCGGAATTACGTGCTGGCTGTGCATTTTGTAAGAAATCTATGCCTCTAACTGCATCCTGTTAAAGTTTTCAAAAGTTTATAACTTCTACACGAGATTTAAAACAATGATTAACCCAGCAGATTTTATACCATTAATGTGAGATTTTTTCCTGACCAGCATTTCGAACAAGTCCTAGTCCCATAGAGAAGAACATAAATAATGTTGTTTGTTTTCGTTTGTACAGGGAATGATAACCACATCAGAGATGAAAATGTGGTCATTGTTGTTGTCTTAGTAATTCTTCTTGTCCTTGGAATTAGTGTTCTGGTATTCTTTGCATACAGAAAAAAAGAAAGGTATTCACCGTAGAACTGTAGCTACATTGACTGTCACCAGTCTCAGCCTAAAAAGAACTATGTTCTCACAGAACTAGAAAACAGTTCACTGCATGATACAAGAATCGTTAGCTTTGTTTATCATAACTTTAATAAATAGCTAAACCTTTTTCCTATTCACGTCTGATGCGGACAAATCAATGTTACATGAAATGTGATTGGCTCCACATTGTTTCCGAGCCAATCAAGCATCGTGTAACATCTCACATCCGCAGTGACGTCATAACGAGAAAGGTTTATCGAATGTTTATATCTTATTGATAGACTGGCTACCTTAATTCGACGATGCAGATGGAAACAAGGTGAAATATTTGTTGCTAGCAGGTTACCAGACAAGTTATTATAGATAAATAGAATGGTCCATAAAAAGAAATGGGAAAAATTGACAAGTGCAAAGAGAACACGGATATATGAATATCCCCCAATGATCGATGCTGAATTATGTTGCTTGTCTTATGTCGTGGTCTTGCTTATCAAAGTTTCACTTTTATTCCTTAACCACAGACAACGGAAGACCTTCGTCACCTGAAGAGAGGTCTGGTGCAAGTATTAATCCAATCTACCATTCCTGCACGATCAAAGACAAAGCCAAAAGTGACTGCGAGCTATATGAGACAGCGGACTCCCGACAAGTCTACCATTGCCCTGGTGATGAAATCAGGAACCAGCCGCCAGAGAATGTAAGCTATTCCTATGCTATACCACACGATCTACCGAGAATTGGGCTACCTCAATGTGCACCGCAAGCTCACGAACCAAACCAATCCCCTCCTGTGTATCACGTTCTTGAAGGCGAAAGTAAAGTCTGAAACGTCGCAAATGAATTATATTCGATGTGATCTATAATACTGGTTTACTAAGCTACGTTAGAAATCTTTATATAGAACCATGTTACCATGATTAACATTTTAGCAGTAAAGTCTGAAAACGTCGTAATTAAACTAGTTTACGGACCAACATTATAGATCTTTAGAACCATAATGAACATTCATTCTTGCAGCAGTTATGTCTGAAAACGTCGTAATTAAATTATATTTGATGTGATTAAATGTTTAATACTGGTTTACTGAGCTGCATTAGAATTTTCTAGACTCATGATCAACATTCTTGCAGCAAAGTGAAGTCTGAAAACGTCGTAGTTAAATTATATTTGATGTAATTAAATCTGTAATACTGGTTTACTGAGATACATTAGAAATCTTTAGACTCATGATCAACATTCTTGCAGCAAAGTGAAGTCTGAAAACATCGTAATTAAATTATATTTAATCTAATTAAATCTGTAATGCTGGTTTACTGAGCTACATTAGAAATCTTCAGAACCATGATTAACATTGTTGCAGTAAAGTAAAGTCTGAAATGTCGCAAATGAATTGTACTTGATGTGATTAAATCTTTAATACTCTTGCTGATCTACATTATAGAAATCTTTGAAAACATGAACTGCATTCTTATCACTGTATGATCGAAAATTATCCTGACAATAAACCTAAAGATATTAAATACATAGATAGATACTTTATTTGAATTCATAACATTAACATATAAATATATTGAACATTCTAAAGTTTCCAGCAGCTGTCTTAAAATCCTTCCATTAATCCATTTTACAGTGTTTCTTATTTCATCAGGCAAGGCATTCTATTCCTTCACTTGCTACATAAAGTGTTGATTTGAGTCCTTAATCCGTGGAGTTAACCCGAGGCAAAACTAATTTGTTAGTGCCTCCTGAGTTCTTAATGTTGTCCCTCAACTTAAACATGTTCGTAATATAAGAAAGTAATTGATTACTCAGGACATTAACTTAATTAATTACCTCTATCAAACATATATTGTGACAAATTAGAAATATTGATCACCGAAATATGCCAAATAATTACCACATTTTGATTTTAATGTAAAATAAATAGTATAGATTCATGGTATTATCCTGAAAGTTTGCGTTGTGCAAAGAATTTGTTTAAGGATACCTCTAAAGTTTTTACTCATTATTGCGATATTCTTAAACTGTTAAACAATTCATACAGACTATAAAGTGATTGGATGAAGTCGAAAATCTTTGGTAAATGAACTTGCCGGTGCTACAACATATGATCTAGAACTTTATCATTCTTCACGGAAACCTTGAAGTAGGAAATATCTGAAACACCACCTCAACGAAACTTGCCTACCATTGATAAGGAAATGAAGAATTTGCGAAATGGTGCTAAAAATATTGCCTATAGTTACCACCACAAACATAAACATAAGCCGCTCTACTAGACTACAGTTGCTCTACAATTTCCTGTTTCTATATAAATAATCTCCTAACGATTACATGGCATCATTAAAATATAAAGACTCGCCTGAAATGCTACAATATTTGCAAATGATTTATAGTGACTGAAAATGGTCGCCCTTACAAAAAATCAACACGATACATGTATTCAAGACTTTCAATAAATATCACTAACTCGTAATGAGATGTGAAATTTATGTAAAATCTACGTCAGGTCATTTCGGAACATGTGTGGAATTTTCGTAAGGACGAATGTAAACTGGATGTAAACCTGGCTTCATTATTTCTCTAACTATAAATCCTTTGTCTCGTTCTGTACATCTATAATTGGTCCTCAAATACAGAACCCCATGCAAAGGCGATATCTTTATAGAAAAACTATAAACTCAAAAATCAAAACACTTTTTCAAACGCTGCATAGCTATCAATCTATCATGCGAATATCCTCAATTTGCTTCTAGTTTGCGTATACGTTGCTTAGCAACAATCATATTAGCCCAGAATAGCGAGAATGTGGTTTATATCCCGCGTAATGATATAACCCACGATGTTTATATCATAGATACCAAACGCTGTGACGTTTCCTCAGCAACTATACAACAGTTTCTCTTGAATAACCACAATGGGATTGTAGATGTTGGCAGATCTGGTTAATTGAAGTAGCTAAAAGCATTTTTGTATGAGAATTAGTTTATATCTAAAAAGTGTACAGCGAACTACATGAAGTAGAAGGAACTATACAGGAAACTATGAGAGATTATACAAGGACTTTGAGTGAATTATAAGTAACATCTCAAAGCTTGCGTGACTTATACTAGCTGCTGTAGGCTAAGCATCTTATATAGATAATAGTCCTTTAACGACCCCTTAACGACTTCAGCCCTTTGATGAAAGAATATTTTTAGTTCTCATATCATATTTACCCTTTGCATATATAGAGGCGTTCTATATGCATACACTGGTCGACAAAAATCAGTGAACTACTGCACATACGAGCTCCGCAGAAACACAAGATACTTGAATATCTTCTAAAAGACATGAAATATAGTTCTTACAGCGCAAGTCTTACAAATATACGGAAATTCTTTTACCTTTCAACAACTTATTACCAATAAATATCGCCTACACGAGCACCTTATTGGGCAAATTTCTAATTTTATACGCAAGACACACAAAGACAATCTTTGTTCGAGTTTGAATAATATATGTCCAAAAGCGGAGGGGATATATGGAAACGAAAACAAAATATGCCATTAAAGCAATGTTCAAAAAGGTTTAAGCACTGGCACACTTCAGGGCTTAAGACTTGTACACCAATTTCACATAATCCTGTTTTCCCATTTATTGGGTATTTTATGGGTGGCTTCATTAGTTGGTTATTTTGCGGAAGAGTGTATCGATACAAGTGTAAAGCAATGGCGAAAAATCTCAAACTTTCTTTGGTGATCCTTCTGATTAAAATGTCAGTAGAAGTTTCGACTTCAATGTACGATATTTCTCGTGGCGATATAGACATGTATTCCCGTAATATCCCGAAAGCAAAGCATGCAAAGAAATGTGGAAATAACTACTGCTGTGGTGAATCGACGACCTTCATCTATGACATAGGAGCTCCGACTGGAAACTGTGTAAAGAATACTGACGTTTTGCTACAGTCAGGTTAGTACAAGGAATATCTTCTCGATGCAATACATTTTATGACTGTATGCATAAACATATATGGAGAGAGAGACGTGTAGTACGTAGCTACCTAATAAACTGTTTCCATCGGGTTGTCTATGACAGCGCAGTTGCACAAGCAGAAAGAAGAACTTTCAAGGAATGTAATCTTAGGTCAGTTTGTAAATTTTCACTACATTCTCACACGATAAGTGATTGCAATGAAAACCAGCCTTGCAGTGAAGGCAGGATGGATATTGTTCTCCGGCTCAGTGATGATCAAGCATGTTTTTTGGTTCATACGTGCAGCTAGCGTAGTGCCTCGAACTCGAAGGGACATTATCCTAGTAAACAACGAAACGAAACAGCAAACGAGTCAAAGCAGTGAAACGAATGAACGATACGACGAAACAAAAAATGTATTTCGTAGTTTCTTTCTGGCGTTTCGCTGTTTTATTCTTTCGTTTGTTCTGTTACGTACCTTAGAAACGTCCTGCCTAATAATAAATAAAGCAAAATGCAACATTGTAGGATATTTTGTGCTCCATGAAAATACAAAGAAACTTTGCTTTCTTTTAATCTTTATTTAACCAAGAGATTTTGTTGAAACACACAAACAACTTTCATCTGCTTTCTTCTTTAGTGCACAAGTAAAGAAGTCCAGTGTAAAACAACATCTGCACTATGTAATACTAAGGATTTATTAACCTCGTTTGCTAAAAGCCGAAGGCAATACTTTCCCGTACAGACCGAGCAAACGAGGTTAATAAGGGTTTTATTATATGGCTTTGCTGGACTGCAATTTGTTGTGACTTTGTAGAAAAGACCAAAAAACGCTTTCGCTGCTAAACGTTCAGCCGTATATTCATTTGGGTCATTTGTTTGTTCAGAATGATAAAACTCGCTCGGGGAGTGATTTTCGTCGTCATTATACGGCATAAGTTTTAATTTCCTTTAAAATTTTATTTGTGCAATGTTTATACGATGAATTTCTTGAGAGGGCAAGATGACTTTTTCCAGACCGCTAATGAACCAATCAGCGTGGGTCATTTGCCTCAGCCATATAATACTTTATCCCATAGGTTGCAAAATGTTTCCAAACAGCATTCCCATACACACCGTTTACGAAAGAGATTCAGAAAAAACCAATCTGCTATTTCAATTCACGTTCAACGTGTTTCAAAGCTGTGAAATAAAAGGTACAGAATATACAGTGACTGGAAATTACTGGATCCCTGTTGATGGAAATCCTGGAAAAATATCACTTATATTTCAGCAGCTGTTAAAGGTAAACATTTCATAAACTAAATATAACCTAGCCGATCTGACTATGAGTAAAAGTCATGAAAATAGCTACTAAATAGGAGTCCTTATTTTACTGTTGATCACTTATATCTTTCATTTTCTTTTATAAAACTTGTTGAGACTTAGTATAATCATGTTTGGTAAAGAAAATTATAAGTCTACCAAGTGTTTGATAAAGTAAACTATACTTCGTTAATTTCTCACAACGCTCACAACCCATCTTACAGATTGGCAATCCTAGTATTATTCTATCAACGTTTCCTGGAATGTTACTGAAGATAAAGCTGGAGTGTTCTTTTCATCCTCTTGGAACTTTTGAAAAACACATTGAACAAACATGTTTGTTATTCAAAATTGAAGGCAAGACGAACGTAAGTGTAGTATATCTCATTTACTTGTACTTAGTGATTGATCGGACCAACTCATGTTGCTTGTAGCTGTATTCTTAGTTAGGAACCGCCCCCTTCCTTTCACTCTACCACACTGTTGAAACGTATCTGAAGTCATTTTAGGTGACGACTGCAATGGAAAATACCTTAATTCGTTCAGGCTCTACTTCAGTTTAAGGCTTTCTTGTTTCCTGTTTTTTTTAGATTACATCCCAACCAGTTTTAGCAACTACATCACCGACATTCAAAACTACTTTGCCAACAGTAATAACGACATTCCCAGACTTCTCTACTGCCTCATCAACCCCTACTACATTGTTAAGGATGCCAGAAATGCCTAAAAGTTCTCATGTGCCCATTAGTACCACGAATGACCCTAAACAATCATCAACCACTTCCACTCCGCTAGATCCACGGAATGAAAACCGAGAGAGCGACGAAAACGATTCAAACAATCTCGTTCCCATTTTGGTTCCAATTTCACTTCTACTTGTATTATTAGTTTTAATATTTGGTATGTTCTTATACCGGAAGCGACGAAGGTAATGTACCTTAATACGAAAAGCTTCATCAAAGCTCAAAAATAGACCGTCTCTTATTGTCAAGTGTTAGATATTAACTCTTTTTCTTCTTTCATATAAAGATCTATGTCAAAGAAAATCAGTAATGCAGATTTTTATGACGGTGAGTATTCAATTGCGTATTGTGATCGCTAGTCGGTCAAGATTAGCAAAGTCTAATTTTGGGTACAGTTGGCTTTGTTTTGAGTCAAATGGTTATGGTTCACATGTTTAATAACGCAGCTAATAACAGCATTTCCCTTTTTTCCTAGGCAACAGTGTACCACACCAAGCAGCTGTAACCAAAGTACCTAAAGATCCACTACAATCCTACGCTATCCCAGAGAGTCAAATAAATACATCACCGATCTACGACACTGTTTATGAAAACACCAACTTGCCTCGCGAAGCTTCTCCGAACTTTTACGAGTTCGAAGACGGCGACTACGCGACATGTGACGATGCTGTTCCGTCCAACACCGAAGGTCATCAAAACCCCGCTGGCCAAACATCACCGGAATCACCGCTTACCCATCATGCACCTCCAGTCATTTATCAACACATAGATTTAAATGGAGCACTGGAAACCACAGCAAGTAAAGACAATTTGGGATATATTGGTGAACCCACTGGAGATCCCTATTACTACTCATTAGAAAGAACTCCGAGAGAGAACATTTACGACAAAGTGACGGAAGAACCACAAGAACATGTTTATAATGTCCTAGAGGAACCCAATTAGGTTACATCGGTACATCACAAACAAATGGAACGGGGTACACGAGATTGTACCATAGCAATGATGTATTTTGAAGCGGATATAAATATTATTATGTACTTACCAAATAAGCATTACATAAGAATGACAGTTTGATAATGATGATAGAATCAACCTCTGTATAGATTTGGCTTCTGTGTAGATATCACTGCGTGTGTTGACCTGACGTAAGATTGAGATGGACTGTTTTTGGGATCGTTTTCAGTCCGATGTATACAGAGCTCATTGTTTGGTTCATGCTCACCAGAGACACTATAGACCCTTTGACGTCACACTAGGCATCAGAAGGACAAATAAATAATATTTTAATATTAAATATCGGAGAACGCTTATTTCATTTGTTGTTTTTAAGCCTTATAAGCCTTTATTGCTTGTTTATCATTGCTGCTTGTAAAACAACTGAATTTGGCATCATGATGACGTTGGTAGAGATGTTTAAGTCAAGAATGCAGCTATTCTCCTACGCGTTTACCGCTGCCAACATACCAAACTATTATTAGTTTCTCTCGAAATAACAAACTATTATAAGTTTATTACTGCCAAAATGTCAAGTGCTTTCTTAAATATTTCACACAAACAACATTACGTTAATTTTCCCACTGTGGTTTTATTAACGTCAACTGAAACAGTGGAAAGAAAAACATTGTTATGTTCAAAAAAGGAATTTAATTACAATCTAAGATTCCATAAATAGGAATAACTTAAACGTTGCAAACACCTCGATGAACGGTTAACTGATTCTTGGAGGTTTTAGTTTCGTAATATTTTTATACGCTCATTATAATTCATAGTTTACTCTGTAATTAATACTGAATGTTCGATTTATATATAAATTTGTGAATTTTGTCCTCCAAACATGATCAAATAATGTTATCTTATATCAAATTGCTTCCACGACAAAAGAGAACGCAATACTGTTCTTAATTTATGCAGCGGAATGACAGGAAATAGGTGATCGAGTGTCGTGCCATTAAGGATATACAATGCAATGCCGTTAACGGAAGTACCAGCCCTATTTATATGGAAATTAGCTCTAAACCTGCGTATGAATAATTGTTTAGCATACAATCAAGAATAGTCGTATTAAAGAGCTTAATGAGACATCATTACTGAGATATTATACTGAAAACAAAAAGTGAATTGAAGGTGTCAGTGAGCTGTTAACAACATAAGCGTCGTATTTTGCTATACTTACAGAGTTATGGTATAATTGAGAATTAGCTTTATATTGTTAATGGATCTATGGGTCTTTTTGGGGTTGACATTATGTTACACAACAAGGATCAATGGTCTCTCAATAACTGTGACAAGAGGATATCAGGATTTTACATCCATGGATGGTTTAAAATGTGAAGACAGCGACACTTGCAAATGTGAACATGGTTCAACTTTCATGTTTGATGGATATAAGGGAATATGTGTCAGAGATTATGAGATAATCAAAGATGACTCTGGTGAGTGCTCTCTTTAATAATGTAATACGGAGAAAACAGGTAGTTGTGACCAAATTAGTATTTCCAGCTAACTCATAGTCTTTCTAGGGATACGATTAAGTAGAAGTTTTCAAATGTACTCTACCTTTACCTTAATCTTCACAACTCTATCCACTCGTTTATGACAATCTACAGCCATCGAGAAAACCTAAAAACACACAAAATTTGGAGTTATACACTTTGTGTAAAAGGTATACACTTTGTGTAAAAGGTATACACTTTGTAAAAACTAATTTCATGACGGATCCTTTCTTTTGAAACGCCATATTTATTTTCACGCAACAATGTTCGTCACAATAACGTGCACTGCATTAAGATTGAAGTATAATTTTTGATGTAGACAAAGACTTTTTATACATGTTTGGCACATATAAACAATCTCACGTATTTTCCCTTACACTGGATTGATATCAGACTAAAAAAGAGGTAGTTTATAAAACTTTCTTCTATTCCGTACGTTTCGTTAATTAAATATATCAATTACACTTGTTCTCACAAATATGTTGAGCATAAAATTGATAGGCTACATATATTTTGCTCAACGACATTCCATCACAAAGTTTTCTTTCAACTCTTAAGCTATTAGCATTGCTGTTCTCAGTAAATATATTGCAGTCAGTCATCAAAACGAACGAAATGAAAACGATTAGACATATGTTAAGCCAACTAAACTTCATGGTACATATAATGCCAGGTTAGAACGCGTTCCGATATATTTGAAAAATAGAGGTATCTCGAATAAAATATGCTTATAATTATATTACAATTATATAATGTATTGTACAAATTATATAATTAAAAGCTTTACAAAATTAAATCAAGGTACGTAGAGAAAACGTAAGCATAAATGGAATGCAGGTCCTTTCGCTACCTGACACAAAAAAGTGAAAAATGGGTCCTTTGTTGGGAACGACCAAAGACAAAGAACCTACCAAATTCTGGACGATGGGTCTTCGCTCAAAACGTCGATTTTCACTTTATTGTAAGAGTGAAAGAACCTATACCTTTCATGGACTATTAACTGCACTACCCAGTACCCACAATGATAATATTTAATACATTATATTGTGTATTAATGAAACATATTCTCATTTAAATACTTTTGAAACGGAACTATTTATACATACAAGTGAGTTTGTAGAATTGTAGAAGTTGCATCTGAGGACAAGCGGATGGAAGTCAGGTTAATATACGTCATACTTTTTCCGAAAGTCATTAAAAATATTAAAGTATACAAATAAAAGCTTCAGAGTTTGCATTACTAGGCAATGTGCGTTGTACAGTAAAATTTTTACTGAAACTTCAGAAAAGCAATACCAGAGTAAATTCTGGTTTGGAAGCACTCACTCGATGTTGAATGATTTCTGAAGGTCTTCTAAATGTGCCAAGGTGCGGATAGTTAAATTCAAACCTACGCTTTGTGATGCTGGTGCAATGCCCTAACCATTAAAGGCTACGAAAGAAGCTGAAGGATCGATAGTTGATATGAGTGTTTCTAAACTGTTCCTGGCTTGAATAACTTGTGTATAATTTCACCTACACTTTTTAAACTACATTTTACCAAGAAAAACACGTGTACGTGCATTGTGGCACAGATTAAGAATATGTGCATGTACAGTGGATGGCTGTCCCCATTCTAGTCTTAACGAAGTTGAATATTAATCATATATTGCTATATTATATATTACATAACATACGTTTATATTGCTAATTTATCCATTTAATGTTTTCTATGATAAGCGTCACTACCGACCCTCATCTGTTTTCATATCGTGTTAGACCTAAGGATTTATGATTCTGTATAGATATACCAAGTCTGAAATGTCCAGTAGCTATAATACTATAAGCTAGACAACAAACACACTAACAAAAACATTCTATCTGTTTTATTACAGGAAAATTTCTGCCCAGGAACAACAAATGCATTGGAGTAACTGACGATGAGAGAGTCGTTAATATGAGCTGTAATGAACACGATCTGTCCGTGAAATGGATATGGACTCTCCATCATGGGCAAATGTTAAATTTGAAGACACTGAAATGCCTCGAAGGAGAAAGCACAAAAATAGAACGGCGAAAATTTGACACGACATTTTCTGTGGAACAATGCGACAGTAACGTTTTCAAACAACAATGGGAGTGCAAACGAAGACCACGACGACGGAAATTGCTAAAAAACAAGGGAGCAATTGGTTTTGAATTAAATTGGTTGGTTGCAGGCAAAGATTCATATTTTCAAAACTGTACTGAAAATATATATTCTTATAAAGGTAAGATGCAATTTTATTCTTGAACTTGTTGATGTGCAGTCAATGAAAATACATATTTTGTTCCGGCTTCAAATTTAATTCGAATTCCAACTCATATGGGAACTTAAAATCTTTGAAGGATTTTTTATTTTCAATGTGCTAAAAATCCCATAAACAATTTTTTGGTTAATGAATGAGTTCCATAAAAACATTGAATCTTTTAACAGGCTGCTACCGTTTTGCTGATGGTAAAGCTATTAAACTTATCGAAAACACAAGATGTGATACTTGGGAAAATGGCACTTGTGGCCTTCAAATGAAAATCCAAGCTCCAATTGGGGCTAGATACAATTCACAATCGTGTCAACTTGATTGGAGAGAATCTAGACATACTATCAGCGGTTATTGGCAGCCATTTACTGAAGCTTTACATGAAGTTCAGTTGAACACGACAGTGCATTCAGTCACATTACAGGCAAGTGATACATCATTGTACCATTAAGAAAAGTTAACAATACCACACTTCCTAACCGTCAAGTGCGTATGCTTAAAATCGTAGTATCAAGTGCAGCAAATTCAAGTGTCTATCAACTTATCTTGAGTCTCATGGACAAAACCACGTGTTGTTTAAGTTTAGCAATTAAGATAGTAAATGTTTATTGGTAATTTGCAATATTTCAGATCCAGAATAAAACTTCTCTTCTGTCAAAATGGAAAGGACATTTACTCAGACTGAATATAAAATGCTATAACAATGAAGGAAGATCAGAAAGTCACTGTGCCTTACTGAAGATTGAAGGAACTGCAACTGAGCAAGTAAGCACACTCGTATAATACAAACCTAGCCAAAGTTTATTGCATGTGAATGAAATAATCTCTACACAAATACCTGATGCGATAAAAATATCATTTTACGTCGGACCATCAGTTAATCAGTCCGACCACCAGCAACGCTTTAACATTGCGTGAATGAATCATACTCACTTCTTGCTTTTATTTTGATTCATTTCGAAAACTATACTTCTATTGTTTCTTTTACCATTTTAATTCTTTGAAAATATTTTTAGGTTGTAAAAGTACTCGAAATATCCCCAAATGCATCATCCTCACCTACACCTACTACGTCATATCATACGTCACGATCTATGTCAAGAGCTACGTCACAAAATACGTCACAATCTACGACAGCAACTACATCAGGAGTTCAAAATAAAAAGACATCCACAACGATATCAACTAAAACAACGTCATATTTCCGTAAAACATCAGGTCCTGATAAGGAAAATCAAGATGGAAGCGACAGCGAGAAAACCTCATTAGTTATTCCTCTCCTTACCGCAGCTGTTGTTCTGCTTTGTTTACTGTTAGCAGTGGTTGCCATAGCGATTATTTGCAAACGACGAAATAGGTATGCACTTAATAGTATGCCTAGTGAAAGACGAAATTCTCGACTCATTTCTGTTGGATTGCTCCACCAACAGGAAGTTCAGGCGTTTTATCCAAGATTAGAGATGAAAAGTAACATCGCGCTAGAATATTTGATACCTGCTCATTTGTAAAATGTTTATATTGAGGGAACGTTCTACTGACAAATTTATTGTTTATTTCTCTTTCAGGAAAAAAGGCGACGTTAATCAAAATGACGAACATGTATACGAAGGTATCACCAATATATTCTTTTGTTTACAGAAAACTGTCCATATTAAGTAACTGTTTGCATGCTATATGGAGAAGCCTATATTAGATAAGCTGACTGTACGTTGGGGAGGGGTCAATATTATATAACTGCCAGCCAGCTATAGAGAGGAACTTATATTGGATAACTGTCTGTAAGTTAGGAAGGAGTCAATATTATATAACCGCCCGCTTGGTATAGAAGGGGGACAATATTAGTAAAGCGTGCATTTTAGAGAAGTGTTCCGTATACAGAAAGCTTAGACAGTTCATGTTGGAGAGGTGACGGCATTAGATAGGTGTTTGCTCTTGAATTTAGCGTGCTTAAAGAGATAACAGTAACAGAAGTGTGTATACACTCGTGATGGAAAGATTTCATATATTAGGAAAGTACTATATACAAGAACATGACCCTTTATCAAGTCTATGTTAGCTATCGCGTAAGGAGAGTTATATAACTATATATCTAGTAATATTTGCTTAATATTTCTATCCACAGAAGCCACTCCTCCGAACAACGGACCAGTCTCTCCAATTTACATGGAAATTGATTATCTGGGCAAGAAAAAGAACTCAAGCAAGAAGAGTAATGGCAGCAAAAAAAGAAACAAAAGTCATTCATATGACGAACCGACGGAAAAACCATTTTACCATACACTAGAGAAACCAAATCGCGTGGAAGATGACGGAATTTATGAAGAGCTAGACGAGATAGCAGCGACTGTTGAGATGGCAAAGACTGCTGAGATGGCAAAGACTGCTGAGATAGCAAAGGCTGCTGAGATAGCAAACACTGTTGAGATAGCAAAGACTGTCGTTGCGCCTAAACCATTTGAGAAAGAATTGGATGTTTAAAACTATTCATTAGCAAAGTTTCAGTGGTTCTAGCCGCGCAATTATTTATTGTAATAAGATACATTTTACGAAAACATTTAATTTTATATATTTATATTTTATACCATATAAGGTTATAGTGTACATAAACTGTAAACTAATGTTTTAACACAATAACAGTACAGTAACTAAGAGGTTAGTTAATAGATTGAATTTGACCGTTCACCTCAACTGTGCGCACAATTGGTTAATCTGATAAGTGAACGATCGCCTGTAGAATGTTCACAAATCAAACTTTAAAAGAGTAAGTTGTGATAAGACTTGAAGAATTGCTTGTCCTGGCCGAGAGAAGAATGAGAACCAAATTTAGTTAAATATGCTAATTATTCTAGGTTTACATTGCAAATATTTGCTTCCGGTGCAAATTATCGTAGAGATTTTTTTACAGGAAAAATGGCCATGCTAACTTGAAAGCAAATTAAACATTTTCTTTCAAAGAACTTCATTTTAAACACATCAATTGATGTGTTATATTACACTGTTGCACAAATTAATTATTTAATACTTGAGATATAATTTATGCATAGACAAGAAACTTCCAAGTATTCAAAGACCTTAAGGCCCTGTCACACGTTGCAATTTTTCTAGCAACTTTCAATGCAATTCTACTCTTGGGAGATGTAAAATTGGCACATACAAGTTTCCATCAAAGTTTGCTGATGTATTTGTAACATACCAACATTTTTGTCACAAATTTACATCACTTAAGAATAGAATTGCGTTGCAAGTTGCAAGAAAAATTGCACCGTGTGACAAGGCCTTTAATCATTCCCATTTAGGTCTGTGCACAGGCTAGATCGCCTGCTCGTAGCAGTTGTGGTAATTAGCGAGATCAACTTTTATCAAAGGTTCTCATATCTGAACGGAAATACAATGTATACCTTGAATCATGGCTCATATTCGGCGAGATATATAGCATACCATATAAGGCTTATTATAGACGTCACATTTAATGTAAAAAATCTATTTAACGCGAATTTACATCTAAATGGAACAAAAATAATGTATTGTACCTGAATTTACAGTTTACACATATTTCACATTAAATGAGACGGACATGCGAACTCTAAAAAAGACATTAAAGAAACATTTCCATTGGCAGTTTACTGAAGTAGTGTCCTCTCTCAAAGCGAGAAAAGCAATCGATCAAAGTTTAAACCAACTAATACTCTCATATATAGTCTCAAGATGACTTATAAATTTATAAAAAAATAAACAAAAATGAAAATAGTCTTTGGTTAACTGACCACGTTGAAATTATACAATTATGAAAAGCACAAGAATTTTTTTAAAGACATTCAAGGGGCTCGAATCTTTCGTTGTTCTCCGCAGTGTCAGATTAATATGAATCTAGTTTTCCACAAGAATTTGATTTTTCATCTATTTGCACTTCAAGCAGTGTGATCTTCAAAGCGAAAACTATAGTAAACGAGTTTATTCGCCTCGAGCCAGACAAGGCCGCGGAAAGATTTACTGGTTTTTCAACCCAGTTTCTGATCTATCACTAACGTAAATCTATAAATATAGTGACAAAGTAACATATAAATAAGAAATGTTGATACACAAACACTTATGTAAAATATGCAGGTGAAAGTATCTCAGTTGCAGTGGCTGTGGTAATTTTACGTCCAAGTTTTTTGGACTTCGTCCAATTTGTTCACAATATCTCAAGGACGTACGTAGGTATATCCTCAAACAAGGCAAAAACGTGGAAGTGTTTTGTGATTTGAGGGCGTGGATTATAATTAGGGTAAATAACTCATTAAAATCCAAGCGAAACTTAAGGTATGCATATATATCCAATACAACATAAACATACGTATGTTTAAAGCGAGTTCATTGGTTTGACGTTTTTGGACAATCTCCATAACTAAAACGACAAAATATCAAAGTAGCTACGGATGTTTTCAAGGATGTACTTGACCCTAAACTCTCTCATAAACAGGAAACCATCGAAACAAAAATTATTCTGACATAGAAGCCAGGTATAGAGACTTTAATAGACTTGATAAATCATCAAATCGACGTGACAGCCGAGTTGGACAGTGGACAGGTATTCGTTCTGTTTAACAACATATTGACAACTCAGTTTCTTTATTAACAATATCAAGGAACTGGTTTAATTACTCGTAATATAAGCTAATATCGAGGTAAAATTATATAACATATACTCTATAGGTATTCGCTGTTCGATGATAAAGTAGATAAATTTATTGGCTTTATTGATTGATTTAGTCATTCATTAAACTACGTCAATATTACTGATTGCATAGGACAGGGTGAATTAGTCATTGAAAATGCTGACATTACGTAGCGCTTCGAAAAATGGACTGGCTTTTATAGTTCTATGGCTTCTAGTTCAAACTCAGTGGAGAGTATCATCGTTCAAAATTATCCGTGGTGATATTGACAAGGTCTTGTATTGCGAAGACGATCATGAAATGCTCAAACTTACAGATAATTTCACCATGACCTGCGATGGTAGTCAAAGTTGCCAGTGTAACTGGAGGGATGGTTACAATACAGTTATTTATAACAGAAACGCCAGCTTTATAAAATGTGTAAAAGATGAAGATGAAGCTATGGACATCAGTAAAGATGGTAAGTAGGGGGATGATAAGATCGAAATAAATTGATTTGACCAGCCGACCTTGCTTTAAGGCCACTAGAGTGTGTATATACAGCATAGGTCAAAATAATTAAATGTTTAATTCAACTTGAACGATATTTATACAGAGTGAGTGTATATAGTATAAAAATTATTTTAAGTAAAAGTTAGTTCGGTAAACTATTCCTTTAGATTTTATTCAATACATGGTCCACCAGAACTGTCATGTCTATCATATCTATTTGATGCAGTTAAGCGCATTTTATCATGACCAGTTCAATCTCATGAGCTTACCCTGAAGGTCTAATCACGTATAGTCAGCACTAAGGGCTACTTAAGTTAAATTGCTGGAAATCTGCATTCTCTCCATCATTTCAAATGTGTAGTTCAAATAGATTTAGACTTGTACTTTTTTTGCGCACGTAGGTGTTAAAAACACGGAACTGAAACATATACTTTAGTGCATGTATAACACTGTACAGTGGCCACCATCTTGACGGTTGGGTGCTATTCTTCCACAGCAGATGAGGATCCGGAAACTACAGAGGCCGTAATTTGAAGGATTTACTATTCATCACACAGAGTTTTTAGTGATGAAGGGAAAATAGAAGAAGGGAATATCATATGCCAGTGATACAAGCATGCAAAAATTAATGTGTTGTGCATCCTCCCGCCAAACATTAATCATGTCATGGGCAGGGTTTCCTTTACTTAAAGTAAATTTAGATAAGACTAGATTAAGTAAGAAAATTCATGAGATAAAACTATAAATATACTAATATTTTTCTCACCTGAAATATGCGTAATAGTTTGGCTTGTCAGGAATTTATCAAATTGCCGTTTTAGTAAAGTCTAGAAACAGAATATCTGGACTGTCAGTTTCCATGACATTGCAAACGTAAGGATCTTTGTTATATGACACGCATGCATAGTTGGTTGTGGTTTTCATTTTCATTTGATAGTATGATTATTTAGTGCGGTTATACTGCTAAACTCACGACTATAACTTAATGAATATATTTTTATAATCAGTTTAGGACTATATGCGAGGCTAAATTCTAAACTTTAATTACTTTGCCTTCTGTATAGAAACAGAAGATAAAAATCAAATTAATCTAGAAATTTCTATCTACAAAATGTAAGAAATAGATTTTTATATTCTTGAGCTGCAATTTAATATACCTTAAAAGGAAAGAAATTATTTTGTATCGCTATCACAATTCGAGCTACACAATATTTTCCCGCGCCTGAGTTAGATTTCGAAAGAGATCATTCTTTTGGCAGGCGGATATTGGGGAAAAGTTCTAGACCACCTTAACATCTTCAACTTGTCAGCCATAACTTCCTACATACAAATCACTCGTAAGTCACAAGGTTGGATCTAATTTTCATTGAGGACAACTAGCAGAAAGCCAAAAGAAGCTGAAATTGTATTCTTTTCTTTTTACATGGCTTTGTACTATTTACTGTTTTGTACCGGATTTATAACTATTTGTTACTAATTATTTATAATATCTATATGAATATTATGTACAATAAAACTATTCCTGATTGGCTAATAAGCAGAGGATTTGGGAGACTGGTGCACTAGATACGGGCTTTCGAACGTGAGCTGACGCTTCATCGGTAAGGTTTTTGTCTCCAAACGCAAGCCATTCAACCCAAATGATGTAAATATAGTCAGGCTTGTACCCATGAAGGGCCAAACAGAAGATCGTCATACAATTAACATAATATCGTATTCCGCAAGGAAGCCAAAAGAAAGCTGAAATTGTATTCTTTTCTTGGTATACCGTGTTGTACCGGATTTACAAAGTCAAGCTGAAGGCGAGAGTTGTATATCTGATACACCATGGACGCAAATGTTTTAAATGGCGTGTGAAAATAAACTCTCCAATTTTATCAACCATTTGTAAAATAACAGTTTGACAATACATCTTATGTAAAACGAGAAAATCACAGTTAAAGTTTATGTACATGATGCATCAAGAGAGATCTGGTACCATGTCAGTGGCGTAGAAAACTCGATAATTGTGCGGGGGGGGGCACATATATTCATGCTGTGCACAAACAATGTTTTCTGAATTTCATTGGTTTGATCACTTCGATAGTCTGTGAGCATGCACGGATAAATGAGCATGTGCTCCCCTCTCCCAATTATCGAGTTTCCTACGCTACTGAATAACGTTAATCAATAATGAGTATTTTTCCATTCAGCAAGGAAAAATAAATTAAAGGAAATACATAAAAAAACACGCTGACAATTAGCTGACTTAGTGTTGCTTGAATGCATTTTTCAGATGGCCACTACATTAGAACCAACGACTGGAAATGTTTAGGAGTGAGAAACCAAAAAATTTTTAACGCAACTTGCACCAATGATTTCTCTTTTCGATGGATGTGGATTGGAATCTCAAACATACTAAATTTAAAGACGCTCAAGTGTTTGGAGTGGAACGATGCCTTAAAAGAATTTACGACAGCACAATGCAGAACGGAGAAAGCTACACAGCAATGGACAGGGGATCCCAAAGACCACACGAAAATTATGCTGAATGATAAAAATCTTGACACAATGAAGCCTCTTCAATCTTTTTTGTTTACGAAAGGCCTAGGAGGGAAAAGTTATAAAGGTAAAGGTTTTTCTTTTCAAAAGTCTATCTTAAACTCTTTTATCCATCGTTGATAGCAAAAAATGTACATATTTCAAAATTAAAACTTGTTAATAACAATTTCTTATTAGGTTGTTATCGCGTAACTGCAGACAAAATGGTAAGGGTGATGAAAAAGTCGCCCGAGTGTGAAGACAAACCTCAGAGAGAATGTGAAATCGTAATAAACGTCAATGCACCGATTATGTACCAAAGAGGCGCCAGATGCCGAATCCTCTGGGAAAGATCGACTTATTCTTCATTTGGTCAGACGTGGAAATCATTTTCTTCAAGAGATCAAGGACTGTTTGTATTGAACCATGTCAACGATACGACGATTAGGTTAAAGGTAAAAATCTGATGTAATCAGATGATCATCATGATAATGATGATATTGATGATGATGATGATGATCATGGATCATATCCTATGATCATCCTCGTCTCCATCACCATCGCTCAATAAATAATGATGAGCACAGCGAATTATTATTATCAAGCAGTCAAGATAAACCATTATGTAGACAGAGAGTTCCAAAACCAAACTTAAACCTTTTCTGTAGACAAATATCACTGACACATCATTTGATCAATGGGAAGGAGCACTCATAAAGTTACGCATCAAATGTGGAAATGAAAAACACTGCACGATTCTAAAGATTGCAACGAGGGAGTCTACAAGGAAATCGGTGAGTATTCTACAGCAGTTTTTTTGCCCTACAGTCATTCTAATTTAATGACCTATACTGTGCATATTCTTGCCTCATGAAATAAATCCTACTTTTATCCTCTGGGGGATAAACCTACCTAAACATGTTCAGTACTGGTGAAACCCATGTCATAGTTCAGTATAGTGAAGTTAAGTCAGTTTTATCACTTGATAGTTTTAATATCCCCGATGCTTTTCAGGTCTTTCTGTTCCGGTTGAAAAATCACTATCCCGGGTGAAAAGCGCTACCCACCAAAGTTCTACAACCAGCTTATTTACGATTAAGTATTATGCTTATTTTAGACTGCCGAAACGTGCTTAAATACATCGATTCCTACCACAGTTCACACAAACGATTCATACGGTTCGCACTCAACATTGCCTGCACCAGTTAAAGAAATGTCTTTAATGCCATTCATCATTCCTATCGTCGTCATATTGTGTCTACTCATCGTGGCGCTTGTTATTGTTGTGTATTATCGTCGAAGACGAAAGAGGTGAGGACTTAAGCCTTGGTCAGAAACATTGAAAAGGTTATTACCACATTGCATATCGTGCATGGTATTTTAGCAAATTTATGATATAGCTCATGTTAGATTCTTATCAATGGCAGAACAGAACCTGAAAAACATAATAAATTGGCAATTACAAATACTTTAGTTTGTAATTATTTTACAAGTATTTTTTATTGTTGAAACTGTTTAGGTCAAATTCTAAAGAAGATGTTCATCTTTATGAAGGTACGTGTCCTATATAGTATATGAACTACCCCAAAAGATCATTCTTTTGGATAACTGAACATCACTGAATGGAAATCGCCTCGCAATGAGTATGAAAGTTTCTTTTGTTTCCTCAGGGTATTAGAGGCCGAATAAATAGGAAGTTTTCAGCCCGGGCCGAGTTAGCCGAGCTGAAATTGTTTCACGATTACATGGCAACATTCAGCCCGGGCTGATTGAAAATTCCAGTTCAAGTCCGCGCTGAGATTTCTGCCCGAGCTGAAACAATAAAGTCTGGAAATAAAGCTAATTTGCCTTATTTCGCCGCTTAAATTTTCCGCAGATCTTTATTGCACTTGTGTGAGACTGACTGTTGTGTTTTGAGAACAAACCGAAGGAAATAAACGATGTGTTAATAATAATTTCAGCCCGGGCTGAAGTGATTACATGTCGAGCTTGGCCCGCGATGTAACTTCAGCCCAGATAGCTCAAACGGGGGATAAAATTTTAGCCCGGGCTGAAATTTTCGTCATGTAATCGCTTGCTGCATTTTACTACGATTTTAGTCTTTAGCCGGGCTGAAATTTCAGCTCAGCAAACCGGGCTGAAACTGAGCACGGGCTTAAAACTCTCCATGTAATCAGCCTCTTAGACCATTAACCCTGCCTAATGCAGATCGTATTCTGAGGTCGATAGTTACAGTAACCTGTGTATTGAGTAAGTTAACTTACTTTCTAACCTACTTTAAATTAAATCCACTTTAGACACGACCTTGTATGATAAATATATTTTTTCCAGAAAGTACAGTTGGCACCTCAATGCCAATGACGTCTTACGAAGAGCCAGGCCAGTTGATCACGCCAAATCATCAATATGAAAGTCCCGGAACAGCAATTCACGTGGGAAACCTCTACGAGGATCTTACGTACAGCATATCCCAACAAAATTCAGGCAAAACTCCTCCGAAGAACAACAACTTTCAATATGATTATGCAACGCGAGAAGGGACCTCTTCACTGCCGCTAACACTAAATGGTGACGTCATATTCGAGTATGATACATCAGGCCCTCAAAGCTCGCGCGAGAAACGAGACGACCACACAGGACAATCTGACCAAAAGCCGTTCTATCATACATTAGATGAAGATGCAACCGGGAATGACAAAAATTCTTCAGAGCAATCAAAATTAGGCGAGAAACAACAATCTCAAGAAATGCCATACTATCACACCTTAGATGAAGATCCATCTGGGACCGATAGAAATTTAAAGCAAATTTATAGTTATATAAATTTAAGTTAATGAAGCAACGTGTTGAAGGTAAGCTTTTATGTAAAAGGTGCGAAAAGATAGTTCCTTCCGACTACGTCAATGAGATAATCCCATCTTATCTTATCGAGTTATAATAATGGCTGAAAGCCAAACTAGCTGCATGCCGTTCACGTGTAATGCTCGTGTTATTGCATAGGCATGTAAAACCTCCTGTGGTGTGGACGGGAATTAACCAATGATAAGGCTTATTCCAGCACAGGGTACTTGCGCAGATTATGCGGATCATATCATAGGACCACCATTCACAGTTAGCACTCGTGCAGTAAACTTGTTTAAGAAAATTTTAGAAAATTATAGTATTTTCGCTTGTCGTATTCGCGATGCCTCCAGTTCGCAACAGGAGAAGAACGCTCGCGGACAACGATGTCACAATAGAGGATTTACGACGAAGGTGCGAGGAAAAAGGCCTTTCAACTACAGGACGAAAAGCAACGTTAATTTCGCGTCTGCAACAACACGCTTCGGACAATACGAATCCTGGCACTTCCACGAGATCAACTGTAGAACAAAATGAGCCCGGTCTTTTAAACGACGCACAGCTCTCCCAGATCCAATCGATCGTATCACGCAGCATCGAGCAAGCCATGAGTGAAATCGCTACCAATGCCGCGCGTGCAGCTGTGAATGCCATACAAAATTCGCCACAACAGTTAACCCCGTCAACGTCTGTCGAACACCCTGCCATATCATCCCACAATATCACGGACGCTCCAATCTCATCTTTGGCCGACGTTGGACAAGCAGCACTATCGGTTCCAGTAGTTGATTTAGCCAGTTCAGAAGCGACGCCACGGTATGGGCACGCCGCGCTCGATGTTCCAGCTGCGTATGTTAAACAGATTCAAAGTGGTGAGTTTTTTGATTTGTCAAAACTATTACCAAGCGATTTTCCTGCCACCGATGACGGGGAGCCCGTCGTCCTAACCCTAGAGAATTCAATAATAAGGGTTAAGAAATCTAACCCCCCAACCCAAAAGATTACAAACATTGAACAATGGACAACAGCATTTACGACTTACATGGGTGTGTTGACGTCTAAATTTCCTGGGAGGTCACAAGAATTACTGCAGTATATGTCTTTGATTCGCCATGCTGCCCAAACCCATAGGGGTCTTGGTTGGTGTATCTATGACCACAAGTTCCGGCGAAAAGCAGCTTTAAACGCAACTCTAAAATGGTCAGAAATAGATCAGCAACTATGGCTCTGTATCTTCACGGTTTCTCCTGAAATGTTGAGGCGGGAATATCCGCTTTTTTCAAATGGACCCCAACTTACAACCTCCTCAGGGGCCGTTAGAGGGGGTATCTGCCATGAATATAACCGAAAAGGCTTATGTAAATACACCCAGTGTTCCTACCGTCATGTGTGCAACAGATGCTCAGGTAGCCATCCAGGATACCAGTGCAGCCAACGCCCACCAGAATATGACCACTCCACCAACAGCCGCCAGCCTGCCAGATCAAAGAAACACTAAGACTGATAATAAGTTACCTACACCTATTTTAATTGATAATTTAGAATATGCTCTTACTGATCACCCAGATAAACAATTTGTAGTTCAAATTTGTAATAATTTAAGGGGTGGTGCACGAATTGGTTTTGAGGGGCAAAGAGCTCCAAGGTTCTCTCGTAACTTACCAACAGCTTTGGCTGACCCAAACGTGGTAACACAAAATTTGGCACATGAAATTTCTTTAGGCCGGGTGGCTGGTCCCTTTGATACCCCACCTTTCCCAAATTTTCAGGTTTCACCAATTGGCTTGGTTCCAAAAAAGAACTCTGACAAATTCCGGACAATTTTTCATCTCTCTTTTCCTAAATCAGGTATGACCAGCATAAACAGTGCTATTTCTAAAGATGATTTTGCTTTACAGTATGTCACAATTGACCATGCTATCGAAGGCATAAAGCATGCAGGCCAGGGCTGTTTTTTAGCTAAGACTGACATAGAATCCGCATTTCGACTTATTCCTGTTCATCCCGACGACTATGAATTACTAGGCATGCATTGGAAAGAAAAATTTTATTATGATAAAGTGTTACCTTTTGGCCTCCGAAGTGCACCCTATCTCTTTAATCAACTTTCTGATGCAGTTGAGTGGATATTGATTAATAAATGTCAGATTTCCTTTGTATGTCATATCTTAGACGATTTCCTAATTATCGAACCTCAAGCTGACATCTTACCCATAGATAGTTTATGCCAACAAAGTCTTTCGGCCATGTTGATGACCTTCAAAAATTTGAATATTCCCATAGCACCAGGTAAAACACAAGGTCCATTGCAAGTTCTTGAATTTATGGGTATTATTTTGGATTCTCTGAAGATGGAAGCTCGCCTTCCAGCTGATAAAATTAATCGTTTGTCATTACTCATACAACAATTTGAAAATAAGCATTCTTGTACATTAAAAGAATTGCAATCATTAATTGGTAGCTTAAATTTTGCATGCAAAGTTGTCCCACCAGGTAGGCCCTTTTTACAACGTATGATTGATTTAACCAGAAATATTAAGAAGTCTCACCACCACATAAAACTAAATGCTGGGTTCTACAAGGATTTACAGATGTGGAAGATTTTTATTTCAAATTGGAATGGGGCAAATTTTTTCATTTCATCTACTTGGGAAGGGTCTGACTTCTTAGAGCTACACACTGATGCATCCGGATCAAAAGGCTATGGAGGGATTTTCAAATCTAAGTGGTTTCAGGGGACCTGGCTTGCCCAGCAACAGTTAGGCTCGGCTGGCATAAGCATTGCATGGCAGGAACTATTTGCCATTGTAGTTGCATGCCAAATTTGGGGGGAACTCCTCTGCGAGAAACGAATTCTTTTTAACTGCGATAATGAAGCAGTGGTTAGCATGATCAACACCAAACGTTCACACATCCCTAGGGTTATGGACCTAATACGCCACTTAACACTTCTCACAATGCAATACAATTTCTACATAAAAGCCCAGCACATACCTGGAAAACGAAATGCAATTGCTGATTCTCTTTCTCGTTTCCAGCACAAACGGTTCAGAGAGCTGGCACCACTAGCAGATCCCAACCCATACCCGATTCCAGCTGCACTTCTAACCATTTAAATAAGGACATAGAAAGGTACATAAACTTGTCAATGGCATCATCTACCAAGCAGACATACTCGTCGGGTGAAAAACGTTTTCTAGAGTTTATACATTTATTCAAAGGTAGCACAATGCAACGATGTCTTCCTGCCTCTGAAGCTTTACTGACTGAATTCGTTGCTTATTTGGCAAAAAACATCAAACATTCTTCAATAAAAATCTATTTAGCCGCCGTCCGTCATTTTCATATTCGTCAAGGTTTTCGCTTAAATTTTCAAAAAATGTCTTGCCTTCAGCTGGTCTTGCGCGGTATAAAGAGATCTCAGGGAGGCGAAATTCAAATCCGTCTACCTATTACGATTCACCACATGAAATTATTTCATCTGCTACTTTCAATTCCGTCCACTGAAAACTATAGTTCAATTATGATTTGGGCCGCCATGACTTTGGCTTTCTTTGGCTTTCTCCGACTAGGAGAGTTAACCTGCAACTCAAAGTTTAATCCGGAAGTACATCTGACACTAAGGGACGTTCTACTAACACCAAGCGTGAATCCAGTGTCTATGACAATCCGGATTAAAGAATCCAAAACCGATCCTTTTCGTATTGGGCAATCTATAACAGTAGGAGCATGTATCTCTCCGCTATGTCCGGTCTTAGCTATGAAACGGTATCTTTCAACAAGAAAAATTGACAATGGCCCATTATTCGTTCTTTCCTCGGGTAAGCCTTTGACAAAGCAACTTCTGACATCTGAGACACGGTCACTGCTTCAAAAATCTGGTTTCAATGCAGCGCATTATGCTGGTCATAGCTATCGAATTGGGGCAGCAACAACCGCAGCTGCCGCTAAATTGCCATCGTGGCTAATCAAAACCTTAGGACGTTGGACATCTGATTGCTACGAACGATACATAAAAATTCCTCCTGTCACTCTATCTGGGGTATCAGCCACTCTAACAAGTGGCTTAGCGTAAAAAAAAATAAAAATAAATAAATAAATAAATAAAAAAAAAAAAAAAAAAAAAAAAATGGGAGAGAAGGGATTCGTCTATGGGGAATGCACATTGTGCATTTGTGGGGATGAAGTCTCTAAAATGTCAACTTCAGCCCCATAGACTCAATACGTCACATATATACAACATCTACCTGAGGACTGTCCATAGGGGCCTAGCGCCCCTTGGTCAGGTTAAGGACTGTTCATTGGAGTTTTTATGCTCCCTGGACAGGTTGGGGCCTAAGGACTGTCCAAGTGTTGTTATCTTGGTCAGGTTTCGTCAGGGATTGGCCACCCCTGGCAAGGCTCTATTACAGAGCATTATCAGTTCAGAATCAGTGCAGCATAGGATGTGACATGAGTAGGGATGAAGCCATGCATTATACAATTAGAGTCTTCTTACCCCAGAACCCCTTCTCCCACATAAGCTTTGCATTTTTGAAGTGTTACTTTTTATTCAACAGCTTGGGTCATTAAAGCAAATTTATAGTTATATAAATTTAAGTTAATGAAGCAACGTGTTGAAGGTAAGCTTTTATGTAAAAGGTGCGAAAAGATAGTTCCTTCCGACTACGTCAATGAGATAATCCCATCTTATCTTATCGAGTTATAATAATGGCTGAAAGCCAAACTAGCTGCATGCCGTTCACGTGTAATGCTCGTGTTATTGCATAGGCATGTAAAACCTCCTGTGGTGTGGACGGGAATTAACCAATGATAAGGCTTATTCCAGCACAGGGTACTTGCGCAGATTATGCGGATCATATCATAGGACCACCATTCACAGTTAGCACTCGTGCAGTAAACTTGTTTAAGAAAATTTTCCCACCCACCCACCACTGTTTTTCCAATGCCTTGCGATTTTTACGTTTACCTTCAATGCGTTCAAAAGCTTCATATCACTTAAATTAGAAAGCTTTCGATATTATGATTACTGTAGATATACTTCATATAACGTTATTACAAAAAATAACTTAAGCAAAAAAAAAAAAGAAAAGAAAAGAAAAATATACGGAAATGTAATATCGATACCGTCAACGAAAACACTGTTTTAAGAGTAGATAAATATACGAAGGCACGTGCAAGGGAACGGTCGAATGTAGTTAACTCATTGATTAATTTTCTAATATTCACTGACTAACATCATCATACTTAGATAATACATACTATATAGAATCATGTAAAAACAAAAGAAAGTTATTTTGTTGGTTTCGTTAATAAATCACGTGGTTCGGGACGAAGTCTCTAAAATGTCAACTTCAGCCCCATAGACTCAATACGTCACATATATACAACATCTACCTGAGGACTGTCCATAGGGGCCTAGCGCCCCTTGGTCAGGTTAAGGACTGTTCATTGGAGTTTTTATGCTCCCTGGACAGGTTGGGGCCTAAGGACTGTCCAAGTGTTGTTATCTTGGTCAGGTTTCGTCAGGGATTGGCCACCCCTGGCAAGGCTCTATTACAGAGCATTATCAGTTCAGAATCAGTGCAGCATAGGATGTGACATGAGTAGGGATGAAGCCATGCATTATACAATTAGAGTCTTCTTACCCCAGAACCCCTTCTCCCACATAAGCTTTGCATTTTTGAAGTGTTACTTTTTATTCAACAGCTTGGGTCATTAACCGACCAATCTAAATTGTCCGAGAAAGGAGACTCCCATCCCGGACTACCTCATGAAAAACATGTCTATGAGACACTGGAGGAAAATACATCTCCGATGGACCCTGAACCATCCAATACAGACGACAAGAAACCGCTGTATCACACCTTAGAGAACGAGACGTCACACCCGGGCAAAGAAGGGAAGAAAAACGAGAAGCCACGGGAACAGCCAGTCTATCAGACTTTAGAAAATGATTATGAAGAGATATAAAGAACCACAACGAGCTAGAATCAGAAAGCAATTGAAAGCAATTGAAACTTTTCTAATAATAAGAATATTTAGTGTAGTACAGTATTTAGTATTTAGTTGAGTAAGACCAGGTTTTTTATCAAGAATTTCTTTCTAGAAGCGAAATTTTGTTCGCAGTATTGTACATGTATTTGGGCAATAATGTCATAGTCACCTGGAAGAATTAGTACTTAATTAACTCAGTCCATGCAATACCTGTAATAGGACAGAAAAAACGGAGAATGATATTCCCAGGGGACCATATTAGTGGGGAAACTAGTTATTAAATATAATGGAGATGCATGAGAGAAATGTAAAGTTTATCAAAAGCTTGCAGGCATAAATTATCCAAGCTGAATTACGGATAAGGTATAGACTATTTTGCATAATAAAATATTTATAACTATTATTAAGTTTAAAAAACATGTTACTAATTATTTATAATATCTATATGAATATTATGTACAATAAAACTATTCCTGATGGCTGAGACCAACAATTTTGGCAAATGTAAGCTTGAACTGGATCATCGTAAAATAAGTGAAATTCGTGAAATTCTGCTTCAGCTTGTGAAAACACGATCTTTCTCAGGGGGGGGGGGATATTACGATGCGATACGAATTTCATGGAAGACTGGTTGACGGGCTTTCGAACGTGAGCCGACGCTTCATTGGTAAGGTTTTTGTCTCCAAACGCAAGCCATTCAAGCTAAATAATGTAAATTTTGCCAGACTTGTACCCATGAAGGGTCAAACGGAAGATCGTCATACAATTAACATAATATCGTATTCCGCAAGAATTCATTACCTATACATTTATTCTGCTGCTTAACAAAACATGTCAAAAATAGGAATCTGATTGGCCTGAATGCTTTGATGTTGTCATACACTTCTGTCTACTGTTGTCACCGACGCCAAAATCGAAATTTGTCTCGACTTATAGCTCACTTTGGCACGTTCAAAGATGCGAGCTTATCACTGGTTTGCCGCCTTGTGTCTGATTTTATCAACGACAGCCGCAATTCATGCGACGGCAACTTTCCAATTAACTCGAGGACGACAAGATACGTTTACAAATCCCCATTGTGTAGCCAAGCACACAGTTTGTTCGCCGAGTCAATGTGCGCAGTATTTTGCAAAGTGCGAAACAAAGTCCTGTACTGTTTGCGTTTGTGACGAACAAACCCCGAGCTACTTTGAGAAGGGATGTACGAAAGATGATGAAATTATGTCTCAAACAGGTACGTGATAATTTTTCAACTTTGACATGCACGGCTAAGCAGGATGAAATCTTCGACGTTCATGTAGCAAAGCTAGAAGATCTGGTGAATTGGCTAGGTCCATCACCTATACCAGACATGTATTAGTCTACAGCGATAATGTTAAACTTGACACAGAGCCCAACATCATCGGATATGATATGTTAACATAGTGTCCATGCAACACAATTTAATGTTGCAATTAACACTTAAATGATGCTAGCGTCGCTATCATACTTAAAGACAAGTCTTGATATGAGACACGAAGCTATTATCGCCTAGGAAAGTCGGGAAATTTGCCAGTCACATGACATTTTACCAAGCTTTGCCAGACATATCATCTGGCACATAATCCGTCAATACCTGGGCACTTAAATTTCACAAGAGAAACACCAAATCTTTGGTGCACTGCAAGAATATTTTTAATTATAAACATTAGGCAGAATCTATCACAGAATTATTTGCATGAAAAAATAATTGTATTCTTTAATACAGCAGTGAAGATATGATAGATCAGTGTTTCAACGAGTCATGGCATATATTACGGTCAATAAATTTAAAAAATCGACTAAAATAAACAGAAGAGCCTCGCATAGCTGGAGTGTTTATTTCCCAAGTAATGAGCCACAGTTTCGAATTGACGTTCATCAAGAACAGTTAGGTCTACTAAAAAGAAGCTAAGTATATAAAACTACCATTTTTAAATTCTGGTATACTGTTAAGCTATCCTCACAATGTAGTGTGAACTTGGTCACTTTGGCACTTGGTGATCGCAGTTTAACATTTCGTAACTCACTTTAATTACAGCTATCACGTCAAGTGAAGCAATTGACGTACCCAGCTTCAGTTTCCCTAGAAACATTTTTCCTTGTTGTACGGAAACATTTTTCCTCAATTTCCTCTCTCCCGCAGCGATTGCACACGGGCTATGAATTGAAGCACGAATAGAGACGCCTCAATTTGTAACTATCGATCGGCTGGATTCTCGCTAATTGATCGTTGGTTACAGTGCTGACCATTCCTTTTTCGGGAGGTTTGTTGCTGTGTCACAAAGAATCTATTTTCATATCAAAGGAATGGGTACTGAAACTGCATGTATGCCTGGAAAGACCTCGTCTGAATTTGTAACGACTCAATCCCTTTTATTCTCATCAATCAGCCCTTAGCTACAGCGCCGACCAATTTTCTCTGGAGTTTTGTTGCTGTAGCACAAAGAAAACCCTGTACCGATCAAAGGAATAGGTACTTATACCACACTCTACCAGGCATGCATCGAAAGGTCTGGTCGATTCTCATTAGTTTACCAGCCAATTTTTTTCGGAGTTTTGTTGTTGCCTCACTAAGAAATGATTTCTTCAATCTAGGAAAAATTATTCTGACTTTGTAAACTGTTCGAATAATTTGACGCCCCTCGTGGAAATCAGGGCAGGGGGACAAGTGAACTGAAACACACACCCCATCCTTGAATGGATTAACGTCATAGAATAAAGAGTTTTTCATATATACTTTTCTACTTGACCCTAAGGCTACGTGCACAAACTAGGTCGTTTGCTAGCATTTTCATATTGAAATATCTCAAGAAGCACTCGTCTTTTGGCACGTTTTAACGAAAACTAGCATAAACTTCGTCTGTGGACAAAAACTGATGTCTTCACACGATGAGAATTTTTATTATCGTTGATATCATTTTCATCAGTTAGCTGTTGTGATAACGCTCGGCAACGAGCACTTAGCCTTATACTATATGCAAACGAGGTCATTTCCGAGCGTTTTCACGAAAGTGAAAATGAAAACGATATGAACTATAAAATTTCTCATCGTATGAAGTTTTTAGTTTTTGTCCTTAGACGAGGTTTATGCTGGTTTTTATTAATTTGGGTCAACAAGTCGGGAGCTTTCTGAAATAATTCGGAATAATAACGCTCGGAAACGAGCCGTTCCTTACACACGCAACTTTAACCTCAGATTTTTGTTCTTCATACAGCACCCAGGTACAGTTCATTTGCCATTTCCAATCCCCTTGGACAACATTACATAACAGCAAATACAAGCAGAGGTCAACTTGGCGAGGAATTTCAATACACAGCGAACCCAAATCAATTATGGTTATATACACCTTCCAAGAAACTAATGAACTTAAAAACACTGGAGTGTCTTGATTCGGGAGATCCTTCCGGAGTGGTCCGACTCCGACCTTGTACGGTCGTGAACAGTGAAACTCAGATATGGCGCTGCAGTTCTTCGCATGGGCTGTACGTCATGAAGAAAGGGAATCGATCATATTTAGATTATTCAGGCTTACATTTCTACACAGGAGGCGACAAGCAAGTTAGGAAATGGATCGCAAATAAAGGAACTGGTGTTCCTAGTCGATCAATATGCGATATACCAGACTCGTACAAAGGTTGGTGTTTTTTTTGTTGTCTTCATTTTGTGGTGTCTCTCACACCCTCTTCTTCTTAGTTCCATTTTGCATCTCCTTCCTCCAGGTATAGGTCATAGAAAAGAGGACTTTTCTACAAATTCTTCATAAACTAATTAATGTACACACAAATCTTTTCACAAAATGTTCTTTCACTGGCTGGCTCTTAGCTATCTTTATTGAAGTTGCACATCCCTTCTCGTGTGACCTTCGTTCAGATACGCGAGCCTAAACACATTTATGTAATTACCGCGATGCACTTGTCGATAAGTTTAACTTCTTTCTTTTCAAAGGTGCTTACAGATTCACTGATGGTTCCTTGAAAAAAACCTGAATTTTCGGATTCCCCTTCTAAAACCTGTACAGGATGTTATCAAACGTTCAGCATTTCCGCACCAATTTTTAGTGATGGATATAGTTTCACGTGTTATCTGCGTTGGATTAGCTCTTACTTTTCCGTTAACAACCAATCTTGGAAGACTTTAGCGGTGTACGAGGACGATTTTTCTTACACGGGCAACGGATCACCGTTAGGCAAAGGAATTGTATTCCGGGTGGGTAAATAAATTGTCATTTCTGTTTATAAAGCATAAAGATTCACAGTGTAAACGTCACTTATATTTTTTTTTCTTTTGCAGTTTCAAAAGCGCGTGAGAACTGTGTGGGCAGGTTCACTGATGAAGCTTAATGTACAATGTCAGGATTACAATCCTAACACTACAAAAACGACGTATGAAAATCACTTTATATTCCTCAAATTTGACGGAGTTTTTCAGGACTCGTTAGAACAGGTATTTTTACATATACTAGACCCAACAATCGTATCTCAGTAGTATCCATTGTAACCGTAATTTTATTGTTTGACTCAAAAGTCAACACAACTCGTCACAACATCTTGCCTCAACCTCTCCTTACTAACGCTAAGTCGCCTGTCACGAACGTTTCGAAACAATAATTATATCCTAATGATTTAAACCTTTTTTATTAATGATTCCAGACGCCTCTGTAATTCCCATGCCTCTCAAAACCAGGGACGTAGCTAGAGCTTTGAAAGAGGGTGGGGGTCTGTGAAAACGAATGATTATGATAGCCGAGGAGACTGAATTCGTTGGGCATTGTCGGCCATATCGGTAAAAATGGCTAAACGAATCTTAGAAGTTTCAGCAGATAGTAACAAAATGTCACGATGAACTCTTTTTAGCAGCCAACAATGAAGCCTGCGGCGGATAAAAACAAACGGGGATCGTTGCACGCAGAATCGAGGTACAAATCAGCTGTCATTGCACTTTCCATTGTCCTGGCCGCTGTCCTTAGTCTTGTCATAACTGCCGCTGTCATGATATATCGACGTCAAGGGACAAGAACGTGGGTTACTGCGAATGCAGAGTGTGACATCAGCGCAAAGCCGTTCTGCAACAGCGAGGACCAGTTATAGATTGATTAGAGTAACGAGACAATCAAATGGTACTACTGAACTCGATATATATCTGGAGCGAGAGCTCAAGGGCAAAATTGAAGCTAAATATAGAACGATCTCTATATTATAATCTGTAGCAATACACCAACAAATATTAACGATACTAGATCTAAAAGTTTTCAGAAAAACGTTGAAATAAGCAATTCATGTGAACTGTAAACATTTTACTTAATCAGTAATTATTTAAAGGTTGTTAGGAAGATTGTAAACTTCATGCGTTACATGAAGGTCAACAGTTGGCATTAAGAGATGTATTTTTAATTGCCACTATTTCCTAAATATCATTGTATAATAATGTTGCACTTTGACCATATGTGGTGCTGAAGTACAGTTGATTAGTCTCTGCATGGGCCAGGATTACCGATACGTTTCCTTTTATAGGATTGAACGAAACGAAACAAATTTGATTAGATTACTAATGATCGGTAAATTGATCAATTATTTGCAAGATCTTGTAATTAGTATCTATTCTAATAAGCACGATTTAAATTAGAATGTCAATAATGTCGCTTATTTATCTTATTCGTAATAAATAACTACGAACACATGTAGTCACAACCCAATCATCTGTTTTGAATATCCTGAACGATACACAAATCTTATCTCTATCTTTCTATTCCGGTTGTTCCCGACGTGCATATATCAGTTACACGAATGTTATTCCATCCAAACAACACAGCGAGTGACCCGTGAATTCTTCACGTATAGACAGACAAATCATTTTAATTTACTCTGCAATGTGAACTGGACTCTGAAAAATGTTGAGAATATTTCGAATCGTCTGCTATATCATTGCATTCAGTTGGGTTGTACTGAGCAAAAAATACAGCGATGCATCGTTTCACCTCACTCGTGGTAAATTTGGGGATGAGTTTTCTAATATACTAGGTGGAAACGGTAGTTATGTGTCGGCCTCGTGCAAGAGGCACAATGCAGCTTGCAGAACAAGTCGTTGTGAATACTGCGTGTGTAACAAGAATGTTACGACATATTTCCGCAACAGTAACAACACTCGTGGACAATGTACGCGCGATTTCGTCATAGCAAAAGAATCAGGTAAGTAATACAATTAATGTGATATTTTTGTCATAGATGATGGTTTTTCATTGGGTTATACTTGGAACAGATTTGTTTCTGTTTGCTCATCATCTCTGATGCCTAGTATACATGCATTCAAAAACCCGTATTCTGGTCTCTGTTATGCACTTCTTCACGGGTATAAAACATACTACATTTGGTTTTCAATGGAGATCATTTTAAAGATGCTGCGTGGGTTATTTAAAGACCTTTCAAAAATGCTTGATCTTGGTAATACGCTTCTGAACTTCTCCATATTAACCACAACACCAATTGTAATATCAATGCCTAATTCATGCAATTTGCATCAGCCTTGCATCAGTCTTCCTTTCCAAAGTTCACTTTATTCTTTATAAATACCAAGCTTACAACATATAAATATGAGGAATGTACTATCCTTGTTCATCCTAATCTACCCCGTGAACTTTATCAGTGGGAGGACAAGCAAGATTGCATGGTATTAAAGCCGGTTACTTTGATGTCTACGTTACCAAAGCTTTGTTTATTCCCAGTCAGTCATGTTAATTAAATTTATCAATGAAGAAATCCGGCTACTGTCTGTCCAAATGTTGTTTCCAAATTCGTTTGGGTAATGAGGAAGAAATGATTCCTAGTTAGACTGTTCTTCAATTTCAAAGTAATCAAGTTCAGCCAGCCAATAACAAGCATTTTCCTAACTTTATCCCCAATTCACAACCACAGGCCTACATAAACGTGGCGTTATATGAGCTGCTCAGAAGTACTTGCAACAAAAAGTGCAATAATCACATTCGTTACAATTCCTAGTTAACGTATGATGTCTTACTTATCATTGTGGTTTACGAAGTCTTAAAAGAACAGAGCTTGAATACCACACTAGTTGGGTTGAACTTGAATCACTATATGTAATTTCAGACTTTGAATCACTATATAAAGCAAATCTGATCGCTAAATAGTTCTGTGCTGTTTCCAGCTGCTTATATACATAACTGCAGTGATATGAATTCGACATAAACAGCACTTTATTTATTTTTGTATCGGTTTTCTTTGATGTACAGGATCTTTGATGTATTTATCTGATATGATGATGAATACCTTGAATAGATCAAACTTGTGGAAAATCTCAAAGATTCTCGACTTAAAGTCGAAAGATTCCGCAAGAAAACCTCCTCAAAAATAATTAAGCTAGTCAGGATCTACGTCATATAAAGTCCTCGGATGCTGAGCGTCCTCGGGGCATTTATATGGCATAAATCGATCCTTCCTTCTGGATATTGAAAGCCCGTTTTCCACTCAGCGAATTTGTTTGCGCGAACAGAGAAAACTCCTACTTGTTCGCGGCGACTTTTTTCGCCAAACAATTTTGACCAATCATGTTGCTGAATTCTTGTTTTCACCTCGCTTCGCGCGAACAAATTAGCTAAGTGGAAAATAGGCTAAACTCTAACATACTTTTAGGCATGGTTTTATTTTTGCTATCAAGTTTTTTTTCCCCAGGTTGCTTCGCTTCGAATGGTGGATATTTAATGCACACTTTGGAGACGAGTTGTACTAAAAATTGTGTTGACAAACTGAAAATTCGTAGCTTCAAAATTTCTTCAAACACAAAATGTACTCTGGACTGGAGCAACTCTTCGTTTTTAGTGAATAAACAATACTGGAAGTCTACTAAACTATTTATGAACGACTTTTTACTTGTGCTTAATAATACTGCAAGACAACGAAACTTAAAAATAAAGGTATGCTAACAGTTAAAAATAATATACAATATTTATAAACTGAACATTAACCGTTGAAATTGAATTACAATTCAGATAAATATGGAGGCATCTAGACGCTGGGCAGGTGCATTACTGAAACTGCAAATTTACTGTGGCACTTCAAATGCTCATAATGGCGAAGACTTTTGCGTTATCCTTAAATTCACAGGAAAATATCCAGCTTATCTGAAAGTAAGTATAATACTTAAAAACAGCTTGCTACCAGTGAGGTTGTTGGTATTTGACAATACAAATTCTTAATTCATTGATATACATTAAACTAAAAAATCACCATGGCAACTGTTTGTTAACAGAGGCAACACTTGTTTTTGCTAGCATGCGTCAACAAGTCAAAGTCAGCAATTTTGTAACAAGTTTGTACTTTGTGGCAAATCTGTCGAGTCACCATTACAAAACATTGGGATATTGAGAAAGGAAAACTAATTTTCTCGCATTTATGAATAATTACACACACTCTCAAATACATCAAAGAGGACCGCCGTCACAAACTCATCTCTAGTTATTTTAACATTATCAAGGTTACCGACATTTTTACTGAAATTCTGGTGAACAGAACAACAAACTCAACAACGACAGGATCGGTTCAAAAACGCATACAAAGCCCCAATAATCAATACCTAGCGAGTACTATTGCCCTATCGGGTATTCTGCTTCTTGTTTTTGTCTTTCTTGGTAGTGGAATCTTTCTTCTATTACGAAATAAAGATAATCATCGCTCGGGTGAACTTACATTAGAAACTGACCTCGATTCAACCACTGGAATGACGTATCAGGAAGTTGAAGAAATACAACTCACAGTGCAAAACGCCTAAATTAAGTATTCATAAATTTAGTCTGTGAAACTGATAAAGACAAGAAACATTGTGTTTGTTTTTCAACTTTATTGAACGTCAGACGTATCTAAATGGCGAGAGTACACGGCAACTGGAGATAACATGCATAAGGAGCTCTCCTAAGAGGAGCACTAGACCAGTACTGTCAACATCGCATAACTGTAGGAAACACACTAACTGAATAAACCCCGTTTATTGAGAAAGTACCCACGACATTGTTAAACGATAAAACGCTGTTATTGGAATAATTGTGGCGCTGAGTGATAACAGAAAGGGGTTTCCCCTTCACCACAATCCTCAATAATCAAGTTTCAAACAGTATTATTGGACTTTCCCCGCCCTAACACAAGGAATTCGAGCAGAAATTGTTGGAAGTAGGAAGATTCATTGTCGAACAACTGTTGGCAACATTCCCGACATTGCACAAAACAAATATGAAAGACCATTCTAGATTTTTTTCACACTTCAGACGCAAAGGTGGTAATTATGCCGAGGTTTAGTCATATGTCGCCCACATTGGCGATGTCATATCGCGGAGATTCTTAAACTATTTTCCTCTGGAATGCTCGCCAACTGAGCGAACCACGATTTAAGTGCAGCAGGGACACAAGTTATTGAGGGATTTATGTTATTTAATGATGGATTTACGAACTTACAGTCCAGCTAGGCCCGGTTGTACAATAGCGCTAATCCAACCGGTAAAACTTGCATTACGGCTCAGCTTTTTCGAGATGAAATATCTTGCGAGTTAAATATCCTTAGTATTATTGCTTTTTATGCTAATTTCCGCGGCAGCATACAGCGCTTTCATCTTTCGTACAACCGACCCCAGAGTTCTGAAAAAAATATGATAAAGAACAAAACACCGTATATCAACAATTTGATAAGTTAAATATCTTTATAGCAACAGTAGCAATATAATGACATGCGTATATCTAAGAATATATGTTTTAGTATACATTTCTTTTTTGCCTTAGCAGCAATAAATTATATGTCATTTCTATCGCAAAAGCATAAGTTATGGTCGGTAATGAATTACTGTATTTATCCAGTTTATCATACTAAGCTATCCCACCGTTAATTCTAAAGGATCCCAAATACTTCAAAGCTAGCTGTATCAGTTCAAGATAGTAATAACAAATTACGAACCATAATACACCAACTTAGCAATAAAAAATAACCAACTATATTATACCAACTACAACCAACTATACAATATGCCATTACCAACGCAACTTGGCATTACCAACGCAACAAGCAACGTTTATAAATTATGTACAAGTTTTGCTCATGTTTTCGAGGTCCTCGCAGCCTAAACACGACATACAACATAGTTTCACACTCTTCAACATAGTTTTACGTTCATGGCTTGCCCTACATGAATGGAAGCTAGCAGTTCATATTTACGTTTCCATTCGTCGCGTTGCAACAACGCCAGTTGTAATTCAACTCTTTTACAGGCCAGTTCTTTTTCTAAGTCAGTTTTACTTCGTTGTAAGCTTTCAGTCTCAGTCATCTTCTTTTCGCGACAAGACCGGGCGTATCCGCGGTTCTTCAAAGTTCTTCTTCTGTGTTTGATCTCATCGACGACTGTTTTTGGTAAAAGCTTAACACGCTTATTAAGTGCCTTCGTATCAAGAGTTACCAGTTCATCATCATCGACATATATCTTTGTGAGGTTTGAGGGCACGTTAGGCACTTCAGCTTCGGGGCTTGGCGCTGGACTGAGTTCGTCAAACTCGGGAAAATATTCTGTTTCGCTACGACGACTTCTTGTTCTCGCTTTCCGCCGACTTCTCTCTCGTGCAGCTGGTGGCGTCATTTCTTTGCTGGAAACCTTGGAATTCAAGTTCGTGATACTGAATACTTCAGCATCGGTTGTCTCGCTCGTTTTTTTCCTTTTACGACTTGCATCCGTTTGCACATTTTCTTTTCCGTTGTTGTTGACTGAGCTAGTCGAATTCGTCGCTTCGACGTTTGTTGATTCCGCTCGCGTTTGGAGCATATTTTGATCTAACGCATGAAATGCTTCGCCGTGTAAACCATTCATCAAGTCGTTCGTTGTTAATTTTCGTTTTTCAGCGCCTAATTCAAATTCTCGTGCGAGGTCAAGGTTTTGTGACAGGAGTAAGTCCTCACGCGTAATATGGCGGCGGTTTTTCAACGTATCTTGTACTGGGGTATCCATCTGGTCAACACTGGTCATATCAAGCGATTTAACGAGCCAGTTGCTCAAATATGAAACATCAAGACCATTCTTCATGTGGAGTTTGTCTTCAAGCCTTGGGCTTGTAAACATTGGTTTATCATCGACGTGTTCAAGTCCTTCATCGTTTCCAGCTAGACCAAAACCATTCAATGAAGACGTCATAATGTCTGGAAGATGAGATTTCGCGTTCTCAATGCCATTGTGGTTCGCATCGACTTCGAACATGGTAGAATAATCGGACTTGTCCGGATGAAAAGTGGCATCTAGCTGTTGTACAGCGAAGTCTAGTTCGAAATCGTCCTCGATATCGCTATAATTTAGACTCTGTGACTGTTCCATCGTTTCTGTGAAAGATTATCGATCGTTTAACAGAACAACGTCTGTCACAACGACAATATTTGAGGTTTAAAAGACTTTTGAAATGTAGCTTGATTCAGTGATGTCGTTTCGACGACGTGTTTGAAGGGAATGCTGTTTTTCCCTTTTGGATCATACATTACATCTTCGCAGTCATGTGATTATCAGGTGCAATACCGCTATAACCAATCAGTGATCGGGAATGTAGCACGTGATGAACACCAATAGTAAATTTATTGCTTCAATATGGTGAAATATATAATTTATTCAATCAACAACTATTCTTATTTTGGCCAGTACTTAATAATTATACTTATTGCGTATAGAAATATATCATTTCTTTTCTTCTAAAGCACATCAGCGTTGACACATTGAATAAACTCACGAGCTTTATAACATCAGACAATTCTGAGGTTCAAGCCAGTTTGTTGTTATGTTGTTATATCTATTAATGTCTGACACTTAACAGGTTACATTATATTGAACTACGACTGCTCTCTCGCCGTACGACGGCGGTGTTTTATTAGGATTTCTAAAACAACACAATCCTCTATGGAACCGCTGCAACGCGCCAAAGGACGAACACACGGCTAGTGTGTTAAAACGAGTTGTGGGAATCAAACGAAAATTAATAGATGTGACTAAATTATTCATTGTCTATTCCAGAGGGAATTCCCCGATGAGAAACGCCTTCTCCGCTTACGGATAAAATTACAATACGTAAAAAATGGTACAATTTAACATTTTACTGGAAATAAATTGGTCATAAATGAAAAAGTTATTACTTATAAACACTTTTACATTCATGATAGGTACGGTTCTGTCCAAAAGATGATCTAAGAGCCATAAATATTCCGCCTTCTTAGAAGAAACGTGATTCAGAAGAAAGGGAAACTCCGAGCAGTAAAAGGGGAATTCCCGATTGGGAAAAAACTTCCCCGATTAATATCCTGCGGTATTATGTACCTAGAATTAAATGTGGCATTATATAATGATGTTAATTTTTCTTCCTTATAAAGTATGCTAGCGCACTAGCGAAATCACGTCGTAAGTGAATGATATAATTTTCACATAATTGTACATGAATGTACTCTTGATGAATTTTGCAGTGGAAGCACAAATGAGTAAATTTCTTGCGCGGACTAATTTATCTTTTTATTTTGTCATCATTTATTGTGACAGGTAGTATGAAATATGATAGCTTGTACCGCATTGGAAACCTTATATATAACATACCAGTAAAAATATAGGGTGGACATAAAAGAGTGGGAGTTAAGAAGGTCCAAAATAATATGAAAATACTATTACTAGTATTAGTGCTGTGTAATCCAAACTATGTCTATGCGCTTGTGCGGAAACCGAATGATAAGCATCAATGGCAAATTGATATACTCTTTTGGATGCATGTATATGAATGACGCAATCCAACACAGCGCACGTACCAGAGTATAAACACATGACGGTGTCTATTATTTTTGGTTAACTGGTCGTGTAAACATTGAAGAGGAATGAAGTGATCTGTATTTTAATAGATCTTGTGTTTCCTTAGCGACGGAGCTAAAACTAACAACCGGTTCAATTCTATTTACATTTTCAAATGAATTAAATATATGCATTTGAATTCATTCCACATGAGCACAGCATGAATTGGAAGTCGAAGTGCTTAAATTTGCTTTAATTTTGTATCCATATAATTATATGCAGTAGACTTTACCGAGTAGACATAAAAATAAACGCTTATGATTACTTGGTCAGCTGCCCAACTGTTACCATGAAAATTATGAGCTCATTTGATATTAATAGTGCATGGTGGCTATTGCCTACCGAGGCTTAGCTATATCTTAACTCATGCCAACATCGTCCCTTGTCACGAAGAAAAAAATTTCATGAAACAATAAAACCAGTCTGCCTAATTGATTTATTTTTGTAAAATTACTCTTCAGTTTCAAGAATGACGTAACGCTCTTGGAATAGAAACAAAAATATCGATTATATATGACTTTATGGGGTATGATAATTTTATAAAGAGATTCCTCAGTGACGTAATTATGCAAGTTTTTTTCTGAAAGAAAAGCTCTTGATCATTCTTAGAGGAAAGAAAGCCGTATGACCAACACTGCAGGAGCAAGATTTTAACAGGAAGAAAAAATCGGTCCAGAATCAGACAAGGTTTTGGATCGTATACATGAGAATGGCGTTATTCACAGCAAAAATTGGTCTCCTTTTTTACTGTCTATGTAGTGTGGTCTGTTGTCTCAGCGGGCATAAAGTCGTCAAGACTTTTGAAATCATACGAGATAAACACGACACATTTAGGAACCTAGAATGCCAAAAATCAAAGAATTGTTCAAAGGAACAATGTGAGAAGTACGGGGCTAATTGTGCTGATGATAAGTGCGAACGTTGTCAGTGTGAAAATGAGAAGAACACGTTTTTAGTGCACCCAGGTAATTGTACCGAAGATAAAATGGTAATTCCAGAGTCAGGTAAGATCCAAAATCTGATATTACACATTTTAAGGTAGAACCACATATGATCACCTGTAGCCAATAACACAGTAACACTTTGCGGTTCCAGGGTTAGTCGCATTAACTAGCAGGACACCTTTATTTTGTCTTGTACCGTGTTCTATTGTGTTGTATTGTATTATGTTGTATTCAATGTATTGTAAAGTATAACATATGTGCATTCTCTGAACTCATGTTTAGATAATTATTGTTAAAATTAATGATATAAATAATACATGCATAAAATCTGAATTATATGTAAGATAGATGTGCAGGACCCCAATGAAAATCACTTCGGTGACGTGGGTATCCTGGATAAATATAGTTAATAATAATAATAATAATAATAAATATGGGGATGAATTTAAAACTATACCAGTTAACAAGGAGAACCTCAAGATATACAGAATATCAGTTAATATATAGTCTTAGAGTACCACACGACCTAACATATTAAATCATTTAATATAGCAGACCATTAAGCTATCTTGGAAGCGGAAAAGACTTACTCCCGTGTTTAATGTCTGGCCAATCATGTGTGGGTGCTTACAAAGAGGAAAAAGCCTGACCAATCAACGTTCTTGTACAGTATATTAAATACTTGTATTTAAAATACTAATATACTGGAACAATATCATGCATATTTGGAGAGTTTGAAAGAGAAAGGTGTATCAAAACTGTATTACTCCAGATCTTTTCGATATAAGGAGTCAAAAAATGTACAACAGAGGTGAAAAGTACAATATACTGATAAGAATTTGTACCAAGCAAAATTATAGCCGAGCACTGTACAGCTTTCACACGTGTGGGTTGAATGGCTGTTGAGGTTTCGAAATCATAGGAAAAATGTTCTTGAGCTCTTGATAGTCTGGAGAAAGACATTTCCTATTATCTTGAGGGGCACAGCAAGAACTACTTGCATGTATCTACAGTTCCCCAGCGACCAAGAATGTGCATTAAAAGAACTAACTAGAAAATAATCCGCAGGACCATGCAGTCCTAGCTAGATAATCTACACAACTAAATGACTCAGCCAAAGGTGACAGATTTACCATGCACCATTTAAATTACTGCATTTGAAGACAGTTGAGACTATATATTACATTTCATGCATCCAATATCTGTCTTTGGCAAGTATTCAAGGAGATCACATAAAAATTCTTTTGGAATATCGCATGAAACCATGTGCGTTCTCATTAAGACTGTTAATGTGGGCAGGGAGGCGCCGGGAAACTCTCTCAAGTAGTTCGAAAAAAATCGAAATTTTAATCTGATATCGTTATTACTTTCGGAAGTTTCTACCGCCTGCATCTTAAATAATATGTTTATCAACCTCATATTTGTAATCTATGCATTAACGCCCTACGACTGTGTTGACATTGTTGTGTTCAAAACTAAATCATTTATACAAATGTCATTTATTTCCAAAAAAGTTTAACTTAAAAACATTACTAAAGCGCCAACGGGTTAATACCGTTTCTCTCCATGAAAGGCTTTGAAAGATGACATTCAATTCAAACATTAAACGTGCAAAGCATTACGGATATTTATCACTTGGAATCTTATAATAGACATCAGCTTTAAGGCAAATAGCCTGGCATATCGAAAGCATTTGTAGACTCTCGCATTGCTGCTTTCCTAGCAGAATTAAAGTTTAATCAGAAGCTGAGTTCATGTTCCACTTTCTTTAGTACCAAACGAAAGTTTTCAGTTGGAGAATAGGATACACAGAAGGTGCCTAGCTATTTTAAGAAGACAAAATAACACTCTTGTTGGAAGAAATTGCTCCTCATCTCTCAATATGCGTTGGATATGGGTGAACAGGACAGGAAATGTCCATCTTATGAACGTTAGGACCCTTCAATGTCTCGAATTTCTTGAAAGGGAACCGGTGTGCACATCACCTGATCACTATGAAACTGGTCAGGTAGCCATGAAACAATGCAATGAAACTGTTGGACAGTATATAATACAACATCAAAGCAAAACCATCTACAGTCGTTTATGCAGGAATACAAGGCCTTATTTGCTGCGTCTAAAAAAGCAAACAAGTCAGGTACCGCGGTATCGGGCGGAAAGCCAACGACGAGAGAGCAAGCATGAATGGATAAATGAAAATGAAATGCACTTGCATCGAAGAATCAGCAGTTATAGAGGTCAGTATTGAAGTCATTTACCAACGGTGAACTTGGAACCTGTAGATTGTTTTGTGTCGATTTTCTATGACTTACCAAAGTCATTAATTGAACTTTACTCTAATAGCGCATGTTGTTGAGGAAACTTGTGAAGAAATCTCGATGAATCTAGACATTAAATCTTCGATAGATTCGATAAAAGTCAATAGATTCTTGTTGTAAAGCGTCGTTAAAAATGAACGAGTCCGATAGATATCTCGATAGGTTGTCCTGGTAATTTATGTCATATACTGTATACATAATGCAATTAACCGCCCAGTTATGTTTGTTTGACCCGGGTCGTCTTTTGTGTCATCAATATATCCTTAATATGAGCGTGTCTTTATGGTCATGACAACATACTCAGATAATCTACATATTCTTTACCTAGGTTGCTATCGTTTTGAAAACAAAACCTTTATGCTTTATCTGGATGAAGTTACGTATCGTAAAAACAATTGTTCTCATCATTTTTTTGCTCCAATTTTCTCTGACAACACTAAATGTCGCATTAAATGGTCCGAGTCAACTATTTTGTATGGTGCTACGAAGTGGAAAATGGTCTCGAGTAATATTAGTCAGCAATTGCTTGCCATTGAGTATAAGTCACATGATATCAAAACGTTGAAGGTAAGACGCAAACATTTATAAGGCGAGCTTTCATATTGCAGGCGATTTGTATATTAATACTGGCACTGAAACCAACAAAATGTACCTGTTACAAGAGTGAAAACATTTTAATAATTCATTGCATACAGATTTATAATCTGTGTATACAAGAATCAAATTCATCAAAAATGTTTTTATCAAATAAGTTTATAATAAATGACAAAAAACTCACACTCACGTTACAATGAAACTTGATTGACTGCTTTTAAAATTCTCGAGGTCCAACAAAAAGCACTGAAGATCTTCAATGGTTCACTTCTGAGGCTGGCCATTACCTGCAGTAACAACATAGATATGCAAATAGAAAATCACTGCCTGCTTTTGAAGTTCAAAACAGAGGTGAGTTAATGGATAAGATGTACAAAAATGTGAAGGATGTTTAGCATCGCAATATCGCATATACCATAGATATTAGAAAAAGGGATGGATTGGCAACTCTTTTGTTATCTATATTTTATCTTCAGTTGAGCACACCGGAAGCGAACATTGCCCAACTTGTATGGTAATTATGCTCGTGAACTCAATTTCGTTTATGCGCATAATTACCATAGTGAGTTGTGCAATGTTTGTTTCCGGTTTATTCAAAATAACTGAACCGAAGATCGTGTATAATACTGAATAGCGTTGCCAATCCATTCCCCTTTCTAATATCTATGCATATACAAGAAACATTAACTGATTGGGCCTAAAGGTCGTCGTTGTCGACTCTCTTGATATGGTCTGAATGAAAATTAAATCAAGTACATATTCTCCATTCTTTGCCAAGACGTTTAATCTTTTACGTCCGTGATGTTCACAACTCGTCCCACCTCCTCATTCAATGCTCATGCTGAGAGATTATTGCATTTTTATCCTACATGTGTATTAGCATAATAATCTTCCGACCAACATCATCCAAACATTGCTGACCAATTTTGAACCGGCATTTAGTGCAATTTCTATCAATGTCACCATAGAAAATTGCAATTGCATCAAAAACGACCTCGTCAACAGCAACAGTAACAGTAGTGATCGCGTCACTCGCACTCCTGACCATCATTATCGTAACTTTGGTGTACATTGCGTGGCGCCGAAAACTGAAAAGGTATAATATATTGTGATTTTGCATCAACAGTAATTGTGATACCATATATATTTGAAAATTATATTGATTGAAGTCCTTGAGATCCCACCATGAAATGCTACATAAGTTTCTCATTGTAGCTATAACCTGCAAGATGTGTGATGCACATTAGGAAATCGTTTCTGTGTTTCCGTTATCGCGTCAACGTTCTGGTTTTTAAGATAAAAGTATAAATTAGTGACGTGCAATCAGTACAAAAACGTTCTGCAGTAAAAACTGTACCGAGTATATCCAAAAGTATATTAACGTTCTACTTCGAGAATGACTGAAGAATATTCTTCTTTTTTTACAGAGCGACAATATCATCGAAATACCAAGGTGATTATATGACTACAAATTTACATTAAATAGACATTAAAGAGGGGTTACAGTCCGTAATGTAAACAAACGCTTTGTTTACATTTTGAAATTCTATATTCGTAAAATATGACTTACTAAATGAATATCTGACACTTTTCTGGTTTGCTATGCTTATACATGAATGTAAACCAGAGTTTCAATTCAAAAAGAGTTCGAAAAATGTGAAATTTGGACAATGTTTATATTTGCTGGCCACCTTTGTTATGAGCAGAACCGATGCGCAGAACGGACTGTAACCCCTCTTTAAATATCAGTGTTTCAAGTAGGGGCTGGCCTAATAGGTCATGCAGAATTAAGACTACTACAGATCTAATTTACTTTGCTATATAGCTATATTTTATGTGTCTTATATCAGTTAATAGGTGGTGTAGACGTTATGCCTGTAATGTATTGCGGGAGGGGATTATTCCTTTTTTGCGTGCTCCGGATTTTTACTAGACGTATTTTCAAGAGTCGATTTTTCATCAATAGGAAACAGGTTTCCATAAGAAACTAATACTATAGAAGGCTATCTTCCTGTTCAGCCTCTTGTGCTTACTTGCAATCTGCCAGTAGTTCCCCAATAGTATATGGGATTTTTTATTCCTTTGTTCTACCAAATACCGCTTGATTATTGAATTGACCAAGCCTAACGTAAGCTAACATTTGGAAATTTTAATACTTTTCAGAAAATTCGGCAGACTCAAACAATTGCAAACCAGTTTATGAGGATCCAACTCAGACGTCAACAGCATCAGGAAACCAGAACGGTACGGACCAAACACATAGGCGACTACAAGCGTGACCAGGTTTGGACAAGCCGGGACGAAATGCAAATTAATTCAGTGGCATAATGCCACAGAGATCACAGTTCATCTTTATTTATATACTGCGTTATTTTCATAGTGCTGGAATACACAATTCTTGTGTGAACAGCACGAATGTCGTCTTCAACTACAAAATTATCTCAACATAATCTAGTTTCAAGAAACCGTGACTTTCTTTATAGTTTAACTAAAAGAATCGCCCACATCCATTTCCTAGCAAGGCTTGATTTGTAAAATCCCTCTAAAATAGATTTAACAGTGACACAAGATTTTGATATTTCAGAATAAACTTTTTTGCCTGAGTCCTGAAGTAGAAGAATTCGTAAAGCATCAGATTGCAGCCTGCATTATAGAGAAAAGAATATAAAATCCACAAATACATCCTACTTTTGCGAACTGAGAATAATTACGAGTCTCTATTATATGTAGCAATACCAGCCAGATATGAGTACATTGACACCGAGGATATTCTTAAAGCGAGTCAGCCCCAATCTGAAGGAAAATACGACTACACGGACACAAAAAACCGGAAACCCAGTGATGACTGTGTTCAGGCTGTTCTCAAGAACTGTCATGCTGCAAGCAGAGATAGAGCTAGGACGTCTGCACCAGATTTTAGGCCGAGCTGTACTCAGAATGGACAGACTGAACTGAAGGACGACTGGGCAAAAGACACTGAGAAATCTAAGATACGTAAAAATGTTCATCCGAAGTCCAATAGTTCTCCTGCGAAACCTCTTAGTCACGCTATGTTTCATGGTCTTGAAGAACCAAATGCAGAAAAGAAAGCAGATCAATGCAAGGTACGTGAAATAAGACGCTGTTTTATGATCTAATTTAGCCTGGATCAAGTTACTATGTTACCATAAAAGCACACATCATACTATGATAATAAAAGCAGGATGAGACTGATTATAAACCATTCTTCTTCAACCTTTTTCCTTCATGTCCAAAAGTTACTACATGTTTTAAAAACGTCATCTTTTCATTTTATAGGTAGCTTGTGACAGACCAGACTCAGCCGGACCTGTTTACTACGTTCTTGAACAATGAAACTACAGCTACAACAATGTTTTTTGAACACAAATCCTATGCCTACTGTTACAGTGAGCTGCTACGTTGTTAGGAGATATCCTTATAATTGTGTCATATCAACTGAATTCCATTAGTTTAATTTCTTCATGGTAAATTTTAAATTACCGTGGTCTAATATTGAATTGATTTAGTATATATTTAACCGAAAACAATGCTTGAAATTTGCAAATACCCGATTAAACTTTCGAGCTGCACATTAATAGATCATCATCATCTACCTTACATGACACAAATAACTTTAGTTTTACACGTTTTTATCCAATGATTTGTGTCCTCCAGAAAACAAACGGTCTCTGGTCATAGTACAACGATTAATGGATAGTGCATCGTTATACAAAACCCAAATAAAATTGAAGCCGGAAACACGTCATATTTTTTGGTCGGCAGCCATGTTGAATGGCCCCACTCAAGGAATAAATCAACGTAGTTTCTGTTAGAAAACTGATTTTTAGGAGGCTTTTGGCTTAAAACGTAAAACTTTAGTTTCAAAACGTAAGCTTTTCGTCCTGTAGTAGAAATTTACAGCGTTCCGTGCTCAAGTGGGGCCATGCAACATGGCCGCAAGTCTAAAAATCTGACGTACTTCCGGCTTCAAAACCCAACAATAGATGTGTTATCCAGCTTGCGATGGATAGCAGGGTCACTTTGAGGTTTAATTGTCGGCGCATGTCGCATTCGTATATGAAATCCCAGCCAGTCGACCGAATCCCGCTCGAGGCAACGAATTTTTCGTTGCTCTCTGCAGTGTCAGACTAATATGAATCTAGTTTTTCATATCTCTGAGGATGGTTCTGAAATTAGATTTTTATAACCGTGACGATGTACAGCTTGTACTATAGCCATCCGAAATAGTTTTGCAAATAATTAAAATACTTACAAATACAAATAAATACTTAGGACACCTGAACTATCACACCTGTGACATTGTAATTAACATCCACGTTCACGCCTGATATTGGATATTATAATTCAGTGCCGGAGGCTTAGCGGACATAAATGCATGAGTTTCCTGGTACGTATGGTGGCATGAAAGAGCCTTATACATGACCTTGGTTTGAGATTGTAAAAGTAAACATATCAATATATCAAAGTAGCTCTGAACTGTCGTTACTGAAAGGTGGGATAATCAATTTTGGCACACATGAAAATGCTCTTCACAATAAAAACTGTGTTAGTTTGCTATTGTTTAACAGCTAGTCTGGTTGTTTATGTTAGCGGTAATAAAGCAACAGAGCCTTTTGATATCTTACGAGGAGAACACGATACATTTCGGAACAGAGAATGCCAAGAACATGACCTATGTAGCAAAGAACAATGTGAAAAGTACGGAGCTAACTGTGAAGATGTTGAATGCAAACGCTGTCAATGTGAAGATGGCAAGAACACATTTCTGGCGCATACAGCCGATGGCAATTGTACAGCGGACGAAATGGTTGTTGCGGAGTCAGGTACGCAAAAGCCAATGTTATGTTCATATTTCTAGCAGAATTCTAATTGCTACTATCTATATGTAGCGGACTATCTAATGGGTTATATCCATTGTCTACAATACTAAAATTTGAACATTAAAATATGCAAGCCAATATGATGTACACAAAGCATATTGAATGCTAATTCACAGTATTGCATCAATACCGTGAAGTGGCTTCAACGAAATAGCCATTAAATAAATATATCAGCAGCCTCCACCTCAGGTACGGTGCGCCCCCCCCCCCCCCCCCCGCATGGATTTATAATTTAGCTACATGATCTATTCGAACCAAATATAGACATACCACACTGCAATATTCTGGAAGAGATCTCTCTAACTATATTGCTATGATATTTCTAACAGAGCGATCTCACTGATCTGTCCTGTGGAACACAATTATTGTCACTTAATCTACACATATATATTTGTACACATTGCAGTCGCGGAAGTAATTCCGTGCTATCTTACAGTAGTGCAACATATACGCATGGTATAGAGAACTGAATGTTTATCATTTGGCCTGAAAATATAATTGCTAACTTTATGTATCCAAGTATCATATTTGCATAAACCTTATTAATGCAAATAACATTATCATATAAATTTTATAAACTAAATAATAAATATTAGGATCATGCGTACAACTAAAATTTAACGATCTTCTATAGTGCCAATGGAAAGCTTTACACTAGAGAATACAAAATTCCAGCAATGTCTTGCTGTACAAGAAAATAAAAAAAATGAAATTGTTGGAAGAAATTGCTCCTCTGCCTCCACATCTCTCAATATGCGTTGGATATGGTTTAAGAGGAAAGCAAGAGTTCATCTTATGAACGTTATGACTCTTCAATGTCTTGAGTTTCTTACAAAAGGAGGTGTGTGTACGAATGCCACGAAGCATAATGGTGAAGTAGCTATGAAACAATGCAAGAAAACGAATGGACAGTTCACTACTGTAATAGAAGGAGGCAATTCAATATACAGTGAACTGTGCGGCAAAGGTGTAAGAAACTACTATTTAGCATTAAGAACACGGCAATCTGCGTACCAGGCACAAAGCGAAAGAAACGGTAACACTTGGTTATGGAAAAATGAAGGAGCCAAGCTGCATCGGAGGAACAGTAGTTACAAAGGTTAGTAAAGTAAGACAGGTACAAGTATCTTGGAAGCGCGAAATATCAAGACTGAGAGAAACAGTTTTTGCCAAAACACGATGTTTAAAACTATATTTAAGCGGATGTTTATCATGCACATATCACAACACATCTCTGTCTCATGCCTTGCGAGGTACAATTGTTGGCAAAAAATATTCTCATACGATTTTAAGTTTTTTTTTGTGCTAACAATATATATTTAAATATTTTAATATCTTTTGTTAATATTAGGTATAACAGGTTGCTATCGTTTTCAAAATGAAAAGTTCTTACTTTATCTGGATAATAACACGTGTCGTGAAGATTCTTGCTTTCACAACTTTTCTGCTCCTATTTTCCTTCACAAACCGAGAATATGTGAAATCGAATGGTCGAAATCTAAAATCTTACGAAAGTGTGACGGGTGGGAAAAACTTAACCAAGAAATTGACGCAAAATTTCAGGTCGAAAGACAATCAAACGATATTCAAACGTTGAAGGTAAGTTTTCCAATCATCTCAAACTTAACCTTAACGCACTTCTCTGAAATTAATCCTGTAAAATGTTAAAACATTCGCCTTCCTACGAAAGAAGCTTTAACCCCTTTAAGTACATACGAATACAAAGTTAAATGGTACTTGAATCGGACACACAATCATTCCAGCTTAAAATTTTGGGTTCGACCCCCCCCCCTCCCCCCACATACACACACACACTTCGGACTCCATGTCGCACTCCACTACGGACGGCAGGTACTCCATGTGGTTAGTGCTGTAAATAAAGGATTACCGCAGGATAGCCTCGGCAACTTTATTGTTACCAAGCAGTAAATTAATGTAGTAAAATACTCAAGTTTAGTTCCCCTAGGCAAGATAAACAATACATACGTCAGCATGAAAGATGATGGGCATGTTTGTTTTTGCAAGTACATAAAGGAAATAAAATTGGTATCTTGCACAAACATGTCAGTTATTTCTTCCGTTAGCGTCACAGTATAAGTAAAGCCTGGTTTTCATTACGACGTAAACGTAAGCATAAGCAAGCGGAACTTTAATGTGACATAAGCGTAAGGGTAAAGAACGCAACGCTTTGATATTTCTTATGTCACATCAAAGGTTCCGCTTTCTTATGCTTACGCCAGAAACAGACAAGACAGACCAACAAACTCAGAAGAAGACGACGACTATTGAACTGTAGAATTAATACCGGTATAAAGATTCCCTACCTCGCGTAGATATAGTCTGAATAAACAGGATACATACAACATTATAAACCAGTCACAATCTCGTAAATGCGAAGCGATGTCAACTTCAGCAATGTCTCATCCTGCACCGGTATTGACCAATCAAATTGTGTGTTTCACTGCACTTATTATATAAAATGATTTAGTAACACCCAGAAATCTTTGTCAATAGTTTCTTAGAACTTGCATACCGCAGCTTTTTTACAACAAGTCTTTATAGATCCAACTTTTCGATTGGCCTTACCCAGACTAAATTCTAGTAATTACATATTTGAAAAAAAAAATTAAAAAAAAAACATTCCCTTGTTCATCATGCAGTTGTGAGCTTTGCATGCCTTTCCCGTCAAACCTAATATTTAATTTGATGGCTTAATGTTTTTGGCATGTATTTCTACTACTCGGGCATTTTTTTTGGTTTTAATAGAAAACTGAAAAAACTTACAAACTGTCTGCAGAAAGCAAATTTTTTTCTTTTTTCGCTGAACATTCTACAGGTACATCAACAAGCCTTAAAGACTTTTAATGGTTCATTATTAAAGTTGACCGTCTCCTGTGGAATCGAAAAGCACTGCCTGCTTCTTAAGTTTAAATCAATTAAAAATAACATAAAGGTGAGTGTTAGTTGGCACACTTGATTTCTCGCATAAGAGCAATAAACTGAACCTAAACGATAAAATGAATACATGCATGACGTCTGGAACCTGTTAAATCGAACGTCTGCGCTAAAAATATGGAATAAAAATCATACAGTAAAAAACATAATCCGAAAAGACAAAACATCTTGAAAACAAGATATGTATTAATAGTTTATGGTTTTCAAGATGTTTTCTTTTTTGGGATTATGTTTTTTATGTTTATTGTTAGGAATATAATCACCCATTAGATAATTTGACACATTTTCCACTTCTCTATCCCCCCCTTGCTTTCCGTGAAATTTACTATAAGTGGCAAACTACATATGAAATTATAGAAGAAACTCCTCGAAACAGCACCACCAACAAAAACAAGCTTAAAAACACAAATAACAATACCAGCAAAAGTTGGAGGAACAACAATACCAGCAAAAGTTGGAGGAACAACAATACCAGCAAAAGTTGGAGGAACAACACTATCAGAAGTGGAAACAACGGCAAAGGGAAAGTTGGGAGAAAGTTCGACAAAGACGGTCGCTATTGTGGTACCAGTGTCTATCTTCGCTGTCATTCTTGTCCTTGCTTTGTTTTACTTCATATGTTATCGTAGACAAAAAAGGTAATGTATATATAGCTACTAATTCAAAATAGCACTAGCAAACAAACATTAATTTTCATCTATTCTTAAAGTGCATCAAGTTTAAATGCACACAGGTCTGAAATAATTGCCTTGCTTTCCCGCGAACAACAAATGTTTGACATTCTACTATTACATACTCGTTTGATCACCCTCCTACACATTCTTAGATAAATTTCTGCGGCATATAGCCGGGGAAAACACACATGATCAAAGTTTTTTTTTCAAATTCACACATTAGATCAAAAACGACCACATATGAAGAAGCAACGGTCCGTTTACATGAACTCCAATCCTCGACAAGCAATCGATCAACGAGAACACAATTTACACTACCCTCACATGAAGTACCTTGTGAACGCCAATACGAATACGTCGATAAAACTTTAACCTATGATTACGCTACCTTCGATGGACTACAGCTGCATAAAAACGAGGCAGGTTCAGAACCAGACAGAATCGGACAGAAAAAAGTGGAGACACATGATGATTACGTCATACCTGATACGTCGTATGTCACAGTATTGGAGCCAAAATATAAAGCCAGAGAAGAGGATACCCATGATGACTATGTAGTGCGTGACGAGTCATACGTGACAGTGATCGACCATATACCAGAATCAAAAGAGGATACACATGATGATTATGTTGTACGTGATGAGTCGTACGCGACAGTGATCAACCACTGATATGAATAAACGATTTGGATCAGGAAGCAGATTGAAGTCCTTCGGAAATGACGAATTTCAAATACTAAAATGGCGGACAATCAATCAACATTTCCAATACATAAATAAACTTTTTAGGGAAATTTACGCTGTGTGAAAACCCATGCGTAAACACCCGCAAAGAACACTGGACCTAAAGTACCAAGACGGGAGCGATGAGCTTCAAAATTTGATTAATGAGATTGGCATTGCTGAGATTCATGATCCAGAGTTATTTATATCAGTGCGATTGATCCTACACCAATATCAAAAGGCAGACGCACACAATGTGTGACGTGACGAGTCGACGATGATATAGAAGGTATATAGAAGGTCCTAGCCAGATTAGTATTTTTATCAGCTTACTTTCAGTTATATTTAGTGGAACATTCCTCTAAAGTTTCCCTGAAAAAGGCCTTTTTTAGTGATGAATCTATGTTTGCAAACAGTACTTCACAGATAAGAAAAGAAAAGCACTTCAAATATTTGTACAAGTACTTAATGTGTTTGTACGTATAATGATTGATATGTAATGGACAAAATTGAACTCATATGTAGGTACAACTGTACAAAGATTAATTATCAAATTATATTTTGGTATAAACAGCTGCAATACAACTACCTACATTAATTATTCGTATTTTTTAGACAATGTGGTTGTAAGACTAACAAAATTCAGACTATTAAAATCATTTACGCCCAGTATTGTTCGTCACTGCGGATGCGGAACTTAGCATGTAAGCGTATATATTTATGTAAATTACGAGAGGATGTCAGAGTATAAGCTTACAAGATTTCCTCGTCATTTGACACTCCCACCAAGGGCTGAGAAAGAATACACAAATATCAACATTGAAAGCACATATAACCTTAGAACTATCGTTTTTACTCTGAACAAACTCATTCGCGAGTCATATACGGTGTTGATACCCACACATATGGGTTTCACTTTAAAAGTCGCCTTCACTTGGTTCTGTCTAGCTAATCTAGTTGTTTATGCCAGAGGAGATCAAGAAACGTCGTCATTTGACGTCTTGCGAGGTGAACTCGACAGTTTTCAAAACTTAGAATGTCGAAACCAAACAAAGTGTACAAAAGAGCAATGTGAGAAGTACGGAGCTGAATGTGCAGATGATAAATGCAAACGTTGTCAGTGTAAATGTGGCAGGAACACATTTCTGGCAAATACAGATGATACGGGCAATTGTACAGCGGACGAAATGGTTGTGCCAGAGTCAGGTATGGAATTAAAAAACAGCCATCACGCATACACAGGTTATGTATATGCCGTAGTTTCTATCTTTAACATCAACACTGCTATCTACTTAAAATACATTGGGGTCAGACAGGTTATACAAAAAGTACTTTTATGATTGATTATTTCCTCGTAGACATAGTGTATACTGTATAATTCAGACAGCTATATCACCTACATATAAGTATATTTTATAACACTGAATGCAACAAATCCATCCTAAAGCGCCATATGACCAATGTATAAGATTTCTGATGGTCACTACTATAATTCAAAATATTCAGGCACGGCACAATCAAAGCGATCTTTTCTTCAAGCCCAAAATTAATGCTATACCAACATTTTGATACATCATACGGTCAACAGACAAATTCGCGCCAAAAACTAGTTACCGTAAATTTGAAAATCAATATTACTTTTGATATACAGTCCAGCTTAAAAGACAAAGAATCTTTAAATTGCAAAAGGCCTTAAAATTGCAAATCCTCTTGAGTCAGACGTGATGTGTTTTGAAATGTTGCCAATATGGAGATTTTGGTTTGCGAAATGCAAAAGAGTGCTCAACGACATATAGACAGAGCAAAATGTATAATCGTGCAAAATACCTCAAAACATACCACTCCAGTCTGTTTCATCCAGACAGAATTTGACAACTCGGCTAAATCAAAGTCTGAACGTTAACACGTGTTTGACTTCGTTCAAAACTTTATAAATGTAACAGCTCTGATAAATTAAGAAATTCTGCCTTGCACGATGTATCTTGTTGCACGTATCAAGAGGGTGAGAAAGGGAAGTGCAGACCACGTTTCATCTACATTACAGTTTGTTTAATTAGAGATCGTATTTATTACGATATGTATAATCCTTCAATATGTACCGACCTCTGAAAGGCCTCCAAAAATATTTTAGTCTTTTTTAAACATTCGAGTGAAATATTCTCATTTCACCGAGCAATTTTATTGAGAATCATGTCTTACAGATTTAAAACAAATTCCATTTCACGGCATCAAAATGAAGCATTTCACACGAACAGATATCAACCAATCACGGCTCACGAAAATACCCTTTACCACCCCCTATGAACTCTTCTATGTTTCATCACACCACTTCAGTAAACATCATTATTTGTATTCAAAGCTTCTACAATTCTAATACAAAAGGACGATATCGGAACTCAAGGTAGTGAAAACAACGTTTGTGATTGGATGTAATATTCTCGACCAACGTCAACCTTCATCCATGCAAGAAGTTCTGTAAAATTCTATTCAGAACGTCACTAAATTTAGCGGCATCTGGATCTACTTGATCGCCCAAGCATTCCCGAGTATGTAGTAGTAATGTTACGCAGACGCAGGGCTTAGGGAAAGTGCTGATAATTGTATGCTACTATAGTTGGTAAATTTTATATAGAAATACTATATTTGCAAAATATACATAATGCATATAGTATCAATTATCACTGATCTATAAACAAAATCTAACATCGTACGACTAAAATATGATGATCTTCTATAGTGCCAATGGAAAGCTTTACACTAAAGCAGAGAGATCTCAAGCGATGTCTTACTGTACAAGAAAATCAAAAAAATGAAACTGTTGGAAGAAATTGCTCTTCTGCCTCCTCGTCTCTCAATATGCGTTGGATATGGGTCAACAGGACAGGAAATGTTCATCTTATGAACGTTATGACTCTTCAATGCCTCGAATTTCTTACAAAAGGAGGTGTGTGTACAACGACTGCTACGAATTATATTGGTGAAGTAGCTATGAAACAATGCGAGAAAACGGATGGACAGTTCACTGGTGTACCAGATGGAAGCAAGGCTATACAAAGTAAACTGTGCGCCAAAAGTGTAAGATACTACTATTTAGCACTAAGAAGAAAACCTGCGTACCAGGCACAAAGCATAAGAACAGATAACACTTGGTTATGGGAAAATGAAGGAGACAGGCTGCATCGGAGGAACAGTACTTACAAAGGTTAGTAAAGTAAAACAGGCATCATGGAAGAAAAAGCGCAAAATATCAAGACTGAGAGAAACAGTTTTTGCCAAAACACGATGTTTAAAATTATATTTAAGTGGATGTTTAGCACATATCACAATACATCTTTGTCTCATGACCTTGAGAGGTACAATTGTTGGCAAAAAACTTCTGATACGATTTTAAGTTTTATGTGTACCAATAATTAATATAAATTCCCAGGTGACTACTGATTTTCCTGCTTTCTGCTTGGTCAAGATTCGCTGTCTTTTTGCATTTTGCTGGGTTTTTTTATACAGTAACATATTTGAAGTGAATTTTTATAAAGTTTAGTTGATTATTATTTGCAAACATCTAGAAATTTATACTAAGACAATTAGTCGCCTTGGGCTCGGTGATTACAAGTCTATATTCACTTCGCCTCCGGCTCAAGATCAACAGAAACAGCTACATGCACACAGGCCAGTAGAGGTCGTCCGATAAACCGCGCAAATTCATTGAAATATTTGCTGCCGAGCGCCAGCGAGGCAGCACACTATTCTTGACGTTACACGAAGTTCTTGCTTTTTCGTGTCCAGTTCCCCGGCCGAGTTATATTTAGTCGAAATCTCGATTTGTGCGGTGGAGATGTCAGCAATTCCGGGGGAAAATTAAGTATTCACGTTGGTTTTTAAAATGAGGGGGTTGGCCCAGAAAATTAAGTATTCAGGCTGGTGTTTAAGATGAGGGGGTTGGCAACAAATTTTCTTAATATGCCTGGTGTGTGTCGGAAATCAAATCTGGATTCAAATTGTAAGCTCAAGATTGACAAGAAATATTACAAACGTGTCAGCTATAGCCTCAAAGTTCGGCTTTGAATGGCAACGAGTGTTTGACGGTGTTTGTGCGTCCGACTTCAAGTTGATTAAATGTCGATAAACACTGAAAGGTCAAGAACGAGGTCAAGAAAGATTAGAACGCCTCAGCTATAGACCACAAAGTCCGACTTCAAATGGCAACGAGTGTTTGTGCGTCCTACTTCAAATTGATAAAGTCCGACTTCAAATCGCAACGAGTGTTAGTGTGTATATTCATATACTCATGTTGTTCTGCTCAATTAATTCTTTAATTTTATAAAATGTTAGCTATAGACCCTAAAGTAAGCAATATTACTAACGTGTCAACTATAGACCCAACGAGTGTTTGTGTGTATACTGATATGCTCATGTTATTCTGCCCAATTAATTCTTTTGTAAAATGTTAGCTGTACAGACTGCAAAGTAAGCAATATTACAAACGTGTCACCTTTAAAGCTTTAGACCCTAAAGTCTGACTTCAAATGGTGACAAATGTGTATGTCCACATGCACATTTTACTAGAACTAGGATATATTGGCAATGCAATTGAAAATTACTGAATAAAGATGACACAATATCACCTAAAGATGAGAAATTTTAGCAGAATAAACTATAAAAGACATCTATTTGCTTTCTTAAATTAAGATTTTGCAGTGCAATGCATTATTCGGAAACTGTACAGCTACAATTTTAGTTGTGGGATTAACTATTAAAGCACCATCTGGAGGACTCAAAGTTGTTCGGGTAGGGATTAAATATTCAAGTTTTGTGCAATTAATTTCTTTTAAAAAATGTCAGCTGTAGACCCCAAAGTAAAAGTATTACAAACACATCAGCTATAGGACCATCCATATAATCATGTTCTGCCAAATTAATTTTTTTTTAAATGTCAGCTGTAGTCCCCAAAGTAAAAAACATTAATGAGGTTACGTAGTAACCAAGGTTAATATGTAAGGAACCAGCGTGTGATCTGGGTCTGAGTGACCCTCCTGCTGAGCTGGGTATATATAATTTGTGGGAAATAGAGTAAGAAAAAAATTTTTTGTTTTGACTGACATATAGCCTAACTTTGTGCATTAACTTACATCGAACTCAATTCGATGTGATAAAGTGCAAACGTTTCGGTGGTCAGGCCCTCGCTGTACAGATTCACATGACTCGGACCTGAATCCAAGTAACACAAATGCCAGACTTTAACTGACTGCATCTGCACCTAACCATCCCCATGGGTAAGTATGGTGACGACAGATATTAACAAACACGTCAGCTATAGAACCATTCATATATTCATGTGTTCTGCCCAATTAATTTCTTTTATAAAATCAACCTGATGTCAATAAAATCAACCTGATGTCAGTAGAGCCCCTCAGCATACATGTAAATTGGAAATGCCTTACATAAAAATATTAATTGATTCCACTTTTGAAATACTTTATAATGACTTTTTATGTATGAAATATAAACATTTTTCCCATGACAGTTGCCCAAAATCACACTTGTTGCAACAAGTACATAATTTACTCAACTTTGCAAACATTTAATGAATAAAAGTATTGACTAATCTCACTTTTCAAATACTTTTTAAAGTAGCATTAACTTTCTATTTACAAAAAATAAACCATTTTCCATGTTGAGAAAAAATTATTGTGACAACATGAGTGGAAATTGGAAAAATGAGTTCAAATTCGGGAGCATTGTATGCCAAGCTTACCCTAACAAGTTACCCTAACAAGTTATTAGACAATAATGATGGCCATCAATGGAGACTACATGTTAAATAAATTTGGAACATCTACATGTTGCAGAAAAAATCACACAATGGACTATCATAAACTACCTAGAAATAATATTCCAAGAAAGAACTTATTTAACACCTTGAAGGACATATTTCCTTCATGACGTCTTGAAGACTGAAATAATAGCATGACTTCTATTCACGTTTAATGGCAATTTAGAATTATTATCGGCACCAAGAATCACATGACATTACACAAAGTAATGTAATTCACAGTGCACTATATGGCACGTTTTAACTGTCAACTATTTTAAACAAATTAAATTCATTCATACAGTGTGACTGTGTTTCTATTAACTATGCTGTGGTAAAATTATGTTAAAAGATTAGTATAATGAAGGCATAGGTCGTAAGGCAGCACTTTCCTTGCGATAGTAACTTCTAGTTTATCCTATTAAATGGAACAGTTTGAGCTTTACTCGCACATATCATATTCATGCACACCGTCACATCTATGATAAAAAATACCATGACGCTGAAAATACTGCAATTAATACATTCGATGCTTTTCATGAAACAATGTGTGATTGGCGCAAATATCAAATGATAATAATGAAAACTTTATCACGTGGACAAAGACAAAACTAGAGCGTTAATTGGGATGGGTTGTATATTCCCAAGTTCGTGTTCTGCCCGACTCATTTCCTTTGAAATCAAAAGACATTAGTCGAGCAGAACACACATGTACGTATACCCCCCCCCCCCAATCAACGCTCTAGTTACCTCAACGTACTTGTCGGTTTTGTAATACAATGCCTTTTTTGTTGCGCTGTAAAGTGTAAAGTAAGATTGATTAAAGTTTCTTCCACCTTCAGGTCGGGTCAAACTAGGGTGAGAGTTGACATTCACGAATTGTCGCAGAGGACACTATGTTTTTACTTCAGTGAAATGCATGATTGTGTTGGGAAAGCATCAAGTACAGCAGTTAACCAAGATGGCGTGACTGCCAGTCAACTCTATAGTTTATGTCTTATAGTTTATGTATCACCATGCAGCGGCCTTCCGCAGTATCCCTCCTGGCAAAAACCATTAAACTATTCTTGCCAAACACGGGATTTACTGTCGACCTACATATTTATTCATATATTTCAACCTCCTTTGTTTACAGGCTGCTATCGTTTTCAAAATGACAAGTTCTTGCTTTATCTGGACAAAAACACGTGTCGTGAAAATCCTTGCTCTTACAACTTTTCTGCTCCTATCTTCTTTCACAAAACGGAAATATGTAAAATCGAATGGTCGAAATCTAAAATCGTACGAAAGTGTGAGAGGTGGCGAAAACTTAACGAAGAAATTGACGCAAAATTTGAGATCGAAAGACATTCGAACGATACTCAAACGTTGAAGGTAACTTTTGCAATTATCTAAAATTTAAACTTAACGCATTTCCCTGGAATTAATCCTGTAAAATGTTAAAACATTCGCCTTTCTACGAAAGAAACTTTAACACCTTTAAGTACATACGAATACAAAGTTAAATGGTACTAACTGGATACGCAATCATTCCAGCTTAAAATTTTGGGTTCAACCCCCCCCCCCCTCCGTACACACTTCGGACTCGATGTCGCACCCCTCTTCGGACGGCAGGTAAATACAGGATTACCGCAGACTAGCGTGATTCATGCACGCCCAAGTGAAATAGTTTTGTCGGCAACTTTATAAACCAGTCACACTCTCGTCAATGCGAAGCGATGTCAACTTTTCCCATGCAGGATTGCCTCATTCTGCACCGGTATTGACCAATCAAATTGCGTGTTTTACTGCACTTATTATATAAAATAATTTAGTAACAGTCAGAAATGTTTGTCAATTGTTTCTTAGAACTTGCAGGTCGCAGCTTTTTTACGCAAGTCTCTCGATTCAGCCTTATCCATACTAAATTTTGGTAATTATATATTTAAAAAAAAAATAAAAAAATTCATTTGTTTATCATGCAGTGGTGGGCTTTGCATGCTTTTCCCGTCAACCCTAATATTTAATTGGATGGCTTCACAACTTTGGCAAGTATTTCTACTACTGGAGCATCTTTTTTTGTTTTAATAGAAAACTGAACAAACTTACAAACTGTCTTCAGAAAGTAATTTTTTTTTCTTTTTTCGCTGAACATTCTACAGGTACATCAACAAGCCTTAAAGACTTTTAATGGTTCATTATTACAGTTGACCGTCTCCTGTGGAAACGAAAAGCACTGCCTGCTTCTTAAGTTTAAATCAATTAAAAATAACATAAAGGTGAGTGTTAGTTGGAACACTTGATTTCTCGCATAAGAGCAATAAACTGAACCTAAACGATAAAATAAATACATGTATGACGTCTGGAACCTGTTAAATCGAACGTCTGCGCTAAAAATATGGAATAAAAATCATACAGTAAAAAACATAATCCGAAAAGACAAAACATCTTGAAAACAAGATATATGTATTAATAGTTTATGTTTTTTTATGTTTATTGTTAGGAATATAATCACCCATAAGATAATTTGACACATTTTCCACTTCTCTATCCCCCCTTGCTTTCCGTGAAATTTACTAAGTGGCAAACTACATATGAAATTATAGAAGAAACTCCTCGAAACAGCACCACCAACAAAAACAAGCTTAAAAACACAAATAACAATACCAGCAAAAGTTGGAGGAACAACAATACCAGCAAAAGTTGGAGGAACAACAATACCAGCAAAAGTTGGAGGAACAACACTATCAGAAGTGGAAACAACAGCAAAGAGCAAGTTGGGAGAAAGTTCGACAAAGACGATCGCTATTGTGGTACCAGTGTCTATCTTCGTTGTCATTCTTGTCCTTGCTTTGCTTTACTTCATATGTTATCGTAGACAAAAAAGGTAATGTATATATAGCTACTAATTCAATATAGCACTAACTGTGAGATCAAACAAACATTAATTTTCATCTATTCTTGAAGTGCATCAAGTTTAAATGCACACAGGTCTGAAATAATTGCCTTGTTTTCCCGCGAACAACAAAGGTTTGACATTCTACTATTACATACTCGTTTGATCACCCTCTTAAACATTCTTAGATAAATTTCTGCGGCATATAGCCGGGGAAAACACACATGATCAAAGTTTTTTTTTAATTCACACATTAGATCAAAAACGACCACATATGAAGAAGCAACGGTCCGTTCAAATGAGCTCCAATCCTCGACAAGCAATCGATCAACGAGAACACAATTTACACTACCCTCATATGAAGTACCTACTGAACTCCAATACGAATACGTCGATAAAACTTTAACCTATGATTACGCTACCTTCGATGGACTACCGGTGCATAAAAACGAGGCAGGCTCAGAACCAGACAGAATCGGACAGAAAAAAGAGGAGACACATGATGATTACGTCATACCTGATACGTCGTATGTCACAGTATTGGAGCCAAAATATGAAGCAAAAGAAGAAAATACCCATGATGACTATGTAGTACGTGACGAGTCATACGTGACAGTGATCGACTCTACACCAGAATCAAAAGCGGATACACATGATGATTATGTAGTACGTGATGAGTCGTACATGACAGTGATCGACCACTGATATGAATAAACCATCTGGATCAGGAAACAGATTGGGGTAATAATTCCGTGTTCTCTCAGTAAGCGAAATTAAATTTTAATCCAAGCCCTAAATCTAATCAAATTTTTAAATCTTCAATCCATCAAAGCTAAAACATGAAAAATAAAACGTTGGTCAGGGTTACGGTTGGGGTTTAGATTAAGATTTATATTCGCCATACTGAGAACACGGAATTAACACCACTCATGCTTAAACACTCGAAAAGAACACTGGACCTAAAGTACCAAGACGGGAGCGACGAGCTTCAAAATTTGATTAATGAGATTGCTGAGATTCATGATCCAGGGTTATTTATATCAGTGCGATTGATTCTACACCAATATCAAAAGGCAGATACACACAATGTGTGACGTGCCAGTCGACGGTTAATAACGGTAGTCGGACTGAAGAATACCTAAGAAACCATAGCAACATTACATTGTTCAATCTGTGATCGAAGGCTTAAAACCCATAACAAAATATTACAAAACATCTTGGACTAATGACCTCCCAGAATATAGATGATATAGAAGGTACATAGAAGGTCCTAGCCACATTAGTATTTTTATCAGTTTACTTTCAATTATATTTAGTCGAACACTTCTCTTTAAAGTTTCGCTGAAAAAAGCCTTTATTGGTGACTAGTCTATGTTTGCAAACAGTACTTCACCGATAAGAAAAGCACTTCAAATATTTGTACAAGTACTTAATGTGTTTGTACATATGATTGATATGTAATGGACAAAATTTGAACTATAACTAGGTACAACTGTACAAAGATTAATTATCAAATTATATTTTGGTATAAGGAGCTGCAATACAACTGCCTACATTAATTATTCGTATCTTTTAGACAATATGGCTGTGAGACTTACAAAATTAATAACTATTAAAATCATTTACGCCCAGTATTGTTCGTCGCTGCGGATGCGGAACTTAGCACGTAAGCGTATATATTTATGTAAATTACGACTGGATGTCAGAGTATAAGCTTACAAGACTTCCTCGTCATTTGACACTTCCACCAAGGGCTGAGACAGAATACACAAATATCAACACTGAAAGCACATATAACCTTAGAACTATCGTTTTTACTCTGAACAAACTCATTCGCGAGTCATATATGGTGTTGATACACACACATATGGGTTTCACTTTAAAAGTCGCCTTCACTTGGTACTGTCTAGCTAATCTAGTTGTTTATGTCAGAGGAGATCAAGAAACGTCGTCATTTGACATCTTGCGAGGAAAACGCGACAGTTTTAAAAACTTAGAATGTCAAAACCAAACAAACTGTATGAACGAGCAATGTGAGAAGTACGGAGCTGACTGTGCAGATTATAAATGCGAACGTTGTCGGTGTAAATATGGCAGGAAAACATTTCTGGCAAATACAGATGGCACGGGCAATTGTACAGCGGATGAAATGGTTGTCCCTGAGTCAGGTATGGAATAAAAAACAGTCATCACACATACACAGGTTATGTACATGCCGTAGTTTCTATCTTTAACATCAACACTGCTATCTACCTAAAATACATTGGAGTCAGAAGGTTATACAAAGAATACTTTTATGATTGATTATTTCCTCGTTGACATAGTGTATATAGATCTATATAATTCAGACGGCTATATCACCTACATTTTATAACATTGAATGCAACAAATCCAACCTAGACCCATTGGTCAATAAAATTTCTGATAATCATTACTATAATTCAAAATATTCAGGCACGGCACAATTAAAGCGATCTTTTCTTCAAGCCCAAAATTAATGCTATACCAACATTTTGATACATCATACGGTCAACACAAATTCGCGCCAAAAACTAGTTACCGTAAATTTGGAAATCTAATATTACTTTTGATACACAGTCCAGCTTAAAAGACAAAGAATCTTTAAATTGCAAAAGGCCTTAAAATTGCAAATCCTCTTGAGTCAGACGTGATGTGTTTTGAAATGTTGCCAATATGCAGATTTTGGTTTGCGAAATGCAAGAGTGCTCAACGACATATAGACAGAGCAAAATGTATAATCGTGCAAAATACCTCAAAAAATACTACTTCAGTCTGTTTCATCCAGACGGAATTTGACAACTCTGCTAAATCAAAGTCTAAACGTTAACACTTGTTTGACTTCGTTCAAAACTTTAAATGTAACAGCTCCTAGAAATGAATAAACTCTGTCTTTCACGATGTATTTTGTTGCACGTATCAAGAGGGTGAGAAGGGGGGGGGGGGTGCAGACCACGTTTCATCTAATTACAGTTTGTTTAATTAGAGATCGTATTTCTTACAACATGTATAATCCTCCAACATGTAACGACCTCTGAAAGACCTCCAAAGATATTTTAGTCTTTCTTAAACATTCGAGTGAAATATTCTTATTTCACAGAGCAATTTTATTGAGAATCACGCCTCACACACTTAGAACAAATCACATTTCACGGCACCAAAATTAAGCATTTCACACGAACAGATACCAAACAATCACGGCTCACGAAAATACCCTTTACCACCCTCTACGATCTCTTCCATGTTTCATCACACCACTTCAGTAAACATCATATTTGTATTCAAAGCTTCCACAAATTCTAATACAAAAGGACGGTATCTGAACTCAAGGTAGTGAAAACAACGTTTGTAATTGGATGTGATATTCTCGGTCAACGTCAATCTTCATCCACAAGAAGTTCTGTAAAACTCTATTCAGAATGTCACTTAATTTAGCGGCATCTAGATGTATTTTATCGCGCAAGCATTCCCGAGTATGTAGTAGTAACGTTACGTAGACGCAGGGCGAAGAGAAAGTGCTTATAATTGTATGCTACTAGTTCGCAAATTTTATATCCAAATATATATTTGCAAAATATACATAATGCAAATAGCATAAATTATCACTGATCTATATATAACAAAATCTAACATTGCACAACTAAAATTTAATGATCTTCTATAGTGCCAATGGAAAGCTTTATACTAAAGAATAGAAATCTCCAGCGATGTCTTACTGTAGAACAAAATAAAAAAAATGAAAGTGTTGGAAGAAATTGCTCTACTGCCTCCTCATCTCTCAATATGCGTTGGATATGGGTGAAGAGGAAAGGAAATGTTCATCTTATGAACGTTATGACTCTTCAATGTCTCGAATTTCTTACAAAAGATGTGTGCACAACGACTGTTACGAATTATACTGGTGAAGTAGCTATGAAGCAATGCAAGAAAACGAATGGACAGTTCACTGTTGTAACAAAAGGAAGCACTTCTATACACAGTGAACTGTGCGTAGGTGGAAGACGCTACTATTTAGCACTAAGAAGACGGCACCCAGCGTACCAGGCACAAAGCATAAGAGGAATCAACACTAGGTATTGGGAAAATGAAGGAAACATGCTGCATCGGAGGAACAGTACTTACAAAGGTTAGTAAGGTAAAACAGGTGCAAGTATCATGGAAGAAAAAGCGCAAAATATCAAGACTGAGAAAAAAAGTTTTTGCCAATTAAAACACAAAACTATATTTAAGCGGATGTTTATCACATATCACAATGCGAGGTACAATTGTTAGCAAAAGACTTCTCATACGATTTTAAGTTTTATGTTAACCAATAACAATTAATATGAATTTCCAGGTGACTATTTATTTTCCAGCATTCTGATTGTTTAAGATTCGCTGTCTTTTTGCATTTTGCTGGGGTTTTTTATACAGTAGCATATTTGAAGTGAATTTTTATAAAGTTAAGTTGATTATTATTTGTAAACACCTGGAAATTTATACTAAAACAATTAGTCGCCTCAGGCTCAGAGATTACAAGCCAATATTCACTTCGCCTCAGGCTCAAGATCAACAGAAACAGCTACATGCACACAGGTCAGTAGAGCTCGTCCGATAAACCGCGCAAATTCATTGAAATATTTTATCCTATTAAATGGATCAGTTTGAGCTTTACTCGCACATATCATATTCATGCACACCGTCGCGTCTATGATAAAAAATACCATGACGCTGAAAATACTGCTATTAATATATTCAATGCTTTTCATGGAACAATGTGTGATTGGCGCAAACATCAAATGATAATAGTAACTTTATTCTAATAAGTTTTCCTAATAGATATATAAAATTGTAAATTTCATCACTAAATGTAATTCACCGATTATTCAAATCCCTTATCACCTGGACAAAGACGAGAGCGTCAATTGGGATGGGTTGTACATTCACATATTCGTGTTCTGCCCGACGTATTTCTTTTGAAATCAAAAGACAGTAGTCGAGAAGAACACACATATATGTATACCCCCCCCCCCCCCCCCCCACCAATTAACGTCAACGTACTTATCGGTTTTGTACTATAATGTATTTTTTTGTTGCGCGGTAAAGCGTTAAGTAAGTGAGATTGATTAAAGTTTCCCCACCTTCAGGTCGGGTCAGAGGGTACTATGTTTTCACTTCAGTGAAATGCATGATTGTGTTGGGAAAGCACGAAGATGGCGTGACTGCCAGTCAAAACTCTATAGTTTATGTCTTACGTCTTGTATGTGTCACCATGCAGCGGCCTTCCGCAGTATCCCTCGTGGCAAAAACCATTAAACTATTCTCGCCAAACACGGGATTTACTGCCGACCTAAATACTACTTCAAATATTTCAACCTCTTTTGTTTACAGGTTGCTATCGTTTTCAAAATGAAACGTTCTTGCTTTATCTGAATAATAACACGTGTCGTGAAGATTCTTTCTCTTACAACTTTTCTGCTCCTATCTTCCTTCACAAGACAGGAATGTGTAAAATCGAATCTTCGGAATCTAAAATCTTAGGAAAGCGTGAGGGGTTGAAAATAGTTAATGAAGAAATTGACGCAAAATTTAGGATAGAAAGACATTCGAACGATACTCAAACGTTGAAGGTGAGGTTTCCAATTATTTCAAATTTAACCTTAACGTATTTCCCTGCAACTAATCCTGTAAAATGTTAAAACATTCGCCTTTCTACGAAAGAAACTTTAACTACATATGAATACAAAGTTTAATGGTACTAACTGTATGGACACACAATCATTCCAGCTTAAAATTTCGGGTTCGAACCCACCCCACCCCCATACACACTTCGGACTCCATGTCGCAAGTCTCTAGATTCGGCCTTATCCATACTAAATTCTGGTAATTATATATTTAAAAAAAAAATCATTTGTTTATCATGCAGTGGTGAGCTTTGCATGCCTTTCCCGTCAACCCTAATATTTAATTGGATGGCTTCACAGCTTTGGCAAGTATTTCTACTACTGGGGCATTTTTTTGTTTTAATAAAAAACTGAATAAACTTACAAACTGTCTACAGAAAGCATTTTTTTTTCTTTTTTCGCTGAACATTCTACAGGTACATCAAGAAGCCTTAAAGACTTTTAATGGTTTATTATTAAAGTTGATCGTCTCATGTGGAAACGAAAAACACTGTCTGCTTCTTAAGTTTAAATCAATTGAAAATAACAGAAAGGTGAGTGTTAGTTGACACTTGCATTCTCGCTCTATACCCCCCCCCCCGCCTGCTTTCCGTGAAATTTACTTAGTGGCAAACTACATATGAAATTATAAAAGAAAAATCCATCACTTATCTAGAGAGATTGCGTCCTCAAAACAACGACCACTCAAACACCACTACCACCAAAACCAAGCTTAAAAACACAAAGAAAAATGCCATCAGAAACAACGGCAAAGGGAAAGTTGGGAGAAAGTTCGACAAAGACGGTCGCTATTGTGGTACCAGTGTCTATCTTCGTTGTCATTCTTGTCCTTGCTTTGTTTTACTTCATATGCTACCGTAGTCGTAGACAGAAAAGGTAATGTATACATTGCTACTAATTTAATATTGCACTAACCGTGAGATCAAACAAACACTAACTTTCATTCTTAGGGTGCAGAAAATTTTTTACACAGCTTTGAGATAACTATCTCAGTTCTTGGCGAATAGAAACAACGGCAATTTTAACGGTCAAACTTATGCAGCCCGGCTCAATCTGTTGTTATTCACAAAAACGTTACGCTGATGCTTGATTTCGATTTAGTCGTAACTGTCGCAGGAATTCTAAACAATGTATTGATCTATCTTTCATTCTTTTGTGATCTGTTTAGTCATAGTGTCACGCCATTTTTACTGTTGAGAGATATGTCGAAAACACAGTAAATATAGTTAAATTACATCCAGTAATTTCAGGTAACCGTGAAATGTTAAACGAATCTTTATTTTTCAGAGCGAAGCAATTACCAGAAGACTCAGGTAACTAACAATGCTTGTGAAACTCATCAATAATACATTAAGAAAACATTAAAAAAATCACGAGCCTGAAGGAGCTTTATTTCCACTAAATTCAACTTTGATTTTCTCGCCTTATATAAGATGTATTGTCAAAATTTCCTTAAAAACAGATCTATAAAATTGAAAAGTTTCAAAAGCCATTTACATTGAACCTTCGCGTCCGTTTTGTATCAGATATACAAATTCTCGACTTCGCCTCGAGTTCGTATATTCTTATACAACACGACCGCTCATGTTGTCAATAGTGCACATAAAATTGTAATTCTACCACATTCTACTTCGCTACATATATGGCACTGAAGAAATAAGTGTACACAACATGTCTTTTAAATTTAAACTGTGTATGACACGGATTTTTGCAGCAAATTTGAACAGTCCCAGATATTCATCCAAACCAGTTTATGCAGATCCAAATCAGATGTACGACACACCGGCGTCCCCAGGCAACCAAGAAGGTAACAAAGAAGTAGCTACATTTCCAATAAGGATGTGTTAAACAATTTAGTGGCAATCGTTGACATTTCCTTAGAAAGACTTATGGCAGCCCCTTTTTGAATCCAAAAGAACTCGTCGTTTTTAGCTATAGCTACTATACAAGACTGCATTAAAACCACTAGTTGAAAATTCTTTACAACAGTTTTTAAAGACAATATGCTTTCTGTTATCTCTACATACAAGATAGCTCTGATCTTCTGTCAGGCCATCTTGTAGCCTTGTCACATATGTATTTTCTTCCCGAACGACCTCTCTGTTAAAATTTCCGTTATTCATCAACGATTCTGTTTGGATTACTATTTACCTCTAGCAAAGCCCGTTGCATATGAGTACATTGACAATCAAGCCATCGGCAAACCAAAAGAACCTCAACCTGACCTGAAATACGACTATGCCAGTAACACTAAAATACCAAGAGTAAATATAAACTCTCCGCCAAAGGGGAACGGTCAGGCTGGAAAACCTGAACTGAACTACGATTATGCAGCCAACACCGAAATACCAAGGATGAATTTGAACACTCTACCAAAGTCCCAGGATGATCCCGGCGAACCGGAGCTCAAGTACGATTACGCGAAGAACACCGAAATGCCAAGAATAGACTTAAATACGTTGGCGAAAACTGAAAATGGTAAAACGATAAATTTAAACCAATTTCCGAAGAGTGGAGGAGATTCTGGCCAGCCTGAGCTGAAATACGACTATGCAGCTAACACTGAGATACCGAGGATAAATTTAAACAATCTGACGAAGAATGAGAGAGAACCTGAACTAAAATATGATTACGCGACAAACACTGACATACCGAGGATAAATTTAAACAACCTGCAGCCGAAGTCCGAGGGTGATGGTGTAGATCCTTCAACGAATCCAACGAATCATACTCCTGAAGAACCGAATCAAACACCTCATTATTCAACTTTGGAAGCACCAGAATTTAAAGCGAAGAACGAGGAGAATGGTGATAGAATAAAGTCCGAGAGTGATGGTATAAATCCTTCTACGAATCCAACGTACCATACCCTTGAAGAACCACATCCACCTCCTCATTATTTAACTTTGGAAGAACCAGAAGATGAAACCAAGCCACTGGTAAGTAAAATTAATCAATTGAAAAATACTTCAAAATACATTAATAACTCATGAGCAAAACACAAAGGACATTATAGTTGTGAAGGAGTCTTCATATGTGATAAAAACACCACTGCATTATAATCATAACTTTCAGGGGTTTTTTTTGTTTCCAAGTATCTTTAAGATTGAGGTTAACACTACGTATTTGTATTTTCAAAGGTAGCCAAGAATACGCCACATTCAGGTGGACCTGTGTACACCGTGCTGGAAGGTCCAAATGACACGTAGCCCGGACAACAAATCTTCCTCCCAAAGACGAGAATAATTTGGACCAACCTTGTTCATAAAAACGTTATACTGTAAATAGGAAACGAATACGTCTAGAGGTAGCAAATGTCGGTTAACTACAACAGAACTGAAATTTGATCGTAACAAAAACAGTCACTTTACTAACACATAGTTTGTGTATAGTGAGTCACAGTTACCATACGGCAATTTGTAAAAAATATAGTTTCCATTGACACTGGGAAAAAATTGATAATCCATATAATACTACAATTGTGTGGACCTTTGATGGAGTTGAATGGAATTCGATTTTCCATAATAACTGTATATTTGCTTAGTATAGAAAATGTCACGCATATTCGGCAAATCAAAAGTATGAAAAACATCTCCACACTATGTATGATCAATTTTTTTCCAGTGCGATTTAGCGAGATAGGTAGTTTCCAATCGCCGTCATCTTGGGTGATTTCTCAAACAAGTTCAAATTAAAATACTTCTTTCCATCGTTGCTAAATTTAACCCATGCAGTATTAACACTAAGAAGAGGATGGAAAGCAGTTATATGATAAAGCAAGAAAAGATGAATCAACCGAGTTCTTCCTTGTGAAAGCAAAATTAAAGCTCGTATTATCAACCAAGATGGCGCCCAACGACACATTCTGAAGTCATAATGCCAGTGAAGAATTGACTGCTTCGCTGGATAGAAATCCATTTTAGTGTTTTCATTCACTTATCTATTTTATTTTCTTTAATAAAACTTGTTGGAACATAGTTGTAATGTTTATATAGTAAAGGAAATATAGTCTACTGGGAATTTGGAAACAAGATAAATACATACACTGACTCAAACATTTGTACCAGGTTTTTCGCGAAGCTAAGGCCGGATTAAATAACGATGAGAGTTCATGGTAGGTAGTCACCAATTGTGAAAGGTGACATATAAAATGAATGAGTTCTTTAAAATAGGTGGATATGTTGCATTGCTGAGGTCTGGTTATATTTACTATCTTTTCTTGAAAGTTTTCACGCTTCATCAATTAATGACGTAAGTAAGCGACATTTTGGAACAACGCCAAAGATTAAAATATATTATTGGTATCAATATTCTTAATCTGTGATAACCCACACGTCAATCGATAGCACGTTGCATGTACTCACTTGCCTAAAACAGAATGGCTAATCGTCACATAATATACACGAGGTTTCGCGTGAAAGGCCTGGATGTGACACATTACTTATAATATTATGTCATTATTATTGACGTCATTGTCTCGTGCTATTTAAACCTCAAAATGTTGTAAAACATATTGTTTATAACTTCGGTATGAAAACAATCGAATTCTTCAAGAACGAGGCAATGTTACATCTGACATAAACTATTTGCTTGTCCAAGTGTTTTTGCACGGAAACCTTATCTTGAAGTGATTACAGTTGTATAAGCGGACGAAATATTGTACCTGGACTTTAAAAATTAGTCAAACAAGGATTACAATTGATATGAGAGTTGATTAAACTTGGCAGTCGCGTGACTTGACGCTATCTTATCATATATTGTTACCGTATGGTTAGCTGCTGTTTTTGCCAACACATGCACTGAATCCTGTATTTTACTGAAAGGAAAGAACTCATTCTTTTATTTTTCAGTGAGAAACTTAAAATGTTTCCTAGCTGTGACAATATCTGCATACCAACACTCATCTTTGTTTAACCCGGCCTTAACTTCCCGAAAATTCTATCACAAACGTTCGAGTCAGTGCATGTAATCCACGCCATATCACGCAAGCAATGACGTTCACAAAGTCACTGAACGTGACCTATCTACTCGACGTACTTACAAATAAGATGAAAAACAGCATGCGCAAAGTTCAAAATTGGGATTTAGCAGAAGAAAAAAAGCACTCGTAGCTATATAAAAAGGTTTGGTATTTTGAAGGCAAAAAGAACAGTGATGTATACTCAAGATCAATCACAAGGCCAGGTTAGTAATTAACTTCAATAACACTTTATCAACATAATGTACGTTTATCTTGTCTAGTATTAGTAAACATCTACGCGTATGCAATACAGGCTCGGAACTTCGGAGATGTATGTAATTAAAACTTTCGTGTGTATTTTTTATATCGTATTTATGTGTTCAACTGTGCATGGAGAAGCATTAGAGCATCAACACCATGCATATATCTACTGGCACCAATTTTTTATTTAATTATTAACATCGGAACACTAGTTTTCACCATGATTTAATTAAAGCTAAACCTACTGGACAAAACTCCGATGCTTTGCCATGCATTGCTTAAATTTAGGTCCAAATGAAAATTAACTGTTCACAACAGCAAAAAGCAAGAAAACAGACGCTTATTCGTTTTCAATAAGCTATACGCATAAGCATTTTGGCGGTTCTCTTCAAAATACTTCAGCTTAACTACGGGTGTAAAACATTTATAAAGCTAAATCCAGGATTTATTACGCAGTCAATAAACAGCCATATGAGTGAGGCTAGCAAAGTGAAGGTCGTGAGTTCGATTCTCACCGCAGTTAATGTATTTTTAACTTGCCGGTTGACACGCATATTCACTTGAGAGCATTTCTTCCATCGGCATGTGCAGTGTGGAGTTTACATAATTTATCAAGTGCTAAGAAGTAATACCTACTCAAAATCAATATTAGGAACGGAGGAGAAAGTCTTACACCAAGAATCAAATTGTTTACATTGAATTTGTCTTTATAGCTGCACAGATGCATCAATTGTCAGATCTACGTAGGGCATAAGCAGTAATACTGATATTAGAACAAAAATATACAATTAACAAACATCTGTTGTTTCTGACTATCTCACACGTAGGGAATGGCCCATTGATAGATTATGAAATGAGATTGTTGCTGAGTCTCAGCTGATAATCTCACATGCGAGCTTATTTGTGATAATTTCACATATGAAAATTATCGCTTTTCACTAAACAACATGATTATGGAATTCTATATCGCCAGAAAACACTGTAGTTCTAGTTATAATAGAAAAAAATACATGGTTGCTTGGAAATACCAGACTTATTCCTCGTGTTGAACATTTCTCACTCGTGAGATATCATGTTCAACACTCGAAATAAAGTTGGTATTTCAATAATAACTTGATATCTTTATATATTTTTTAGAACCTCCATCGTCAATCAAAATGAAGCTTGTACTGATAACTGGAATTTATTTTCTAATTACGTCGCTTCTAGTTCCAACTCAGTGGAGAGTATCATCGTTCAAAATTATACGTGGTGATATTGACAAGGTATTGTACTGTGAAGACGATCATGAAATGTTCAGACTTACAGATAATGGCACTATGACCTGTAATGTTAGACAAAGTTGCCAGTGTAACTGGAGGGATGGTTATAATACAGTTATTTATAACAGAGAGACGAACTTTTTGAAATGTTCAAAGGACGAAGAGAAAACTGTAAAGACAAATCCAGATGGTAAGTAAATGGTGTTCATTTTTCCAACCAAAATTTTCGCTAATCTCATTTCCCAGCGTACAAGTCCCATAATGTTGGAGCATAAGAATAAACTATACAGCATGTATATAGAAATTGTATTCACAAATTGAGTAGAAATAGCTCACGTCGAGGAAAAGAAGATTTTCCGTGGTAATAAATGCCACTTTCAGGTCCACTGAACTATATACAAAGTTTGGAATGTAGAGTGTGCTCTTTTGAATCTTTAGTTTCAATACATTGAATATGTTAATTATAGCCTTTAACGAATCTTTGTGAGACATCTAATTATGACAATCTATTTGTGAGACATGCATTTAATTTAATTATTACTTAACAGATTGTAAATTAATTAGTTTCCCAAAATATTGACTTGTTGATGGAACAATTTATTGGATGAAATATTCATTAATCAGTTGGTTTCAAAAACCTTTAGATGTGCATCACCTCAACAACAGCAATGGAGAATGTCTGGGGGTGAAAAACGAGAATATGTATCACACAAGTCACTGCACCGACGATCTCTCTCTTCGGTGGATATTGATTAGAAACACGCACATACTTAACTTAAAGTCAGTGATGTGTTTACAGTGGAGCGATGCCTTAAAAGAATTTACGGCAGCGCAATGCAAGCTTAGCCAATGGAAGCAGAAATGGTCAAGCGGGGACAATGGGAAAATACTTTTACAACACAAAAATTATGGCACCATTAAGCCTCTTTACTCTACTTTGTCTACGAAGAGAAAAACAAGCAAATATTATGGTAAGTGTTTCTGTTTCGTTCAACCTTTTCGAGGATGAAAGATTAACATAAATTTCCAAATTAAAAACTTTTTGCCACGATTTTCTCGACTTATACAACTTGTATATTGAAAATCCTTTCGTAAACAAACTTACAAGACGGGGATAAAGAGTATCCTCGTTTTTGAAGCTATTTAGAATACTAGCAATTCGTGCTTTATCAGATATACAAAATGCCCGGCTGCTCCTCGCGTGTTGTAACCAATAAAGCATTTCTACTCGTGTTTTGAATTACACTTAATGTCAATGCATAAAACACAAGTTTAAAAAAATCATACGTATTTTACTTGCTTTAGTACAAGCTAGAAAACATCGACCTAAATCATATCTAATTTTCGATGTTTTATTGCATTCTTCATCATTTTAATTTTTATATACTTGAACATTCACCATATAAAATACAGTTTTTACATGAAGTGAAACACTAATATGTTGCTTGCTAATTTCTGATAGGTTGTTATCGCTTTGCTAGAGGCAAAATGATAGGCGTGATAAAAAAGTCGACAAGGTGTGAAGACAAACATCAGAGAGAATGTAAAATCGAAGTATACATCAATGCACCGTTTATGTATAAAAGGACCGCAATTTGCAAACTCTTATGGAAATCATCGAGTTATTCTTCATTTGGTGACATGTGGTACTCATTTCCTCAAATGCATCCATCGCCGTTCGAGTTTGTTCGTATCAACCACAAGACGATGATGTTAACGGTAACAATCTGATCATCGCCCTCGATGTTATTATCATCATCATTACGTCATTATTACGTTATTATCATCATCATTACGTTATTATCATAATTATTACGTTATTATCACCATTATTACATAAACAGAATTATCCTGGTTACTATCCTCAAACATGAAAAATGTCACAATGTACGCATTACACCTGAGTATGCTAAAAATTTATTACCCCAACGAAAATGATATTAACAAAAATAAATTTAATTCCTTCCCTAGACAAATAGCACTGATGCATTTTTTGAGCTATGGGGAGGAAAACTGATAAAGTTAGATATTCAATGCGGTGGAAATGAACGACATTGCGCGATTCTTAAGATTGCAACGATGGAGTCTGCAAGGACGTCGGTGAGTATTATACCGCAGCTATAGTTTTGTTAAGTATATTTTGTTTACTGGTTTGAATAAAGGAACATGGCGATTAGAATGTAAAATGTGTAGTATACTAACCTGCCACATTAAAGGATCTTCATGTACGAATTATTCCAGTTTTCTGGTACTTTATTAGTAGAATTTTCTGAAGAATCCCAGACTTTTATTGGTCGATTTTCTGTCCGTAAAGCCCTTGACTTTTAGGTCTTTGCGAAGTCTTTTTAGCTAAAAGTTTAAGGTGATAATCTTAAGTTATATGGAGAATAATACATGGGTGCTTGGAAATACCAAATTCATTTAGAAATATCATGTTCAACACGAGAAATAAATCTGGTATTTCCAAGCACCCATGCATGTATTTTTCAGTTTAAACTACAGTCTTTTCTAGCAATACAAAATATCCAGAAGCTATGATTGTTTGAAAAGCGATAATTCTCGCATGCGAGATTATCAGTTTTATCAGTGCCCGAAATTCCTATATAAAGCACTGCACTTTGTATAATAAACTGGAATAATTCATGACATAAGTGTGAAAGTCTTTCACCTACATGTACATGCATGTACATGTGAAGCGTTCACCAAATACATTCTATTACCCTGAATCATACACAGACTAAGTAAACGATACGTTTGTATTGCTGCATTGTAAGCTAGAAGAAAACTACAAATAATTGACAAAACAGACGAGTTTCTAATATGTCAAAAACCTTAAAGTGAGATTTTACAAATTGCTTAGCGAACTATAGATACTGTATGCATGACTATTTCTTATTGATTTACAACCTACGACAAGACTCGCCTGATCACAACCCCAGGTAGTCATGCCATTGTGGGCGGTTCAATAATATTCTATTAATGCTTTAATTGCATATAGTCCTGGTGTAACGAATCAACAACATCCACACAATCAACTACAAAAACCATTACAGAATCCGTTAGAAACCTTACTGCAAAAACCACCAGAAAAGAAGATCAAACAGAATCCAAACAAGCCACCGCAGAAGAGTATCAATCAGAATCCAAGCTTGGTGGGATAAATTTCACTGTTTTTGTCACAATTGTCACTCTTCTCCTATTTTCCTTTGTCTCTATTGTGCTGCTATCAACTTATCTTTACCATAAAAGGAGGTAGGGTATATTTGTAAACACAGTAAACTGCACAGGAATAGGCGAATATGTTGCCCTCCTGACTAACCCTTCTGGCTACTTACTATTCTGTGACATCACCATGTGCTAAACCATTTAATACAGATGGGTTACAGTCCTTTCTGCGCATCGGTTCTGCTTATAACACAGGAACTCACAGAAGTAAACATTTCGCATCTTTCGAAATCATTTTGAATCAAAACACTGGTTTACTTTATTTACGAGCAAAACAAACCAGAACAGTGTCAGATAGCCAGTTATCAAATCATATTTTACAAATATAGCAGTTCAAATGAATAAACAAAGCGTTTGATTAGTTTAAGGATCGTAATTTCCCATCAAAGATAAGATTACCAAACCAAAGAAAATTTTCGCTTATAGACATCGATATGCTGTGTCAAGGAAGGATGACAAAGGAAACCAAGGTATAACTGTTACTGCAAAAAGTCAAGCAAAATGTAGAATGTAATAATGGACGTTAGCATTTTAAAACAGAAAAATACTGAATTATAAAATCAGGATTTCATTTAGCTTTAAAGGGAAGGCTAATTCACACCGGCTTCAAGTAAAGAGAAGTTTTCAAACTAAAAACTTCATTTTTAATCCATAGATCGAAATCAACCTCCCACCTTCGAGGCATCGCCACCACGTTTGAATCTCGAACTTCCACCCTTGCCCAGTAACGAATCAACGGAAAGACAATATACACAATATGAAGTACCTTGTGAACACCACTATGAATACGTGGATAAAATACAGATGGCTCTCTCGAAGACTTTTCCTTATGATCACGCTTTCCCCGATGGACCACCGCCGAGCAAGAAGACGAGTGTTGAACTGGACAGAATTGGAGAGGACGATTGTGTGACCAAATATAGTACACAGGAAATATCCAACATCTCGACGATTGAACCGAAACCAGAAGTAAAAGAAGTGGAAACACATGATAATTCCGCCACATACGAGAAGCCGTATATTACAGTGATTGGGTGAGAAGATGTGAATCAAGCGGCTTAAAAATTACAGCCAAAAGAAAGTTGGAAAAACTCATACATAGTAAGCTTTCTGTCAATTTCCCGCTAGTACAATGGACTCAAATTTCCGGCGGACTCAAATTGTGGTGAAAAAATTAAAACTTTGCACTTCCCAGACCAATGGATATACTTTTTACGATATTCGCTGAGAATATGAACCCGCATATGCAAGTAGGAGAAAACTGACCATTTAGCACAGCAATCTCGGCTCATTTCCGCCTGTAATACAGCCATATATAAAATCTGCCAACTTTGCAAGGCTATATTTTTCACGTTTTTCAGTTGGCACTTCGCCATCAAATTTAAATTTTACTAATTTCATTATTTTTCCTTCCCACATTTTCTTTTTGTCGTCTAAATAGAAAATTTGTCTGTTGACATTATTAGTTCATTAGATATTAGCTATTGTAGCTATCAAAAACTCGAATTAAAATAAAGTTTATTGTATCGTATTGTATTATATTGTAGCGCACCATCGTTAAGATCGTTATAATAACAAGAGAGCGTGAACAAGCGACAACACACGCATCCTTCGCGACAGCCGGTCACAAGAAGTGGATGTTGAGAGCGCTTCAAACTATAGAGCGGAATTGATGCCCTACATGCAGTCACGCAATTCCCTACAGGTTCATTTAAATACAAACAAATTCTTAGTAAAACACGTTTTTTACAACTTGGGTGGACTAATATCAATAGTGAAGTATGAAAAATATCGATATTGAAACAATACCATGAACAAATATGGTCATGCATAAACAAATGGTCTCAGTAATTCAGATGCTACAAAGACGCGCGCTGACGGACTACAGATTTCAAACCATCCTTCAAAATCGTTATGGGAGTCAGTTTTTTAGATAAATATAGGATTTGATCACTCGAATCATTTGAACTCAGTATAAGATACTTTTTGGTAAGTCACGTGTGGTCATTGTTATAGGAATTGTAATCAAATTATAATTATTATTCTTTACAAGCCTAAAATCACCATATATATTTATACATTACATATATTTCTAGAAGCATCATCGATCAGAATGAAGTTAAATAACGTTTTCAAAAATGGAATCTATTTTATAATCCTGTGGCTTCTAGTTCAAACTCAGCGGAGAGTATCATCGTTCAAAATTATCCGTGGTGATATTGACAAGGTCTTGTATTGCGAAGACGATCATGGAAATATGGTCAAACTCACAGATAATCTCACCATGAACTGCGATGGTAGTCAAAGTTGCCAGTGTAACTGGAGGGATGGTTACAATACAGTTATTTATAACAGAAACACCAGCTTTATTAAATGTGTAAAGGATGAAGATGAAGCTATGGACATGAATGTAGATGGTAAATACCTAATGTATTGTTCGTGCTATATCTTGTTCTATTTAATAAATCAGCAAATCAACACAGTATAACCTCTCTGAATTTACACATAACAGAATTAATGAATTTCATTAGTATATCGTTTTTATGCTACATCGTTTTAGTATCATAGCCTATATTTTTGCGTGCTTTTGATTGCACTGTTAAAAGTGGCAAAGTTATCGAGAGTTAGCCCGAGAAGTATTTCCAACATGCTTTCAGACAAAATTTTAAATTAGCTCATTGAAATATTGATCTGATGATTATTCATTGACAGACTGATTCATTCATTAGTTGGTGTCATATGCTTTCAGATGGCCACTACCTTAAAACCAACGACGGGAAATGTTTAGGAGTGAGAAACCAGAAAATTTTTAACGCAAGTTGCACCAATGATTTCTCTTTCCAATGGATGTGGTTTGGATTCTTAAACATACTAAACTTAAAGACCCTCAAGTGTTTGGAGTGGAACGATGCCTTAAAAGAATTTACGACAGCACAATGCAGAACGGATAAAGCTATACAGCAATGGACAGGGGATCCCAAAGAGTACAGGAAAATTATCCTGAATGATAAAACTCTTGACACAATGAAGCCTCTTCAATCTTCTTTGTTTACGAAAAGAGGATCAAGAAGTTATAAAGGTAAAGGTTTTTCTTTTTAAAGTCTTTTCTAAGCTCTGTTACGACTATAGAGGAGAACACGTTATAAAGGTACATATATCAGTTTTTATTAAAAGATCTTAAAAATATAATAAGAAATGAACTTTTTATAATGGTGCATGAAACACAAATTGAAGAATCTGTATTTTCAATTCTGTATTTTAATTTTTCTGTATTTTAATAATTATATGTATTTCTGTATTATCTGTTTTTAATAATTATATATATTGCTTATTAAAAATGTTGCCTTTTAATTTTCCATTGTAGGTTGTTTTCGTATTTCTGGAGACAAAATGACAGGCGTGATAAAAAGCTCGTCCGAGTGTGAAGACAAACCTCAGAGAGAATGTGAAATCGCAATAAACGTCAATGCACCGATTACATACCGAGAAGGAGCCACATGCCAGGTCCTCTGGGAAAAATCGACTTATTCTTCATTTGGTCAGACGTGGAACTCATTTTCTTCAAGAGATCAAGGACTGTTTGTATTGAATCGAGTCAACCACGAGACGATTAGGTTAAAGGTAAGAATCTTATGTAATCGTCATTGTAAACATCATTATCATTACTCGATAAAATCATCATTAGCATTATTACTGATCAATAAAATCATACCACACTACATATACTGTACTTCATCAAAGTAGAGAATAATTTACAAAGATAAATTTTGCAGACAAATAACACTGACACATTATTTGACCAATGGGAAGGAACACTTGTAAAGTTACGTGTAAAATGTGGAACTGAAGAACACTGCACGATTCTAAAGATTGCAACGAGGGAGTCTGCAAGGACGTTGGTAAGTATCATATATCTCACAGATTCCAGTTACTGCTCTGAGATAAAGTATCGTGTTTCTTATCGTCAACATGCATATACATTAGTTTGGTATTGACCGACCACATTAAAATGTCTTCATGTCCATATTATTTCAGGATCCATGGCGTCAATCAACAACAACCATACCATCTACCACAAGATCCGTTGCAAAATCTACTGCAAAAGCCAAAGAAGATTCAACAGAAAAATCAATCTCTGATGGAATAAGTTTCACTATTATACTCACAACTGTCACTCTTCTTACGTTACTCATTATTTTACTGGTACTAGGATATCTTTACTACAAAAGACGCACGAGGTAATGACGAAAATAGACATGTGCATATCTATGCATGATAGATACTAAAAAATTGACACATTTGGATTGGGTCGTGCTATATATCAGTTATTTTCTGCACGGCTTAACCGTGCAAACTGATTACAACTTCTGACGCTCGATTCCAACTAATTCTCTGTAGATGCTTATGTACTAGCAACGTAAAGCAATTTTTTGGGGCGAAATGAACTTGCTGTTGCTGTTATAAAATAACATTTGTGATGGTCCAAAGCACTTTTTATCACCATGATGAAATATACAAAACATCGCTAACTCCATCAATCCCATTACACTCACTTAATGTCTTTCACATTTTGACTCGGTTACCAAAAATAATATTATCAAATTTAGAGTGTCTTTCTTTACAGGCGAGGAGATGCTGGGTCAAGGAAGAATGGCAAAGGAGCCAAAGGTATAACTGTTATAGCTAAGTATTTAAAGCATATAAGATAATAAAATTTAATATTCTAATATCATAAAGCAGAAATATGTTGATTAGAAAGACAATATGATATTTCCATACTGGGTCATCCAGATAATAGGATGTCGATGGTATTTATGTCCGCAGCTCGGATATCAAAATGAAAGCTCATTTAAGTACATAAAATATTTTGCAGTATATAGGTAAGGAATTTATATCACGACTATCGCATAATGACATTCTCCGCAGAGGCTTCTCATGTTTAGTAGTTGGCGCACCCATTTTACAATACCTCTGCGCCTGCTGTATACCAAACAACCCTCAGAAATCCTAACCCCCACAATGAAGACTTTATGTAACACACATTATCGCCGACTATTGAACAAGATAAAAACTGTGGAGGAGAGTAGCATACGACCCTGTTTTCAGAAGAATACAGTCAGCATGAAACAATCAAAACACACATGTTTTGAGACTAAAAAATTCATTTGAATCTATAGATCAAAATCCCACCTTCGAGGCATCGCCACTTAAACCTTTGGCTTTGGCCAGTAACGAATCAACGGAAAGGCAATGTACACGTTATGAAGAACCTATTGAACGCCACTGTGAAAACGTCGACAAACGTACGATGGCATTTAGTAAAACATTTACTTAAGATTACGTTTTCCTCGACGGTCGACGTCATTGACTGAAAGCCTGACAGTGTACACGCAATCTAGTTCAATAATCAATAGCTTTTTTCCGTGATACTACAAATAGACCCAAACAGTGGCGTAGTTAAGGGGGGCGAAGGGGGGCGACCGCCCCCCCAATTGTGTTCAAGACCATTCCCAAAGTCTAAATCCGTGTAGAAGTTGGGGGGCGGACCCCCTTGAATGCCTTCGCTGCTCGCTACTTGCCCCCCCCCCAAAACAATGACCCTGGCTACGCCACTGGACCCAAAATCTGATCAGTCCACCCAAATTAAAGCCAGTCACCCAAAAAAAGACACAGCTAATAAAATGAAGTTTGGGAAAACGCCCAGATATCAACCTATCATGTAGTGCTAATTTTCTCCCAATACCATTCCTGCAAACGTGTGATTGAATTTGAAACCTTTCCGTTTTATAGACTATGCTATATATTATTGACCGTTTGTTCACCCTCTGACAATATGAGCCCGTACGAGAAGAGAGTTGACCGTTTGTCACAAGGGGTCCAGGCAATAAACAATAACGTCTTCGCGTATTTGATCTTGTCTTTGTTCACACATAGATAGTTGTATTAGAGAAATGAACATGCAGCTCACATTTAGATCTTGAATAAGTGAAATAAATTGATATAATAATAATTTGCGGTGTCTTTATATTCTCTTCAACAATTAATCTGGTCTGGATTAAAACGCTCGATGCAGGATCTGGTAGGGACTCCTCTTCAAAAATCTTCCGGAAATTTCACAGATTTAATGTCTATTCACTCACGCTCTAACATATGAAAGACTTAAAACGTCAGTCACATTTCGATTTACCGAAATCTCATCAATACCAACGACGTTTGCACAAGTCATAAAGTAAGTTTTAGGCTACAAATAGGCGTTGGGAACTGGGCAAGCCAAACTCAAAAGGCGTAAACGTAAGGCGTAGGAGTACTATGTGTGTTGCCTCGTTCTAAAAAAGGGTGCGGTCACGACCCACAACTGCTCGAAATGAAGTACTTATACCATCTTTACTATACTCTACAATAAGAGAGATCAGCCTTGTCTGGACAAGAATATACCCGTGCAAAGAACACAGATCAGTGCTTCTTAAATCTCTAAGGCTCGATCCTGCACTGCAAACGAGTGAGCGAGTAATGGCGACAGTTCTTGTTGAAGTTCAAAATGAAAACTTTTGAGGAAGTTTAATTGGCATTCGTAACTTCAAACAGGAACAGATGTCACCATGTCTAACAGCATGATATCAATTTCCCTTTCGCTTCCGTTCCGGTCTGTCGGTGAATCTCTCCGACAGTTGTGTACGTGCACTTCAATATTTCATCAAGTGTCAAAATCCCTAATACTTATACTGTAAAGAATCTGGACAATCAGGAACAAGCTGACTTAACCTGCAGCCAGTAGTGAAGCAAGCCCGACAATTTGGTCATGTTATGCAAATTTAAATCTTTATTTTTTTAGAAATTGATTCCTTATACGGTTTATAAACACAGAAAAATTTGCATTTGCACGACCAAATGTCAGGATGGCTTCGTCACTGCCTGCAGTTGCTTAGTGTGAAGCATTGCATACGTTAGAGTGGTAGAAATCTCACGACTTGTTCACAAGTTGCTCAATCAGCAATCTATACGTTGTACGGCGACAGTGCATCAGTACAACAACTAGCATTTTTCAGACACATAATTATCATTCAGACGCCCACGGAACTAAACACTTAATTTCTGTACAAATTAAGCAAATATTTTCCGTAACCATGCCATTAACATTTCAAAACACTTATTCCCGAAAAAAACCCCATGGAATTTCATTTTCTCTTCAATAATGAAAATATTTTCCGCGTAACTATATAATTAAAATTTCCACACAACTAGTTTGCATTATTATGTATATACAAAAACTCCGCAGGGTGGAAATTGTTAGAGAATACTTTAAATACATTCATATTTGAAGTGCGTTTGGACAGTCGACTGGTTATTGTCCAATGCTATCTGCTTTACTTTGCATAGCAAACTCACCTCTATAGTATCCACTTATTCAGTTCAAAACATCTACAGCAGCAGAGCAAATGGGTTTTGCTGGTAGAAAAAGAATGACAAAGTGTTATGTTGTATTCTTTCTGAATGTATGTTTACGGCTATGCGGAAGTAATGGCAAAGACACTGATTTCAAAATATTTCGAGGTGAACAAGATATATTTACTAATATGAAATGTTCTGGTCAAGATAAAATCGAGTGTTCACCAGTTCAATGTGAATCGTATGGTGCTGAGTGTGTCGGTGAGCATAATTGTGAATACTGTCGCTGTTTGAAAGACAATAATACATTCATAATAAACGATAAAGAAGAAAAATGCAAACGTGATGAAGATATTGTCGAGGAGTCAAGTAAGCGGCAATATATAAAAGATAGTTCATATTCAGTTCATTTATAGCCGAGAAAAGTTTTAAATCAGTACTATCTTGTTGACAACTTGTATACAGTATATATGTCACGTGATACAACATTCCCATTATCCGACTTCACGGTTAATAAAAATGGTTTTTATATTATGCCAAAATAAAAATTGTAATATTACAAATGGTGATCTCAAATTTTACACAAATCTTAAAATTTAACAATATTTAGACACGGTAATCACATGTACATATACATATATTACCAGTTAATAAATCGACATGTTCCCGATGCGTTTACTTTTAAGAGGAGTTAACTACCATTCTCAATCCGTTATGGAGTGTACAGTATCGCCATATAGCTTGTTAATATTGTATCGGTTACTATAATATCAATGCTTTGCCTTGAACCTGATCGTAAATATGACCAATCAGTAATATCACTATGCAGATTGTAAATTATACAAGCTGATATATGTAGTAAAATGTACAAGCTCCTTGTACTTTTTATCCGTATAGGTATAATGCGAATAACCCAAAGAATTATCTACCTATTATTTCACCTAATCTTCAATTACTTTTTCTTTCAATTTTAACTTTAAGTTGGAACATTTGTTGGACGCATACGTCGCACACTAATCGTACTATAGCTATATTGCATTGGTGTGTGTTCTGAATCCCAGCACAGCACGATAATTAACGTAGTACCCCACAACTCCCCGCAACATCATGTTGCATGTGCCTGCTAAACTACGTTTTTGGCGAGAGGAACCACAAATTGAAGTTAAATTCCTCGTATTTGACATAATCTATTTTCAACCAATATATAACACAACTACAAGAGAAATTTGACGCTGGTACTTAGTAATTCGATTTATGACGCTTTAAAGTTTTAACTAAATAAAAGTACTTCGACGATTTTCGTTCATTGCAGTGGCACCTGAGGAGTCGTTTTTATTGAAGCATTCTGGACAATGTTTGATGTTGGAAAGCAGTTCAAGTAATTTTGTTATTGGAACACCTTGTCCCGAATCTCCGACTCTTGAAATGCGTTGGATATGGACAACTACCGAAAATAAACAACTACTCTTGAATGTTAAAACTCTTAAATGCATGCAAAATCGAGGTAGATGGAAGAAAGTTGAAATGAAGCAATGTAAAAAGACCTCTGATTCACAAAAAATTGAATGCACTAAATCTAACAATGGTAAAATGGAAATTAAATGGAAATATAATCTATTTTTGGATTTAAAGTCACCATACGTATATTCTACGTTACGTTGGCCACATCCGTTGTGGAGAAGTGAAAAAACCTCTTGTGAAACGAGCACAGCGTACAAAGGTAAACAGAATATGTATTTTCAGTTTTATCTTTTTAATGGAATCCAAATGGATATGCATCATTAATTCTGTCAACCACAAATATTAATTTATTAATAATTTTGCATAGGGTGTTACCGTTTTTCTGATGGCTCTTTCATTAAATACCTGGATTACAACGCAAAGAACCCAACGCTGCACATTTCTGCCCCAATTTTCAAAGAAAATGCAGGAAACTGCCGAATAAAGAACGAATTTACATTTTTTCGAAATGGTCAGTCAGAGAAGAGCAATACGACCAACGTTTTTTTAAGCGAAAGTGAAAATAAGAAAAAAATAAAATTGGAGGTAAGGGATATGAATTCCACGCGCGGATGACACTAGTTTGACAACTGAAACTTGCGACAATTTAGGCAAATCTATCCAAAATCTATGAAAAACATTTATAATCCCCCTTGCCCACCCCACCCAGAACAATGATGAAAGTTTCCTTATTAGTTATTTTTTAGGCTATCTCAGCACATATGTACTGTACATGGACATTTATCTCTTTATCCAACAATTATTTTTTAAAAATTATTTAGTTTGCCACCTCTGATCACTTCAATTATTGGAATGGTACACTATTAAATATTACCATTGTGTGCAAACATGAAGAACATTGCGTCTTGTTAAAACTGAAATCTTTACACACCTATGAAGTATGTATATTAATAATGATATAATTACTGGAGTGTGCAATATAAGGTTGTGAAATTAATAATTCATGAGGACACAAAATAAATCATGAACGTAAAGGAGATATATGTGATATAGATTTCCCCTGATTTGCATTTGATTTTATAACATGTATTTTAAAAATTACTTTGCTAATAATAGATCTAAGGAATTGGAGAGATTCACAGTGTTGTATATAATAAGGCCGCTCAATTGGTAAATGGTAATCAAAATACCAAGGCGTCAGTTGTCATATTTTGTAATTCATCGCCGATAACTTGATCTTTCCGTCGGTGATCATACACCACTCAGTTCTGATGTAGTCGTTCACATTTCGATTAAATAAAGTTCATAAGGTCTTTTTTGTTCCTACATGTACAGTAAAAACAATCTTGTTTGAATTAATTTCTACGACATAGATTTATCGACGACAGGAACAGGCCCGCGCCACTCAACCTTCGTCTACACGTCAACTCACTGCTGAAACAACCACGACGGACAACGTAAGAAGCAGTACATTCACACCTACGACATTCAGCGAAATAAGTCCAGAAACAACGACCGACGACAACGCGTATAAAGGCGTCAGTGATGAAACATCAGAATCTGGCGGTAGCAACTCCGCCGCTATCGCTGTACCTGTTGCTTTCCTTCTAGCAGCGCTGGTACTGGCAGTTGGATTTTTTGTGTACTACAGGAGGCGAAAAAGGTAAAACTTCAAAAGATAAGAATAACTGCCAACAGTTAAGAAATACTAAATCATTTCCGTACTCTTGGCTTTCACTATACAGTTTGTAATGATGCTTATGCTGTGCTATAATGAGCAAATGATATGAAATTGTACGTCTTTCTACCAAACACAAGGCCAACACATACCATAAACATTTTATTTAATCTGATATATGACTGTGTCTGGATTTAAACTTCCCCATTGAATCCCCACTGAAAAATATGACGTCACGTGAAACCTAAAAAATATATTTGATAATGCACAAGCAAATTAAAAATGATGAACACTTTTCCATTGTGTTTTTACACGACCAGTTTTTGCTGCGATTTTCTCTTTTGAAGAATGTGAATGATTGGATTTGTTACAGATCTTTGGTTCTTTGCACAGGCGTCAATCATCAAGGATTCGCCGCTTATATTTTTACTGTACGGCAAAAATCGTCCATTTGAACCAGCCTTTAGAGGTCTGAATTAACAACTGAAAAGTCTAGCTGAACGTTCTTGTTGTAGCTAGTTCTAACAAAACCTTTTTAAGCGATTTTCCTTTTCTCGGTGGATGCAATAGAATGACTGATATGCCGGAATACACGTCAAAAAATATTTATTTATTTTTAGGACGCAAATGGAGCAGAATAACTATAATGGTACGAATAAAATACCTTATTATTCATTATTTTAGAGCCTTGTTATTTAGCTAAACTAAATTATCATGATACTGAAATTGATGCTGTCAATCATTTTAATATATGGAAAATACAGTTAAAAATATCAAATACAAAGAAATCTCACTTTATTGAGAATGTCTATATTCGTTTTTAATCTTCCCAATCCATATATTGGCAAAAGATCGGTATGTCAGTGCTTCAGTGGCACTGGTGGAAACTAGAATATATGGCTATGAAACTGGGGTTACTCTTTTCACATGACTGGGAACGATAATATAATTAAAAACTCGATACTGCATAACGTTTCATTATACCAATCTGTCATTCTTTCAAAACAAAATTGCGGAAAGATTTGTTTTATTAAAAGAGAGTTATCGCGTTCCATATTTTTCAGAAATGGGCGCCGTCAACAATTCCAAAGACATCTATGAAGACCCTGGTCGAACCTACGTAACACTAACAGAAACTGGCAATGGCGTATCACATAACAAGGCAGAACCATCCCATGACCACCAATACAATACTATCTCCAATCCAGCATCAACCGAACAGGAGTACACCTATGCCCGGCAAGACACAAATTTTTCTCCATCTGGCGACGCAGGTACAAATAACGCAGTGTATCATACATTGGAGCAACCACAGCGACCAGCTGACGATGGCATTTATAATGACCTTGATAACACAGCCATTGCAAACCCACCATCATCCGAACTGGAGTACACCTATGCAAAAGATACAGATGTACCAAGATTCATGGTCAACAAAGCAACTAAGGATGCTGCTAATAAAGCAGTGTATCACACTCTCGAGCAGCCAGAACAACAACCTGACGATGGCACGTATAGCTATCTTGATAACACCAGTATCACAAAGCCACCAGCATCTGAACTGGAGTATACCTACGCAAAAGATACAGATTTACCGAGAATTAATAATATCAACCAAAACACACCAGCTAAAAGTCCTGCCAACAATGCCCTGTACCATACATTAGAGCAACCAGCTGACAATGAATTATATCTTACACCAGAAGAATTGAATCCACCCCAAGCACCAGTTTATTCAACTCTAGAAGAACCACAAGTAAATAACTCGGAAGAGCAGGTGAGAATATATTACACTGTAAACTACTCTCCGTCTCCACAGAACTTAGAATAAACCTCTTCTATTCTGAAACATGTTGCTAGGTCGAGACGAGCTGAAATCAAAATGCTTGATAACGACTCTTTCCTGCTTGTGTCGAAACTGAGATTATTCAGAGGTCAAAATTCTTCTATTTGTAATGTTTCGCTCTGTTTAACTACCTGTGACCTGTTGATTATTACTCTAGAAACAATTTCGATTTACAGAAGAGAACAATTGAGCTTTGTACTCATACACAGAAAGGATCAGAATTAAAAATTACCCTCGCACCAAGTCTGAGTAGAGTAAATGGCCTGGGTACGAAGTTCATAATACAGAAATACAATAGGAGAAAATACAGACGGATGTACCAACCACCATGTTTATATCATATGCGGAACATTTGGTCGACTACGTGATGTGATATTGACGCTTTGTTTACAGGTAAAAGATGAAGTACCGAATTTCAGCGATCATGCTTGCATTGATGTGATCGAAGATTCCAGAAAGGCAGATCCATGAAAATCCTTCGAGTATAGTTGCATATCGGTTGTAGCTATCATTTTATTTTTTTCTTAATATTAACATTAATCTTTTAAATACTATATAAAAATGACGGTTCTCTCCCATATATTTTATTTATGGCGGTTTAAAACAGTTAAATTACCCTGGATAGACCACAATGCATCGCGATATGCTCAAATTCAAGATGACGTCGCTACTGTTGAAAAACTCAATTACCATTCAGACACCCACGGAACTAAACATTAATTTCTGTACAAATTAAGCAAATATTTTCCGTAACCATGCCATTAACATTTCAAAACACTTATTCCCGAAAAAAAATATGAAATCTCATTTTCTCTTTAATAATGCAAATATTTTCGCGTAACTATATCATTAAAATTTCCACACAACTATTTTGCATTATGTATGTACAAAAACTTCGCAGGGTGGAGATTGTTAGAGAATACTTTAAATACATTCATATTTGAAGTGCGTTTGGGCAGTCGACTGGTTATTGTCCAATGCTATATGCTTTACTTTGCATAGCAAATTTACGTCTATAGTTTCCACTTATTCAGTTCAAAATATCTACAACAGCAAAGCAATGGGTTTTACTGGTAGAAAAAGAATGTCAAAGTGTTATGTTGTATTCGTTCTGGCTCTATGTTTACGGCTATGCGGAAGTAATGGCGAAGGTTTCAAAATATTTCGGGATAAACAAGATATATTTACTAGCCAAGATAAAAGCAAGTGTATGTCAATTCAATGTGAATCGTATGGTGCTAAGTGTGTCGGTGAGAATAATTGTGAATACTGTCGCTGTTTGAAAGACAATAACACATTAATGAAAGGAAAGTGCAGACCTGATGAAGATATAGTAAAACAAGCAGGTAGACTTTATATAACTAACTTGCCAACTTGTGACAACTTACACATGTTACAAAGTCATAGCTTAATATACATGATACGATTGTCGTATATGCGATTATAATATAGCATTTGTGAATCCTGAACGCTGATTGGTTAAGAGCCGTGTTTACATGACTCAATGTAAACACGGAAAATTTCCCACCACTTGTAAACACAGAAATTTTTCGTATCTTTTGGGCATTTGACATTGCTATATTATAAAACAAATATAAAACATTTTTTCCGTATTAACATACAGTTATATCAACACTCGTGGAAGTCGGGAAAATTCGAAATTGTATGAAAACACTCCGCCCTTTCGGGGTTAAGGCTATTTCAGATACCTTGAAGCAGATCGGTCCCAGTACTTTCGTTAATTTCACACGGCCAAACAAAGGTCTTATATAATATTGCCGCCTTTTGCCCCCGACGACTTTCAAGCTTTAACTAAGCGTACTGTTTTGCTATATTAAAACTATTCTCACTCACTGGGACTGCATCTACTTCACCAAATTTAGCTAAAGCGCGAGCCCGAAGGGCGAGTAATGATTGTCGCGCTACGCGCTCCCTCTTTAGCCAAATTTGGTGAAGTAGATACAGTCCCAGTGAGTGAGAATAGTTTTAATATAGCAAAACAGTACGCTTAGCCAAAGCCTGAAAGTCGTCGGGGGCAAAAGGCGGCAATATTATAAGACCTTTGTTTGGCCGTGTGAAATTAACGAAAGTACTGGGACCGATCTGCTTCAAGGTATCTGAAATAGCCTTCACCGCCCTTCGGGCGTCGTGTTTCGATACAATTTCTCGTTTCCCCAATTCCACTTGTGTTGATATAACTGTATATCAACACAGAAAATGTTTTATATTAGTTAATTGTCATCCTGGTGTATACAAGGAAACAGGTCTTCAAACCACAACTGACTAACAATCACTAAAAGGCGAAATTTTTGTTCGTGTTTACTACACCACAGTAAGAATAACATATGCGTCTTGTCGTAGCGGCTGTTAAATACTAATAAGCTTGCATCAACTGCATCTAAAAATTATATAGAACGTATACGTTCAGCTAAATTCTCTTATACTTGTTATGTTATCGGCTACTTACTCTCAGTTAGACAAAAATCGAGCTCTTGTAAGAAAGAGAAATGAAAATGTAATATAAAAACTATCAAAATTTATCGGACATGAACGTTCTTTGTACACACTAAATTTCTTCGATTCCACTACAAGTATTTTATACCACCTGTGTGACTGTACAACTCTATACTATTTTGATCAGCACTCGTGAAGATTGAAAAAACTCGAAATTGTGTGAAAAACATGCAGTCTGCCCGGTGGGCGTCGTGTTTCCACACAATTTCTCCTTTTCCAAATTTCCACTCGTTTTGATACAACTGTACGTCAACACGGAAAATATTTGATATTTGTTAAATATAATACTCGGCACATGATATTAAAATGCTACATTGTTCTTCTCGAATCACCGTGAGTATTTTCATAAAAACCCCCAACAAAACGGTTTGTTCTTTCGACTACATTCCTATACTAGATGTCTAAACTCTAGTCGTGCATGGTTTGCAAATATAGTAAAGCTATATAAATATGTCAAATCAATATTTCTTTCTTCAGTACCAACTCAAAGATTTTGGCTGAAGAATTTGAAAAAGAATAAGTGCTTAAAGGCTACACAAAATAGAAATGTCATAGGGGCAGATTGTAAATTGTATGGTCTTGATATGTATTGGATATGGACGGACACCGGACAGCTCATGAATCTTAAAACACGTGAATGTATGGAATGTTCTAGTCGTGGAGATCGTGTCACCACGGACACATGTAAGACATATTCCGAATCTGACACTTCGCAGGAAGTGTCATGTACTGAACAAAGTGGGTTGAAGATTGGTAGGAAATTTTTGCATCTCAACAACACCTATAACACTAGATGCATAACGAAAAGCGACCAAACGTGGGCGAGTAACGAAGAACAACTTTGTACTTCTAAAATAACTTACACAGGTAAAAAAGTGAAATAATTTGTTTGAAATCAAATTGTTCTGACAATAGCTTCCGCTGAATGTCACAACAATGGGCTCAGATTCTTAAAAAATTGATTTGATTCTGTCGAGCTATTATTTCTGCATAGCACATTTTAAATACTGAATAAAAACAACCCAAACATTAATCGTATCATTGTATGAATGAAAAGCAAGCAAAATCATGCTTATCATATTTTTTTCATAGGGTGTTATCGTTTCTCAGATGGCTCTCTTATGAAGTACCTTGATTACAGCGAAATGGATCATATTAAGGCTCCGATATTTCAAACTAATGTTGAAAATTGCGAAATACAAAGCACTTTTCAATACACTAAGGAGGGGCATAGATGGATTCCCAGCAAAGGGGGCAACAACATTTTTTCTCTCGAATACGACTATATCAGTGAAACCGGGGAATTAAAGGTAAATAACGTTTTCTATGTGGAATGAAATTATAGTTCCTTTGAAATTGTCGTACGAAACTTCATAATATACAACCAACTCAAAAATGATTTTCCTTAAATATTTTGCTTGAAAACGTTTGTGGATTTGACCCGGTTTTAAACTAGGCGCATACTCACATTCTTCACGCTTTAAGTGGTCTACTAACGTATGTTTTACTTTGGATATACGTTCTGTGTATCTCACAATTCTTTTCGTACCTGATAACCCTAACATCTGGCAAACCCTTGTTTCCTGATCCCAAGATCTAGCTAAATATTCTGCAGTTATTTTCATCCCCCTTGTTCGCATTCTAATATTTTGTTGTTACCATAACACTTGCAGGTAAGATTAATCTATCGGGCTTGTGCACAACGTTTTCCGAAACAAAAATATCTATACACAATAAAGCGAATGATGGCGAACTTGTGTCGAACTTTTACGTGCTTTATTGATTATCTTTTATTTTTCAAAAAAATTTAGTTTCATTGGACAAAGACCTTCAAAGCATGGAACGGTTCATTGATAAAACTGTTTGTTAAGTGTCCTGGTGGTTGGTCATCGTGGAGCGACGAAACCCATTGTGTCCTGTTGAAACTGGCGTCTTCACCTGCATATTCTGGAGTACGCACGTCTGTTATTCTTTGTACACAAATATAGTAATGAATATGAAAGGCTATGTGTGTAACAAACTAAAATACATACAATTAGCTTTAAAGGGAAATAGCAACACAAAATTTTCGATCTCGCTTCAAACAGACTCTAAAAAAACCTTAATCAACGAACTGTCCGCCATCTTGGATTAATTTTTAACCTCATTAACAAAGTTTTGGTGACGTCACAACAGGGATAAGCCATTCGAAGCTATTCCTAAATACCTAAAAACGATTAAATATTGTTTGAAACCTTTTAAGTCGGTGCTGATATCTGAAACACTTACCGTACGTGCGTTTATGGGAGCATATTAATCATTGTGTTGTAAGAAAAAAAATCGCGTGATCCCAGTTGTAACGAATCATGCACATCCACAAGTATCCAAGATGGCAGACAATTTAAAAATTCAAATTAAAATTTTGCATGAAATAAGGCAGATATGAAAATTTTGCAATAGACTTCTATATATTGTTTTGGAGTCTCTAGCAAATGAGACGATAAAATTTTTCGTTGCCATTTCCTTTAAAATTCACGAATCATTATTCATCGGTTATTTTTTACAGCAAAAGGAGTCAACGAACTCCTTGACCAATCTCCCGCCAAAAAGAAAAACGTCGAGCACAGACAAGGCACACGAAGGGATCAGTGACGAAACATCAGAATCTAATAGTAACAACTCCGCAGCTATCGCTGTGCCTGTTGTACTTCTTTTAGTAGCACTGGTACTAGCAATAGGATTTTTTGTGTACTACAAAAAACGAAAAAGGTAATGTTGCAAAAATCTGGAAAACGCTAACAAATTTTACTTCTGAATTGCCTTCGTTTATCTTTTTTAGGTCACAAATGCAGCAGATCAATAATGGTAGGATTAAAATGAAACACCTTATTATTTATTTACGACACAAAATAAAAATATAATACAAAAAATAAACCAAACTTTATTGAGTTCTATTAGTTCCCTTTATCTAAAATAATCAGTATGTCGGTGCCCAATAAGAAACTGGAAATACCTGAATACTAAAAAAAGAGAGTTACCTGAAAATCTTCTTCTTATGTGACCAGAAACGATGTGTAACATAACTATGCAGCACATTGCAGAACGGCGCATAAACGACTTAACATGCACTACTTATAAAAAAAGATGTAACGAGGCAATTTTCTCGTGAAAACAAAGTTATCTTGTCTCCATGTTCATATTTTTCAGACGTAGGGGTTGTCAACTATTCCACAGACATCAATGAAGACCCTGATCGAACCTACGAAACACTAGCAGAAACTGGCAATGGCGTATTGCACAACGACACAAAACCATCCCATGACATCAATAATCACCTATACAATACTATATCTAATCCAGCATCAACCGAGCAGGAGTGCACCTGTTCTCAAGACACAAATGTTTCCGGATCTCGCACAGGTACAAATAACGCAGTGTACCATACATTGGAGCAGCCAGACCAACCAACTGACGATGGCTCTTATAGCTACCCTGATAACACCAGTATCACAAAGCCACCATCGTCCGAACTGGAGTATACTTATGCAAAAGATACAGATTCTCCGAGAGTAATTGTCAACAAAGCGGCCCAGAATTCTGCCAATAAAGTAGTCTACCAAACACTCGAGCAGCCAGAACAACAACCTGACGATGGTACCTATAGCTATCTTGATAACACCAGTATCACCAAGCCACCAGCATCTGAACTGGAGTATACCTATGCCAAAGATACAGATTTACCGAGAGTCAAAGTCGATAAAGCAGCCAAAGATTCTGTCAACAAAGCAGTGTACCATACACTGGAGCAGCCAGACCAACCAACTGACGATGGTACCTACAGCTACCCTGATAACACCAGTATCACAAAGCCACCAGCATCTGAACTGGAGTATACCTACGCAAAAGATACAGATTCCCCGAGAATTAATAATATCAACCAAAACACACCCGCTAAAAGTCCTGCCAACAATGCCTTGTACCATACATTAGAGCAATTAGCTGACGATGGTGCCTATAGCTATCTTGATAACACTAGAATCACAAAGCCATTAACATCTGAACTGGAGCATACCTATGCAAAAGATACAGATTTACCGAGAGTCATTGTCGACAAAGCAGCCCAGAATTCTGCCAATAAACCAGTGTACCATACATTAGAGCAACCAGAGCAACCAGCTGACGATGGTACCTATAGCTATCTTGATAACACCAGTATCACAAAGCCACCAGCATCTGAACTGGAGTATACATATGCAAAAGATACAGATTTACCGAGAATTAATAATATCAACCAAAACACACCAGCTAAAAGTCCTGCCAACAATGCCTTGTACCATACATTAGAGCAACCAGAGCAACCAGCTGACGATGGTACCTATAGCTACCTTGATAACACCAGTATCACAAAGCCACCACCATCTGAACTGGAGTATACCTACGCAAAAGATACAGATTCCCCGAGAATTAATAATATCAACCAAAACACACCCGCTAAAAGTCCTGCCAACAATGCCTTGTACCATACATTAGAGCAATTAGCTGACGATGGTGCCTATAGCTATCTTGATAACACTAGAATCACAAAGCCATTAACATCTGAACTGGAGCATACCTATGCGAAAGATACAGATTTACCGAGAGTCATTGTCGACAAAGCAGCCCAGAATTCTGCCAATAAACCAGTGTACCATACATTAGAGCAACCAGAGCAACCAGCTGACGATGGTACCTATAGCTATCTTGATAACACCAGTATCACAAAGCCACCAGCATCTGAACTGGAGTATACATATGCAAAAGATACAGATTTACCGAGAATTAATAATATCAACCAAAACACACCAGCTAAAAGTCCTGCCAACAATGCCTTGTACCATACATTAGAGCAACCAGAGCAACCAGCTGACGATGGTACCTATAGCTACCTTGATAACACCAGTATCACAAAGCCACCACCATCTGAACTGGAGTATACCTACGCAAAAGATACAGATTTACCGAGAATTAATATCAACCAAAAGACACCAGCTAAAAGTCCTGCCAACAATGCCCTGTACCATACATTAGAGCAACCAGCTGACAATGAATTATATCTTACACCAGAAGAATTGAATCCACCCCAAGCCCCAGTTTATTCAACTCTAGAAGAACCACAAGTGGATAACTCGGAAGAGCAGGTGAGAATATATTACACTGTAAACTACTCCCCGTCTCCACAGAACTTAGAATAAACTTCTTCTATTGTGAAACATGTTGCTAGGTCGTGACGAGCTGAAATCAAAATGCTTGATAACGACTCTTTTCTTGCTTGTTTCGAAACTGAGATTATTCAGAGGATCAATGTTTCGGTCAATTTAACTACCTGTGATCTGTTGATTATTACTCTAGAATTTTATACTCATACACAGAAAGGATTAGACCTAAAAATTAACCTCGCACCAAGTCTGAGTAGAGTAAATGGCCTGGGTACGAAGTAGACATTGCAGATATACAATAGACACTTAATGTACCAACCCCCATGTTTATATCTTATGCGGAACATGTAGTATTGTCGACTAAGTGATGTGATATTGATGATTTGTTTATAGGTGACAGATGAAGCAACGAATTTCAGCGATCATGCTCACATTGATGTGATCGAAAATTCCAGAAAGACAGATCCATGAAAATCCTTCGAGTATAGTTGCATATCGGTTGCAGCTATTATTTTATTTTTTTTCTTAATATTAACATTAATCTTTTAAATACTATATATACTTCACACTAAATTGACTGACACATTATAGGGTATTATTTCATGCCTTTTATAAGATTAACAATCCTTAGGGATAAGGTGACATAGTAAACTAAATATCCGATTTCGTAGAGGTAATGCGTATAATATGTCAGCGAACATTCGATCGAATTTGAAACAAAAGTATGTAGACAGTATTATTGATAGAGCATAGTATCTATGGTAAAATCAGTTGCGGTCAAAGTGTAATTTTGTGGGAACAACACGTAAGTTTATGATCTCAAAGTTTTTCATTTCGTAATCTCGGATCCTCATCCGCGCTAATAATGCATTGATGTTGGGTAATGTATAGTTCATTTGCTTTTGTACAATATATCATTGAAGATATAACTACATTCGCTAGAGTAGTACGTATACTTGTGATACTTGATACGGTCTTGAGTATTATTTACACCAGTAGATTTTTGATAGCACTAATGATGGTTTTCTGTAAGGTTATTTTCCTCACCACCATTGCTTCGGTTTGTAGTACTGATGTAAAGAGATCGCATACGTTAATGCGAGTCTTGTTGGCGAGGACAAGAACCTCGAGGAAAGTTCTAGTTGTTTGAATGATCTGGAAGAAGTTTTGATTGGGTACTAGTGGGGAGCACATATTCAATATTCATGTCCTGCACACTACATTTCTTTTAATAATTGTTTCGATGGTCTATGACCAAGAATTTTTGGATATTATTTCCACGCAACTGAAACAAAACAAACTAATTACACAATAAGATGCATGAACTGCATGGGCACGTGCACGCTTCAAGGAAAAATCACGTTTCATCTCAGTTTCGTGTAACTTTCGAGTCAATATTTTGTATATCCAAGAACGGAAAGTGTGTGAGAGCACACGTCAAAAAAGATTGGACCAATTCCGCATGACATGCATGTCACCTAGTCTTTAAAAAGTGTTCAATTTCGGTCAGTTTGTGTGATCGACGGCTGAGGACCAGAGGACAAAAAAGGCGAACACGATTTTTACCAGCACATTGTTTTGGATTTTAAACTGAAAGAAAAAGAAGACAAGGACTATTCACAATAAGAATTCGAATATATATAGTTTGGAACTTTTCTATAATTTTCGAAAGAATTTCCCTAACAAACATTTACGACTGAAGGACTTACGAGACACCACTGATTTTAGTTCTGACGCTAGAAACAGCAGATTGGCCACGAAATTCTGCAAAAAACCTTTGCAAAAGTGGTTTTTATTTGACTTCGAAAGATCTCGACGGTTGCGCAAAATGGAGAACCAGACGTCGGTTTCCTGTCAAACTAAAGCAAAGCTTTTAGTGTTATATATTTCCACGTTCGTCGTGCTCTTAACAAAGTCTTGCGATGGACAGCCGATTAACGCTGCCATGTTTGAAATAGAGCGAGGAGACCAAAAGTCGTACATGTTGAAAGATTGTCGCAAGATGGCTGCTGATGACATGAATTGTAAATGTGTGAATCTTGGCAGAGAATGTCAGCAGGATGAAGTTGAGAACTGCACAAACTGTTCCTGTTTAAATGGTTCAGCAAAAATATTTTATATCAAGAAAAGATATGGTGCGCTGTGCATGAGTCCAAATAATCTCTTTAATGCTGGTAAGCTATAAGTATTACACTTCTTCGTCAATATACGGCCAGGTATATAGTCTACAACTCATGAAGTTTATCAATTAATAAGCACCATCCTGAAGTGCACATGCGGCCTTTGGGGAGTTTGACATATTTGTGATATTTAAGACATTTCAGGAAATGTAAGTTTTATTCCAAGAGAAAAAAGCCATCTTTATGGTCTTTTTGGCTCTTCAAGTTACTGGACCTGTTGTCATTTAAATTAATGCAAATGAGCTTTCCATTGTTTCGTGCTTCAAAAATGGCTTAAATGACGTCAGCTCCTCTAACTCGAGAAGCCAAAAACCCATAAGGTGAAGTTTATCTCTAAAACAATATATTGTATTCCGTGTTTAAATGTACCAAATTTTACAAATACATTAAATTCCAAATGGCAGCATGTGAATTTTAAACGTCTTGGAACACATTAACGAAACATCAACGTTCACATCACGTAAAGGTTTCTTTGCCGATGCAGAAAATTTAATTTTGATGCTATACATGCACGTTTATAGAATATCCTGAACAGCATCGAATATTGCCTCCTATATATGTGTTTTAAAAACGAAATACATTCAAGCATATTTCTATATCAGTTACATTTCTATTTCATTAAGACAGGAGGAGATTTTTCACACAAGTACATGCACGCAAAAGCGTTTCCGCCAGAGGGTTTAAGTACACGAGAATCAGTAGCTGACTTTTTTTGTTTTCACAGCTGGATTTGGTGAGAGATTTCTTATTCACAATCCTACCTACAAACCAGTGCCGTGTGCTCGAGCATCTACAACTGGTAGAGTCCAACATACCGAAGATTGCAACTTTAATGATCTTCGTAATGTGTGGCTGTGGACGCCTGGGAACTTACTTATGAATGCTGAAACATCAACCTGCATACAAACGAACAACAAGAAGGGTCCTTATTTAGACATGAGCTTAACACAATGCAGTTCATCAGGTTTGCGGCAAAAATGGCGGTGTGAGGAGAGGAGGTTACTCTGGGGAGTATCATTTGATTCGCCTAATATAACTCACGCAGCCAGATATTATAAGACTGACACAGAGAAAGCTATCAAAGCAAGAAGTGTAAAAGTAAAAGTGAGCAAGGCCAACACATGGACTGTTTTTCCTACAAACAACAAAAGTGTTTGTTCCGCCAGGCCTAGAGAAGGTAATAAACTGAATCATGCAGTCAGAATATTTCCATAATACAAAATGATTTTAGTTTGAGTGTGAGCTCGCTTACTAATCACTACATAATCTGTGTGCATAGAAAAATTAACTTGTAATCTTATACTGGTTTAGGTAGTTTTTACTTGAGTGATGAAAATAAGGAAACATCTCAGATTGACTTGGTACCCTCGTGCACTAATGGCAGATGTTCCAAGAAACTATTTACATCGACGAGCAGCGACAATCTGTCAAACTGTTCACTTTTATGGGACAAGAACTTTTCTGCATACAGTGAACCATTCATGGTTCAGAATCGAGAAGATGGCATCTACTTTTTGGTAAGTAAATCAACGATCAATGATTTTCTACCGAAAACATATTTCAAAATGTCCCAAGCATAGTCGTTAACTCAGATTTTGTGATCAACATATGACGTATAAGCCAAAACTTCCACAATCGATGAAAATTTTCTTGCAGAAGACCACCACTATGAGAAGAAAGGATCAATATTACTTATTTATTATGCAGTCTTTTCAAAACCTCTTTTCCTATCTCTAATGTCTAATCATGGTCTAATCCTATCCACAGGAGGGCAGTTTTTTTGAAATAAGACAGTTACAGTGGCACGGAATGCTTTATGTTCCAGGCTTTTTGTGCAAAACTTTTTCTCAGTTCTTATATACACTGGAATATTTTAGTGGAAGTCAAATCCCTATACAAAACTGGCAGGAAAAACTTTGGATCTAACCATAGAGTGTGTAAGAAACAATACCAAGTTTGAAGAGTTCCTGTTCCGCCTTCGAGTCAAAAATATTACAATCAGAACAATGGAAGGTATACAATTGAGCATACAAGTTGCCTAAAGTTACTTTCCGAATTTTTTCAAGTAGTCAGAGATGATAAAAGAAAAATAAACTAGTAGTAAGAGATTTCAAAATAAAAGTGAATGATGGAAATACTTGGACAGTTTTCCCTACCAACTCTTTTGGCTTTTGTGTCAACACAATGCCAGCCACAAATTGTTGGAAATAAGTATAACGTGCATGTCAGCAAAATGATGGTCAAATTTATCAACGAATATTCATATACATAAATTAGTACATTTTGTATAAAATTAAACTTCATTAGAAATGAATAAATATACAATTCATTTATTCAATTTTTGGAACAACACATATATGTTCAAATGCTCAAAACAAATTTCTGTTGAACAGGATAGCAATATACGGTGCATTAATTCCTTCTCATAAGCACTAGAATTTTACACTGGAAAAATTCCTAACCGAACCATAGATAACACGATACGATAGGGCAATGTTTGTTCGAGAAGACAGATAGTCGATGAAATCTCTTTTAGTTAGGTCTGTTTGGTGATTAGTATGTTAATAGCATGTTTGATAGAATTGTTTTGAAAGTAATTTGACTGTTGTAATCCTGGCATGTTATCCTTGGTCGCCAACTCATTGTGTAGTTTTGGTAATGTTTATGTGTGCACTGATCTCCAAATATCACTGAAACTACACAACTAGGAGACCTGGAGCATTATCGAATATTTTCTAGAGTGTAAGCCGTTGCGTTTTCCTGATTGCTCTTGGGTGCACCAACTTTCTTACAACAAGCAAAAGAAATCCAAAATAAACGTTTTTATTCCAATTTCTGGAGAAAATAATGATTGTGAAGTAAGCGAGGAATTTAAATCAAAGCGCGATGGTGGAGAATGGAGAAACGAAACTGGCAACATCCTTGATGTCAGCAATAAAACGAGCAGTATAATAGAACTGACGGTATACGAATACATTTACAAAGATCTGAACTATAGACGTATTATGGACTCAGTGTACCACTTCAGGCATGCTGAAAAATATGTCTGATTACGGTGGGAATCGAATGTGATGGGAATGGAATGAATATAATGCCACACCCCAATAAGCTACGTGCCTGTCAGGTCGGTTCGAGCATGTGACATAACTACAGTTCGAAACTAGTTACCTCGACAGCAACGTAATTTTAAAACAATGATTTTTATCATTTTCACTTGAGATTACGTTAACATTGAAGGAACTAGAAATATCATGCATGCATTCGTGAACTGACCTGACAGCGTATATTACTGAGTTGGCAGGAAAATGGGCTGCAGCATATTTCAAACGTTGCAGATTAACTTGGCAAGTGAGGACATAGACTCAAAGTAACACCACAAACATGATTTTCACCTGAGTACCTGAAATATGTTGACATATGATTAAAATGTAGTTTTCACATTTCATATTTCCCCTCTAGTTCGCTACGATGGATGATTTTAAGGTTTGGAGTGGTTCACTGTTAAACATTTCTATTCAGTGTGGATGCAAGACGTATTGTCTACAGTTAAATCTGACAACACCCTTAGAGGTATGTATGTTTATATTACCATGCCGTAATAGTTGATGTTTCAAAATTTTTCAATGATTCTTGAGCTATGTTGTTAAAAAAATACTGCAAATTGTCTTTGAATAGATAAAGAGTAAAGCATAGTTTTATATTAATACAATTGGTCATTTGCAACTCTTTCATGCCGGATTTATAAAGTAAATTCAAACAGTTTTCGTGTTGCAGTGACTATTTCACAATGTAAATAATATAAAATCTTCCTATAGATGAATAATATAAAATCTTCCCGCTATAATGACAATTACACCGACGAAATGTTGGTAGGTGGAAGTGCTGGTGTTTGTGTTCTCATAATATTGACACTAGCTTTGGCCTGGTACAAAAGACAGAGAAGGTAAGTTTTTGTATGTCAGTAACAGGGTACGTCTAATCAAAACGAATAACCATTTAGGGATTTCGGAGCGTCACGAGTCAGGAACTTTCCAGATCGTGTATTAGGAAAAAAAAGATTTGTTAGATGCTTTAAATGTAATTTAAAATTTTAACAAAAAAAACAATGTTTCAGAATGTAGGTTTTTCATGAGCAATGTTTCAGATGATGAAGTTCACACATATAAAATATGCCAATACAAATTACAACCTTTTTCCATAGACGTGTACATGCTCGTTCAAATGGTCAGGATCCTGAAGAAAGTAGAGGTATGGAAAACACTACAATATGTAGAGATATAAACAATAATAGGACATTCGTTGTTATTCAAACGTCAACTGAATTTTCAAACAAAATTTCAATTTTGCCTAGAGAAGTTTATATCTACACATAATTAGAACCAAATTAAAATCTGAGTACACAACCCAGATTTTGGCTCGTTGGTTAACGCCCCTTCAATGGTGGTTTACAGCATGGTCCGTCGACGAAGAAACATGATTAGTAAATGATTTCGACCTCTTATAGTCAACTGTAGTTTGTCTTATCATAACTTACAGATGAAAATGAACCACATGGCGAATCACCAGTGCCTCCCGTTCATCCGTCAAGCATCAGTCAAGAGCAAGCTGAACAGCAACAAAAACCTAATGAATGCCAGTACGAGTACATCAGCAAAAGTTTGGTGGTTCCTCCAAAAAACGCCACTTACGATTATGCAGCCTTCGATGGACCAAGACAAAATAACTCGAAGAGAAGCGTGGAACTGGAAAGCGTTGACGATGAAGATTATGTTATCAAAAATGATGGAGGAAAAACAACAGTAGTGAAAACAAATTACGAAAATGAGCCGTACGACACAACAATACAAGAAACAAAGTGGAAACACACTATGAAAAGGTAGCACGTCATCATGAGCTGTACGACAAATTCACACGACCAGAAGCAAAAGTGGAAACACATTATGATCATATAGCACGTGAACCTGAAGCGAGGGCAATGGGAACGCAGTATAATAAACCAGCACTATACGACAAATTAGCACAAGTGTAAACGCAAGACGACTACGTAGCTACTTGTAACCAGTAATTTTATTGCAGCGAAGTCCGAATCGGCTGTAGTAACATGACCTGCTTGGCGGAAGAATATAGAAATTGACACGTGATTTTCGCATCATAAATTCGTCCAAGTGATCTTATTTGGGCTGTATGAAACATAATAAACATCAATATATAGTAATACATGTATAATACAGAGGTTCAGATTTGACTTCCTCTACCACTACTGCTACCTTTTCCCGATTTTTAAACAATTTGATTGGTTAATCAGGTAGGTACGACAAATCTGATTGGCTAAAAGATAGATTAAGATAGCGGTAGAAGTCTCGGAAGTCAAATCTGAACCTCTCTAATAATACATGGGTGCGCGGACATACCAAATTTACCATACCCAGATAATTTGCACGAACATATCTAATGCAACAATTAAGCAAATGACTGTGCCTGTTGAGGTGTTACAATGTTTAATAATTGATTATAAGTTTGATTACATTATGAATATATGAAAGTGACCGATGTGATATAGTATGTACGCCAATCTCCACTCAATAAGACTAATTTAAATACAGTCCACAAACTACAAGGTAGATCAAGACTACATTACTGCATCATATATAATTGACTTTGCTACGGCAGCATGGGAACCGGGCATTAAATTATAGCGTTGTTGATTAATATACAAGGACGCACAAAAAAAAGGCGGCATCCATTAAAAAAATTATTTTCAAATCATAAACAAAGGAGTGATACACAAAGATGAGCGAAGGTTCAAAAACTGCGTTGTTTCTTAGCATATATTTACTTAATTTTCTTTCAACATTTCATAGCTTACGACGAATGAGCTAGCGAACTGAAAGCACTACAGCGAATTAGATTATTTTGTGACATATTCAACACCACGCTGGCGCTCAAAGCGGAGTAACCCCCCAAACTTTGAAATTGGAAATGGCCGTCAAGCAAATCTCAATGTACTGACGTAGACACGTAGTGGAAAGAGTAACCATTAAAGCCTGTTCAAACGGATGCAACATTGTTGGACCAACAACACGCAACAATGTTGAAGCACGTTAATAAAGCGCTTCCTTAGCGTATTGCTTGACATTCCAAGGCAATCTATTGTTGTTGAGAACTTTTGCCTTAAAATAACAGAGATTGATATAGCACAAAGCACTATTTGAAAAGTGTTGGATGATGTTGGTCCAACAATGTTGCATTTACATACATTGACCAAATCTAACAAAAACCTCTCAAAACCTAACATAAACTAATTGCCTTGGAATTATATTCATTGACGATTGGATAACCGATACCCGATAAAAGTAAATTTTACCGCCGGTTAATATAACTAAGGCCAAACGTCTTATTGCTTCAAGGCTGTAACAAGCTCGATAATTAGCGACGGGGAGTTTGCTATTATTCACGTAATCATGCTCAGAGACCATAAAACGCCATAAAAACAGTCGATTCCAGTTTTCTACGACCATGAGCTTCTAATACGGTACTTTTGAAGTAGCTATTATTGGAGTTTGATTTTGTTGTCTTTTAGTATTTCATAGCCTGCGCAGACCAGAAACTGACAGCAATGCAAGGAATTATATTATTTGTTGTTTTTTTGACATGTTTAATTAGTGCTAAATGAAAGTGTATGTAACTAAGAGTATAGCGAAAATAGAAATTCAAATCCTGTGCCCATTATAATTACTGTTCAAGCAGATCAATAATTTTGCTGAAAACAGAATAAATGACACGTCACATGTCCATGTATGACTTTGAATCGACCAAAATTATGCATTATAAACAGAACCTCACTTTTACTTAGTTTACTGCGAGGTGGTCACTGATCCTTTGCCTGTAGTAGATATCACGCATTATAAGCACCGAGAATAAGTTTTTGCCACGTAATTGTAGGCGTTCTGTGGCAAAGTTCAAAAAATGTCGGTCGCTATAAAAATTACAAACTTACACTGAAAACTGGAATACAAAGGCGTGTTAAAACCACAAAATTGTCCTATCAATATTGAATACTACTTACGACAACTCATCTGAGAGGTCTGCGTCATGATGTCGGAAAGTTCAATGGAAAGTGCTTGAAAACACCAGTAGGTCAGGAAATGCATCACAGCAATGCAACGCGATACTTCCTTTGCCGTACCTCGCCCTGCTAAATATTTCGGAGTGTTCAAAATATACACAGACGGCCACCTCGACGTGCTATCAGCCAGCTTCAAAGGTAAGGTAATAATTTATTAACGCTCCCAAAGGGCTCTTCCGCAATAATTTACAAGTGAATAAACACCTATATGCACAATGACATAAGAATTGTAATAAATGTAAGAAGGTATAATGACTTCATGCAAAAACTGTAAAGAAATCACTCTTAGCTTTAGATTTGAAACTACATAAGTCTTCACATTTAGTAATTTCTTCAGGGAGACTGTTCCAACATTTCAGCGCTCGGTATATAAATACAGCACCGGTATTAAATGCAGGGATATCTAACTTGTTCCTATTTCTAGTGTTTCTTCCATGAACAGAAGCACAACACCGACATTGCATTGTCGACAACGTGTGGAAAAAGCAGCCTACTTATTAATCAAGCCCAAAAAGAGAGCATCAGTAATTCAGTATAATACTTCGATGGAAAGTGCTTGAAACACCAGTAAGTCAGGAAATGCATCATATCAATATTGGCCCAAAGCTTTACAAAACATGTCGACAAACCGCAGCTCCAGTTATATTCATAATTACCATATTTTTTATTAATTTCTGCGATGGACAGGCTAGTAACGGAGCCATGTTTGAAATAAAGTATAAAAATAAAAAAATGTACATGTTGAAAGATTGTCGCAAATTGGCTCGAAATAATTGGGACATGGATTGTAAATGCGTGAATCTTGGCAGGGAATGCCAGCAAGCTGATGTTGAGAATTGCAAAAACTGTGTATGTTTAAAAAGTCCAGCAAGAATATTCTATATCGAGAAAAAATATGGTGCGCTGTGCTTGAGTCAAACTAGTCTTTTTAACGCCGGTAAGTATTGTAAGGTATTATTTTTATATGTGCATGCGGAACATGTGCAGTTCACTACATAGTCGCATCCCACGCTTGTACAACAACAACAACTCTACAACGGATTGTTTATTACCAAAAGTTCCTGGAAAAGGTTAAGGAAACTTCTACATTAGAAATTTGTTACAAAAGAAGAACAACGTCGACCGTTTTAGACCAAAATATCTGATAAAAAGAAACTTTGATAAACAATTTAACTACTCCATTTAACGCGTTTCAAAACTCAGACTTGTGCGAACAGAACTTATACCAATAATTTTTTTTGTTTTCGCAGCTGGATTTGGCGAGAGATTTCTTAGTTATAATCCTATTTACAAACGGTGTGCCCGAGCAACCACAAGTAGTAGCATTCAATATACCAGATTCTGTAGTTTTAATGATCCTCGTATTGTGTGGCTGTGGACGCCAGGAAACTTACTTATGAATGTTGGAACATCAAGATGTCTGCAAATAACAAATACAGGAGGAGATTATTTGCCTTTGAGCATGAAACCATGCAGTTCATCAGATTTGCGACAAAAATGGCGGTGTGAGGAGAGGACATTACTTTGGGGAATATCATTTGATTCGCCAAACACAACTTACGCAGTCAGATATGATGAAAACGATCATAGATTAGTTGCAAGAAGCGTAGCAGTAAAAGTGAATGATGAAAATACTTGGACAGTTTTTCCGACCAACAACAAAAGTGTTTGCTCTGCCAGGGACAATAAAGGCAATAAACTAAATCATGCAGTCAGAATATTTCCATAATCTAAAATCAGTTTTTATAAAACATCAACCCGGGTTTTAGTCTGTAATGCGGGGTTGCCTTTTGTTACTAACAACCACTAAATAACCTACGTTTATTCTGACCATTTAGGTATTTTCTACTTGAGTGATGAAAATAAAGAAATATCTCAGATTGACTTGGTACCCTTGTGCACTAATGGCAAATGTTCCAGGAAACTATTTACATCGACGAGCAGCGACAATTTGTCAAACTGTTCACTTTTATGGGACAATAATTTTTCTTCCTACAGTGAACCATTCATGGTTGAGAATCGACAAGATGGCGTGTACTTTCTGGTAAGAACATAATTAATCAGTAATTTTTTATTGACAACCGATATTTTAGAATGGCTACAATATATAACTACTGATCCACCCATAATCTGCCTTAACCCAAATCTTGTGATCAACATATGACCATACCCTTATGACCCAACCTTAATCTCAGAGCTCCACAATGAAAGGAAATTTCCTTACAGAAGACCTTCACTATGCATGAGAGGAATGGTTCCATATTAATTGCATATGCTATCTAATCTTTACTTGTCTATCTCTTATGTCTAATCCTATCCACATATGAAGACAGTCTGATACAAATAAGGGAGCTATAGTCTAGTTGATCTGAAAACACGGAAAAGTACTGGCACTAGTTGTCAAGTAGAAATTCAAGTTATCAAATTTCTCATGAAATATAATTTACTTTGATTCTAAACTTCTGGCAGACTTATAATTTTCTTCATTAAAGACAGTTACTAAGTTTCAACAAGATTCACAAAGGAAAACAAAAGATATAAGTGATTAACAACAGCAAAATGGATTTCTATTTGGTGGCTAGTTCCAGGCCTTTTACTCACGGTCAGATCAGCTGGTGCTTTATGTTACTAGACTCTTTGCATATAATCCTTTTTTTCCCGCTGAGTCCTTACACGGAAATATTTTAGTGGCAGTCAAATCCTCATACAAGACTGGCAGGAAAAACACTGGATCTAACGGTAGAGTGTGAAAAAAACAACGGAAAGTTTGAAGAGTTCCAGTTCCACCTTCGAGTCAAAAATATTACAATCAAAAGAATAAAAGGTATATATTTATATAATCGGTTTTAAATTTCAAAGGTTGTTTATAGGATGTTGATCCTCAAAGCTATATGGAAGCTCATTGCATGGCTTTGCCGTGAATAGAAAAACAACTGCAGGAACTTATGTGTTTCTGACAATATGGAATGTGTTAAACAGCGACGACCTCTCTTACAAAGAAGCTATACAGACGATTTTTTTCTCTCGAATTTTTAGATAGTTTTGATATTTTGAACAACTATAATAAGAAAAACAAATTGTACGATTCAAAATAATTTTTTTACAGAAAAGAAACCGAACACTGGATCACCGATCCCCATTGTGGATTTGGACAAAGATTGTAACGGAAATATTTGTTTGGTGTCAAAAATTGAAACACCTGACGTAACAGACGAGAAAACGAAAGTTTGCCGCATTCAGTGGGAAGAATCAACAGTGTTTAGACTAGACAACACTGACGTTTCCACCGAAAACATCTCAGAATTGCTATCCTTCAGAAAAGTTGAAGACGAATTCATCCTTACGGTATTACATATCACCTATCATAATTATTTATATATATATATATATATATATATATATATATATATATATATATATATATATATATATATATATATATATATATATATATATATATATACACAATAAATTAAATACAATATGCCCTCTTGCCAAATTAAATACAATATGCCCTCTTACCAAACCCTGAAAAGACTGAAGTAACAATGTTCAGTTTAGTGATTGCATATAAACTCATGGTTAAGACATTGAAGCTTACTATTTTTTACAACATAGTAAAATTTACACTCATTTAAATCATTTTCCTTTTAGTGCAACTTGACGGACGGTCCCGTTCTTGGAAACATTACATTTAACCTAACAATTTTATGTTATAACGACCAAAACGAAAAGACTACTACAGTGGCAAAATCTGTTTCAGTCTTTCAAACAAGATGTACGTATTTAAACTATAATGATGATGTGAACTTTACCTAACATTAATAATTCATGAACAAAACACAAAGGAAACTATAGCCGTGAAGCCTTTAGCCTCAAATTTCTCGGCTTATACAACATCTATATTGAAAATTCTTTCGCAAACAAATTGACAAGATGGGTATAAAATGGATCGTTTTTGAAGCTATTTAAAATACTCGCAATGCGTGCTTTATATTAATACTACTTCATGTTCATTATTTTCTCAAAAAAAATCAAGTAATAAAAAACACCACTGACCACATTGATTGATTAAATTACAATCACAATTTATCTTTCAAGAAAAATCTACCAACAAATTAAATTTATAGACATGATAGCGACGAGCCTGTACATTCAAACTACACACGATTGTTTTTTGTTCACGAGACTTTTGCAGAAAGCAAAACAAACACTGGAACTAAACAGTCTTCCGCTGCTATCGTCGATGCTTATTTAGAAACCGTAGACGGTCGGTAGCGTCTTTAACGGCCGGTAGCATCATTGATCTAGTTTCTAGATTTTCAGCTAGCTCGTTGTTAGATCAGTCGTTTAGGCGTGCGATTTCTAATAGAATAGGCAGGGGTTCGAATCCCACCCGAGGCTTTTTTATTTTTAAAGTTCGTCAAACTTTTTTTCTTAGGTTATTTCCCTTTTATACGATTTTTGTAAGGGTTAGGTTTAGGGTTTGGGTCAGGGATTAGATTATTTAAAATTTTAAAACGAAAAATCTATTAGTTTTATCAGACACATAGGCTTGAGATCGAGATCAATGATGCTACCGACTGTCTACGGATTCCAAATGCGCATCGTCGATTTTGACAAAGATTGTCAGAAATTAAAGCACCAATGAAAGAAGTATATATATTTACAAAAAATTATTGCATGAATGAACCAAAATCCTGTAACGAAATCTCGACGAGACTATTATTTTAAGTGCCAAAACTGTTTTGAAATGGATTTGATGAAGCGATCCTCACGTATTATGGAACATTTTCCCACAGGTTGTAACAACCAAAAGAATCCCACAACAGACATTTCATTTCCAACTTCTAAAGAAAATGATCCCACAACAAACATTTCATTTCTAACTTCTAAAGAAAATGATCCCACAACAGACATTTCATTTTCAACTTCTAAAGAAAATGATCCCAAACCAAGCCTGCCAAAGGTATATACGATATTCATTCCGCATTTAACCAAGCAAAAACCGTACAATTAAACTCAAGTAGTTTAAAAAAGTACAATTATGATAGTAATTTTTAAAACATCGAAAATCTCATTGTGTGACCATCTAATCTTCTTATAACAGGATAACAGCACCATTGACAGCAATACCACTATTTTGGCTATAGCTGTTAGCGTTAGTCTAGTAATGCTGTTGGCACTCGCAATGGGATCTCTGTTCTGCTACAAAAGACGAAGGTAAGCTTCTTTCAACTTTATTTACACGATGATACTTGGAAAACGTTATGTCGGATCGAAGAACAATTTATTACCTATATCTTTACTAGTATACTGTTCCACTTTCATTGTGAAAGGAGTTAATCGTTTGTGATGTTCTCCCACAAGAGGAAACCTTATTGCCTAATATTGGTATTGCTGCTATACAAGATGTGCGTGATTAACAATCATATAGCTTATAGTTATGTTAGGACGTTATTCTTTACAGACATGTGCGTGCAAAGAACGAAAACGAAGGAAGCAGAGGTATATAATATCATGCATGGATACTTAAAGAAGTCAGTGGATAGGAAACTCGTGGTCGCGTGTGATGGTTTCAGTGTGCTGATGGCGTTTCAACCTCGCTGCAAATTATGACATCACCAAGTTCTCAAATAACTACACACTTAGCAAAAATACAGCTGAACATTTTAAATCAAAAACAAATAAATTTGACTACGCCATTCTATTATGAAATATCTAAGTATTTCTAGTCTATTCTCGCAAATATTTCAAAAACTAAACAATTAACACTGCATTCCAAATTTCAGTTCAATCAACGGTAGTTGTTGAGACGTCATTTTCGTAGCTACCAAAGTAGCAAAATTCAAAACAAAGACGTGAAGCATTTACCTCAAATACTTTGTCGTGGGATAGGCATGTTTGTAAAACAATAAAACGAATTTAGGCTTCAATATTACTGTTTGAAATCGGAAGAGATAGCAAAATAAAACATTCGCAATCACTCGTGACATCACGAATCGCAACTAGGTTTCATCACTGACGCCAGCTATAGTTTCCTATCCATTTCATTAACTATCCATGATAATATTAAGAAGACTAATCTTCAAAAACAATACAGTTTATACTATGTATAATATCTGATTACAGAACAAAATCGACTACATGAAGAAGCATTAGTGCCCTTGAGTTTAATTCAACCTTCACACAACAACCAGCCTGATGAACAATATGAAGTACCTTGTGAACACGAATATGAATATGTGGATAAAACTGCAATAGCTCTCAATTATGATTACGCTTCTTATGATGGACCGGAGACGAATAACGAAACAACACGTGAAGAACTAAATGAAATTGAAGAAGATTATGTGATCAAAAATGATTTCATGGAAGCATCGAACATCCCGGCGAACGAGAAACCAGAAGGAAAAGATGAGGACACAAATGATGATTACGTCATACGTGATGAGTCGTACCTCACAGGGATAGAATCGAAACCAGAGGCAAAAGAAGAGGACACAGATGATGGTTACCTCGTACCCACTGATTCAGTCGTCGTACCTGAGGAGTTGGACGTCACAGCGATAGAATCGGAACCAGAAACACAAGAAGAGGACACAGATGATGGTTACCTCGTACCCACTGATTCAGTCGTCGTACCTGAGGAGTCGTACGTCACGGTGATAAGCTAAAATGGACATCTCGACATCCACACCATCACTACATCCAACTCATCTTATTTATACTGTTTATAAATATAGGTAGTAACTACCGGGAAAATAAAAATAATCTGGAGCTCAGCGATTTTTTACCTTAGTGTTGATTGCTATCATGCTGATCTTACCAATTTTAAAAGATCAGCCAAGGTCAATAGCCCGTACTCTGATTTTCAGCATATTTACCTAATCTTATTATCTTTTAATATTTCACAGCCTATGCAGAAATCAACTAATAAACTAAGAGCAATGCAAGGAATTAGAATTCTTTTGACATCCTTAATTAGTGCTAAATGGAATGTTTATTAATTATGAGCATAGCAAAAATATACATCCAGTTCTCAAATTTGTTCTTAACTTAGGCACTGGTACGGAGAATTATTTTAATTTACTGTTCAAGTAGTTTGCTGTTCTAATTAAAAAGAGTTCTGACATTGTATATTAATAAAATTCGAAATGAGAAGGGATTGGTCCCAAAGTTTTTAGCTAAAGTTTTTTCTAAATCTAACATAAATTGCCATGAAATTATTCATTGAAGGTTGGATACTCGATACCCGATAAAAGTAAATTCTACGGCCGGTTAATGTAACTCAACCAAACGTCTTACTAGCTTCAAGACTGTAGTAACAAGCCTGACAATGGGGCGGGACTATTATTCATGTGTTCATGTTCAAAGACCATAAAAACGCCATAAAAACAATCCGATCGAGCGAGCTTGCTACGACCATGAGCTTCTGATACGGTACTTTTGAAGTAGCTATTATTGGAGTTTGATTTTGTTGTCTTTTAGTATTTCATAGCCTGCGCAGAGCATAAACTGACAGCAATGCAAGGAAGTATATTATTTGTTTTTTTGACATGTTTAATTAGTGCTAAATGAAAGTGTATGTAACTAAGAGTATAGCGAAAATAGAAATTGAATTCTAAAACCTGTATCTATTATATTAATTTATTGTTCAAGCAGGTTTATAAATCCTAGTTTTGCTGAAAACAGATTTCATTGGGGAGATTGGACATTATATATCAAAGTCAAAATAAGTAGGCATTGGTCCCAACGTTTTTAGCTTTGTGAGATATGTGCCTTCAATACCAAACATGTGTTCTGATTTAAGAAAGGGAGCTCTTGGATCGTAATGTTTTGTGTACACGACAAGTCGAAACGTGAATATATGGCAAATCACATGGCCCTGTATAATGACTTTGATACCAAACATGTGATCCAAAACCAAACATGTGATCCAAAACCAAACGTGTGATCAAGAAAGGGATCGTAATGTTTTGTGTACACCACAAGTCGAAACGTGAATAAATGACACGTCACATGTCCGTGTATAATGACTTTGAATCGACAAAAATTATGTATTATAATAACTTTAGCGAGCATTGTGACGTATTTTGCGGGCTAAAATAAACAAATCAGCGGGCTAAATGATTCTGAGTCGGGCCAAAAACATATTTATGCCCGCCAACGTCAACTCTATTGTTATATTATAAACAGAACTTCACTTTTACTTTGTTTACCGCGAGGTAGTCACTGATCCTTTGCCTGTAGTTTTCTGTGTATTGCACTAGCCCTACTGAGAACGTTAGTTCGAGATATCAAGCATTATAAAGCACCGAGAATAAGTTTTTGCCACATAATTGTAGGCGTTCTTTAACAAAGTTCAAAAAATGTCGGTCGCTATGAAAAGTACAAAGTACAAACTTACACTGAAAACTGGAATACAAAGGCGTGTCAAGACCACAAAATTGCCCTATCATTATTGAATATTCCTTATGACAACTCAGCTGCGTCATGATGTGGGGAAGTTCAATGGAAAGTGCTTGAAAACGCCAGCAGGTCAGGAAATGCATCACAGCAATGCAACGCGATACTTCCTTTGCCGGTTGGTAAAGTAAACTGAGCGCAAGACTGGCAAACAACACCCAAACAAGGCATTATAAACAATCCATCTCAACCCACACCATCTCCACAAGTAATATTACAGCACACCACCACAAGAAAACAAGATTATAGCCTGGATTAATAAAATGTGACAAAACTAAGCTTCACTTAACAAGCACATACATGTTTCCACGATTGAATACAGACAACAAAAGTCGCATGATAGACCCAGGCCATTATTGTGCAAGAAGAATTAATTAAGGAACGATCGGTATTCAGTAATTAATTTGATACACACTGTTGGCTGGGCGGAAATTTAGGTCATTGAAAGCAAACGAAGGTCACCGACTGTCATTTCATGGGACAACTCAGGAAAAGCATTCATTAATGTAAACCGAAATTAAACAAATATATTTCATTCATTTTACAGAATATATTTCCAAGTGAATCAACGAACCTGATAAACTACAAAGGGAAAACGGTGGCGGACAATTTAAACACAGTGATATTATTATACAAGTTCACTTGACTGACGCTTTTCACATAATAATTCCAAAGAATTCCCAGCAAACACACAGATTTACTGTGTTGGTAAAACGTATGAAAACTCATTAATTTTGTTTACTTGTGGCGGAAACAGGGAAAAACTAACTTGGTTTCGGTGATCAATCTCTCCGTATTAAAGATCCTATTCTGGAATATTTATCTTTCAGCCATTATCGTGACAATCTTGGCAGATAAGTGGATATTTTGGTTCTTAAGAAAACATTGACATAGTCTGCGTTTCAGCTGTGCAGTTTCGTCATCGCTTAACAAGGAATTGGATTTGGATATTCTCAGTCTTCAACGGAAACATTTTCTTCATTACTTTGGTTCACCTAATCACAAGCCGGAACTTTGTACCCCGATGGTTCTAGTGTTGGGAACAACAAGAGTTAGAAAATTTCCAAAAAGTTGACAGTTGAAAAGCTGTTCGCTGTTTAATATTCTGTTGCATTTGACAACATGCTATTGTTACATTAAGAAGAATTGTTGTTTGTGTCCAAAGTTAAGTCTTGAAGCATTGCGAAATAAAGACCACACAGTGAAGCTATCGGGTATGAAACTGCTGAACATGTTTCTCCAAAACATGAGGAATTCCAGCTTTAGTTCCTGGTTGGGACTACTTACTAAACAAAAGCTATTATGGAATACATTCATAATTATAATATTTTTTATTAATTTCTGTGATGGACAGGCTATTAACTCTGCCATGTTTGAAATAGAGCAAGGAGACCAAAAGTCGTACATGTTGAAAGATTGTCGCAAGATGGCCGCTGATGGCATAGATTGTAAATGTGTGAATCTAGGCAGAGAATGTCAGCAGGCTGATGTTGAGAATTGCACAAACTGTTCATGTTTAAATGGTTCAGCAAGAATATTTTACATTAAGAAACGATACGGTGCGCTGTGCTTGAGTCCAAATAATCTCTTTAATGCCGGTAGGTATTGCATATAAGATATTATTATACACAACATGCACAGTTCATATAGTCGCAACCAGAGGCCGAGGTAGAGCGTTAATTGATTGCGGAGGCACAGATATCTCGTATGGGGGGGGGGGGGGTTATTAATATATTAATAATCGTTTTGCCAGACGAATTTCTTTTGAAACCGATTGGATTACATTACCGCTCTATAGATAAGCCCGTGGTTGCATCCTTAGCATGTACACAACACTACAACGGATCATTTATTACCTAAAGTTCCTGGAAAACGTTTTGCTGTAATTACTGATCCTGCCTACTTTAATGATTTTACCCATTTGGTTCCTTACTAAAAATGATCAAAGCAAATCATGTGCATACTTCCCCCTGTACTTTCCTCAAGTACATCTCGTGATTTGCACGAGATAAAACAATATGTGCATTATGTCAACAGAACTGTTGGGAATAGAATATTTTTTTTTAATTTCGCAGCTGGATTTGGTGAGAGATTTCTTATTCACAATCCTACCTACAAACCAGTGCCGTGTGTTCGAGCATCTACAACTGGTATAATCCAACATACCGAAGATTTCAACTTTAATGATCTCCGTAATGTGTGGCTGTGGACGCCTGGGAACTTACTTATGAATGCTGAAACATCAACCTGCATACAAACGAACAAGAAGAAGGGTACATTTTTATCCATGAGCTTAACACAATGCAGTTCATCAGATTTGCGGCAAAAATGGCGGTGTGAGGAGAGGAGATTACTTTGGGGAGTATCATTTGATTCACCTAATATAACTCACGCAGCCAGATATTATAAATATGACAGAAGGAAAGCTATCCTAGCAAGAAGTGTAAAAGTAACAGTGAGCAAGGCAAACACTTGGACTGTTTTTCCTACAAACAACAAAAGTGTTTGCTCTGCCAGGGACAATGAAGGTAATAAACTGAATCATTGCAGTCAGACTATTTCATCACATATTTCATCCGGGGTTTAGTTGAATGTAAGGTTACTAAATAATTTACGCTTATTTCTATCTATTGAGGTATTTTCCACTTGAGTGATGAAAATATGGAAACATCTCAGATTGACTTGGTACCCTCGTGTACTAACGGCAGATGTTCCAAGAAACTATTTACATCACCGAGCAGCGACAATCTGTCAAACTGTTCACTTTTATGGGACAAGAATTTTTCTTCATACAGTGAGCCATTCATGGTTCAGAATCGAGAAGATGGCATCTACTTTATGGTAAGTAAATCAACGATCACAGTTTTTCTACAAATAACCGATATTTCTGAGTTGCTACAATATATAACTACTGATCCATGCATATAACCAGCTTTAACCCACAGTTTATGACCAACATATGGCAAATATATCAACATTCATCTCAGGACTTCCACGATGAAATGAAATTTCCTTTCAGAAAGCAACCACTATGGAAGGAAGGGTTCAATACGAATAGCATACTACACAATCTTTTCAAAAGTTCTTTGTTTACCTGCTGTGTCTATAATCCTAACTCTATATGAGTAGTCTTATGCAAATAAGACAGTTCCAGGAGCACGACATGTTTGGGACACTGCATGATGTTAAACGAACTTTAAGTTACGGTTTTTGCGCACAATACTTTTTCTCAGTTCTTACCGTGAAATATTTTAGTGGCAGTCAAATCCTTATACAAAACTGGCAGGAACAACTTTGGATCTAACCATAGAGTGTGTACGAAACAATACCAAGTTTGAAGAGTTCCTGTTCCGCCTACGAGTCAAAAACGTTATAGTCAAAACATTAAAAGGTATATAATCAACATACAAATTTTTGCAAGTTGTCTGGTACCACTTTACGAATTTGCTCACAGAAAACGAACACCCATATATTCTTTACAATGCAATTTTGTTGAAGAAACACTAAACATTTACGCCTTTATGTATGCTTCCATTCATCTATGTTTGCTTATTTGTGTTTTTATTACTTGTAATTTGTTGGCTAACGTGGTCTATTTAACTTGTGTTGGCCTGGTTTCATATCAAGTTGAACGGTTTTTTAATGTGCTTCGTAACTAAATAGAATTGCTCAATTGCATATGACTGCAAAATCTTACAGAGAACTATCAAATAGTCCAAGACGGTAATGGAAAGCAGTCGAAAGTCGACATCGTGGAACTAGGAAAAAATTGTGAAGAGAATGTTTGTACAGCGGTAACAAATTTAAAAATGAAGGCCACAGTTTGTGCCATTCAATGGAAAGAATCAACAGCGTCAAGACGAGATAATACTTCTGTTGCTACGGAAAACATTCAAAAATTGCTGTCTTTGAAAAAAGTTGATGAAACATTTGCGCTCGAGGTATTACTAATTTACGAACACTTGTATGCATGGTAAGAAATGTGGTGAAGACGCAATCCAGGGTGATTTGAAAGACTCAATCGCCTAAAACATAAACGTCGTAATAAGTCAGGAAGACAGCCTAATCAGTTAGTTAACAAACGCCAGCAGTTAGCGAAATCATTCTATAATATTTTATTGTTTTCAATGATACCAGACCTGATATGGTTATTGTAATCAGTGATTAATTCATACATAAACATTGCCAGATACGCAAGAACATATAGACATAGAAAGGAGCGGGAAATAAATTTTTCAAATTTCCTATAATTGTAAATTCCTCAGTGTGTCACTAATCTAAAATTACGATTTTTGTCTTTCAGTGGCCTTTGCTGAACGTTTCTCTGCTTGCAAACATTACATTTAAGTTAACTATTTTATGTTACAATGACAAGAACAGCACAACTACCACAGTAGAAAAATCTTCATTGGTGTTTCTTACCAAATGTAAGTATACAAGTCAAGATAACGAAACAGATTTATTTTTTCGATCAGTAGGGTTTAAGAGATTATAGACAGAGATTATAGACAGAGATTATAGGTTTACAGGACTTTTATTGTAGAGAATTTGAATGATCTTAAGGGATTAAGTTATACGTGTACATCCGTGGCGTATAGCAACATAATGAGTAACATTACTCGCATTGATTTTAGAATTCAGATTACAGTTTATCCATACTGACTGTAGAATCTATTTCTACCATAGATTCTAATTCAAGATATAGATTCTGCTTAAACGACAGATATTCTAACTGAACGATAGAATACAATTCAATGATAGATTCTAATTGAACGATAAAATACAATTCAACGATAGATTCTAATTCAACGATAGAATACAATTCAACGATAGATTCTAATTCAACGATAGAATACAATTCAACGATAGATTCTGATTGAACGACAGAATACAATTCAATGATAGATTCTAACTGAACGATACAATACAATTCAACGATAGATTCTAATTGAACGATATGATACAATTCAACGATAGATTCTAATTGAACAATAGAATACAATTCAACGACAGATTCTAATTGAACGATAGAATACAATCCAGCGATAGATTCTAATTGAACGATATAATACAATTCAACCACAGATCCTAATCCTTCAATAGATACCAATTCAACAACAGATGAATCCACCCCAGCAGAACAAAGCAGTACAGATAAAACCACTCTGTATCTGGCCATTTTCATACCTCTAGCAGTCTTGCTACTCACTCTCATTATTCTTATTTTATGCTTCTTACGTCGCAAAAAAAGGTAAGTTGCGAAACAATAAATAAATCACTAGTTTCGTTACTTATAAATATCTAAATGGGCCACTTGTTCGCCATCAAACATGCTGGAAACTCCACAGTTACGATCTTTCTGCATTAACATCGGTGGGGGAGTGGTAAGACTACTTGCTCTTCACCTCTAAGGTCATGGGTCTCGGTAAAGAATTGAAGAGTCCAGTTCTCATGTGAGAAGTTCTCACTGGGAAGTTGACAGGGTGGGTTAGGTGATACAAGCCCACAGTAATTGGTTCACGCTGTTGTGGTGACCCTGCCCTTGCGGGGAAGCTTAATAAAACAATATTCCTGTTTTTTATCTTTTATATTCTAGACTAAAACAATCAGCAAGCCGAGGTGAGTTCCTTGCTCGCTTTTAATTTAAATTTTCGCCAACCTTTAATTTATCTCTCTATCTATTTTGATTCTACCGATTTCAGTTTATACCATTGTTAATATTTCCCATTCTTTGCAGATAATCTTAGAAAATATGCTGTAGAACAACAATACTCCAACAACAGCCTGGGTCTCACAGGAAACGGTCACGTGAATGAATACAAAGTAAGTCTATATTCTAGTAAAATTTTGCAAAGATGACAATGACGTCATTATTTTTGTCAAACTCCTGTTGACTCCACCAGATCTATATACAGGACTGGATAATGCAACATAGTTTGTTCCCTGAGGAAATAATGTGAAGCTGGTAGTTTCAGTGCTTTTGAAAAAGGTAAAACGTGGGGGTTGGTGGTACGTATATAGAGATTACTGCATGGTTGGCGAGTGCGTACGATTTTTATGCACGAGTTGTGAAAGATTGCTAAACAAACGAGTGAGCGCAGCGAACGAGTGAGTTTAGCAATCTTTCACAACAAGTGCATAATAAAAATCGTACAAACGAGCCAACCATGCAGTAATTTGTTTATGCCAAACATATAGAGATTATTTTAAAACTGGAAACCTGTCAAAGGCGAACAATGTCGAAACAAAATATTGAACTCTAAAAACAGAATCATACCATTTGTTCCTCCGTTATTTGGCCTAAATAGTGAGTCAAAGCTGTTTTTCTTTCTGTTTCATGTTTTTCAGTGAGGAAACCCTTCTTCTTTTAGACATAAAAGCCAAATACCCTTTCGCTCCTTCCCCAACACGGCGGCCATGTTGTGAGCAAAATAACAATCCGATTTTCTTCACTAGTGAGAAAAACCGTATAGCCAATCAAAATGCTGATACGATAAATTTTCACTAGAGAAAAAAATCGTACGGCCAATGAAAACGCTTATTCGCTTCTCCACAGTGAAAATACGATTTTTATTTCACCCATTTACCTCGCGTAAATCTCTATATGTATGGCATAATCATATATATTCAGGTTATGCCCGACTAATTTTTTTCTTGAAATCAGTTATTATTAGGGTCGATTAGAATAAGTCTGGCAGAACACGAATATACGAATATACTGTACAACCCACCCCCTGAGTCAAGCTGAAGGTTTTAATATGCCTTACATAATGTAATGTTCTTCTAGAGCGAAGATAACCCGGTTTACGAACAGTGCCTTACAGTGGCACATCCTACAGTTACAATTGGTAAGTTTGATCTTATTATAATTCAGTTAATCTTGGAGCAGTGTCATATTTCACGCATATGCTTCTGCGCATAATAAACTTGAAAGCGTTGGGCCAACGTTTTCAAGTTCGGAATCCAAGATGGCGTCCTCAATGGAGGGCGAGCATGGTCTGAAATTCGACATTTCTGGATGATAAAAAAGCAACAGAGTGACAAACTTCGATGGAAATTATACGAAAATCAACGCTAAGGAATTTATTTGGTGTGCAATGTATTTAAAGCATGGAAAATGCAAAAATCGAGGCAGGATGTAACCGTTGGATTTGCCGCGATTTCACCGCACATCTGTTGCTCTTGCATACAGAAGAAGGTAAAAATAATGCAATTTATGTGCTTTAATCAAGCTGAATCTACAAGAAATTCGTAAAATAGCAAGAAAATAAAGAAATAAAATTTGCGTGAAATGTGACACTGCTCCTTTAACCTGGTAAATCATATCCTGGCCAGTGTTACAAGAATTACTCATGTATCTCATGTATCTCACGTTTCATATATTTCAGCTCGGAATAAGATATACGAATGTACAAACGGCAATGCAGTCGCGAGGTCAAACTCAGATCTTTATGAACAACCATTAGCGAAAGTTCGTGAAAACCAATTTTACGCAAGTGCTGATCTTGATCCGGATTCGCCACGACCAACACCAAAGACTAAAGTCGAGCCCAACTCAAATCTCATTCAAAAGCCTATCCCAAAACCCATGCCTGCGAAAAGACCGCCCACACCCCCACGATACAAGAGTCCGGAAGTAATACATCCCCCTGACGAAGGCGAACTTTATGATCAACCGCTATCATTTATACCACGACGAAGAAGGAATGAAGACACGGACGAGACAAAAGACGAAATACCTCTACAAGTGATCGAGGAACCGAGAGTTCATTCAACATACGACAAACCGCTGCCAGACTCGCCACCAGTCCCCGGTATCTATGAATATGCGACAAGAGAAGAGTTGCCTTTAGGACCAACGCGATGCGAAGCTGAGAAACCGCTTGAGACAAAGGGAGAGAGACAACATGGCGGAAGTGTGACCTCGAATGGCTCTTTAAACAATGCTCCACATTATGATGTGCTAGAAATGAGCTAAATCTACGGCTCGCTTGTCAAATTTGAGGCTACACTGTGCGACATGTCGCATGCGATCCTAATTTTGGCGTATGTAATTGAGCAAATGAGTGTTAAGCTTTCACATTTTAAATCTTGCCTGTAACTGGCAAACAGAAATAATGGCGCTAGCAGTCGATTTCATACGTCACAATGACCATCGCATGCAACATGTCGCACCGTGTAAACGGGCATTTCGAGTTCCACAGAAAATATCATCATGTCATGAAAGTTAAGTGTATATTTATTTGCGGGGAAGTTTATTATTTGGCTGAACGTTTTACTAAGTAGATATAGACTAAATAGATATAGATTACGTTTCAACAAAATGTGCACAAGCAACGAGCTTATTGTATTTGTGTCACTTCATAGTTACGGTGAAAATTTAAATGAAGTTAATTATTAATCGCGTGACTCAAATGGCATTTTAAGCTACGATAAATGGCGACAGTAAAATGTTGTGTTGACCACAAACATATAGCTTCAGCAATATTTTTCTTTGCTTTTTTTTCTGTCAATTGTGGCAACGATTAGAAAAAATAACAAAGCCTGGTATAAACTTCAAATCATGTGATATGTATGTTATCAATATTATAATGATAATATAACTTGGAGATTTTAGTTATTATACATCACTTCTAACATATTGATAATATAGATATTAGTACTTAACGTTTGCTTTGTATATAGTATAGCTGTAAACCGATGTGTACATGTTGTATTCAAATCAAAAGTAACTCTTATATCACAATTCACAATCAGAAGTAATAATAATTAAAGCACGAAAAACTGTGATTTCATTTTCGTTTGCATAAATAATGTCACTGAAATGTTTGCAATACGTGGTAGCGTTGCCTTTTATGTTATTAAGTACACGATCTAAAAGATGTACATATTTCATGAAGATACCGTCGATTGGCCGGAGTCACCCCTAGCACTAGTGAACTGGATAAAATCAAAATTTATAAATATAGTGACGTGTGCGTCAAGTTTTATACATCGCGTGTGATCAACTTACGATTTACTTTCCCTGCCTTTATAAGTACAGACCATAGAGACATTATTTACTTTACCATAGTAATGAAGCACTTTGTGATTTCAAGTATGTCTCATTATATAACAAGAGCGTCAAAAATATACACAGCGCAACGTGAATATAATTACTTGAAATTATTAATGTTAAACCCTGTTTTTGGATCGAATATCCATGTGAAGTATGCATTGTGGGTGTAATTTTTGGCTTCAGTTTCATCTTTACTGAAACGGTTTGTTACATACATCGCCATTTAGTACACCGTTCCATAGAATCATAAATTTATCAACAAAAGTCAAAATCCTCGACATTCTTTTAGAATCCGCGTAGCAAAAGAAGCAAAAATACCCTCTAGTTTTTAGTTTACTCTGATATATTTACTCTTAGTTCGACAAACTGGTCTTTCTTTACTCAACAATATTTTGACAAGCCGGAAAGTGGCCGACACGGGAAGCAATTAACATGAATTATATAAGCACTCTGCTTCATATATAACGATGTTTTCAAAAACAAGGAGGGAGGTTTAGATGATCACACGGTAACCACTAGAGCGTTGTAACTGGCAAGGAAGATCTGATACAGATTGTCAGTTTCATTTACTGTCAAATTCATTTACTGTGAGACTTGTTTTCGTTGTTTCAACTGAAGATGCAGCAGCTCAATTGGGATATCTTCATCATTGTATTTACTCTTCAAACAATGGTGACTCCAAGTACAAAGTCTGAAGAAACTGTAGCTCGAGTGTACAGATTTAGCTCAAGAGATGTGTTTGAAAATCCAGAGTATTCTTCATACACAGATTGTGGTGTGGCCACGTGCACAAAATACCAAGCAAGCTGTTTGAACGACGGAAATTGTTGCTTGTGCCGATGTAACTTCAAGTTTTCCACGTACAACGTATTTGAGGCGTTATGTATGTCGGATAAAACTACACTTGCAGGTAAATTACTATAAATCATACGACTCATCATATTTGCAGTTTAATTACGCATGTATTCCATATTTACGCACATAATGCACACCTATACATTATACAATGTAGCAGATACCCCCCAATCAATAATAAACGAGCCCTAGACCCCTGAAACAACTTAATAATTTACCATTAAAGTCGTGGATATCTATGTATTGACAGGGAAATTATTATAATCCTTTTCCTTTTCAAGATATGATATCTTGCAAACTCTGCTGAAGATGAATCTGATTTGATTCGAAATATACAGTTTAATTCAAACTTGTGTATAATTAATATGCACTCCTTATTCGGAATTACATTCATTTTAAATTATTATAACTATACCAATCATCCCAATAGTGGTCTGACATGATGCATAGGAGCGGTTCTGATTACAAAACAAGTATGCATATTTGGTATACCGATTTAAGTGGAAATATCTCTATTATGCTGTCAAATATTAATTGTGTGTAAACAGTAATTTAGCAATTTTAATGGACAATGATGAAATCAATAATTGCGCAATGATAACACATTATTAACTACATGATGGTAATTACATATATCATTAAACTTGTTGATCAATCTTGCATTTCAATTGCTAAAAACATTCTTGAAATAGTCATGGACATCATGATTCTTCTGATGTTATATGCTCATGATATACTCTGAGTTTATATCCACACCAGACATGCAAACAATATGTCTGATCACGTAGTGGATCGAACATACGACCTTTCCGATACATAAAACTCAGCCTGGGTAACATCACATACAATCTTAGATAGATATAACCAAATCAAAGCTGATAAAGTTTATCATTTGAGTTGTTTACAACTTTGTTGAAGTCGTCACAGAGATATCTACGAAGATGAGAGAGTCAGTGCAATTTTGACATTACCAACGCTTCAGAATACGACAAAATATGATTTTATTTCCAGGCAGTGCATTTCGTTTCTTTCGGAATGGTGATGTTCAAAAAAATGTACCCGCAAGAACACTAACTGATCCAAAATCCCTGGGTGAGATTGTGACTATAGAAGGAAACTTAGCGCTGAAAGAATGTAAAGTGATAACAAAGGCATCTTACTACTGGTCAGATAGTTTGGATGGGAAATGGACACCACTGTCGGAAAAGTCAGATGACAAATTGTTCGCAATCAGAAATGACACCAGTCTTCAGGTAAACAAATCGTCGTACGCATATAGACTTGAAAACACAGACCCTACTCTTTTAAAAAAAGAATTTCACCATAAATACTTTAAAATCAGTCATGTTTTTCTCATCCTCTAATTCCTGTTGTGTAGTGGATTTACAGCAATTCTACAATAAATTCATGGTTTCATGGACGTATTTTTCGCCTCCGTATTCGATGTACAGGAATGACCTCATCCATCATTTTCAAATCGAGAAAGAACTGTAAGTACGCAGATTTTTGCTGCAAGAATTTACCTGAAAACGACGAGCATCAAACTAGACAAATACATATGTACCGAGTAACGAACTATTGTTTATTACTGAATACAAAAGTACTGAAAATTTGACTTGAAATTTCCTTTTTTCGTTTTCAGATAACGAAAAAGACTTCATTGGTTGTTTAAGCCCTAACGAGACAACAGATTCAGTAAAAACCACATTTCAGTGCAGTGCAATGACACCAGAGATGTGCAAACGATTCTGCCAAGGTTATGGTTATTCTGTAGCCATGTTAAAACGAGGAACGCAATGTTTTTGTTCAGAATACTCTCAAGCTATGTCCTGGAATGAATCAAGATTTTCATGTTCCATACCGTGCAGCGGAAATGAAGAGAAGTTCTGTGGCGGAAAAGAAACATACTCTGCGTACAGAACAATGCCAGGTGCAACGCTTAAATATGTTTACATACACATTGTACAGGAGGCTATTATTTTGCTGCGATTGCGGTTGTTATTGTACAATCAGCGATGGGCTCCATGACATGCCATGCCTCGTCCCCAGTCGCTTTCAAGCAGGAGGAGAGGAAAACAGCAAATTTCTTTCAGAAGCGCGCCTCAGCTTCTCATCTTTCAATATCCCATCATACATTGCCAGACAGTTTATCACTGCAACCGATCTATATATAGCACGGACTGTGTGGCACTATAAGGACTTCCAACGAAGGATCTGCTGGAAAGGCAGTGACATACAAGAGTGTTGCCCCTACTCTTGTTTCTCAGTTCACCGATACATCCTTCCTTGACCATCAATCTACTCTTCCATTTAACTTTTTTTGTTATTCACTCTCCTAGAATGGCCTGAAGATTTTCAATTTTCTGCAACTGGACCACTGAATTCCAAGAAATACCGCTGCACTCCAATCAGCCAGCCTAACCCTTCAACTTCCTGGAACAGCACGTATTTGTGCGCCAAGAAAGACGGAAGAAACATAAATCTTAAATGGTTCTCTGAACAAAAACGTTTTGCTAACCGACGGTGCATTGAGATCAATCAAACAAGAAATTCGTATTCTTGGAAGGATAATTTTCTTTGTATCTCTAAAGAAGTAGGTTTAAGATTTATGTGGTCCCATTCTGGGAGTATTTATGGAAAGAAGTGTCTGAGAATGGAAGCAGAGCAATCACTTGGTTGGGAGGATAGTTACCTTTGTGCAGGTAAATAAACACAAGTCAAAAACTATCTTCGCTATAATGATGAGGCTTTAGGCTTGAGATCAGTACAACGTCCAGAAATGATTAACGAACATTCAATACTTAATTAATACTTGAATCGTAGTGTCTAATCCATGACATTGCAGAGATTTTGAGAACTACACTATATTTATCTTCTAAATATGTTTCTCGTTCTACTTTCAATCATATAGATCGTGAAAAAGAAAACAAAACAATGGTAAGCATACTTGTCAACTGAACATCGCATTCTTTGCGAGAAATTTATAAGTGCTATTATGGATGGCAAAGCGCGAGTGAATTTGACGGCACGGAGTGAACAATATGATTATAAAAATGATTATAAAATTATAAAGACTAACGAAGGAATACAATTTGTACATTATGGTAACCCAGCAACTGATATTTTCACACGCTCCTTGGCTACCACATTAGTAATTTGGTAGACATTAAAGAAATGTTCCGACATAGCGAGTTCCTTCATTTAACACCGAGCGATGCCGTATAGGTATACATCAAAGATAGAAACTACCTTTCTTAAGAGCAATGGTCCTTCATTTAATTATCGTAATTTAAAGACATTAACTTTGATTGGTTTATAACTACCCTCAATGCCCCTTCTCTTTTTACCGCCTTTATTTTATTACAAGCCATTTTGAAGTCGAGTTAAAATCGTGCAAAATATTTAGTATAAAATGTTGACTTGGTAGTAGTGAGTAGATTCAAATTTACTAACACTAAAATAACTGATAAATGAACCCACTGGTCTCTAATACGTTTTGAACAACAGTATATATTGCTACAAATAGACAGAAACCGTCGCTTAACCATGGAACTAAAGCTTCGAAAGACCTATTAATTTTTAACTAATCATATCTTGTTACTTCTGTATGTAATTGTACGTATATGTAATATCATTATTATTCATTTCCTCATGATAGCTGTAACTTAGACAAGACGTCGAAATAAATTTTGAAAATATGATGCTACTTATCTTTGGAATTAACAAATTGTTTTGTAACAACATTAGAACGATTCTTTTCTTCAATTTTTATAGACATCGGTATTATGTCCGAGTGATACAATGACACTGACAAATGAGCCCACCACAGCCACACCCATGTCACATGTTTCTGCCTCAAGTGGTACACAAAGAAACAGATATACAAACAACCTACCTTCTTCGTCGAAAAGTCTTCCAACTCAGTTGACCAGTAGCAGTTCTGAATCAGATCAAGCCCCTAACAAGAAAGAGAATGATCGTAAAGAAATTATACCAGTGTACATTTTCACGACGTTTGCTTGTATCTTATGTATTATTGCGTTTGGCGTATTAGCTGCGCTTTATTTCAAAAAGATTACAAGGGCAAAAATAGTGTTGAATACACAGGCGCAAAATACCAGTAAGTACACTGTCTTTGTTTTTATAAATCTCAGGATTGATTTGGTCCGGTATCTGTAGAGATATACCCCTTTCCCGAAAATGGCCTCAGCACGCCTTAGCTCTGCAGTGCTCATGTAATGGTCATTGTGTTGGTTATCTCTGTCAAAGTCCGTTAATGATGATGACAATATTTAATCAGACATATCCAATTCAGCATAGCTGGTTTTAGCGCTGTATATATTTTTATAAACTAAGCACCACAAGTAAAGTAAGTAAACCAAACAAATTGGTTATTGATTTCTGATTTCTTACTCTACTAGACTTTGGTAACCCTGTCTGGCACGAGATAGCCAAGAAAACCACGAATGACTCAAGACGAAAGAGCCGCAAGGAAAGACTTCCCTCGTTACCAACATCAACAAAAGAACATCCACAACAAACCTTAAATACCCCACCACAATCCCACTACGACTCCCCTATAACCGAAAACGTTCCACTTGAAAACAATTATTTTCCACCCGAAACGGAAAATATTCGTGTGGCACCGGAATTAGAGTATACCAACACTGTGGCCAATTCAACCTATGAAAGTATTGATAACTATTGTGATCCTGAGTGTGTGTACCTTGAGGTACTGCCTTAGACGTCAGATAAAGTCTTTATCAATGGAATTAGTTGTATATGCTATTTTTTTACGAAAGCAACTTATTTAACAAGCCTTACACAAATTGTTCAGCTGTACATAAACAAGTCAAGTATACATGTAATATTACTTGCACGAAATAGCGTAACATGTGGAGGCGTTGAGGTGAAGCCTCAGTTAAATTAGGTAACACTTGAAATGCCTTAGAATAATTTAACACTTAACCACGTTAAACCTTCAATATAAGGAATATAGTTATATAGCACAAGCGTGATTCATGTTTTTTGGAGTTTTTAATTGGGTAGAGCGTTTAGTTTTCTGGCGTTTTCAAGGCGCAGATCCACCATGACTAAGAAGTCGACTAAACGAACCTCATGTTGAGTTTTTGATGCAATTTATGTTCCCATACAGGATGAGTGAACGGTACATAGCGTGCTGAAAGGGATATTACGCCTTCATTTCAAACGACCTTTTATGGCATTTCGAGCCAAATTCTATGATTACGGCAGTTTGATTAAATTAATTGGCGTTCGTAGGGTAAACAACACGAAATGACGACACAAAGGAAACAAATCACCCACGCAGCCAAGCCTCTTCCCGCTGTTCGCTTTAGCAACAGGTCACTTCAGTGAGTCATCTTGCCGTCTTGAATTGGAGTGTTGGTAGAGAGTCGTGCGTCGTGGCTAGAACGTCATTGGCTATAAATGTGAATGAATTTGCGGGGAAGGGGGGGGGGGGGCTGTTGTTCAAAGCTGGATTTACGGTAACCTGGGTTATAACTTAACACACACTGTCTTCGTTTGTATTCCTGTACATCCGTCTAATTTAAAACTTTAGAAATCAAAACAACTATTGATTTGGACGAGGTTTCTCGAGGAACATTTTTACGTTTATAAAAACTGCTAGGAAATTTCTTTTCAATATTGGGTTAACCCATGGCAAAGCTAACCGGCTTTTGAACAATCCCCCCCCCCCCCAACCCCGCAGGAGGGTACTGTGACCATATTAGGCAGTGTTCGTTATTAACCACTTGATAAATGCGAGACATTCTAAAAATCGTCATGTATATATTTTCCACTAAACACGATATCATACCCACGACTCGCGACACACGAGAAGTTGCATGGTCTCAAGTGCCATATATTACATATATTTCATTTCCTCGTCTTTTTGGACTATAGTACTTGGAAGCAGGTATATTATTGTGGAAAGCCTTTGGATCAGTCACTGCAAGATCTACCAAGACACCACAGAGAACATTCATTTTGTTCCTCACGTCTACATCGATAAACACTTAATTAAATTGGAAACAATTTAAAGTACAAAGAAGTACAGTTCCAGAGAATTTATTATGCACTCGCACGAGTGGCTTTTGTTATTGCTAGCGTATTTCTGGTTTGTGGTCGTTGTCCGTAGTTCCGCTGCTAGTCCAAAGAACGAAAAGACTCTAACAAAATGGCTGGCTCGTTGTAAGTATACCAAATGGAGCGAATCTTGCCCGACAATGCGTTTTTACTATGACCTGATTTAATTGATATTGTTTCGTCGTGTTAAATATTAATTGTTTTATCTAAATTACACAGCACATAGAGAGGTCGCAGTATAGCAATCAAAATAAACAATGTATTGTGTAATGAAGAAAAATCGACATGTGGACATACTTTATAAAGTTCAAATGTACATACAAACAGAAAAAGCTTAGGCAATTTGAGAATCGTACGTGGCAATGATTTGGATTAAGATTACAGAAACGTAGCAATTTACCGTTCAGAGTTAACTGAGTTGTAGTGAGTTCTGCCATTTCTATTGAGGATTTGACAAATTGTATCATCAAAATATGTTGAATTATTATACAAGCAAATGTTCTAAATTTCAACTTGGCTATAACTAGTAGCGTCTTTCTTGCTCGATCAACATATTCATTGTTTATGGCGCAGTGCTAGGCAGACAAAACGGGGGTATCGCATTACATGCAGTTAATTAAGCTCAAATAATTGGGATTGGGTTTTTTATTTCTTTCTTTACGGACAAATTATAGCCTCGAAATATCCTCGTTCTGCTATATTTATCCTTCAAGACGAACCATCTAACTGAAATAGGATTCTTTCTAACGATCTTTGAAAAACTCAAACATGCGTTGAGAACGTTCCCGTTGGTATTATTTCAAATTTCGCTGGGTACCTTATTAAGCCCAACCCGCCATAAAAGTAAAGAGAAAAACTGCTGAAATATTGCTACTGAATGTTATTATATTGTTATACATCAAGTTTGTGGCAACCAGGTTGGGCGTTTGGCACAAATTTAAAGCCTCTGGGAGGTTCTTTGCCCTGAGGCAGTAGCTACATTCCCCAAATATTGTTAGTTGCAAATCTGATTTTCACAGGCCACCAGAACAATATTCTTCTAATTCTCTAGAACTATAATACGTCACTTGATAATATAATACTTTTGATACGTCACTTGGCCGCAGAGCTTGATTTTCGCGATTTCTTAACCAATAATAACATTACGTAACTGTCACATTACAAGGAGGCTCCCAGGCTAAGAAAATAATCATTACGTAGTTATGGAACGTGTTTTGAATGTTTATCCTATTGTGCAGGCAAATGTCAGTGTAAAAAAGAATCACAAGGAGTCTCACAACTTGCCTTGAAAGGCTGCAGAGAAAAAGCTTTCATAATTGATCGGAGAGGAAAACTTACTGAGTACACTATATCTTTTTCTTGGTTCAATAAGACACCATCAGCAGGACAATTCTCGGTAGGTTTTTTCATGGCTATTTCTAAAACCCAGGCTACCCACTGATCTTGGTTTATCTTCACTCTAAGAGTTTAGGACGGGGACGGATCACTTGTTGACATGGTAGTCAAATCAAGTCCTGCTGGATATAAACAGGGGGACATAACGTTGCCAGTGTAGGTAGTGCAGTTAATAGAATACGAAAGATACAGGGGCCGGTTGTTCGAAGCCCGTTTAGCTTAAACGGTGGTTAAGCTCAAGATAGAAGCCAAGTTTATAGATTCATTCAACAACTAAACTAAAAGTTTTGAACCTTAATAGAGTGATAATGCTTACAACGACATATTTACTACAAAATATTTGAGTTAGCTGTTTAACGAGTGATGTAAGGGTGTTATTTAATTTTGACTTATCCATCGTTTACGCTAAACTGGCTTCAAACAACCGGCCCCAGGTTTTTTCACTACCTGAAACGATTAAGTTAAAATCGATGTTTCGAGCGAACGCCCTTCCTCCGAACTATCTTTCCCAGAGTAGTACTTTAGAGCAGTAAAAGAATACACTATACTTTTCGTGTACTATTTACTGCACTACCTACAATGGCAACGTACGTTAGTTCGAGATTTTTCTGCTGCGTACACTAACAAATGCACCTCACTTTTTTTTTTCCTTCTGCCTCTAGTGTGATGAAAATGTGCGTAAAAACAGTTTAAATCCTGTATTGGTGAGCTTCGTATGCAAAAAAACCCGATATTACGTTATTTATAAACGAAGTCAAAGACGCTTAAGTAAGTATTAAATATGTATTCGAATACTCATTAATAAATCATTTAAAAACTTCAAAAGTAATAATATGCTCGTGGGAGTCAAGGAAGTTTACCTATTTATTGAAATTCTATACAGACAGCCAGTTTCCGTAAGCTAGATTTTGTTTTCAACGTATTTGGAGTAGCTAACAAAATGACGTCACAAACAGCTTCGCTATTTTCATACAGAGAATTACGAATTAAAATGACGTCATTTCTCGAGGAAGAAATTCTTGTTATTTTTATGATTTGCGGTTTTTCATGTGCTTTTACATGTAGTGTTTATCAATTGATTTTGAAGCTTCTATTACTTGAGAGAGCAGAAAGTTTACCATAATTATCGTCTGGACTTTTCAGAATTTTGTCTGCCAATACCTAATTTATACTTCTCGCATCTCTTGTATATTTTCATTTCAGATTTAACACCAGGTTCCAACTCTACACCGTCATTATCATCGACATCGTCATCAGCGTCATTAACATTAACGACATTGTCACCATCACAGAGAATCACAGATAGCCACTTCACGATTCCTCCATCGAAACAAGTAAGCGACAATATGATTTTATGTCGTTATTTGATGGTGTTTTTCTTGTTCAAGTCTTTTGGAATTTCAAATGAATAAATTCAAGCGTGGTACATCACAGCAGTAAATGTATAGGTGTATGATAGTATGTCCCAGTGGCTAATTAATCTTACATGTATTGTATTAAGTCAAGTGAGTCATGCTGGTTGACAAATTCTTACTAAATACCTGATTCCCAGTTGTCGTAAAAATCGGGGATTTTCTCCTTCTCACACGTGTGAGTGAATACACGGTTTCTTTATTAGAATTCCTTGTCACCGGTTTTAAGTTTAGATAACATTTTATTGTAAATTTTTGTATTGTATCGTGAATATTGTAATATCCTTGATAAATTCCACAGTAAATTCTACTAAATTCATGGAAAAATAGAGTCGGTAGGTCGGATTTTATTTCTCGGAGAAGAGACGGACGTTCAGGCTTGTGACATAGCGTCGCCACAGCGGGAAACCGGAACCAAACTGACGTCATCACTTCGTGCGGCACTGAATCATATCTGATACGCGTTTCACTTCGTTTCAGAAAGAAAAACATCAGGATAATAGACAACAGTCACCAAACAGATTAGTTCTTGGCCTTAGTATTGCTCTTGGTACTATGGTTTTTGCTGTTGCTTTGTGTGGTTGGATTCGCTGTCGACGAAGAAGATCAAAAAAGTAAGTAGAGAGAATTCTTAGCTCGTGTTTACATTTGTGAATTTTGCGACGATCTAAAATGCGCATCAAACGAGCAAACTATGCAAAATGTATAAACTATACTTGTGTTAATCTGTGTACATCGTTCATAAAAATAAATTACACCTTTTTCAAAATTTCCCACAGAAAATCTGATGAAGCAGAACAAAGCCCAGAATTTGGTTACATCGACGGTAAGTATATGCATGGCTGTATACAAGCTTCCCAAAATAAGTCCTTGTAATATTTTTAAATTGAACCTTCTTTTCACCAATTTTTAGACCCACATCTGCAATCTTACAGTCTTTTGAGCATTTTACAACGGCTGAAACTACTATCTAATTGATAGCGCTATCCGACACTCGAACAACCAGCCCCTGTTCTGACTCTCTATATCATTATCTAACATATACAGCGATAATAACGAAGTTTGAAAGAACGGCTGAAGCATTATTCTACATAATCTATTTTCCTTCTGTAGAGGAAGAGGACAGTGTGCCATATCGTATTGTTGATCTCTCAACAAATGTTGCTTGCGACGCGTCGGGTTATACTTTCCTCGCAGCAAGAAACCCAGATGAAGACCCATACATGAAATTACAACCAAGATGTAAAAGAGCTCACAAGGTATAAACTTCTTTGAATGCTCGGTAAACAATATTCGTCCGAAAACACAACTACGAGATAATGTAGCTACATTGCAAGGGAAGTACTGCATGCTCTCAAATGTTTGAAAAGCATGTCATTGCTCCCGATGCATGACACTGACGAAACTATTCATCCCAAAACAATAACTATGAGATATTGCAGCACATCGCTGCAGCAGTACCTCGTAGTACTGCATACCTACTCTAAGTTTGAAGACCAAGTCCGTGCCTTGACTCATGACACTGAGAAACTACTCATCCCTAAACAACAACGATGAGATAGTGCAGCACATCGCTGCTACAGTTCCTCGTCGTACTACATACGTACTTAGTCTAAGTTTGAAGAGTATGTTCGTGCCTTGATTCATGGCATGACAACACTTTGCACGCATGAAGAAACACGGCTCGACAAATGTAATGAGCACTTGATAAACATATGAGCATTTGACCCCTCTTACAACTCTATAAGGAAACAAGAAAAGAAGAGAGAAGTGACACACCACCCAATGTTTTCCCATTTCTCCTAACTTTAAATATTTCATTTATTCTAGGAGTGTACCGAGGACTTAAACCATTGCTTCGAAGGTATAGCTATTGATTGAAGTGTCGACTGCTAAGCTTACGCATGTTTCTCTTACTACTACCCATCAAATGGTTATAACATCACAATTCATGTTCCAACACCGTTGTCTTACAGAAGTAGTCAATGAAGATGAAGACAGACCGTATCAAACGTTGCAACCAACAGAGAGTGACAACAACATGGTAAGACCTTCGTAGAATAAGACGTGGTAGAATTCCTGAGTTTCCAGTCTTTACCGCCGTCTGTGACCTAAGCACACTTCGATCTGGACCCATAATAATGAATATTCAAGCGATCTCACAAACGTACTCCATTCTTTTATAGGATTGCACGAAAAAGCACGATTTTGAAGGTACGCAAACACAATGAAATTTGGTACATGTGAATATAAAGCGTTTTCACTTTAAAACCACAACGAAGTTGACGGTCATATTGGTTTGTATACCTTTCAAAAGAATTTATCTAAAATTCTTGTCCTGGTAAATAACATGGCGGACATGAAGTCGTAGCAATAAATACCCCAGCACTCCAACAACTCTAAACACAAAACACTCCAACATTACGTCATGTTTAGTCATTTTCCCTTGCAGAAATTGCAGATGAACCGGTGTATTTTATGCTGGAAACGAAAGAAAATCCTAAGAATTGAAAGGACAGCTTGAAAAACAGACGTAGTGCAAGTTAGTATAGCGAATACTGAACCTAGAGCTTTACAGACTGAGTGTGATTAAGTACTAACTGACGAACTTGCTATTTTAAAAAACTAAGTGATGCTTTTATCTTTTCATATAGCGAAAGAGAACAAAGGCATTCAGGAGCGACGTTCTCGATTCCTCCAACGAATGTCACCGTGAACAAGGCGGTAACTAGGGCGTTAATGGGTGGGGGAGTATTTGTATATTCACGTTTCGATGAATTCTTTTTGAAATCAATAGGACTTTAAAAGGAATTCATTAGACAGCCCGCGAATTTATAAATACACCCCACCCCCCAAATTATTGCTCCTGTTACACCTCTGACCATGAATATAAAGTCAAGTTGAGGTTGTGAAATAAAAAAACTTCGTACATACTAATACTATAAGTTATTGATAATGTACAATATATACATATATATTTATTTATTAGCAGCTAGAGCAGAAGAGATAATATATACGACATAAACAATGTCCATAAAAGTACTGTAAAATTAACGTAATGTAACAAGAAGTAACGTTAAATACATTCTGTTGCAATTGTGTTTTGTACTGTCCAGTTTATCTTTCGGACTTTTAGTGCGGATTAATAGGTGCGATAGATGATCATGTATCGGCAATAAAAATATACCTGAAATTTTTTAATTGTCTTATAAAATTATCATGATTCTAAATATCGTAATTTTGGGATTGATCTCTTCACAAATTGCCTGGCATTCCAGCTACTATCGCGATCTCAGAATGTCGACCGACGAAAACTTACAAAGATTACAGTGTCACTACAAAGACCCAAACTTGGACAATTTTTCAAGGCCTTATTCATTTCGCTACGAGCTAAAATCCCGACAAAAAATCTTCGCTCCAAAGTGATTGGAGTCTGCATTGCAATATGATCTGTGGTGAAATATCCAGAGATGGCTGCATAGACTATTATGTATGTCACTAAGTAATGACACGTCTGTGAGCGAAATCAATTTAAAACCGCAGGATTAATAGAGGGCACGCCCAGTTCAAAGAAAACGAGCATGCCACGACGAGGACACAGTACATCTTATCACAAGTGGGCAATGATTGAAGACCACCAACCGAAACTACCATTGCCAACATAAAATTTTTATTTCCAACAAAATCCACGCAGGATTTCAGTGAATTCACACGAATAGTTTGCGATATTGTAGTATTGTGACAGCAGTAATACCAGTCGTATTTGTGAAACAAATGTTGCATTTGATTTTCATAAACTTAAACTTCATTGCGGCTTTATATCCTGGATTGATATATCAAAGCGTATAGTAAACATAGTATTTTATACATTGTTTCTATCGTATACCATCCGTTTGAATGACATTTCTATTGAAAACTACATCATATTTAAGAGACCTAGCAAGAAGACAGCGAATAATATCAGCTGCTTAAGTCTGTCGAGCTTTAATATTGAAGTTTTTTAATGTATATACTGTATAGTACAACAATCAAATTTTAATTGCGAATATCACCGATCGCTTGTCAACAAACCGCAAACAAAGAAATGAAAAAAAAATTGTTAATTGAACAACAGGTGGAAGTTTAAAATTAGATGAATATAGAAAAGCCAGTAAAGGGTGAACGTGCAAGGATATCAACAGTTCCATAAAGAGATAGTCGCAGCCATGTTGACTATAGAAGCCCCTTGGTCTCTATGGAAATGAAAACACATATTATCTAAATGCCAACTCAGTAGTTAAATATCACTCTAAAAATATTCCTTCCATTCGCCAAAATATATAGAGATCACCAAAACAGACAAGAAGTAAAGTGCACTTTTTAAATGCTGAGGGTGTCTGTAATAGGTGCATAAGGAAAGTGAGTATAGATTTCCGTCTAAATTTGTCTTTCATTATTACTTTAGGGTAAATTTCAGTTCAAGAGCGCAGGATCACAAGCATCAGTCGATTAACCGCGTAACGAATGAGTTAGGCTGACCAAACCCAGCACGTGTTTCATTTCGTTCATGAGGTGTTGATTGAATTCATTATTGTCATTTCCTTTGCTTGATAAACCTTCACCTCGCCCTGCTAAATATTTCAGAGTGATCAAAATATACACAGACGGCCACCTCGACGTGCTGGCTCAGGATACACCAAAACACATCAAAGAAAACATCAGCCAGCTTCAAACATATATACAACACCGACATTGCATTGTCGACAACGTATGAAAAAAGCAGCTTACTTAATCAAGCCAAAAAAGGGAGCATCAGTATAATACTTCGCATTCATAAAAATATACTTAGACAGATAACTCCAATATCGTTATCTCGATTACTCCATAAAACAACAGAGGAGATAGCAGACTATATTCGTCCTTCGACCACATTCAAATACAACAGAACGACACAGCAAAGTTCACGAAGTGTTGCTTGTTTACTCAAGCACACAAAAAAGCGCGTCAAACGCTTCACAGTCTTAATTTAAGCGTCAGTACACTCGGACCACTGGGATATCGACCTAACTTGGACCTCTACGAAACAGCATAAAAACACACTCATCAGAGAAGCAGGTAATACGACAATTCAAGGATAGTGTACTTTTAATGTGTGGGTTGTGTGGTGTGTTCGCGCAGCTTTAAAAGCGGTTCTCGCGGAAATACTTTCATTGGAATTAAACTATTCTTGGCATATAGCGAACTATTCTATAAAGTACCCAAGGAATAAACGGGCAAGTTACACGCACCAGATTCAAGCCTCCCAGGAGATTGTCAAAGTATCAACTACCAAAGTTTAGAACTTATTTACTCGTATGGTTAACTGTGCGTCAACAATGACTTGCGCCCATTCGTCGACATATTTACACCGTTTGTTTACATACTGGTATCTCTTGATCACACTGCTTTGCTCGCTAGAAACGGTGAACTGTACAGGCGAGGCGGCTGTGAATCGGCAAGAGCACGGAGATAGATTTACGAATCCGTTCTATAGAGTTGGAGTGAAGAATTGCGCAAACATCTCCGCGCAATGCGTCAAGGGTTTGCTGCAATGCAGTGAATGTAAATGTAACAAAGCCACCAAGACCTATCGTGCTGATATCAAGAAATGCGTTTCAAAAGAAAACCTGCCTAATTCCACAGGTGAGTGCGAGTAGAACGTTGGAAATTAAAAGCAAAATATAATAATCATTTCTGCGCACACAAACAGTTTATTGAATTACACGGCTACACGTCGATAATCTTCAGATTTCACACGGACTTGCGTCACTTCTGTCGATTTTCTCCTGCATGGAGTCCTGCTAGAGTTATGATCGTAAAAAAGGCTCAAGATTTCTTACGTTTCGCTGCAATTTTATACTTTGCTTGACAAATTCATTTGTTTGTACCCACTAGGATGTGAATAATGCCCTGCCACAAATACAACATGAACGAGGCTTTATGCAGCTGATTAAGGACTGGTGCGTTTCAACAGATAGCTCAGCCGTATTAACGACTGTATGATTTTACATCCGAGTGCATCAAAACATGCGCGGTGGTCTACAGGTTAAAATGATTTACTGCCAAATTTAGGTGTCAAACCTTGAACATTTGCCCTTCAGATATATTGGCAACTTTCTACCAAATTTTCCTCTGGTAGCAGCAGATACATGAATCGAGTCTTGCAAACAATAAACTGCAAGCATTCAGCGTGCATATATGTATTGAAGGGTACGTTAGGAAGGCGGGAAGCAGAGAATTATCGTCTTCAGTTCTATTTTTAATGCGAAAGTGCTTTGCGAAAATATTTAACTTGCGTACTTTACGCAATTTACGTGCTAAGTGCGTTTTGATTTCATCAAGAAGACGTCACGAATAAGACGTGGCAGTTTTTGGCTCACTAAACTTGCACTGGTTTAAAATTTCGTTTTCCCTGTTTTGATTTGCTGATCGGTACATTTACATACCTCTGGCCACGAAGAACCGCCCAGCAATTTGAAAGCAATGTGAATGTTCGCAGCTGTTGCGATATTTGACTGAATGCTTGCTTGTATATATTCATACATTAACATCTGTTATTGCAATTTTTGTTCAATATCGTCACTTGCTTATTTCGCACACTTGATTTTTTAAAACTTGTTAAAAATATCGTTATAATTAGATAAAAAAAGTTTTACAAATAAATGTTTACGAATTTTATCAAATAATTTGAATACACAAAAGTGGAACAATCAGCGACCTTGCTTGCAACAATATCCTATGTCTTTTTTATCCTGGCAAATTAGCCGAAACAAAGCATATATTATACATGCTAGGTCGATTTTACGCTACTTTCTTTACAATTGCACGTTTTTGTGGATGATATCTACGAATATCTGAATATTATTATTGATGACTGTTCTCCATCGTTAGGTGGGAAAAGACATTTCTACTCTAGCTTGCTCTTGACTAGAATCATGTACATGTGCTAAGGATTTAATGTCATAATGAGCAGAGACACAAGCTTTCAATGTCATGAGACAAACGAGAGACTACAAACCCTGTCTTAAAAACTTTACTTCCATGCAGCTGTAAAGTTAATCTTGAAGTATTGTAGATAGTGCAGTTAACAACATAAAAACTGAGTATGGTAAAAGACTTGTGCGATACAGTTAATCTTTTTGACTTTTTCATCTAACACGGTTAACTTCATCATCTACATCTATAATGGTTATACTCTTGTCGAGGAGGTTAGTAACTTATAAATATTTCGCAAATTTGGTGGTTAAACATTGATTCATGCTGGCAAAGAAATATCAAGTTACGGGACTTGCAAAGACACGAGTAACAAACTCTTAAGCATTTGACGTCGCTTAGTTCCTCAGCTCAAACACAATGAACCATTATATTATTCGTATTCCGACGAGCATTTTCATGCACACATTGTCATTGTAAAAAAAAACTGTCAAATGCAGACAGCACAGTCAATCAAGGAACACACGAGATTTCAGACACTAGTAAAAAAACATGGTAAAACATTCCGAACGTCTTCAACTGATATTAATCCTGCATACGTCTAGTTAACCACACTTTATGCTCAAATTAAGGCGAACTCAAGGCCAAGTAGAATACAATATTAGCCAATAATCTTTGTTTGCTTTCAAGCAATGTCCTCGTTTAATGAACAAAGTAAAAACAAAACAAACAAGATAGCAAAAGGCCTATTTTCAAACTATGTCAAATTTTCTTTGGTCATCACCGCCATACAGACGGGAGGAATTTCTTATAATTTCTCTCAACGATAAGTTCACAAAGACTTGTCATGAAACAATTGCCAGGACAGTTCATACAGGTGGGTGAGTAAATCTTCTCAAGCTCATCTCGTCCGGGATTATCAGCTTTAAGATCATAGCGATGTCGAGCATAATTTTTGTCATAATGGCATTCATTAGTTTCGGGCGTATTTAATCAAATATTTGTTTCCTATAATTGTCCGTCTATCAATGGTGTTAAATTCTAGATAATCTTCAGACCACAGAACAGAAACCGCACGTTTAATGGTACATTTGGGTGATCATTATAGATGCGCGTTATATTGACAAGCGTTAGAAAGTTATTCTGAGTTTCACGTTAGGCAGTGAATTTTTCATGTAATAAATTCACCTTCATTTATTATTTTAATTTACGCTTACAGACACAGTTAAATTTCTTGTATTATTTTGTCATGCATATTTACTTCAGTCAACTACAAAATGTCTTTGCAACTGCCCAGATAACGAGTGCAATAAAACAAGACAGCGTGAAACATTTCTGTTTTCTGAGAATGCTCTCGTGACATTATTCAAGTATAGCTCCACCCAATAAAACCTGCTGAATATACCAAGTTTACTTAACAAGTCCCAAAGACAAGTCATCAGTCTGCCAGACGATACGTTTAAGTGTTTATCACAACACTTGAGTTAAACTGATATATTTGTTGAGATAAAAACAATAACTGCTCGCGGATTTCCCTTGCCGCCTTCCGAAAACGCCAGGACTTCCGACTATGACTAATAGTTATATATCAAAAAGACACACGAGGAGATATGGACATATGCAATTTGAATACCATAGACTGAAACCTTACACTAATGTGTCTATGTTGTGTTTTTGAATTTGTCAAGTATGACAAATACCGCTGATATGTTTTCATTTTTCATAATTTAAAGATTTTGTTAATCACAAAAGTTCACACCATCACAAGCAAAAGCTTAAGAATTTAAATGCCAAATTTAGTTCTGACTATTTCATTCAATTAGATTTCAAACCTTCTCAAGGTATAATGCTATTAAAAAATAATGCTTTTCCTGTTGTTTTTTCACTGTTAAGTGATTTATAATGCATACTATCATCTACTGATTTTTGATTACTTTATTCTATGAATGATTATGTAAGGACTATTTTGGTGCTGTTGTGCTTGCTTAGTGCAGACAAAAGTCCATGCCAAAAAGAACATATTCTAATTGGACTAGGTTTTGTGAATAAGAGCATTAATATTTTAGGTGTGTCAAGGGTATGACACTTTGTGAAAGAGTAAAAAATTAAACACATTTTAAAAAAATTAAAGAATAGAAAAATTTTCTGGGAGCTAAAAGATTTCAGAGAATGGTTTAAGGAGGTTGCCCATTTTGTCACAGCTTCATAGACCATGTATTTTGACAAAGAACAAAGTAATGGAAACTACAAACAGTTTCATTGTGAGTTTAATATCAATGTTTCAACTAATCTACAGTCATCGTCAGGATACTTATGACACTTTTGCACTAATTCTTAAGGCTTGACACAAACACTTGAAGAGAAAAAGCATTTTTCATCATTGGTGGTTTAGGATGGTAACTAACCACAGTTGCAGAACATTTATGTTATATCATGGAGTCAAGTGCCTGCTAAAACTTGTTGGGTTTTTCATTCACACTACTTTCTTGAGGAATGTTTTAAATAAAAAGGGGTCAAAGCTAGCACCAATTCCCTCTGCTGCCAGCTGCCTATGCCACCTACCCCCCCCCCCCCCCCCCCTATGGTTTTAATCTTCACAAAGACCAAGACAAATCACAAACATTTCATGAACAATTGCAAATTAAATGAAATAGCTAACAAATGTGATGATGGGACATATTTCTGGTACACAAGGATTGTGTTGCCACCCACACATACACCCACATGAGTTTATCTATAACACTCTGATGGGAAGTCCACAACAATAGAGCAATTTAAGAAAGGTGTGGTTGACAAACAGCTGTACTGGGTGTGTCTTACATCGCTTTCTAAATGTCCTTCTCATAATCTGGGCAACATCTTACACTGCCTTCATCACTATCAAAATATCACTACTATCGAGAGGTCGCTTGCAAAATTTCTCTCTTACATAATCTGTGTGGCATTTTACCCCATCTTCATCAATGTCAATAACATTCAAGTGGAAGTTAAAAGCAATATCACTTGCTTGTTAAACAACTGCGCTAGGTGGTGGAAGATATCACTTGCAAATATTACTTCTAAATAATTCGCCATGTTGATATATCTACCTTAATTATCGATATAACCGACGTAGTTTAGTTCACATTGCAATGGTTGAATCACCTGTTGTCCGACACTCACATATTTTTGTGCATTTTTGTAACGTTCAGGAACTTCATTGTTCAATATCTTTTACCAGCAGACATTTTAAGGAATATAAGGAAAAACATACTCTCAATAATAATGACCTCTTGTAAACTCAAGATGAGTTACTTGAATAAAAGAAGACACAAATGCTACATAATGGTGATATATTGACTCTATTTAGGGTCATTTTGGGTCTTGCTTCATTTCAGTAACTTATACCTTGACTTCATAAGACGTCATTATTATACAGAGTGTATGTTCATTGTTTAATGAAACCAAAGCAAGGGCCTTGCTCTGCAAGGGCAGGTCCTTCCCTCTTAGTGCTGCTTGTATCATGGAAATACACTTGCTTGTGTGTGCTTTTATGACCTCCACAACAAACTAGTTTATCTTATAATAATAAGAAACTAAACACAATAAGCATTAATAAGACTAAGGTCTGTTTCAAGCGTCGAATTTTGCATGATGTTAGCATCTCATTATCTATTGTTTGAAATCCATTCGATGCATGCAAAATTAGACGTTTGAAACAGACCTAAATTGTCACTTGATCTGATAATGAACATGTTAATGCCGCCCTAGGAGCTTGCAAACACACGCTTTAAAAGCTCTAGTTTTACCAAAACAAACAACGCTTACCTAGGTTAAGATTCGAGCTTTCATCATCTTCCATCCACTTCTTTATTATTAATATTTATCTTATAAATTTAGAAAATATGTTCAAAAGCTAAGCATGTTCTTGACCTCAGTAACCTTTGAACTCCTGCCTAGCCCCCCAAACACCATAAATGCATCACGTGATTGAAATATCTGTTATTCTTTTGATCTATATATAATTACTGGTTAGTCATCACTCGTCGCCTGCAAAAACTGGAAACCTACAACATAAAACATTAATTTTCCTCCGTTTTCAGATTGTCGTTACAAAGGTATATTAGATGCATATGATGGCTACGTGGACACGGAATTGCCGACGTTGGATTTCAGTGTGACTGATTCAAAGGATTTCCTAGGCCAGCTTCCACAAGGTGAACTTATCTGTGAGATCCAGAACACAACAAGCTTGTTTGACAGTCAAGGGAAATGGGTTGCTGTCCCAAACATTACTGATGTACTACTTCCTCGAGTTCACGACGTTGACGAGGGTTGGGCTATCCGTCGTTACCTTTCTGTAAATGTAAGAGAACAATACATCTATTTTAGTCGCTAAAGTTATCGGTATCGATGCTAACCTGACAATCATGCTGTTAGTCTGGCAGATAAGGCAAGAAAAGAATTTTCTCACAGGACAATTGCATTTTTCCTTTTACTTGTACCTTTAGGCTTAGCAATTGCATTTCCGGATGTTGGACGCGTTTAAATTACTTGTGGGCTCCTGCCAACAAGATTTTTTTTAAATATTCCTGTAAAACTCGTATACTGTCAAAAAAGATAACATTTGATGCTAATTTATGTCAAAAATAACTTATGTTTACAGAAAGTTTATAAAAACTACATATTAGAGTAATAAGACCATTCAACAGCAAGGTCGATTTTTCTTGTTGAGTTTATAAGTTTTTCTTGTTGAGGATATTAGTTCCCAGGAATTTCGCGACATTTTATCCTTTTTGGGCACTTTGAAGCAGGAATAACTTGCAAACCGCGTGAAAAATCAAGTTAACTATTTAATTGTCTTATATGTAGTTTCATATGAACTTTCTTATGACATAAGTTATTTTTCAAAAAATGAACATGAAATTCCACCTTATTTTACAACGGAAGAAAAAAAGTGTTGGCAAGAGTACACAAGCAATTTGAGTATGGCCAACATCCAGATATAGACTTGATAGGCCTAAAGGCACACGAAAAAGGCTAATTTAATGTGAATTTAGTTTTTCGTATCTCTGAGGATGGTTCTGAGATAGAATTGAAACACTGCGCGTCCTCAAAGACAAGCGTTAAGTCGTCACAAAAATATTTCGTGCACTTAAATCGGATAAGACTCGCTACCAATCCCAGTTAGCTCGATAGCTCAATTGGTAGAGCGGCGGTCTAGAAACCCGAAGATGCGAGTTCGAATCCTGCTCGAGACAACGAATTTTTCGTTGTTCTCTGCAGTGTCAGATTAATATGAATCTAGTTTTTCATATCTCTGAGGATGGTTCTGAAATAGAATTTTTCCTTCTTTTTGCCGGACTGCATGCAAATATTTCTACGATTGATTTATAAAGAAACGAATAGGCATGGCATGACGAAATTGTCGGCTCGGCTTCACCACTGAAATTTCAGTTATGGGCACGTGTGTATGTTTGTCTTTAAAAGCAAGAATCGTAGACTTCCACCGAAAGAGAAAAGGATTGGAGGACAGATATCTCTCGCATTGATTTTTCATTGCAATATCACTGAATTTTGTTTTTGAAGTGCGTAGAACGGTTTTGATTATTCCTCAAATGCCATTGAAATATTTGGTTAAAAATGTTCTCGAGCACATAGAGAAATTTCTCATTTAATTTCTTAGTACACTTGCTCTATCTAGACCTCTGTCAGCAGGGAAGCTCTATCCCTCTCTCCTTTATCTATTCTTTTCTGCCTTTTTTAGTGGGAAAATGTGGGCGATTTCTATTATGGACGAATAATAAAATTACAGATTTCTTGTCGTACAAAAATAGATCCTCACGAGCAGACTGGCTGTTTCCTGTTTAAAAGTAAAGGCCATCAAATTCTTGGTAAGAAAATAAACTTAGAGAAAGCACTCTTGTTGTTATGGGATACGTTTTCAGTAGTTTACCATCAGATTTTGGTTAAAATTTCACAGTTGCGTAGATCTCTTGGCAAAAACTACCCCGTATTAGCTCAGCAATGGTAATTCCGTCATTTATCGTTGTTTCAGCTGATGTAACTTCAACAACTACAATAATGGCTACAACGAAACAAAGTAATCGTCCATCTTCTAAACCAGAGGTACTTTTTAACCTGTATGATGTACACTTAGAAGTGCCCAGAGGCGTAGCTAACCCGAAAACTTAGTCCAGTTTCAACTTTATTATTTATTTCAATTTCTTTTACAATGGACGATTCCCCTTTTAGACAAACTTTGGAATTGAGAATATTTATTAGCACAGCTGGAAAGAGCATCCTGAATTTAGTAAAATTGTGAAGTTTGGGTGCAAAACGTTGTAAAATATGGAAAATATAGTCCTGTGAAGTTTGCGAATTTTGTATATTTTTGTATTATGCGCGGAGAAGTGTATTCAGAATTCGAAATGTGATCACACTTTCTCGCGCATAATATGAAAGTATACAGAATTTGCAAACTTCACAGGGCTATACTTTCTACATTTTACAATATTTTGCAACCAAACGTCACCATGTTTTTTTTAAATTTAGGATGTTCTTTCCAGCTGTGCTAATGAAAATTCCTAATTTAAAGGTTTGTCTAAAAGGGGAATAGTGCATTGATTGCATTGATAGCCCGTTAATTCTCTTGACATCAACATTAGAAGTATAAGAAATACAACGTTACTAACTATATACGAAATCATTTTATTTAGACTGGGTCGTCGCTTCGTTCCACAATAGTTTTCAGAACTACAAAGAAAAGTGTTATAAACAAAAACTACACATACAATGTTTCTATGCCTGTTATCATTGGAGTTTCTTCTGGAGTGGGCTTCGTTATCCTAATCATCATCATCTTGGCCGTCTGCTGTGTACGTCATCGAATCAGGTATGTGAATCCATAGTTAATAGAGAAGATGGTTTGGAAACTCATTAGAATAACAATATAACTCATTATCTATGTTGGTCAACGTTTATTCAAAAATGTGTTCTTCATCGTCACGTGTGTATTGTGTTTTCGCCAAATCCACCAATAGGAGTTCTTAAATTACCCTATTGTTCAAGTCGCGGATGGCTAAATTTCCTAAAACGTTGCTATTGGTTAGTTAGGTGAAAATACAATACGCCCGTGACGACGAAGGACCTCATTCCTGCATAAACCAGAACAAAAACATAGATAATGACTTATATTGTAGTTCTAATGAGTTTCCAAACCATCTAGCTCTATTAACTATGGTAAATCGTAAGATGAGTTTCACAGCTTACGAAAACTCAGTAACGAGAGTTTGCATGAGAGTTGAAAATGAAATTAATGCATTCTTAATATAATTCTCATCAATAGACACAATCGCTAACTTTTGTTTATACCTAATTCACATTTTAAGATCGCTCACGTACCTAGTTAGTATTATATTAGCTTGCGGCAGCGTAACGGAGAACAAAAGTAACTACGCATTTAGAAGCATGACATGGGTGAATAATTCGTATTTATCACTCGTATGCCTGGTTACTTTTGTCCTAATGTACTCATCCGCAAACCAGAACAATGCCAATGGTATCCAATCATGTGAATAATCCGAAAATGAAACTGCGTGGAAACTGTGTAAACAAACGTTAGTCGATATTTTCTATCTAAAAACCACTATCGATCCGGCTAAGAGTTTCTGAAGAATTATTTTCTAAGCGATCTTTCGTTAAAATTTCACGGTAAGACAGGCTTAAGCTTGATGATCCGTCGTTAAAACTACTGTCCTCTGCGCATCTGGTTTTTTAAGGCTCAGTTCCGCCAACTCTCCTTCAATCCGAGTTTCAAAATAACGGAGTAAAGTATTACTCCCTCTTGATCGCGGCTTCCAAACAACTTTTCACTATTTATAACCTGATTTCAACTAAACAAAGATTCCTACCAAATGTGAAAAAGTGATGCCAATTGTGATCCTGCTCATTCTCTGTGTTTTTTCAAGCCGGTTATAGGATACGCATTGCTTAGTTTATACTGCATAGCCTCAAAGAGACAATTCCAGTGCTCATGTATGTAATAACAAATATTCGTGAAAAAAATGAGATGGTAAAGCCAAACAAGTCAACCTCCAACTGAAATTATAAAATATTGTCTTCAGCTGAATTAGAAACAGTACCAGATCCGTAACTGGAACTGCACACATTTGTTCGTCCTCATATCCTTGCCTGCAACTATGAGTTAAGCTACATTGCGAAGGATTGTGCTCAACCTGATAAGAGAGCATAAGGTTACTGATCCTTTCACACTAGTGTGGAGCAAGTTAACCCACCTGAAGTAACCCACGACCTCACACGTGTAAGGCACTTGATTTGATCATTGCACTACTGAACCAAGCGCTGTGACAACAAGGCAAAAATCTCAAATGTTTATATGTCACATCTTTATTTTACGCCAAAATTTTTACAAAAGACTTCCGCGAGATTTGAACCAGACCAACTAATAAGCTAATAACCTACTCAAAAGCCAGTACCACTAGACCACTCAATAATACTTCTGCTATGAGAGGTGAATTATTGACTTTAACCAATTTTTCACTTGATTTTAAAACAAAATATTCACAACTAAATGGAGTGCGATTTGAACCAACGTAATTGATAATTCACACTAAAGCCTGAACCACCAGACCACTCATTAATACTTCTGCTATGAGAGATGAATTATTGACTTTAACCAATTTTTTACTTGATTTTAAAACAAAATATTCACAACTGAGTGGAGTGAGATTGGAACCAACGTAATTGATAATTCACACCAAAGCCTGAACCACGAGACCACTCACTAATATTTTCGAAATGGGAGGTGAATTATCGACTTTAACCAATTTTTCACTTGATTTTAAAACAAAATATTCACAACTGAATGGAGTGAGATTTAAACCAATGTAATTGATAATTCACACCAAAGCCTGAACCACTAGACCATTCATTAATACTTCTGCTAGGAGAGGTGAATTATTGACTTTAACCAATTTTTTACTTGATTTTAAAACAAAATATTCACAACTGAGTGGAGTGAGATTGGAACCAACGTAATTGATAATGCACATCAAAGCCTGAACCACTAGACCACTCACTAATACTTCTGCCGCGAGAGGTGAATTATTGACTTTAACCAATTTTTTACTTGATTTTAAAACAAAATATTCACAACTGAGTGGAGTGAGATTGGAACCAACGTAATTGATAATGCACATCAAAGCCTGAACCACTAGACCACTCACTAATACTTCTGCCGCGAGAGGTGAATTATTGACTTTAACCAATTTTTTACTTGATTTTAAAACAAAATATTCACAACTGAATGGAGTGAGATTTAAACCAATGTAATTGATAATTCACACCAAAGCCTGAACCACTAGACCATTCATTAATACTTCTGCTAGGAGAGGTGAATTATTGACTTTAACCAATTTTTTACTTGATTTTAAAACAAAATATTCACAACTGAGTGGAGTGAGATTGGAACCAACGTAATTGATAATGCACATCAAAGCCTGAACCACTAGACCACTCACTAATACTTCTGCCGCGAGAGGTGAATTATTGACTTTAACCAATTTTTTACTTGATTTTAAACAAAATATTCACAACTGAATGGAGTGAGATTTGAAGCAACGTAATTGATAATTTACACCAAAGCCTGAACCACTAGACCACTCATTAATACTTCTGCCGCGAGAGGTGAATTATTGATTTTAACCAATTTTTCACTTGATTTTAAAACAAAATATTCACAACTGAATGGAGTGAGATTTGAACCAACGTAATTGATAATTCACACCAAAGCCTGAACCACTAGACCACTCACTAACACTTTTGCAATGGGAGGTGAATTATCGACTTTAACCAGTTTTTAACTTGATTTTTAAACAAAATATTCCCAACGGAGTGAGATTCCCAATGGAGTGAGATTTGAACCAACGTAATTTATAATTTACACCAAAGCCTGAACCACTAGACCACTAAATAACACTTCTGCTATGAGAGATGAATTATTGACTTTAACCAATTTTTCACTTGATTTTAAAACAAAATATTCACAACTGAATGGAGTGAGATTTGAACCAACGTAATTGATAATTTACACTAAAGCCTGAACCATTAGACCACTCACTAACACTTCTGCCGTGAGAGGTGAATTATTGATTTTAACCAATTTTTTACTTGATTTTAAACAAAATAATCACAACTGAATGGAGTGAGATTTGAACCATTGTAATTGATAATTCACACCAAAGCCTGAACCACTAGACCACTCATTAACACTTCTGCTATGGGAGGTGAATTATTGACTTTAACCAATTTTTCACTTGATTTTAAAACAAAATATTCACAACTGAATGGAGTGAGATTTGAACCAACGTAATTGATAATTTACACCAAAGCCTGAACCACTAGACCACTAAATAACACTTCTGCTATGAGCGATGAATTATTGACTTTAATCAATTTTTTACTTGATTTTAAAACAAAATATTCACAACTGAATGGAGTGAGATTTGAACCAACGTAATTGATAATTCACACCAAAGCCTGAACCACTAGACCACTCACTAACACTTTTTCAATGGGAGGTGAATTATCGACTTTAACCAGTTTTTAACTTGATTTTTAAACAAAATATTCCCAACTTAATGGAGTGAGATTTGAACCAACGTAATTGATAATTCACACTAAAGCCTGAACCACTAGACCACTCATTAATACTTCTGCCATGAGAGATGAATTATTGACTTTAACCAATTTTTCACTTGGTTTTAAACAAAATATTCACAACAGTGTCTGAGGTGAGGTTTGAACTAACCGTAACAGGCAATTCCCACAGAGCCTGTACACTAGACCACTCGTTCATGCTTTTTGCCAGGGAGGTAAATTAATGGCTTTAACCAATTTTTACTTTATTTTAAGACAGAATATTCGCAACAACATGGTCAAGCATGAACGTGCATGTGACGTATAGTGGTAAAATTACCCGTTAGTCTCGTTCAAATATCGCTAAAATCATTTACAGATATATTGAGATTCAAACCAGGCTGTGGCTATCGGTAAAGCTAGGTCTAGGGCTAAAGCTAGTACTAGGGCTCATGTCAAGGCTGGCATCAGAGCTTGGTAAAGAAACGTAGAAAACATGCTCAAATATGAGTATGGTCCAATGGTTCAAGCTTTGGTGCAGATAAATTATGATTTAGTTTGGTCAAATCTCCCAGCTGAAGTTTTGTGAGAACGATTTTGCTTATATTGAAGATCACGAATGCTCATGTGGTCGAGTGATACAGTCTTTGGTGTAAATTGTCATTTAGTTTAGTTCAATCTTCGCTGAATTCATTGGCATGAAAAATTTTGTCTTAAAATACACTACAATATTGGTTAAAATCAATAGTTTATATCAAACGTTCACGATTGAGTCTTTGGGCTGGGGGTGCAGTCTTTGGGTTGGGGGTGCAGTCTTTGGTGTAAATTGGCATTTACTCAGGTTCAAATGTCCCTGAAGTTATGGCAAACATTTTGGGTTAAAATGTAGTGAAACATTTGTTAAAATCAATTTACAACACATGTGTGACAACGATTGAAGCAGTGGTCTAGTGGTACAGGCGGTGCGTGTAAATTGACAGTCAATCTGCTTGGTTCAAATCTCGCTGAAGTGATTTGTAACAATTGTGGCTCAAAATGCACCAAAAATTTTGTTAAAATCATAAATTTTCATCATGTTCTAGGCCAAAATTCAGTTTAAAATGTTACCAGAAACTGGTTAACTTCAATAATATATACATGACTTGCATTCAATGCTCAAGCACGAACGAGTGGTCTGAATAGTAAAAGCATATTGGATGTGAATTAGCAGTAAAATTCTGGATGAAATCTGTCTGAATTATTTTGGCAAAAATTTTGTTTCAAAATAAAAAGAAAAACATTGGTTACAGTCAACAATTTACATGCATTGCAAGCTCAAACTTGAACGCTTTGTCCTGTGGTAAAGACTTTGCTATAAATTTAAAGCTTATATTGTGATTAACATCTTGCGAATGTTTTGGCTTAAAACAAAGAAAAACCAGGGCCTACTCTATAAGATTTTCAATGCACTTCACCCAAAGAAATATTGAAACTTTTTAGTTTGCTAGAATCGAAAAGAGTAACATGATATTTATGATTCACTCAATAAATTATTGAATAATGATACAAGTTGGGTTTTCTAAATGGTTTAAATCACAAAAACGTGAGGCGATTTTTACTAAAGTAAAAATTTCACGATTAAATGATTGTCCTAGAGTTAAAGGGAAATGGCAACAAAATGTTTTATCGTCTCATTTGAAAGAGACTCCAAAACAATATATAGAAGTCTATTACAGAATTTTTATATCTGCCTTATTTGGTGAGATATTTTGACTTGAAATCTTTAGTTGTCCGCCATCTTGGATATTTGTGGATATGCACGATACGTCACAACTGGGATCACGCGATTTTTTTTCTTACGACACAATGGTTAATATGCTCTCATAACCGCATGTACGGCAAGTATTTCGGATTTCAGCACGGACTGAGAAGATTTCAAACAATATTTGATTGTTGGTAGGTATTTAGGAGGATTTTCGACAGGCTTACCCTGTTGTGACGTCACCAAAACATTGTTAATGAGGTGAAAAATTAATCCAAGATGGCGGACAGTTTGTTGATTTAGGTGAGAATATCTCCCGAAGTAAAACAGATATGAAAATTTTGCAATAAACTTCTGTTTATTGTTTTAGAGTCTCTTTCAAATGAGACAATAAAATTTTTTGTTGCCATTTCCCTTTAAAGGCCTTTTTATCATGCACGAACTTTAAGGTGGATTTTTTCTCTTCTTTTACAGAAAGCAACATGAAGCCAAACCTAAAATAGTTAACAAGGAAGCATCGCCTAAATCACCACCTGAAGGTATAAATTACTTAGATTTGACCTAGAATGTAGAAAATAAGAAAAAAAACTGCCGTTGATGAAAGAAAACTTAAATGTGCACTAGTCAACGGGATTTGACATTTTCGCTGACGTGGCTGTGAAATCCCGTGGGCTTGTCTGGTACCCCTCCCTTGGGCAAATTAGTGCATTGATAAACAAATCTTTAAATTTGAATGAACTCGTTTTAGTTCATTTGAAGACAGAAGCAAGATTTAGCTTGATTCAAGAAGCTGCTCCCGTCGTTGACTCGGACAACGAAAACTACACGAGTTTGAATGAGAAAAGAGAAAGTTACGAACCATATTGGTCACTGCAGAAAGACGATGTTGACTTGGTAAGGAAGATGAAATAACAATTAGCTTTGTTCATACTGGATAAGACTGCAATGGCGGTCGTTCGCATGCCGTTTACTATCTTGAACAGTGGATAGATCAAATTTAGATCACACTCTCGTTTACAGTGATACAGCTGTTACAATTAAGGTTGTCTTTCCAAAAACGTGGATACTCAGGGATAGGATACCCGTGATAATCACCTTTGTGGCAAGCATTGATCTGAATAATACTGGATCGCGCATACATAATAAAATTTTGAAGTCATCGCCGCCATCTTGGTACTCCAGGTCCAGTGTTCTTTGCGGGTGTAAGAGTAATCTTTTAAGCAGCGTTTTCAATTTCCGTAAATTTCCTTAAAATAAGGAAGTTTATTTATCTATTGAAAATGCTGATTGTCCGCCATCTTGGTACTCCAAATTCGTCATTTCTGCTGGCTTCACTTGAGGCATATGTATGCGTGATCCAGTATTATTCAGATCAATGGTGGCAAGCAAATTTTGCCGCCATCATGCATAAGTCTTCTACGTGCCTTCGATGTTGTTTAAAAGAAATAATCCCGAGTCTGGTGAAAATAAGCAATAACCCATCATCCCTTACGCGCTCATAGCTTACAGTTTATGCTTTTGGAAGGAGAACCTTTATTGAAAGAATGTGCACAAACAAATCATTCTATACAATATTTTCCTTTTCAGAATGTTATTGATAATATTCTAAAGGACGCTGTTTCGATGGGTAAGAATCAAAATAGCATTAATTTTTGCCTTTTCTGCTCCGGGATATCTTTAAGGCAGTATTTGGGGGCTTTAAATTCAACTACCTCCACAAAAATGAGTACAACTACGAGATTTTTATTTTTTAATAATTCTCTCCTCCAGACCTCCACACACATATTCGCCTTCGTTTTGGATCATCTGTGTAAAAAAACAGGATATTATTAACTTTGCAGTAGCTGGTTTTCAAAATCTCGTCTAGTTGTATTCGATCTGGGACTCGTTCTCAAATCTAAAGCTCCGCCCTATATGAGGTGGTTTGAGAAGCAACATTTTTCAGATTCTGTATTTCATTCATCTCAATCATGTATCTCAATTTGTATTTTTTCTTTCTCTTGGAAATTTCGGCAGAATCAATGGATTCGTCCACTGCACCAAGATACAGTTGTCATTTGACGAAGGATGATGCAATCGTCATAGAAAGCGCAAAACCTCGCTCACCTAAAAAACCGAAGTATGAAGTGCTTGAAGCATCAGATGACGGTATCGAACCAGATTACGAGGAAGTTGATGTCGACAATGCTGCCACGTCATTCAGAGCTTTGCTAGATACCAAGCCACCTCTCCCTGAACGGGAATATCATGAACGGCAACCGCTGTCCAAAAGATATGACTCAGAATGTTAATATATAAGGACAAACTAGAGGTACCTGGAAATGTAAGATGTTATGAAGTGTCCGATAATGTTGAATGAGATGGGATAGTGGTGGAAGATACAGGACAATATTGGATGGGATTGGATGATGGTGGAAGATATAGGATAATGTTGGATGAGATTGGATGGTGGTGGAAGATGTTGGATAATGTTGGATTGTACTAAAAGGTTGGGGATGAGCGTTTATAAACGTTTTATTTCATTCTATGTTTTCAAAATGTACAATATGTAAAAAAGTCCAATACAGTATACAGTTGATGTTATAAAATGTTTACTAAAATGTGTAAAAAGTGAGATTTAAAAATCATTTCATGGCAAAGCGTTTTTGTCGGCAACACAACCTTTGTACATCTTATAGATATTGCTCTTCAGATTTCCGTGCTCGCCATTGAATCGGAACGCAGCGGCCAGGTACGGAACTCCTCGGTAGGTAAACGGTTGCAAATCGTAAGCACCCATCGTCAAGATTCCTTGGAATTTCCGAAATCGATCGGTCGTGTATTTGTAGACCATGGAATCAGTTTCAAAGTTGGTGATTTCGTCGAAGTAGTTTGCGATAGCGAGATAGAGTGTTCCGTTGACAAAGAAGTGGTGAACCTTAAAAATAAAAGCAATGCATTTACTGTCTTTCTGCGAAACTTGGGTTCAAAGATTGCAATACGAACTAAAATTGTCTCATTTGCGAGGAAAAGGAAGGAAAATAGAAAAATAGCAAAAAAAATTTTATCGGCTTATTATATTGACATTTTATATCGACTTATATTTGGTAGGTAGTTCCAGGCCTTTTACTTAAGTCAGATCAGCTGGTTTAAATGACATATGAGGTGACGCAAACTTAATTTTTAATACAGTACTACTTTCTTCCAGATGTATAAATGCAAAGCACTATGAAAAATGCTGTCTGGGGTGAAAACAAACAATTATTTTTGTGCCCCATTTTTGCTGATTATAACGACGCCTTTGTCTTTGTCAGGTTTCAAGATGACATTAATTACTAATTGATTTAATGACATTAATTATTAATGGTATTAATTATTAATCATTAATGACATTAATTATTAATGTCATGACATTAATTATTAATTATTAATGACATTAATTATTAATGACATTAATTATTAATGACATTAATTATTAATGTCATCTTGAAAGCAAACAACTCAGGTTTTACCTTTATTGCTGCAGTAGTTTCCAATTCTTGAAACAAGAGAAACGCAGTTCCATTCCAGCGAAACACATTTGTATGCGAATGCCAAGAATTCGCCGTTCTGTGACTGGCCAAAGCCAGAAAGAGCCCGTCATCGCTTTCAAATAAATCCACTCCAATGGCCGCCGAGGCTTCGACGTACTGTGCAAGAATGAAGCGCTGTCCGTCCCATTTGTACACCGCTGATTTTACGTTAAATCCTTCGCTGATCGCGTAATAATTCGCAAACACCAAGAACATTTGTCCTCCTTTGCTGTTGTAGAATTTACAATCAACGGCTCCGTGCGTTGGAATTTTCTGGAATGCCTCGAGTCTGCCCTTGTTCCATTTATAGATGATTGAAAATATCGAGACGCTCGTGTCATTTCGATAGTTTGCAACAACACAAAAACTTTCTCCGTTGATCTTGAAAAATTGCGCAGTCGATGCTCCGTGCGTTTCGATTGTCGTGTGATTTACAAACTTGGTACCATTCCACTTATAGATGACCGAGTGTAACGTATGCGAAGTACCATCAAAATGATTTGCAACGAAAAGGTACAAATCTCCACGGTCGGAGAAGTGCGTCATCGAACGGCAGCCGATCGTGGGTAGTGTTTGAAGGATTTCAAACTTTTCGGTGTTCGGGCTCATTTTGTAAACAAAAGAGTCAATGTTATAACCTTTGTTGGCAAGATGGAAGTTTGCCACAGCAAGGAAGATGGTTCCTTTTATGTTAAATATTTCCATGTTCACAGCCCCCCGGGTTTCGACCTTGTCGTGGACGTGGAATACTAGTCGCTTCTGACAGTTTTGATCATTGGTAGCCTCAGAAGATGGGATGAATACGGGGGTGGTGGGTGGTGGTTTTTGATAGGATGGCATAATATCAGGTTTTGTTAAGGCTTCAACTGGTGTTGGGATTATGTCGTACGTTGTTTGTGCGACAACTGTATCTGGAAAATATGAGAAAAATTGTCTGAGGCATTACAGATACGGATTTCTTCGCAGTTTTTTGTTACGATATGTTTAAAAATGGTCCTGAATTAATATGACGCATTGCTGCTATATGCGTCAGGTTCAGGTTCGACGTAAAGTTAATGTTTGATTTCTACTGTATCAAATTTAATGATCCTTTAGCCAATCAAATGTGTTTCATCCTTCCTATTAACTAATCAGGTTCTTTGCAGTGGTTCTAGATGTCAAATCTGAACTATGCTCTTAAAGGATGCAATATAACAATAAGAGAATGGTCGTAAATTCGAAATGTCGAATTCTGTTTATATCGTTCCAAGGTAGTAAAAAAGTGCCTATGTATTCTTAATGATAATATTACCGGTATCTAAGATATTCTTGGCTGCTAAAATTCGAAACAATTCTTGTGTTTTTTGTTTGCTGATTCCCAGTTCTTTTTTCATCTCCTCCGCCTCTTTCACCACAAATTGACATTTTGAATCGAGCTCACGAAGTCTTTTCTCCATCTCAAATACCTTCACAAAAAATCAAGAATATGTTACTAACACATTAGGGATTATATAAGTCGCCTGAATTAAATAAGTGTACGCTGGTTGAATCAAGTCTTCCATTAACTCTCACCCTATTAAGAGACCAGTTCACAGTGCAATCTCTTCCGTCTCTTCCTGGGCTACCTGGACGGCCCGGCACTCCAGGGGGGCCAGGAGCACCTACATTATTCAACAAGAAAATATTTAAACTTATACCAAGTCTATGAATTTGCGTAAGGCCTATTTTTTTACTTCCAGTATTTTTTTTTTACTTTACTTCCATTATTCATTCCTTCCAGTAAACACAGGTGATGAGAAACAAGCAAAAATATAAAGGCAAATATTTTTGTAAAAGATAGAAATTCCTTCATGAAAACACTAGTCTTTGTTGCTCTTAAAAATGTTCCTTGGTTTTTTGATACTGAAAAACGTGTTAAGCTAGCATTGCCATTGGTTAAATTATGATTCCCTACGAATATTTCTCATGGATTCCCAGGGCATGTAAGAGTTCCTGGTGTTTCCTCCTAAACTGAGAAAGTATTTGAATACATTCACCTACCATCACGACCATCTCTGGCAGCACAGTTACCCTGCAAATTTGCTCCGATCGTTTCCTAAAGCAGAAAATGGTTGCTAAAAACAGCCAACACAGCAGGAACACGGTTTGGATCAATTTGATGTAAAGTAATTGAGACTCGATATAAATAGCGGCAAGTTGATCGATAATTAACATGAGTTTATTGTCACAGCAGTCAGAGTAGTGATCCATCAACATTCTTAGCAAGATCAGCCAAATGAAATCGGCTGAATATGCCGGTGTTTCCGTAATTAATATGCGATAACTCGATTTAAACTGTATCAATTCATACGTGTCGATAACGCGTTTGTATTTGATACTTGTATTGTAACACAAAGCAGAGCTAACATTGCCTAAATTAAATTTAGCAAGATAGACTTTCGCATGGCATGCTATTGAGTGGAGGTCGTGTTTATCTCTGCATTTCTCGCACAGCAGCAAGTTTTGATTAGGGCTGGGAAAAATTTCATCCTAGATTAATTAGCCATCTCTCTATTTCTTGGTAGCATTCGTCTAATAGATTTGTTGAAGAGGAATTAATCTATAAGCAAAACCAGTATAATTACATCCAAGATTAATACATGCAGGAAGTAACATAAACTAAAACAGCTATTTATTTATTTATCTATTCGTAACCATTATTCAATGGGTTCTAGATCATGAGAGTATAAAAGTTCAAACTAACTTTGTAATACCCTCACCTCCCCCTTCTAAGAAGATGTGCTTTTGTTAATCAGTTTGTTGATTTATGAGTCGACATATCAAGGGTCGGAGGGAGAGACAGTAATAAGAATTTGTGCAAAAATGTTTTATCATCAAATGTTTCTGCTTTGGAGGTCCGATAATTAAGTGTCCCATAATCCCTGTTATAAATGCATTGTTGCAACATCATATGTGGATTTGGTTGAAATAAAGATAGCTATCAGATGAATAGATAAAAGTAATTAATTTATAGAAATTAAGAACTTGTGCGAAAATGTTTTATTATCAAATGTTTCTACTTCGGAGGTCCGATAATTAAGTGTCCCATAATCCCTCTTATAAATGCATTGTTGCAACATCATATGTGGATTTGGTTGAAAGAAAGATAGCTATCAGATGAATAGATAAAAGTAATTAATTTATAGGAATTGTCTTGACACACACCGTAACTCGATAAGACAACATTGTCTCAGTTTTAAGTACTCTTCGCTTGTTCAATATGCATGCCAAGATAATGTGAAACCACTAAGTGGTGTATGGTGATCTGATATGTTCATTTAACACGCAATTTGATACATTACATAAAACCAATTTATTCCCCATCATTTCTAAAGGATTCTCTTCTTTGATGTGGAAAGATTATAACCCATTGCCCCTCCCCTCCGCTATCTCTATTTCTCTCTTCCCTTCTTTCAATATGGATAGGCATTCTTTTACGCTTTTTCTTTAAGAAAAACAACCTCAAAGTTGCCAAAGTATGTTAAGCCAAACAGAGCCAGGAAACGCCATGTGATAAAACGTTTACTCTATAAGCAAGGAGTTACCTCGTACGTGATAGACTGCTCGGTATCAGTTAACGTAAAAGATAAGGCAAAGCAATATGCTTCTGGGGAAAAAACTAGTTTCATTAAGTTTGATTCCTCGTTCCGTCTATGCTTACGTTCATGCAAACGCTTTTTACAAATGTGTGCAAGAATGTATTAACTGGCAGTGAATGTATTGAGAACAGTAGCATTTTCAAAACTATTGGTTAAACATGCATGCATGGTTAAGTAACCAGGCGGTAAACTTCAAACGCATATACATGCACAATTCAACTCTGCTTGATATAAAAAACCTCAAATATTCGAGAACAGATTTTGTCGGGTATACGAAGCTCACAAATTGTCAGTGTTCTTCTCTTACTCCTAAATACAGACAAACTGGATAACAGATTTTCTATAGTTGGGTTAGCCACGTGTTTTTGTCCTGCTAGACTGCATTTAGAATTGTGAAATAATGAATGAAGAAAACGCAAAAGAAATAATGAGCGTGAATGGGTTTGTACATGTGAGACAAATTTCTCTTGTTTTGTATAAACTTTAACTTTTTCTTCGATTTTCTCCTTTCGCACATGTTTATGATCGAGTCTTTTTAGATTTGCAAATGGATTGTTGCTGATACACTCGTGTTGTGGCCATATTTAGGACGAGATTCTATGAACTGATTGACAAAATCGTGCATCGTATAGTTATGTTGCAAAAAAGCTAATGGAGAAATTCTCTCAGGCGCTTATCAACACCGTTTTTGCTGAAATTACCAGTAAAAGAAGACATAGCCGGACTACCAGTTTAAATGGCGCCTACATGAAATAAATTATCCTGCGATTAAAACCCGCAAGAATGTAACCAATACCTTTTGTGTGAAGACCACATTGAACAGCAAGAAATGAAAAACAAAGAAAAGCGTGATTTTATTTGAAATTCGTGCCATTTCGTCCAGTTCTCTTCTTGTTCCTTATCTTTCCTGAAAGATATTTCCTGCAGGGTGCAATGACAATATTTCTCTTGAGCATGTATACGCGAAACTAATCAAACTTTCTAGTCAAGCAGCGTTTAAGAGACAACCAGAACCACACGATTATTTATGTGTTATCCCGTTGGCATATGACTTAGTTAACTGCCAATTATCACAGTGGGATACTGACAAATGGAAAGATTACTTGCACTTAGGAAAAGCATATCACGATGACTTATACGTCAGCGAAAAAAAAAGCATGCAGACAGAGTGTACCTGCGATTTAAGCTAAATAACTTACTTACTTACAGTAGTATACATGTTCGATGTGATGAAAGCAGCCTGACAATTTGGTCATGTTATGCAACTTTTAACCAAATCATTTTCTTCATCTTCATTCTATCGCTATAAACACAGCAATATTTGCATGAGATGACCAAATTGTCAGGCTGACTACCCTACTGGATATTCGGAGCATGTATTTAAGGTATGCACACATTCCTTAAAAGGAAAAGCATGATGTCACCCATTTTACAATTTCTCCATACACAATTACACGCTTTACATTGTCTTGCGTATATTACACCTACAACGTGTTGATTTTAGAGAGGCCTAGAGGGATGGAAACCGGTGTGCCCGGAGAAAAATCCTCGAAGCACAGGGAAGTCAGCTCCAGGAACTCACCTGGCATGAAATACCACAGACCTGGGGTATAGACGCACATATATGAACAGTTTAATGGTAGTAGTGCCACATCTGGAAGCATTCATTGAAACGTCGATGCCTCGCGCACAATAGGAGCACAATGGAATTAGGACAATGAGGACAATAGCCAGTTGAAGCAAGGGGTTGACTTATAAGGCCAAGTTTAAATGAGCGCGAAACAGATGGCTTGAGCGTTTCGTGAATGCCTATCGACTGCATATAGAATGTATCCTATAATATTCCTACTCTAAGGTATGGGATCTAATGTACACGTGTGAGGGGGAGTGGGGAGAACATACAATCGGGTTCAGGTTATTGTACACAGCATGCAGCCCTGTCATGTTATTGTTATTGTTATACAGGTAAATATACAGGATGTATAAAAAAAGTTGACTCTTTGCAATTCAAACTAGCCATCAATCTGTTGTATTCATTTGACAACAGACAATTCTAAATGTTTCCAATTCCAATTGGCCAATAAGCGTGTACAATGTTCCCCTCTCCTCAAAACGCTACCCTTTGTAAACACAAGGTTACTCTTTCACCATTGAAATTCGTCTATGTTTCGTCTTTAGAAACTGATTGACCCGTTATACATGGTACCATTTATGGTAGCCATAAGGCTAAAATGATAGAATGCAAAAGAGTCTAATAAGAGCTCTATTTTATAGTGAAATTGAACCCGATATACAAGGTAATGATTAATGAAGGTATCATAATGCCAAACGGAAAAATTAGGTCGCCATAGACTACATTGTAACACATAACCAAGCCCATCTCTTATCCAATTACATACTCGCTCTCGATTTCTATGCGGTGATAGTTGATAGAAATCTCGAGCTCGTAATCTAACTGTTTTAGTAGAATCAAAGGTCAAACATGGAATATTCAACAAAAAATTTGATTTTTAAAGCAATTTTTTTAACAGAAATCTCTATAGGAAGATGATTGTTTCGCTACTTGGTATCTATCGAGGAATAGATAGCGAGTAGAGTAACCAATCAAATTACAGCATTTGCAATAGTATACCAGTATGATTCTACTAATATAATATATAAATTATATATAATGTAATATGGATAAAATATAGATAGATTACAAAAGAAAGATACCAGGCCCTTGCTCGGTCCAACTCAATATGGCGGCCAACGGAATGTGCGAAAGTGTAGTTTTCAGTGACTGATAATAAATAGGCCATTTCCTTGCCGTTTACTGTTTGATTATCAGGTAAATGTAAAAATTATGTAATATATAATCTTATGTATTTAAAATTTAACGTTATTATGATGTTTATTCCATTATTTTTTCATAATAGTTCTTCTTTTATAAACAGCATGAGCAGATAGACTTTAATAAAATGCTATTAGGTTAATAGGGTTTTCTTTTTGTCTTAGTTTAGTATGGTGGTAGCTTTTTTGATATAATGGATTTCCTTCAAGCTGAAATTGAACGTAAAGCAAAACAGCTAAAGCAAAATGAAGTTACTGCTGTACGTAATGAAGCCATAGTGCATTCCAAGATTTTTAGCCGCCACAGACCACAGCGACATCAGTAGAGACTACAAAGAGAGGCAGGTTCAGTCATAAAAGCGTAAGGTCACAGAGCATACAGAGGTTCAACTTAGCCAGTGTGCTTAGCAGTGTGTGTAGCCTTCTCCCCCCAGGCCACTTTTAATATCCATGATGACTATTTTCAGGGGGGAGAATGCCTCTTTATGGCACTGGCTAAGCAAGAGGTATGCATAATTAATGAGAAGTTGAACCTCTGTATGCTCTGTGGTAAGGTGATATTAAAGATGGGCTACTAATACCAGGGAAACACCTCTGTTTAGGGCACTGGCTTGGAACGTGGTGCCCATGATGAATCATCACACAAGCACCTTACACTTTTTTGACTGAACCTGCCTCTTTTTGTAGTCTTACTCTTGGACAGTGACCAATGGCCTAGCCTGTGCTCCAGAGTCCAGTACACTCTCTCACAGTGAGTGCGGATTAGTGGACTCACTGGACAGGCTAGCAACGACCATGGGCCATGGAAACATAATATAATAAGTCAATGAGAACAGGACAACACAATAGTTATTATTTTTAAAACAATTAACTCATCGAGGAAAAAGTTCATGGTCTCACTACACGGCACTGCACTTATGATTAATCAGCTATGAGGCCATGAAAAGGTTACCCTCAAAAATGGAAATAATTTTTCACCACCCTTGCTATTGCCAAAATCCTGTGAACCTCCGCCAAATATCAGTTGGCGGGAGTTTCCTCAAACAGCTCCACGCCACAGTGGCGGTAGGCCTCTTGAATGCTGTCTGGTATTGAAGTACTTTAAATGGATTGATGTTTGCCATAACTTGTGATCTCTAAAGTCTAGTTTAAATGTTTTAAAAGGATAAGAAATATTTTCGTCGTGGGGATTTGGAAAGACAGAAGGCAGAAGAGTACAGAAAAAAGCAAGAAGTATGTCCAGCTCTTGCTCGTTTAAAATATTCTGTTTGGATCAATTGAATATATTGCCCCCCTATGGATCGGGTGCTGTGTATTTTAAAAAAATGTCATTTTAATTTATGCCCCCCCCCCACAAAAGCACGAATCATGTTGAAATTTTTACCCCATATAACACAATATCAATTCGAATGTCATCAAATACAAGTACATGTAATTAAAAAAAATAGTTGAAAATAGAGTAAGTTCGTATGATTCTTTGACATACAGTAGGGGTGGTGTACATTTAAATGCGAAATTTTGTTATTGAAATGTATGCAGGGGGGCAATAGATTATATTGATCCTTTTGTTTATTAAGTTTTGTTATTCTTATATGAAGCAGATATTTTGATATGCTTGTCATTTTGTGTTTGAAATGGTTCTCATAGTTTTACAAGATAATTACCTGAACTGGCCTCAAGTACCAAATTTCTGTCCCCTTTTACAGTCGATTTCAGCTAACTTTTCACTGAAATATTCTGAACTTCGTTTGAAAGTTCAAAAGCTCATTTCAGAATTTGGCCCCTGTGAAAGGCTATGATTGTCCCCTGAACTCAAAAAGCCTATCAAATGCTTAGTTTACAAACAAGTTTGCAAATCTTGAAATAAACTTTTGAACTTCCCCACAAGTGTCCGAACTTCGCAACAAAGTTTGGAATGTTACAATGAAAAATTAGCTGAAATTGACTGTAAACTAGACATTATCTCTGACAGAAGAGCACACAGTATTTTGCCCTAAACTTTTGCTTATTTCACAATTAATTATAGGAGAAAGTAAATACCAAGTTTGGAAAACATGTATGTACAGTATTGTAGATTTTTCTGCTGTTGGTAATTGTCAGTAAGAGTTGCTTTACCATGAGGATGGATATCTAGATTATCTGTAAATGTAGGTATTAAATGTCTTTTCCTGTTGACTTCTTTTCCAAAGGGTCTTGATGAAGGTGAGGGAAAATCTTCAGACCTTTTTGCAAAGAAAAGAAAGAACAGTGAAGATGAAGCAGCGGCTTTGAATCTATTGCCAAAAGATGAGGTACAATTATACCAAGTTCATTCCACATGAGAAGTATGAAAATGTTAAGTTTTTAATGCTACCAAAGGTTGTCCGTCGTCTTCGAGAAAGAGGTGAGCCAATTCGATTGTTTGGTGAATCAGATCAAGAGGCTGCAAAACGATTAAAGTGAGTTCCTTGTTCCCACTATGTGTCTGGTGTATTTTGCTTCCTTCTTCTTTGAAGTAATTAGTGGTAAATTTAATATATTTATAATTGAATTAACCATCTAGACTGCTAGAGATGTTGGCACCTGACATCAATAAAGGATTGAGAAATGACTTTCGTGAAGCAATGGAACAAGTTGATCAAGACTATCTGGATGACATGCTGCAACAACAACAGGTGAACTAAAAAAATCTCTAACACAGTAAGCCAATGTCTTCAATACAATTACCGGTATAGTAATTCCGTAGATGATTATTTTAATCCAAGTAGAAAACTAATAAACTTCGTTTCTCAAGGGTACTGGCAGTGAAGATGCAGATCAAGAGACTAACATTAAAGTTAAAAATGATGGAACAACATTTGAGACTATTCAGGTGTGGTATATTTACATTGCATGCTGTACCGGTATGTTTTTATGTTATAATTTTATAAATAATAATTATCTCCCAGGGTTGTTTGTACATTGTCAATGTTTGAATATGTTACAATTGATCACGTCTAGGAAATGGCAGAAAAGTTTGCAAAAGGAGATAAGAATTTTGACCAAGAAGTTATATATAAGTTCTTGAAGTTTTTGATGGACATCTGGGCAACAGACTTGAATGAACGACCTCAGGAAGTGAAGAGGAGCATTGAGGTAATTGTTTGTAGGTGAAGTGTGATATGCATGCTTGCACACAACAGACCCAGTGCCACTCTCTTAATTAAACCTTTGTTAAGGCTGGAAGGAATTTTTATTTGCTTTACATTAAGGGTAAAATGGCAATGGCAACTCATCGACAGACGGAGCGCTACCTGAAACCTTTGCTTCGCAAGCTTAAAGCCAAGGTAAAAAGCTGGACAACTAATCTTGTAGATTGTATCTTGAAGAATATGTGATTTGTAGAATATGTTGTAAGCTTACTTACCACACTTTATGAGTGACTTTATACTTTTTTAGGGCACGCCATCAGATATTCTGGATTTTTTAATTGAAATTGTTGGTGCTTTACTGGAACGAGAATATGTCAAAGTTGGTTACTTCATTGTATCTCTTAAAGCTCATAAAAATAAATCTAAACTTTATGAACTGTTAACAATCCCATTTTCTGTAGGCAAATGATTCATACCTTCAGATGGCCATTGGTAATGCACCATGGCCGATTGGTGTGACTATGGTTGGTATTCACGCTCGAACTGGGAGAGAAAAGATCTTTGCTCAGCATGTTGCACGTATCCTTTTTTAATTCCTCACTGTATTGGACCAGAAGAGTTCAGTAAAAGTTTAGTTGTGAGAGGTGTTATTAGAAGATACATAGTAATTGATGCAGGGGTTACAGTAATTGTACAGTAACGGGAGATTTTTGTGTTCAAACATGTTACTCAGATAAAATTGCCGAGTAACAACATAAAAAGTTCTAATCTAAAGGAAAGGGGTTGCATTTTTATTCCTTAACGTTTGTTCAGATGTGCTTAATGATGAAACTCAAAGAAAATACATCCAGGTATTGTATAACCCTAACACAAAAAATTTACAGGTCATTTTTCATACATGCCAGTTCTAATATATCTTCTTGTTTTTCTTTCTCCTTGTTAAGGCTTTAAAAAGATTGATGACATTCTGTCAGAAGAAATTTGAAGCTGATCCATCAAAAAGTGTAGAGTACCATGCAGTGTAATATAATGCGTTTAGAATTATTTCATTTCATAGAAATACCCAACTGCACAACAGAATTCCAACTACAGGCTCTGCTATGATTATCAAAAGGCAAAATGTTATCTGTTAATAAGCATAAATTCTTCAACAACACTGAGGTTTAAAAAACATTCATTGAACACTCAAAATACCTACTGTACAGCTGATAATTTATACTTTTGGAGTCCATTGTATGAAAGGTGAAGTGAGAGTAATTTTTTATCTTTCGTTGGTTCAATATTTCTGGTGTCATTGCTTTTTGAACCTTCCTGTGGCAGTCGACAGAGTCACAATCTGGTAGATAGCACTATTAACCTTTCGTACAATCGACCCCAGTCTCCTGACTTAGGTGTAAATTACAAAATCAATCTACAAAATTAATGATATGTAACTTTAACCTCACTAACAACCATGAGGTGATCAGATGGGTACATTTCTTCTGGTATACGATCTAATGCCAGTGCTATCATGTCCGACAATCCAACTTTTACCAATGAATAAATTATGACAAAACCAACTAATAAAATGAGAGTAAAATGTGCACATTCAAACCATCTTGGGCACAAGATAAGTTTTCTTAGCATTCTATTGCGAGTATGTTTCTTATAAACACAGAATGCTAAGTATATAATACCAATTATGTATATTATTATAAAGTAATAGAGAAACATTAGAATATTATAATGTGCTGCGGTACATTCTGTACAATTAGGAAGGTCACAATTTAGAGTGTTTCCGCCACCAATGCATACACCACAACGACACGAACCATGGGGTCCACAGTCGATATGACAAGTATAGTTTAATCTCTGTCCATTCAATTGCCTTTTTGACATACGAGTTATAGTTTTGAAGCGATTACTGTAGCTTTGAAAGCTGTAATGATCCTTGTAGCTCTGGCCATGACCAAAAAGTGTAGTTTTAACAGGGTCTAAGCCAACACGAGACACCAGAATTCTGTCAGGCCTGTTAATGAGTCCAGGTGAGGGCTGTTAAAATGAGAAGAATAAATTGTTTATTACTTTATTCTCACAGAACACAAAAATTTGTATTGGATCATTGAGTAGCATGCTATTGAGACCCTAACTAAAGTTGAAATTCAAATGAGCTACTATATGCTACTGTCTTCAGCATACCTGCCATACCAGCTGGATGTATTATCAACTTACCATATTACTGAATGTTAATCCACCTTTTGCATCCAAGTTTGTTGTGGGCCATGAATCATCAAAACCATATCCTTGATCAGCACCAACTGGTTCAAATCCTACATGCTTAGGACATCCCTTTGGCAGAAAAAATCCATTCAAAACAGCACTGACTGGCCACTCATAATCTGGGTATGTATTGAAATCACCTACAATGACAGTCCTATCTGCTCCAGCTGATGAAACGAAATTAATTACTCTCATGGCATTTTGACACTGAAGTTTTCTATTTGTCGAGAAATGTGTTACCATAAAAAAGATCTCGTGATGTTCATATTCAATCTGGATGTGCAGCAGTGCCCTGGGGCTTTCGTCCAAACGATCTGCTTTTGATAATGGTATATGGTGAGACATAATGATTGAATACTTGCTTAGTATTCCTAATCCTTCCTGTTCCCATCCCTTGATGGAATTGTAGCCAAACTTGTTTTTATCGACAGCTCTAGTTGGTTGGAAAACGTGGTGTTTATAGTCTGGTAAAAGGCTTCGCAACTGTTTTAGCTGGTTTCTCTTGCCATTGGCATCGGCTCGGACTTCTTGAAAACCAATGATGTCAGGATTTGCTTGACGAATCTAACGGAAAAACATGTATGATGGTTTTTAGTTGTCACATGATGAAACTTGGGTATAATCAGCTGAATAGTACTATGCAAAGAAATAAGTTGGGAAAGCTAATATTTAACTTTAACCAACCATGTAATTTTAATAATCAACTTCTATTATTCTGTCAACCGGATGTATCAATTTCTAATTATAAATTGGAAAATGTTACTAATTTGTTTGACAATTGACCTCAGTTTGACCTAAATAAAAACAACTTCATTTTATAGTAAGGCGCTAGAAGAACATATCAGAGAACAGTTCATTACCATATCAGCAATATAATGTTTTCTCGTCTCCCACTGAAACATGACATTCCACAGGTTATAAGATGCAACCACTAAATTCTTGGCAGATACGCCATTATTTAGAGTCTTAAGAAGGCCGACAACCCAAAGTAACCAGACTTGTGCTAATTTCATAGTATCTTTGTAACTTTCAAAAAAATTTAGACAACATTTTGGAGAAGAATGAGCACTTTTATAATCTTCTGTTAATCTTTGTTTATAATTACTTAAACGTGGCTATTTACATACAATATTAATGACGACGCTGTTTTCCATCGCTCAAAAGACGCTGCTGCTAAATTTCTAGGAATAAATAACCTTTACGCAAAGAACTTTAGGCTTTTATTCTGTAGAATTTCTCTGTTTAATTCAGAAATGCGTAGAACGCAATATTTCTGGTGAATTCTCGTCTTTTTCTTTGACTAGAGTCATATAATGTACTTTTTGACTTAAATTTCGCGCCATTTTTTCGCGGATGGAATGTTGTTTTTGAAAATTTTGAAAAATATAAAGATGAAAATGGCTGTTTGCATCGAAAATGAATTTGCTCAATTTTCTAGGTTGGTTCACGGTGTTTTGAGTAAATATTCGGGAAATGCTTTAACTGCAAAAACAGTTGAAGGTCTTTTGAGCACAGAAAATGAAAAAAACTTCTCAGAAACGACGGAAAATGTGCAAATTCCCCCATGTAAAGTTATTTCCGGTAACGGATATCCAGGTTACCCACTGTATGGAAAAGTTTCAAGGACTCTTTACGATTGGATGAAAAATGAAAAGTGTCGTAGAATGAATCCTGAACTGCTTCAGGAATGCAGAAATGAAGTAGAGACACAAATGCTCCATGCTTGTGTGGATAAAAAGCTAAAGGATTACTTGCAAACTAATGAAATCTGTGCAAGAGAAGGGTTAGTACTGGAAATCTTAGAGAACCTTAAACTGAGAGGCATTTTGGATTTGCTTGGCATGAAACGGACAGTTGGAAGTGTTGATATGTTGCCGCCGTCTTTAACTACGTTGTTGGAATCGTTCAAAAGAAAACACAAGCCAAATGCACAGCTGTCCTGTGGTGCTAGAGCATTATCAAAGCACTGCCATCGTGATTTCACAAGCCATTGGTGGGGCATATCAACTGGGAGTGAAAGTAATAAAAATGAACATGCTAATGGAGTGTTGGATAAGATTCTGGCAGATGCAGTGTGGATTAATATCCATCTACTGCCTCATGACGTCAAAGTTCTTGAAGTTCGAAATCAGTTGGGCTATGGGGCACGATGGTCTTGTGATGGCAAGATCTTCCGGGGATTTTTGGAACCACAAATGACTGACGGACATGATGTTGGCTGGAGACACTAAATACAAAAAAATAACTATGCTGTTTTCTCTCTGTATCTGTATGATCGAAAGATGTCTGATTGGGCATTGGTTGCATAAAAATCTGAGAAATTTAACATTTTTCATGTACATGTGTTGCAAGTGGTCTCAACTTGGGCCGTTTTCTTGGACAAACATGATTACAAAACAGTAAAAAAAAATTATTTTACAATTTCCAGTAAATAATTAAAAAAAAATAGTCAAAGTGAATGGAAATTTGACTTTTTATCACCCTTCTAGGGGTAGGGTTGGGACGTTTTGTCCGATGACGTTCCAAATCTTTAACTAGCATGCCTTGCGAGCTTATTTCTCTCTTTTCTAAAATCCTCGTGTAACAATGAAAGCGAGCGGTCAGGTAATAAAATTAGCCATTTTCCTGAGATGTTGCGAGTTTTTTTTAGTTTTTCTATCTAAAATATGAAAATCAAGGCGTTTTTAGGTCAGTTAGAGCTTTCTTTAGCTCGAAATACAACATATTTTTAGAGGTGTTTGGCAAACATTTCAAACCAACTTTCAAACATGGCGGCTGTTTATCGTCTAAAATGACTGTATACGTTTGTGATGGCGCACAGGAAATTGTTTTCAACAGTGCTGCCCAACCGTAGAAGTTTGTTCAGCGATTACAAGATTTGATAGACTGTGTTTCTGAGTAATAATTGTAATAAAAGTCTAAAGTGCTAGTATGTGAATTTGTATTTTCCCATATCTTGACTATAAATGAGCATGACTACATGATAGGATTTGTTATATGCGATTCCTACTCTGGTGTATGTGATCAAATAAAGAAACATGTGAATACATCAGTTTTTAGCGAGCAGAGAGTTGGTAAAATCTGACATTAGTACTTGTTCTCATACACCAGGATGCTTCTCATATATATGGCAGATTGTACCATGTATGGGTTCGTAAACTGCCATCAACCTGACGTTGGTGAAGCTCTCTGCTGCTGACAGCAGTAAACTTTAGGGCGATTGCTGTAGAAATAGAGCTTCTGTACAAATAAGTATTATTGAAGTCAATTATGAAGGTAGCCAGAGCGATGTTATCTGCAGTGTACTGAGTGTAGGCATTTTGACATGATATAACTTTTAGATCAACTTAATCAAGACACTAGACTGATGTGTAAATATCAACAATGATGTGTTTTAAATTGATTAATGAAAATTAAACTTCTGCAGTTGAAACAGTACAAAGTCATTGGGCGTCATCTCCCAACGGCCAAGCTGCCGAATCCGCCATTGTATCGTATGAACATCTTTGCACCCGATGAGGTCACGGCTAAGTCCCGATTCTGGTACTTCATGGCTAAGTTAAAGAAAGTTAAGAAAAGTAATGGAGAAGTTGTCTCTATCAGTGAGGTAATGCTCAAATATTGTTTTGACTGTTATTGTAGCATGAGTTGGAAGAAGTACAGTTGGGTAATAATCTTTCCAAGTATCCCCTAAATTCCATCCTTAATATGTATTTTGTCACTTGTGTAGCAATTTGACAAGACTCCGTTGAAGATCAAGAATTTTGGTGTATGGCTGAGGTATGATTCACGTAGTGGGTCACATAACATGTATCGTGAATATCGTGCGATGACTATCTCAGAAGCTGTAACATCATGTTGTAAGTTTTGTTATATGTTTTGTTCTTTGAGAAAGGTCATTTGCATGCAGCATAAATACCGAGAAACGTTAGTGGCAGATAAAATGGACATCTCATTCCTTAACCAGATCTTTGCATCTTAGTGGGAAAGGGTATAAGATGTTTTCTAAGTCTTCTGTGACCACATGGCAACCCTTGTCTCTCTAAATATATGTGGAAGGCAATTGGCATTGTTTTCTTCCCTCGCTCATTGAAATGCAATTTGACTGAATCTTATAGATCGTGATATGGCAGCCAGACATCGTGCCAGAGCAACGGTGATACAAATCTTGAAGGTGGAAGTCATTCCAGCCTCAAAATGTCGTCGACCTCACATGAAACAGCTCTTTGTAAGTAGAGATTTACTAAGGTGCTTCTCATTTGCATTTTTTATCCAATTGAGAAGCTACCACCAAAGTAACCAAATGCCCCACAAGAATATCAGATTAACTTTAGGATTAATTTTAACCTTATACTTGTTAAGCTTTGTGGAAACACCACGTAAATTTAGTATTGCAATACTAAATTTACGTGGTGTTTCCACAAAGCTTAACGAGTATATTGTATTCACCATGCAAACGTACAAGAAACTTAATTTTAACCTTGTTTTAATTAAACAATCTTTTCTTTTAGAACTCAAAGATTCGTTTCCCTCTGCCGCACAGGGTGATGAAAACGCAATTCAAATCAAAATTTGTTGCCAAAAGACCAAACACATTCTACTAAATTGTAAAGTAGAGATGAAATAAATTTCTTAAAATGATGTTATTTTGTACTTGATTTGATATGGGAAGCTAGGAACAAAACAATAGTGCCCCAATGCTGTGCACAAGCTAATGAAAAAGCGTTGGTTAAACAGTATCCTTGCTGCATGTATAACAGGCTATTATCGTCGATTTCAGCTAACTTTTCACCGGAAGTTCGTTGCGAAGTCCAAAATTTCGTTTCAGAATTCACAAGCCGGTTTGTAAACTAGGCATTTGATTGGCTTCTTTGAGTTCAGGGGCCAATCACAGCCTTTGTTTATAAACCCGCTCGCAAATTCTGAAATGAACTTTGGAACTTTGCAACGAACATACGAACTTCGCAACGAAATTCGGAATATTACATTGAAGAGTGACCTGAAATCGACGATAAGGAAGTACATTGTTCCGGAATTGGGTGGGAGTTTTTCTTAGAATTTACCTTCTAAAATAATTTCTAGGAAACTGTGTGTTTTGTGTTCGCAAAAATAAAAAAAATTCACGAACTATTCCTTATTCGCCAGGTAAGACAATGCATATTTCTCTACATTATTACGCTTCTCTAATGGCATGTCAGGATTGATATAAACGCAATAAATCATACCGTGGAATTTGTAAATATTTTCAGTTTGTAATCTTCCTCTTGGAAACTGGGGACAAGTTCGCGTTGGCGTCCAGAGACAGTCCAACATTTGGTTATATCGTTATGTTACGCGCACGAAATGTATATATATATATACGTCATTTATAATATAGATCAATGACGTCATTTATACAGCATGTATGCCATATGTGTTATAGACGTATTGGTGTTATAGATGTTGTGGCGTTATGGGTGTTATTGGTGTTATGGGCGTTATGGTGTTATGGACGTTATTGGTGTTATGGCGTTATTGGTGTTATAGACGTTATGGCGTTACAGACGTGTTATGGCGTTATTGGTGTTATAGACGTTATTGGTGTCATAGACGTTATTGATGTTATAGACGTTATGGCGTTATTGGTGTTATATAGACTTTATTGGTGTTATAGACGTTATTGGTGTTATAGACGTTACTGGTGTTATAGACGTTATTGGTGTTATAGACGTTATTGGTGTTACAGACGTTATGGCGTTATTGGTTTTATAGACGTTATTGGTGTTATGGACGTTATTGGTGTTATAGACGTTATGGCGTTACAGACGTTATAGCGTTATTGGTGTTATGGACGTTATTGGTGTTATAGACGTTATGGCGTTACAGACGTTATAGCGTTATTGGTGTTATGGGCGTTATTGGTGTTATAGACGTTATTGGTGTTATGGACGTTATGGCGTTATTGGTGTTATGGACGTTATTGGTGTTATGGACGTTATGGCGTTATTGGTGTTATGGACGTTGTTGGTGTTATAGACGTTATGGCGTTACAGACGTTATGGCGTTATTAGTGTTATAGACGTATGGCGTTGTAGACGTTATTGGTGTTATAAACGTTATGGCGTTATTGGTGTTATGGACGTTATTGGTGTTATAGACGTTATGGCGTTATAGACGTTATTGATGTTATAGTTATATTGGTGTTAGAGCTAGATGCGGCAAAGAACGCCGACGCCTTTGCCGAATTGGTCCAGTGTTTGGACGACCGAAGCCTGTCTCTGATTATTCGAGAAGCGAAAGATAAGGGGCGAAAAGCGTTGAAAGTACTTCGACAGCATTAATGCAGGTAAAAAGGAGCGTGATTGCGCTTTACAGTCCAGGGGCGGCGGAAGATGTTTCATATTGGGGGGGCTAATTGCTAAACATTGTAGCACCGGGGGGGGGGTGAATGCCGACAGAAATCCACAAGAAAATATGACACGTCCCCCCCCCTCTGCTGTTTTTAATAAACATATAAATTATAATAAAGTAATGAAATTTGAAGCACAAAAGTCATTGACATAGATAATTAACTAAAAAGAAGAATCATATGGCTCAAATTTATATTTACAAAGCGATTTATAGAACTAATACAAATTAGAAGATGTCAGTTAGGAACAAGATTTAAAAGTTGCCAAAGAAATCTTTGCGTCGACTGTTCGCTCCGGTAAAATCTCTTGCAATGCTAAAGAGATCGAGGTCATCCGTTCTTTGCTTATGTGTGTGAAGTAGTATGACATGGTTAAGCCTCTTCTGTGTCATAGTTGAGCGCAAATAATTTTTTAACCGTCGAAGTGAAGAGAAAGTTCTTTCTGCTGTTGCTGATGTCACTGGAATAGTTAGATACATTCGGAGAAGGCGATCCACTTCACTTAACATGTTTTTTGCAAACTTGCAAGTGTTCATCACGTCGCATAAAGTGTTAATTGATGTTACTTTCTTTATTTCCATTTGGTGTAGCTCGTTAGCTGTGTTAAGCAGGTCTGGAGGCATTGTTAGCTGCACTACGAGGCGATCAACTTTAAAATCCGTTTCGTACTTCTTTAGGAATTCTTCCGAAAACTGCACTTTTTCACCATTGCACGAACCCACTAGGACATCCTCGATCTCTTGGAGAATTTTAAACGAATTCTGGTCGAACCTCCGCTCCAGCTCAGTTGCGAGTAGATCCAATACTTCGAAGTACTGTTTGCGGTAGTACTCTTCTGGCGTGGCAAAACGATGACTGGGTGCACGAGCATCGACTCTTCGTGGGACCTGTCTTTGCCTCGGTAGCTTTGGAGGTTGCGTAAGATCTTCCGCTTCTTTAATGCTGTCACGATAGAAAGCTGTGAAGAGTTCTTCAGATCTTTGCCTCTTCAGAAAATACCCAGCTTTAATAGCTGCAGAGCGCGCTTCTTGTGCGTTGATATCGCTATTCTGCAACGTTCTTGACAATTGCTCCATTGCACTGAACACCAGAAAAGAAAGTTTCAGACCAAAGAATGTCTGAAAATTGTCCATCAGAGCCAATAAGCCAGCTGCTTTTCTCGACGGTTCATCGTTCGCTTCTTCTCCAATCTTCTCCAGCTCAGCGCAAACCACCTCATAGTTCTTGATTATAGAATCAAGTGCATCTGTACGAACAGTCCATCTTGTTGGACAGAGAGGTTTTATACCTGGGGAATCAACACCGATCTCCTTTTTCAAATTTTGAAAAAGGGCCAATCTCTTTGGCGAGGCACGAATTAGGCTTGCCAACTCAGTTGCAAGACTTAGAGCATCTCTTACACAACGACAATTTTTACTGCAGTCCTGCAGGCAAAGGTTTAAGGAATGCCCCAAGCAATGCACGTACATAGCCTTTGGCTCTTCGTTGGTGATTCGCGTTGATACTCCAGAAAGGTGACCGGCCATGTTAGATGCACCGTCGTATGCTTGTCCACGACACTGAGATAGTTGGAGGTTACATCGTAATAGGACGTCTTTGAGGGTCGATGTCAGTGTTGCAGCATCTGTCATTTCAACTTCCACTAAGCCAACCATATCTTTATTAATACCATAATTCTTATCAACCCATCGCAAGGACACCCCAAGTTGCTCGGAACCACTGACATCTCTCGTTTCGTCAGCTATAAGAGCAAACCACTCTGCTTCATGGACATCCTGAAGAAGTTTTTTCAGTTGTTGATGCGCCATTAACTGGATTAATTCGTTTATGATATCATGGGATTTGTATGAACTATGGCTAAACCACTCTTTCAGGACTGGGTCGTCTTCAGCACAGCACTTCAAGAGCTGCCAGAGGTTACCTTCTTCTTCTTTATGGCCTCTTAATCCCATTCCCTGTCGTACCAAGTATCTCAAGAATGATAGCTGCTTAAGGAACCCCTTCCTACGTGTCAGCTGTTCTCCCGCAACTTGCATATTTATTTGTGCTGATACACTTGGACGTTGAACAGCTTCATATTTCATCACTGCCTCGCGATGACTTTGGCTTTTCTCATGTTCTCCAAACTTTTGCTTAGCTTTTTTCCAGTTGTCAAATCCTCTTGTGGTAAATGCATCTTCACTTTTCTTGCTAAAACCTAGCAAGTTTCTAGAGGCAGTATAACGGCAATAGAAGCAAAACACTTTGTTTTGTGATGTACAGAATGTCAGCCAAGTATGGTCAACAAACCATTCCCTGCGAAAGGCACGGCTTTGAGAACTATATACTTTCATTGTCGCCTTCGAATAATCCATGTTTGGTTGATATGGCTCACTTAGTTCTGAACCACAGCACCCCCCAATGCATAGCGGTGGTCGTCTTTGGTTATCTGAATCGAGATGACTAGAAACTGGACTCTCTGAAGAAACTTCCACAAACCTGTATGGACGTATCATTGTATTATAAAACGTGTATTATAATAACTTTAGCGAGCATTGTGACGTATTTTGCGGGCTGGAATAAACAAATCAGAGGGCTAAAATATATTTTAGCCCGCTGACGTAATAGCCAATGTTTAAATAGTCGGAAGCCATTTAAGTGTAGTTGTTTTTTTGAAAAACAAAGCTAAAGTTAAACGTTAAAAGGGCTTTAAAGTTCTTTGTGGCTTTAAAGTGATGTTCTTGGGCATAAATATGTTTTTGGCCCTCCTCAGAGCTCATTTTAACCCTCGCTACGCCCGGGCTAAAATGATTCTGAGTCGGGCCAAAAACATATTTATGCCCGCGAACGTCAACTCTATTGTTATATCATTGTTATTGATAATATCAAATTAATTGAAATATTGTATTAGCACGAGTGTACTCTTTGTTATGTGGACGGAGTGCAAAGCGTGCAAATAATGCGTAAAAGGCAAGCACGAGCCTACATCAGACATGGCGTATACCGCAATTTTTCATAATTTAATCACTGAAAATATGAAATAAAGCTATACTGGTAAATACCTGGGTTAACACGTATTTATGAATTTTATGGGATACACTTATTTGAAATATTTTATTCCTCGTTCATTTATTAGATATGTCCACAAGAAAGTTCATTGTTTTGGAAGTTAAAATTATCGATATCGCTTTCGCACTATTATCGATCGTAATTGAATAATGTATGATTATTACCTTGACTCCCGTGTCTCCTCTGTCTCACGACTCTCAGTAATACCTTCTGAATTTGACAAAACTTCAGAACAAATTTGTCTGGAATCAGATTCTTGAACTTTTTGCCGTTTTGGTGCTTCACAAGTAAAGAATTTGTCTAGCTTGGATTGCTCCATAATTCCAGACTACAATTGCAACTACACAAATCAAATTACATATCGGCCTTTTTAAGAGCCCGCGGAGGAGGCAGCATTGCGTGCAACGTGTGAAAGACTATGAGAATTTTGACAACAACTGTCAAAAATTGAACAGATAAAATCGTAAAAGGAAATTGTATCAGATTAATAATCAGAGAGTGGGCGAGTAACTTGATCAGTCTAAGTGAAACCCGTGAGTTAACCGTCACGCGAAAAAGGAAGATTCAGAAGGATAAACATAGCAGTAGCACTGTAATTCTATAAAATCTTGTCTCTTAATACATAAACACAATAATACTGAATTATTGATTATGATTACTGATAGTGCGCGGTATTGCAGCGCAACGGTGGTTTTTTGGAGACGAATGTTCAAAGAAATTAATAATTGGGAATACCATTAACCATAATATCTTAAATCAGGAAAAGTTTTTACTTGATTTGTGCCATTGTGGGGGGCTTGGTTCACAAATGGTTATTTTCTATTTTCCATCCATTTTTTCGGCTTGTGATTAGCCTGCGAAGTTGCAAACTATCTCGTTTTTTCAACCTTTGGTGTGAAAATATTGCGGGGGCTAAGCCCCCCCATCTGAAATATTGGGGGGGCTATAGCCCCCCTAGCCCCCCTGTTCCGCCGCCCTTGCTTTACACCGAATTGACGTTGCTGCGAAAAGGCGAAAACGAGACCACAACAGGCTATATTATAAGAGCTGAAACTGCTGCAACAGCCCTCAAAACCGCCGAGGAAATAATAAGTGATGGGTTGCTGATTGCTATGATTCTGAAGGGTATAATTTACCACGAAATTATAAAACATTTTCAACCGTTGTTATACAAAGAGCAAATGACCTTCAGTGAATTCAAGACCGCTCTTCGAAACTACGAAGAAAATGAATAGAGCTGTAACCCACGCGACAACCAAGATAATGTGATGTTCTCAAAGCAAAGATTCACTGGGAAATGTTTCAAATGCGACAAGCAAGGACACGAAAGTTCTGAATGCCGGATGAAGACAGAGAAATGGTGTGTAAAATGTAGAAGCAAGACACACAATACGAAGGACTGCAGGGCCAACAAGAAAGACGCTGCAAAAGCGGTTGCTGAACCGGAAAAAGATGATACCGAAACGCATAAATTCACCTTTACACTGCTAGAAACAAGTGAAAACCTGAAGAAGACTCAAGAGACAAGAAGAAGACATGACGAAGACCCAAGTTTATTGGTAGACACTGGTGCGACAAGCCACATAATTACGTAATATTTAAAATCCGGCTATGAGGACTGGACTAAATTTCAAGTCCGCGCAGTCAACTGCAAGGACTTGAAATCTGGATCCAACTATATACAAGCACTTGAAATCTAGTCCAGTCCGAATTGGAGGATTTGGAATGACATCTCAAACGAATGAATTATTAATTATATCCAGTCCTTGGACTGAATTAATTTTGATCCAGTCCTAGGACTGGATCAACATACTTTGTAAAGTATCCAGTATTATCATGTGAGGAAAATAGACTAACATGATTTGCTAATTGCTTCATGAATTACCAATGAGTTTGAGATAGACCGTTCAAAATTCGTAAGCTTTGAAGACAATTATCACACAAATGCACATATTATTGAGTTAGCTGATGGGAGTAAAACTAGCGTAGTATTGGGTAAAGGAAACGCTAAAGTAAAATTATTTGATGTAATTAATATCAAAAATAACAAAAATGGGTAAGATCACAACTTGAGCATACAGTAGGTTTCTGGTGCTACGAATTTTAAAGTCCCATACTTTTGTAAGCAATACAACATTTGAAAAATAAATGTGTGTTGAAATCAGCCTTCTCTTATACTCGGAGAAGACCTTGTAAATTCTGATCAAACATACTTTTCCAAATATAATGACCTAGCTATAGGCGTCCAATATATATATCATTGAACAAAGCAGATCACTATTTAAATCTAATTTCGAAGAACAACATTATTGCTGGAGCACTACAGAGACGATAAGTATTAAATAAATGGAAATGTGTTTCGCTGATTGCATAAATGACCACGCAAATTATATTTTGATGTTTATGATAAAACTTACACAGCACGTTAATAACAGCAGCCTCTATATAGATGCATGTGCGCATGGCAATAGTGCCTACCTGGTCGTAATTCAACCACAATCAGTGCAACAGCAAAGCATGACGTATATAAATACAAATCGGTCGTACTATAGTATCACCGATTTGTATTTATATACGTCATGCTTTGCTGTTGCACTAATTGTGGTTGAATTACGACCAGGTAGGCACTATTGCCATGCGTGATCATTTGCTTTTCTTCTTTTAAAATATCTGCCTGTACTTAGGGGAAACAGGCAGATCTCTGGAAACAAGAAAGGCTGAACACATCAGAAACGTTAAGGAACATAATAATGGTTCAAACATCGAAAAACGTGCAACGCGAAAATCATTGACACAGGGAATTTCCGTAGTCGCCTAACACTAGAAAGTCTAGAATCATGGCATACAGCTGCCAAACACAGCAATGCTGATAACAACTCAAAACCGCTTCCTCGACAATGTACAATCTTAATAAAGAAAACATAGTATCACCTTATCGTATTTCACAGTGCACATGTATACACGTCATATCTAGCTTCATTTCACACTTTCACAGTTTACTGCAATCATTATAAATATACCCGTTGAAGGCTACAGACTGGTGGCCGAAAGCTCGTAAACAAATCAATATATTTTAGTCAGAGAACGTCTCACCCTTTTCATTTATGTCTAATTGACACATCTACGATTTTTAGTGGTTTATATTGTTTAACCATTTCTTAAAGCTCATTCAGTTAAAAACGGGTAAAATAGGGCGAGTGTAATAGCCAACGCGGTCTGGTGGTAAGGCAAAGTGGCGGTAAATAAACAACGCAGCTGAACGATAATCCCTTGCTCTGAATTCTTTTCATGTTTTAGAATTAATTATAGGCTAGAGAAAAGCCCGCTTAAACAATTTAAGTGGCAAGCGCGTGATAGCAAACATATATAGTCTAGTGGCCAATGCAAAATGTCTCAAGTCAACGAGTTTTTGGTCAAACCTAATTGCCCTTGTCACAAACCCCATAGGTTTTTGTCTGGGGTAAGAATTATTATAAATATACACGCTAGATTAAATCAAAGTTATTCGAAGCCATTCGCGAGCTTTTGTTCGCATTTCATCGAATAATATTTACTCATACTCTGTCGAGAAAGATCTTGAAGTTGCTTTTGAGTGTAATTACATTTATATGCACAAATTTATTTCTAAATAAATCCAATTGAGTCTTTTGCAATATCACAATAACAAAAATGGGTAAGATCACAACTTGAGCATACAGTAGGTTTCTGGTGCTACGAATTTTAAAATCCCATATTTTTGTAAGTAGAACATTTGAAAGATAAATGTGTGTTGAAATCAGCCTTCTCTTATACTCGGAGAAGACCATGTAGATTCTGATCGAACATACATTTCCAAATTTAATGACCCAGCTATATGACGTTCAATATATATCATTGAACTAAACAGATCACTATTTAAATCTAATGTCGAAGAACAATTTTTTATTGCTGAGGCACTACAGATACGATAAGTATTAAATAAATGGAAATGTTTTTCGCTGATTGCATAAATGACCACGCAAATTATATTTTGATATGATAAAATTTATACAGCACGTTAATAACAGCAGCCTATATATAGATGCATGTGCGCATGGCAATAGTGTCTACCCGGTCGTAATTCAACCACAATCACTGCAACAGCAGAGCATGAGGTATATATATACAAATCGGTGATACTATATCTTGATGGTCTGATTCGAAGATACAGGGTTTTAGCACTTACGGTCTGGGGGCCGCTTCTACCCTCCCCTATATTTCGAACCAGAGGTGGTGGAGTTGATATACAGACGGTTGAGGCAGTCAATTCGATGTCGTTGTCGAAAGGCAACGGCATTTGGTGGGCTGTCGAGGCGAACTGTGCGAAGCCACCCGTGCGCGCCATCCGTGTGCAAACTTTTATTACAATACCCCGGTCCTTTTTACCATCGTTATACATTTCCAAGGCTAATCCTTCGAAGGTAGCAGAATTCCTGGCACCTTTTGGAACCTTTTAATTTAAATTGATTACGCTGGCGTACAATCTCTTATGACGCTTTTCAATAGCCCTAATGTAAGTGGTAGAGCGTAATTCTTTTCAATTATTTATTCGGGGTTTTTTCGCCAAAAAAGATGGCTCCCACCGTTAAGAAAAACTATAGCATTTTGAGCACGGTTTTCTGTTGAATTTTTTTCGATGGTTTTTTAGAACTTTTATTTTCTCCATTTACCAAAAATTTTGCCAGTGCGGTTAACAAGGAAATAAAAATTTTTCTTCATCAGACTGTATGATAAAAAGAAGTAATTGTCAAATTGTGACGAATTTTTTTCTAAAAAAATTTGCAAAATAGACGAAAAGATACTTTGGAAAGGGTTATTAATTCTTACACAAGACGAAAACTATTTAATGCATGGCAAGGGCAGAAATTGATCCTACCCACTTTTGTAGGGTAATTTGTATTTGACCACTGCATTACGTTGGTTATGAGGCTTCGGCAAGTTGGTTTAAGTTGTCTATACGTTCTTCTAGCCTATGCTTAATTCTTGAAACTGACGAAATCCAGAACGATTTTTATCAAAGGTACGTATTGCTCCCGGACTCAGTGATTGATTCTGAAGGGATACACATTGTCTTTACCACTGGACTATGTTAGTTACCACTTTCTATGTTAGTTACCACTTTGACTGGGTTAAGAATTATTATAGATATACACGCTAGATTAAATCAAAGTTATTCGAAGCCATTCGCGAGCTTTTGTTCGCATTTCATCGAATAATATTTAATCATACTCTGTCGAGGAAGACCTTGAAGTTGCTTTTGAGTGTAATTACATTTTTAAATTATGTACAAGTTTATTTCTAAATAAATCCAATTGAGCCTTTTGCAATATCACAAATAACAAAAATGGGTAAGGTCAAAACTTGAGCATATAGTAGGTTTCTGGTGCTACGAATTTTAAAAGCCTATATTTTTGTGAGTAATAAAACATTTGAAAAATAAATGTGTGTTGAAATCAGCCTTCTCTTATACTCGGAGAAGACCTTGTAAATTCTGATCAAACATACTTTTCCAAATATAATGACCTAGCTATAGGCGTCCAATATATATATCATTGAACAAAGCAGATCACTATTTAAATCTAATTTCGAAGAACAACATTATTGCTGGAGCACTACAGAGACGATAAGTATTAAATAAATGGAAATGTGTTTCGCTGATTGCATAAATGACCACGCAAATTATATTTTGATGTTTATGATAAAACTTACACAGCACGTTAATAACAGCAGCCTCTATATAGATGCATGTGCGCATGGCAATAGTGCCTACCTGGTCGTAATTCAACCACAATCAGTGCAACAGCAAAGCATGACGTATATAAATACAAATCGGTCGTACTATAGTATCACCGATTTGTATTTATATACGTCATGCTTTGCTGTTGCACTAATTGTGGTTGAATTACGACCAGGTAGGCACTATTGCCATGCGTGATCATTTGCTTTTCTTCTTTTAAAATATCTGCCTGTACTTAGGGGAAACAGGCAGATCTCTGGAAACAAGAAAGGCTGAACACATCAGAAACGTTAAGGAACATAATAATGGTTCAAACATCGAAAAACGTGCAACGCGAAAATCATTGACACAGGGAATTTCCGTGGTCGCCTAACACTAGAAAGTCTAGAATCATGGCATACAGCTGCCAAACACAGCAATGCTGATAACAACTCAAAACCGCTTCCTCGACAATGTACAATCTTAATAAAGAAAACATAGTATCACCTTATCGTATTTCACAGTGCACATGTATACACGTCATATCTAGCTTCATTTCACACTTTCACAGTTTACTGCAATCATTATAAATATACCCGTTGAAGGCTACAGACTGGTGGCCGAAAGCTCGTAAACAAATCAATATATTTTAGTCAGAGAACGTCTCACCCTTTTCATTTATGTCTAATTGACACATCTACGATTTTTAGTGGTTTATATTGTTTAACCATTTCTTAAAGCTCATTCAGTTAAAAACGGGTAAAATAGGGCGAGTGTAATAGCCAACGCGGTCTGGTGGTAAGGCAAAGTGGCGGTAAATAAACAACGCAGCTGAACGATAATTCCCTTGCTCTGAATTCTTTTCATGTTTTAGAATTAATTATAGGCTAGAGAAAAGCCCGCTTAAACAATTTAAGTGGCAAGCGCGTGATAGCAAACATATATAGTCTAGTGGCCAATGCAAAATGTCTCAAGTCAACGAGTTTTTGGTCAAACCTAATTGCCCTTGTCACAAACCCCATAGGTTTTTGTCTGGGGTAAGAATTATTATAAATATACACGCTAGATTAAATCAAAGTTATTCGAAGCCATTCGCGAGCTTTTGTTCGCATTTCATCGAATAATATTTACTCATACTCTGTCGAGAAAGATCTTGAAGTTGCTTTTGAGTGTAATTACATTTATATGCACAAATTTATTTCTAAATAAATCCAATTGAGTCTTTTGCAATATCACAATAACAAAAATGGGTAAGATCACAACTTGAGCATACAGTAGGTTTCTGGTGCTACGAATTTTAAAATCCCATATTTTTGTAAGTAGAACATTTGAAAGATAAATGTGTGTTGAAATCAGCCTTCTCTTATACTCGGAGAAGACCATGTAGATTCTGATCGAACATACATTTCCAAATTTAATGACCCAGCTATATGACGTTCAATATATATCATTGAACTAAACAGATCACTATTTAAATCTAATGTCGAAGAACAATTTTTTATTGCTGAGGCACTACAGATACGATAAGTATTAAATAAATGGAAATGTTTTTCGCTGATTGCATAAATGACCACGCAAATTATATTTTGATATGATAAAATTTATACAGCACGTTAATAACAGCAGCCTATATATAGATGCATGTGCGCATGGCAATAGTGTCTACCCGGTCGTAATTCAACCACAATCACTGCAACAGCAGAGCATGAGGTATATATATACAAATCGGTGATACTATATCTTGATGGTCTGATTCGAAGATACAGGGTTTTAGCACTTACGGTCTGGGGGCCGCTTCTACCCTCCCCTATATTTCGAACCAGAGGTGGTGGAGTTGATATACAGACGGTTGAGGCAGTCAATTCGATGTCGTTGTCGAAAGGCAACGGCATTTGGTGGGCTGTCGAGGCGAACTGTGCGAAGCCACCCGTGCGCGCCATCCGTGTGCAAACTTTTATTACAATACCCCGGTCCTTTTTACCATCGTTATACATTTCCAAGGCTAATCCTTCGAAGGTAGCAGAATTCCTGGCACCTTTTGGAACCTTTTAATTTAAATTGATTACGCTGGCGTACAATCTCTTATGACGCTTTTCAATAGCCCTAATGTAAGTGATAGAGCGTAATTCTTTTCAATTATTTATTCGGGGTTTTTTCGCCAAAAAAGATGGCTCCCACCGTTAAGAAAAACTATAGCATTTTGAGCACGGTTTTCTGTTGAATTTTTTTCGATGGTTTTTTAGAACTTTTATTTTCTCCATTTACCAAAAATTTTGCCAGTGCGGTTAACAAGGAAATAAAAATTTTTCTTCATCAGACTGTATGATAAAAAGAAGTAATTGTCAAATTGTGACGAATTTTTTTCTAAAAAAATTTGCAAAATAGACGAAAAGATACTTTGGAAAGGGTTATTAATTCTTACACAAGACGAAAACTATTTAATGCATGGCAAGGGCAGAAATTGATCCTACCCACTTTTGTAGGGTAATTTGTATTTGACCACTGCATTACGTTGGTTATGAGGCTTCGGCAAGTTGGTTTAAGTTGTCTATACGTTCTTCTAGCCTATGCTTAATTCTTGAAACTGACGAAATCCAGAACGATTTTTATCAAAGGTACGTATTGCTCCCGGACTCAGTGATTGATTCTGAAGGGATACACATTGTCTTTACCACTGGACTATGTTAGTTACCACTTTCTATGTTAGTTACCACTTTGACTGGGTTAAGAATTATTATAGATATACACGCTAGATTAAATCAAAGTTATTCGAAGCCATTCGCGAGCTTTTGTTCGCATTTCATCGAATAATATTTAATCATACTCTGTCGAGGAAGACCTTGAAGTTGCTTTTGAGTGTAATTACATTTTTAAATTATGTACAAGTTTATTTCTAAATAAATCCAATTGAGCCTTTTGCAATATCACAAATAACAAAAATGGGTAAGGTCAAAACTTGAGCATATAGTAGGTTTCTGGTGCTACGAATTTTAAAAGCCTATATTTTTGTGAGTAATAAAACATTTGAAAAATAAATGTGTGTTGAAATCAGCCTTCTCTTATACTCGGAGAAGACCTTGTAAATTCTGATCAAACATACTTTTCCAAATATAATGACCTAGCTATAGGCGTCCAATATATATATCATTGAACAAAGCAGATCACTATTTAAATCTAATTTCGAAGAACAACATTATTGCTGGAGCACTACAGAGACGATAAGTATTAAATAAATGGAAATGTGTTTCGCTGATTGCATAAATGACCACGCAAATTATATTTTGATGTTTATGATAAAACTTACACAGCACGTTAATAACAGCAGCCTCTATATAGATGCATGTGCGCATGGCAATAGTGCCTACCTGGTCGTAATTCAACCACAATCAGTGCAACAGCAAAGCATGACGTATATAAATACAAATCGGTCGTACTATAGTATCACCGATTTGTATTTATATACGTCATGCTTTGCTGTTGCACTAATTGTGGTTGAATTACGACCAGGTAGGCACTATTGCCATGCGTGATCATTTGCTTTTCTTCTTTTAAAATATCTGCCTGTACTTAGGGGAAACAGGCAGATCTCTGGAAACAAGAAAGGCTGAACACATCAGAAACGTTAAGGAACATAATAATGGTTCAAACATCGAAAAACGTGCAACGCGAAAATCATTGACACAGGGAATTTCCGTAGTCGCCTAACACTAGAAAGTCTAGAATCATGGCATACAGCTGCCAAACACAGCAATGCTGATAACAACTCAAAACCGCTTCCTCGACAATGTACAATCTTAATAAAGAAAACATAGTATCACCTTATCGTATTTCACAGTGCACATGTATACACGTCATATCTAGCTTCATTTCACACTTTCACAGTTTACTGCAATCATTATAAATATACCCGTTGAAGGCTACAGACTGGTGGCCGAAAGCTCGTAAACAAATCAATATATTTTAGTCAGAGAACGTCTCACCCTTTTCATTTATGTCTAATTGACACATCTACGATTTTTAGTGGTTTATATTGTTTAACCATTTCTTAAAGCTCATTCAGTTAAAAACGGGTAAAATAGGGCGAGTGTAATAGCCAACGCGGTCTGGTGGTAAGGCAAAGTGGCGGTAAATAAACAACGCAGCTGAACGATAATCCCTTGCTCTGAATTCTTTTCATGTTTTAGAATTAATTATAGGCTAGAGAAAAGCCCGCTTAAACAATTTAAGTGGCAAGCGCGTGATAGCAAACATATATAGTCTAGTGGCCAATGCAAAATGTCTCAAGTCAACGAGTTTTTGGTCAAACCTAATTGCCCTTGTCACAAACCCCATAGGTTTTTGTCTGGGGTAAGAATTATTATAAATATACACGCTAGATTAAATCAAAGTTATTCGAAGCCATTCGCGAGCTTTTGTTCGCATTTCATCGAATAATATTTACTCATACTCTGTCGAGAAAGATCTTGAAGTTGCTTTTGAGTGTAATTACATTTATATGCACAAATTTATTTCTAAATAAATCCAATTGAGTCTTTTGCAATATCACAATAACAAAAATGGGTAAGATCACAACTTGAGCATACAGTAGGTTTCTGGTGCTACGAATTTTAAAATCCCATATTTTTGTAAGTAGAACATTTGAAAGATAAATGTGTGTTGAAATCAGCCTTCTCTTATACTCGGAGAAGACCATGTAGATTCTGATCGAACATACATTTCCAAATTTAATGACCCAGCTATATGACGTTCAATATATATCATTGAACTAAACAGATCACTATTTAAATCTAATGTCGAAGAACAATTTTTTATTGCTGAGGCACTACAGATACGATAAGTATTAAATAAATGGAAATGTTTTTCGCTGATTGCATAAATGACCACGCAAATTATATTTTGATATGATAAAATTTATACAGCACGTTAATAACAGCAGCCTATATATAGATGCATGTGCGCATGGCAATAGTGTCTACCCGGTCGTAATTCAACCACAATCACTGCAACAGCAGAGCATGAGGTATATATATACAAATCGGTGATACTATATCTTGATGGTCTGATTCGAAGATACAGGGTTTTAGCACTTACGGTCTGGGGGCCGCTTCTACCCTCCCCTATATTTCGAACCAGAGGTGGTGGAGTTGATATACAGACGGTTGAGGCAGTCAATTCGATGTCGTTGTCGAAAGGCAACGGCATTTGGTGGGCTGTCGAGGCGAACTGTGCGAAGCCACCCGTGCGCGCCATCCGTGTGCAAACTTTTATTACAATACCCCGGTCCTTTTTACCATCGTTATACATTTCCAAGGCTAATCCTTCGAAGGTAGCAGAATTCCTGGCACCTTTTGGAACCTTTTAATTTAAATTGATTACGCTGGCGTACAATCTCTTATGACGCTTTTCAATAGCCCTAATGTAAGTGATAGAGCGTAATTCTTTTCAATTATTTATTCGGGGTTTTTTCGCCAAAAAAGATGGCTCCCACCGTTAAGAAAAACTATAGCATTTTGAGCACGGTTTTCTGTTGAATTTTTTTCGATGGTTTTTTAGAACTTTTATTTTCTCCATTTACCAAAAATTTTGCCAGTGCGGTTAACAAGGAAATAAAAATTTTTCTTCATCAGACTGTATGATAAAAAGAAGTAATTGTCAAATTGTGACGAATTTTTTTCTAAAAAAATTTGCAAAATAGACGAAAAGATACTTTGGAAAGGGTTATTAATTCTTACACAAGACGAAAACTATTTAATGCATGGCAAGGGCAGAAATTGATCCTACCCACTTTTGTAGGGTAATTTGTATTTGACCACTGCATTACGTTGGTTATGAGGCTTCGGCAAGTTGGTTTAAGTTGTCTATACGTTCTTCTAGCCTATGCTTAATTCTTGAAACTGACGAAATCCAGAACGATTTTTATCAAAGGTACGTATTGCTCCCGGACTCAGTGATTGATTCTGAAGGGATACACATTGTCTTTACCACTGGACTATGTTAGTTACCACTTTCTATGTTAGTTACCACTTTGACTGGGTTAAGAATTATTATAGATATACACGCTAGATTAAATCAAAGTTATTCGAAGCCATTCGCGAGCTTTTGTTCGCATTTCATCGAATAATATTTAATCATACTCTGTCGAGGAAGACCTTGAAGTTGCTTTTGAGTGTAATTACATTTTTAAATTATGTACAAGTTTATTTCTAAATAAATCCAATTGAGCCTTTTGCAATATCACAAATAACAAAAATGGGTAAGGTCAAAACTTGAGCATATAGTAGGTTTCTGGTGCTACGAATTTTAAAAGCCTATATTTTTGTGAGTAATAAAACATTTGAAAAATAAATGTGTGTTGAAATCAGCCTTCTCTTATACTCGGAGAAGACCTTGTAAATTCTGATCAAACATACTTTTCCAAATATAATGACCTAGCTATAGGCGTCCAATATATATATCATTGAACAAAGCAGATCACTATTTAAATCTAATTTCGAAGAACAACATTATTGCTGGAGCACTACAGAGACGATAAGTATTAAATAAATGGAAATGTGTTTCGCTGATTGCATAAATGACCACGCAAATTATATTTTGATGTTTATGATAAAACTTACACAGCACGTTAATAACAGCAGCCTCTATATAGATGCATGTGCGCATGGCAATAGTGCCTACCTGGTCGTAATTCAACCACAATCAGTGCAACAGCAAAGCATGACGTATATAAATACAAATCGGTCGTACTATAGTATCACCGATTTGTATTTATATACGTCATGCTTTGCTGTTGCACTAATTGTGGTTGAATTACGACCAGGTAGGCACTATTGCCATGCGTGATCATTTGCTTTTCTTCTTTTAAAATATCTGCCTGTACTTAGGGGAAACAGGCAGATCTCTGGAAACAAGAAAGGCTGAACACATCAGAAACGTTAAGGAACATAATAATGGTTCAAACATCGAAAAACGTGCAACGCGAAAATCATTGACACAGGGAATTTCCGTAGTCGCCTAACACTAGAAAGTCTAGAATCATGGCATACAGCTGCCAAACACAGCAATGCTGATAACAACTCAAAACCGCTTCCTCGACAATGTACAATCTTAATAAAGAAAACATAGTATCACCTTATCGTATTTCACAGTGCACATGTATACACGTCATATCTAGCTTCATTTCACACTTTCACAGTTTACTGCAATCATTATAAATATACCCGTTGAAGGCTACAGACTGGTGGCCGAAAGCTCGTAAACAAATCAATATATTTTAGTCAGAGAACGTCTCACCCTTTTCATTTATGTCTAATTGACACATCTACGATTTTTAGTGGTTTATATTGTTTAACCATTTCTTAAAGCTCATTCAGTTAAAAACGGGTAAAATAGGGCGAGTGTAATAGCCAACGCGGTCTGGTGGTAAGGCAAAGTGGCGGTAAATAAACAACGCAGCTGAACGATAATTCCCTTGCTCTGAATTCTTTTCATGTTTTAGAATTAATTATAGGCTAGAGAAAAGCCCGCTTAAACAATTTAAGTGGCAAGCGCGTGATAGCAAACATATATAGTCTAGTGGCCAATGCAAAATGTCTCAAGTCAACGAGTTTTTGGTCAAACCTAATTGCCCTTGTCACAAACCCCATAGGTTTTTGTCTGGGGTAAGAATTATTATAAATATACACGCTAGATTAAATCAAAGTTATTCGAAGCCATTCGCGAGCTTTTGTTCGCATTTCATCGAATAATATTTACTCATACTCTGTCGAGAAAGATCTTGAAGTTGCTTTTGAGTGTAATTACATTTATATGCACAAATTTATTTCTAAATAAATCCAATTGAGTCTTTTGCAATATCACAATAACAAAAATGGGTAAGATCACAACTTGAGCATACAGTAGGTTTCTGGTGCTACGAATTTTAAAATCCCATATTTTTGTAAGTAGAACATTTGAAAGATAAATGTGTGTTGAAATCAGCCTTCTCTTATACTCGGAGAAGACCATGTAGATTCTGATCGAACATACATTTCCAAATTTAATGACCCAGCTATATGACGTTCAATATATATCATTGAACTAAACAGATCACTATTTAAATCTAATGTCGAAGAACAATTTTTTATTGCTGAGGCACTACAGATACGATAAGTATTAAATAAATGGAAATGTTTTTCGCTGATTGCATAAATGACCACGCAAATTATATTTTGATATGATAAAATTTATACAGCACGTTAATAACAGCAGCCTATATATAGATGCATGTGCGCATGGCAATAGTGTCTACCCGGTCGTAATTCAACCACAATCACTGCAACAGCAGAGCATGAGGTATATATATACAAATCGGTGATACTATATCTTGATGGTCTGATTCGAAGATACAGGGTTTTAGCACTTACGGTCTGGGGGCCGCTTCTACCCTCCCCTATATTTCGAACCAGAGGTGGTGGAGTTGATATACAGACGGTTGAGGCAGTCAATTCGATGTCGTTGTCGAAAGGCAACGGCATTTGGTGGGCTGTCGAGGCGAACTGTGCGAAGCCACCCGTGCGCGCCATCCGTGTGCAAACTTTTATTACAATACCCCGGTCCTTTTTACCATCGTTATACATTTCCAAGGCTAATCCTTCGAAGGTAGCAGAATTCCTGGCACCTTTTGGAACCTTTTAATTTAAATTGATTACGCTGGCGTACAATCTCTTATGACGCTTTTCAATAGCCCTAATGTAAGTGATAGAGCGTAATTCTTTTCAATTATTTATTCGGGGTTTTTTCGCCAAAAAAGATGGCTCCCACCGTTAAGAAAAACTATAGCATTTTGAGCACGGTTTTCTGTTGAATTTTTTTCGATGGTTTTTTAGAACTTTTATTTTCTCCATTTACCAAAAATTTTGCCAGTGCGGTTAACAAGGAAATAAAAATTTTTCTTCATCAGACTGTATGATAAAAAGAAGTAATTGTCAAATTGTGACGAATTTTTTTCTAAAAAAATTTGCAAAATAGACGAAAAGATACTTTGGAAAGGGTTATTAATTCTTACACAAGACGAAAACTATTTAATGCATGGCAAGGGCAGAAATTGATCCTACCCACTTTTGTAGGGTAATTTGTATTTGACCACTGCATTACGTTGGTTATGAGGCTTCGGCAAGTTGGTTTAAGTTGTCTATACGTTCTTCTAGCCTATGCTTAATTCTTGAAACTGACGAAATCCAGAACGATTTTTATCAAAGGTACGTATTGCTCCCGGACTCAGTGATTGATTCTGAAGGGATACACATTGTCTTTACCACTGGACTATGTTAGTTACCACTTTCTATGTTAGTTACCACTTTGACTGGGTTAAGAATTATTATAGATATACACGCTAGATTAAATCAAAGTTATTCGAAGCCATTCGCGAGCTTTTGTTCGCATTTCATCGAATAATATTTAATCATACTCTGTCGAGGAAGACCTTGAAGTTGCTTTTGAGTGTAATTACATTTTTAAATTATGTACAAGTTTATTTCTAAATAAATCCAATTGAGCCTTTTGCAATATCACAAATAACAAAAATGGGTAAGGTCAAAACTTGAGCATATAGTAGGTTTCTGGTGCTACGAATTTTAAAAGCCTATATTTTTGTGAGTAATAAAACATTTGAAAAATAAATGTGTGTTGAAATCAGCCTTCTCTTATACTCGGAGAAGACCTTGTAAATTCTGATCAAACATACTTTTCCAAATATAATGACCTAGCTATAGGCGTCCAATATATATATCATTGAACAAAGCAGATCACTATTTAAATCTAATTTCGAAGAACAACATTATTGCTGGAGCACTACAGAGACGATAAGTATTAAATAAATGGAAATGTGTTTCGCTGATTGCATAAATGACCACGCAAATTATATTTTGATGTTTATGATAAAACTTACACAGCACGTTAATAACAGCAGCCTCTATATAGATGCATGTGCGCATGGCAATAGTGCCTACCTGGTCGTAATTCAACCACAATCAGTGCAACAGCAAAGCATGACGTATATAAATACAAATCGGTCGTACTATAGTATCACCGATTTGTATTTATATACGTCATGCTTTGCTGTTGCACTAATTGTGGTTGAATTACGACCAGGTAGGCACTATTGCCATGCGTGATCATTTGCTTTTCTTCTTTTAAAATATCTGCCTGTACTTAGGGGAAACAGGCAGATCTCTGGAAACAAGAAAGGCTGAACACATCAGAAACGTTAAGGAACATAATAATGGTTCAAACATCGAAAAACGTGCAACGCGAAAATCATTGACACAGGGAATTTCCGTAGTCGCCTAACACTAGAAAGTCTAGAATCATGGCATACAGCTGCCAAACACAGCAATGCTGATAACAACTCAAAACCGCTTCCTCGACAATGTACAATCTTAATAAAGAAAACATAGTATCACCTTATCGTATTTCACAGTGCACATGTATACACGTCATATCTAGCTTCATTTCACACTTTCACAGTTTACTGCAATCATTATAAATATACCCGTTGAAGGCTACAGACTGGTGGCCGAAAGCTCGTAAACAAATCAATATATTTTAGTCAGAGAACGTCTCACCCTTTTCATTTATGTCTAATTGACACATCTACGATTTTTAGTGGTTTATATTGTTTAACCATTTCTTAAAGCTCATTCAGTTAAAAACGGGTAAAATAGGGCGAGTGTAATAGCCAACGCGGTCTGGTGGTAAGGCAAAGTGGCGGTAAATAAACAACGCTGCTGAACGATAATTCCCTTGCTCTGAATTCTTTTCATGTTTTAGAATTAATTATAGGCTAGAGAAAAGCCCGCTTAAACAATTTAAGTGGCAAGCGCGTGATAGCAAACATATATAGTCTAGTGGCCAATGCAAAATGTCTCAAGTCAACGAGTTTTTGGTCAAACCTAATTGCCCTTGTCACAAACCCCATAGGTTTTTGTCTGGGGTAAGAATTATTATAAATATACACGCTAGATTAAATCAAAGTTATTCGAAGCCATTCGCGAGCTTTTGTTCGCATTTCATCGAATAATATTTACTCATACTCTGTCGAGAAAGATCTTGAAGTTGCTTTTGAGTGTAATTACATTTATATGCACAAATTTATTTCTAAATAAATCCAATTGAGTCTTTTGCAATATCACAATAACAAAAATGGGTAAGATCACAACTTGAGCATACAGTAGGTTTCTGGTGCTACGAATTTTAAAATCCCATATTTTTGTAAGTAGAACATTTGAAAGATAAATGTGTGTTGAAATCAGCCTTCTCTTATACTCGGAGAAGACCATGTAGATTCTGATCGAACATACATTTCCAAATTTAATGACCCAGCTATATGACGTTCAATATATATCATTGAACTAAACAGATCACTATTTAAATCTAATGTCGAAGAACAATTTTTTATTGCTGAGGCACTACAGATACGATAAGTATTAAATAAATGGAAATGTTTTTCGCTGATTGCATAAATGACCACGCAAATTATATTTTGATATGATAAAATTTATACAGCACGTTAATAACAGCAGCCTATATATAGATGCATGTGCGCATGGCAATAGTGTCTACCCGGTCGTAATTCAACCACAATCACTGCAACAGCAGAGCATGAGGTATATATATACAAATCGGTGATACTATATCTTGATGGTCTGATTCGAAGATACAGGGTTTTAGCACTTACGGTCTGGGGGCCGCTTCTACCCTCCCCTATATTTCGAACCAGAGGTGGTGGAGTTGATATACAGACGGTTGAGGCAGTCAATTCGATGTCGTTGTCGAAAGGCAACGGCATTTGGTGGGCTGTCGAGGCGAACTGTGCGAAGCCACCCGTGCGCGCCATCCGTGTGCAAACTTTTATTACAATACCCCGGTCCTTTTTACCATCGTTATACATTTCCAAGGCTAATCCTTCGAAGGTAGCAGAATTCCTGGCACCTTTTGGAACCTTTTAATTTAAATTGATTACGCTGGCGTACAATCTCTTATGACGCTTTTCAATAGCCCTAATGTAAGTGGTAGAGCGTAATTCTTTTCAATTATTTATTCGGGGTTTTTTCGCCAAAAAAGATGGCTCCCACCGTTAAGAAAAACTATAGCATTTTGAGCACGGTTTTCTGTTGAATTTTTTTCGATGGTTTTTTAGAACTTTTATTTTCTCCATTTACCAAAAATTTTGCCAGTGCGGTTAACAAGGAAATAAAAATTTTTCTTCATCAGACTGTATGATAAAAAGAAGTAATTGTCAAATTGTGACGAATTTTTTTCTAAAAAAATTTGCAAAATAGACGAAAAGATACTTTGGAAAGGGTTATTAATTCTTACACAAGACGAAAACTATTTAATGCATGGCAAGGGCAGAAATTGATCCTACCCACTTTTGTAGGGTAATTTGTATTTGACCACTGCATTACGTTGGTTATGAGGCTTCGGCAAGTTGGTTTAAGTTGTCTATACGTTCTTCTAGCCTATGCTTAATTCTTGAAACTGACGAAATCCAGAACGATTTTTATCAAAGGTACGTATTGCTCCCGGACTCAGTGATTGATTCTGAAGGGATACACATTGTCTTTACCACTGGACTATGTTAGTTACCACTTTCTATGTTAGTTACCACTTTGACTGGGTTAAGAATTATTATAGATATACACGCTAGATTAAATCAAAGTTATTCGAAGCCATTCGCGAGCTTTTGTTCGCATTTCATCGAATAATATTTAATCATACTCTGTCGAGGAAGACCTTGAAGTTGCTTTTGAGTGTAATTACATTTTTAAATTATGTACAAATTTATTTCTAAATAAATCCAATTGAGCCTTTTGCAATATCACAAATAACAAAAATGGGTAAGGTCAAAACTTGAGCATATAGTAGGTTTCTGGTGCTACGAATTTTAAAAGCCTATATTTTTGTGAGTAATAAAACATTTGAAAAATAAATGTGTGTTGAAATCAGCCTTCTCTTATACTCGGAGAAGACCTTGTAAATTCTGATCAAACATACTTTTCCAAATATAATGACCTAGCTATAGGCGTCCAATATATATATCATTGAACAAAGCAGATCACTATTTAAATCTAATTTCGAAGAACAACATTATTGCTGGAGCACTACAGAGACGATAAGTATTAAATAAATGGAAATGTGTTTCGCTGATTGCATAAATGACCACGCAAATTATATTTTGATGTTTATGATAAAACTTACACAGCACGTTAATAACAGCAGCCTCTATATAGATGCATGTGCGCATGGCAATAGTGCCTACCTGGTCGTAATTCAACCACAATCAGTGCAACAGCAAAGCATGACGTATATAAATACAAATCGGTCGTACTATAGTATCACCGATTTGTATTTATATACGTCATGCTTTGCTGTTGCACTAATTGTGGTTGAATTACGACCAGGTAGGCACTATTGCCATGCGTGATCATTTGCTTTTCTTCTTTTAAAATATCTGCCTGTACTTAGGGGAAACAGGCAGATCTCTGGAAACAAGAAAGGCTGAACACATCAGAAACGTTAAGGAACATAATAATGGTTCAAACATCGAAAAACGTGCAACGCGAAAATCATTGACACAGGGAATTTCCGTAGTCGCCTAACACTAGAAAGTCTAGAATCATGGCATACAGCTGCCAAACACAGCAATGCTGATAACAACTCAAAACCGCTTCCTCGACAATGTACAATCTTAATAAAGAAAACATAGTATCACCTTATCGTATTTCACAGTGCACATGTATACACGTCATATCTAGCTTCATTTCACACTTTCACAGTTTACTGCAATCATTATAAATATACCCGTTGAAGGCTACAGACTGGTGGCCGAAAGCTCGTAAACAAATCAATATATTTTAGTCAGAGAACGTCTCACCCTTTTCATTTATGTCTAATTGACACATCTACGATTTTTAGTGGTTTATATTGTTTAACCATTTCTTAAAGCTCATTCAGTTAAAAACGGGTAAAATAGGGCGAGTGTAATAGCCAACGCGGTCTGGTGGTAAGGCAAAGTGGCGGTAAATAAACAACGCAGCTGAACGATAATCCCTTGCTCTGAATTCTTTTCATGTTTTAGAATTAATTATAGGCTAGAGAAAAGCCCGCTTAAACAATTTAAGTGGCAAGCGCGTGATAGCAAACATATATAGTCTAGTGGCCAATGCAAAATGTCTCAAGTCAACGAGGTTTTGGTCAAACCTAATTGCCCTTGTCACAAACCCCATAGGTTTTTGTCTGGGGTAAGAATTATTATAAATATACACGCTAGATTAAATCAAAGTTATTCGAAGCCATTCGCGAGCTTTTGTTCGCATTTCATCGAATAATATTTACTCATACTCTGTCGAGAAAGATCTTGAAGTTGCTTTTGAGTGTAATTACATTTATATGCACAAATTTATTTCTAAATAAATCCAATTGAGTCTTTTGCAATATCACAATAACAAAAATGGGTAAGATCACAACTTGAGCATACAGTAGGTTTCTGGTGCTACGAATTTTAAAATCCCATATTTTTGTAAGTAGAACATTTGAAAGATAAATGTGTGTTGAAATCAGCCTTCTCTTATACTCGGAGAAGACCATGTAGATTCTGATCGAACATACATTTCCAAATTTAATGACCCAGCTATATGACGTTCAATATATATCATTGAACTAAACAGATCACTATTTAAATCTAATGTCGAAGAACAATTTTTTATTGCTGAGGCACTACAGATACGATAAGTATTAAATAAATGGAAATGTTTTTCGCTGATTGCATAAATGACCACGCAAATTATATTTTGATATGATAAAATTTATACAGCACGTTAATAACAGCAGCCTATATATAGATGCATGTGCGCATGGCAATAGTGTCTACCCGGTCGTAATTCAACCACAATCACTGCAACAGCAGAGCATGAGGTATATATATACAAATCGGTGATACTATATCTTGATGGTCTGATTCGAAGATACAGGGTTTTAGCACTTACGGTCTGGGGGCCGCTTCTACCCTCCCCTATATTTCGAACCAGAGGTGGTGGAGTTGATATACAGACGGTTGAGGCAGTCAATTCGATGTCGTTGTCGAAAGGCAACGGCATTTGGTGGGCTGTCGAGGCGAACTGTGCGAAGCCACCCGTGCGCGCCATCCGTGTGCAAACTTTTATTACAATACCCCGGTCCTTTTTACCATCGTTATACATTTCCAAGGCTAATCCTTCGAAGGTAGCAGAATTCCTGGCACCTTTTGGAACCTTTTAATTTAAATTGATTACGCTGGCGTACAATCTCTTATGACGCTTTTCAATAGCCCTAATGTAAGTGGTAGAGCGTAATTCTTTTCAATTATTTATTCGGGGTTTTTTCGCCAAAAAAGATGGCTCCCACCGTTAAGAAAAACTATAGCATTTTGAGCACGGTTTTCTGTTGAATTTTTTTCGATGGTTTTTTAGAACTTTTATTTTCTCCATTTACCAAAAATTTTGCCAGTGCGGTTAACAAGGAAATAAAAATTTTTCTTCATCAGACTGTATGATAAAAAGAAGTAATTGTCAAATTGTGACGAATTTTTTTCTAAAAAAATTTGCAAAATAGACGAAAAGATACTTTGGAAAGGGTTATTAATTCTTACACAAGACGAAAACTATTTAATGCATGGCAAGGGCAGAAATTGATCCTACCCACTTTTGTAGGGTAATTTGTATTTGACCACTGCATTACGTTGGTTATGAGGCTTCGGCAAGTTGGTTTAAGTTGTCTATACGTTCTTCTAGCCTATGCTTAATTCTTGAAACTGACGAAATCCAGAACGATTTTTATCAAAGGTACGTATTGCTCCCGGACTCAGTGATTGATTCTGAAGGGATACACATTGTCTTTACCACTGGACTATGTTAGTTACCACTTTCTATGTTAGTTACCACTTTGACTGGGTTAAGAATTATTATAGATATACACGCTAGATTAAATCAAAGTTATTCGAAGCCATTCGCGAGCTTTTGTTCGCATTTCATCGAATAATATTTAATCATACTCTGTCGAGGAAGACCTTGAAGTTGCTTTTGAGTGTAATTACATTTTTAAATTATGTACAAATTTATTTCTAAATAAATCCAATTGAGCCTTTTGCAATATCACAAATAACAAAAATGGGTAAGGTCAAAACTTGAGCATATAGTAGGTTTCTGGTGCTACGAATTTTAAAAGCCTATATTTTTGTGAGTAATAAAACATTTGAAAAATAAATGTGTGTTGAAATCAGCCTTCTCTTATACTCGGAGAAGACCTTGTAAATTCTGATCAAACATACTTTTCCAAATATAATGACCTAGCTATAGGCGTCCAATATATATATCATTGAACAAAGCAGATCACTATTTAAATCTAATTTCGAAGAACAACATTATTGCTGGAGCACTACAGAGACGATAAGTATTAAATAAATGGAAATGTGTTTCGCTGATTGCATAAATGACCACGCAAATTATATTTTGATGTTTATGATAAAACTTACACAGCACGTTAATAACAGCAGCCTCTATATAGATGCATGTGCGCATGGCAATAGTGCCTACCTGGTCGTAATTCAACCACAATCAGTGCAACAGCAAAGCATGACGTATATAAATACAAATCGGTCGTACTATAGTATCACCGATTTGTATTTATATACGTCATGCTTTGCTGTTGCACTAATTGTGGTTGAATTACGACCAGGTAGGCACTATTGCCATGCGTGATCATTTGCTTTTCTTCTTTTAAAATATCTGCCTGTACTTAGGGGAAACAGGCAGATCTCTGGAAACAAGAAAGGCTGAACACATCAGAAACGTTAAGGAACATAATAATGGTTCAAACATCGAAAAACGTGCAACGCGAAAATCATTGACACAGGGAATTTCCGTAGTCGCCTAACACTAGAAAGTCTAGAATCATGGCATACAGCTGCCAAACACAGCAATGCTGATAACAACTCAAAACCGCTTCCTCGACAATGTACAATCTTAATAAAGAAAACATAGTATCACCTTATCGTATTTCACAGTGCACATGTATACACGTCATATCTAGCTTCATTTCACACTTTCACAGTTTACTGCAATCATTATAAATATACCCGTTGAAGGCTACAGACTGGTGGCCGAAAGCTCGTAAACAAATCAATATATTTTAGTCAGAGAACGTCTCACCCTTTTCATTTATGTCTAATTGACACATCTACGATTTTTAGTGGTTTATATTGTTTAACCATTTCTTAAAGCTCATTCAGTTAAAAACGGGTAAAATAGGGCGAGTGTAATAGCCAACGCGGTCTGGTGGTAAGGCAAAGTGGCGGTAAATAAACAACGCAGCTGAACGATAATCCCTTGCTCTGAATTCTTTTCATGTTTTAGAATTAATTATAGGCTAGAGAAAAGCCCGCTTAAACAATTTAAGTGGCAAGCGCGTGATAGCAAACATATATAGTCTAGTGGCCAATGCAAAATGTCTCAAGTCAACGAGTTTTTGGTCAAACCTAATTGCCCTTGTCACAAACCCCATAGGTTTTTGTCTGGGGTAAGAATTATTATAAATATACACGCTAGATTAAATCAAAGTTATTCGAAGCCATTCGCGAGCTTTTGTTCGCATTTCATCGAATAATATTTACTCATACTCTGTCGAGAAAGATCTTGAAGTTGCTTTTGAGTGTAATTACATTTATATGCACAAATTTATTTCTAAATAAATCCAATTGAGTCTTTTGCAATATCACAATAACAAAAATGGGTAAGATCACAACTTGAGCATACAGTAGGTTTCTGGTGCTACGAATTTTAAAATCCCATATTTTTGTAAGTAGAACATTTGAAAGATAAATGTGTGTTGAAATCAGCCTTCTCTTATACTCGGAGAAGACCATGTAGATTCTGATCGAACATACATTTCCAAATTTAATGACCCAGCTATATGACGTTCAATATATATCATTGAACTAAACAGATCACTATTTAAATCTAATGTCGAAGAACAATTTTTTATTGCTGAGGCACTACAGATACGATAAGTATTAAATAAATGGAAATGTTTTTCGCTGATTGCATAAATGACCACGCAAATTATATTTTGATATGATAAAATTTATACAGCACGTTAATAACAGCAGCCTATATATAGATGCATGTGCGCATGGCAATAGTGTCTACCCGGTCGTAATTCAACCACAATCACTGCAACAGCAGAGCATGAGGTATATATATACAAATCGGTGATACTATATCTTGATGGTCTGATTCGAAGATACAGGGTTTTAGCACTTACGGTCTGGGGGCCGCTTCTACCCTCCCCTATATTTCGAACCAGAGGTGGTGGAGTTGATATACAGACGGTTGAGGCAGTCAATTCGATGTCGTTGTCGAAAGGCAACGGCATTTGGTGGGCTGTCGAGGCGAACTGTGCGAAGCCACCCGTGCGCGCCATCCGTGTGCAAACTTTTATTACAATACCCCGGTCCTTTTTACCATCGTTATACATTTCCAAGGCTAATCCTTCGAAGGTAGCAGAATTCCTGGCACCTTTTGGAACCTTTTAATTTAAATTGATTACGCTGGCGTACAATCTCTTATGACGCTTTTCAATAGCCCTAATGTAAGTGATAGAGCGTAATTCTTTTCAATTATTTATTCGGGGTTTTTTCGCCAAAAAAGATGGCTCCCACCGTTAAGAAAAACTATAGCATTTTGAGCACGGTTTTCTGTTGAATTTTTTTCGATGGTTTTTTAGAACTTTTATTTTCTCCATTTACCAAAAATTTTGCCAGTGCGGTTAACAAGGAAATAAAAATTTTTCTTCATCAGACTGTATGATAAAAAGAAGTAATTGTCAAATTGTGACGAATTTTTTTCTAAAAAAATTTGCAAAATAGACGAAAAGATACTTTGGAAAGGGTTATTAATTCTTACACAAGACGAAAACTATTTAATGCATGGCAAGGGCAGAAATTGATCCTACCCACTTTTGTAGGGTAATTTGTATTTGACCACTGCATTACGTTGGTTATGAGGCTTCGGCAAGTTGGTTTAAGTTGTCTATACGTTCTTCTAGCCTATGCTTAATTCTTGAAACTGACGAAATCCAGAACGATTTTTATCAAAGGTACGTATTGCTCCCGGACTCAGTGATTGATTCTGAAGGGATACACATTGTCTTTACCACTGGACTATGTTAGTTACCACTTTCTATGTTAGTTACCACTTTGACTGGGTTAAGAATTATTATAGATATACACGCTAGATTAAATCAAAGTTATTCGAAGCCATTCGCGAGCTTTTGTTCGCATTTCATCGAATAATATTTAATCATACTCTGTCGAGGAAGACCTTGAAGTTGCTTTTGAGTGTAATTACATTTTTAAATTATGTACAAGTTTATTTCTAAATAAATCCAATTGAGCCTTTTGCAATATCACAAATAACAAAAATGGGTAAGGTCAAAACTTGAGCATATAGTAGGTTTCTGGTGCTACGAATTTTAAAAGCCTATATTTTTGTGAGTAATAAAACATTTGAAAAATAAATGTGTGTTGAAATCAGCCTTCTCTTATACTCGGAGAAGACCTTGTAAATTCTGATCAAACATACTTTTCCAAATATAATGACCTAGCTATAGGCGTCCAATATATATATCATTGAACAAAGCAGATCACTATTTAAATCTAATTTCGAAGAACAACATTATTGCTGGAGCACTACAGAGACGATAAGTATTAAATAAATGGAAATGTGTTTCGCTGATTGCATAAATGACCACGCAAATTATATTTTGATGTTTATGATAAAACTTACACAGCACGTTAATAACAGCAGCCTCTATATAGATGCATGTGCGCATGGCAATAGTGCCTACCTGGTCGTAATTCAACCACAATCAGTGCAACAGCAAAGCATGACGTATATAAATACAAATCGGTCGTACTATAGTATCACCGATTTGTATTTATATACGTCATGCTTTGCTGTTGCACTAATTGTGGTTGAATTACGACCAGGTAGGCACTATTGCCATGCGTGATCATTTGCTTTTCTTCTTTTAAAATATCTGCCTGTACTTAGGGGAAACAGGCAGATCTCTGGAAACAAGAAAGGCTGAACACATCAGAAACGTTAAGGAACATAATAATGGTTCAAACATCGAAAAACGTGCAACGCGAAAATCATTGACACAGGGAATTTCCGTAGTCGCCTAACACTAGAAAGTCTAGAATCATGGCATACAGCTGCCAAACACAGCAATGCTGATAACAACTCAAAACCGCTTCCTCGACAATGTACAATCTTAATAAAGAAAACATAGTATCACCTTATCGTATTTCACAGTGCACATGTATACACGTCATATCTAGCTTCATTTCACACTTTCACAGTTTACTGCAATCATTATAAATATACCCGTTGAAGGCTACAGACTGGTGGCCGAAAGCTCGTAAACAAATCAATATATTTTAGTCAGAGAACGTCTCACCCTTTTCATTTATGTCTAATTGACACATCTACGATTTTTAGTGGTTTATATTGTTTAACCATTTCTTAAAGCTCATTCAGTTAAAAACGGGTAAAATAGGGCGAGTGTAATAGCCAACGCGGTCTGGTGGTAAGGCAAAGTGGCGGTAAATAAACAACGCAGCTGAACGATAATTCCCTTGCTCTGAATTCTTTTCATGTTTTAGAATTAATTATAGGCTAGAGAAAAGCCCGCTTAAACAATTTAAGTGGCAAGCGCGTGATAGCAAACATATATAGTCTAGTGGCCAATGCAAAATGTCTCAAGTCAACGAGTTTTTGGTCAAACCTAATTGCCCTTGTCACAAACCCCATAGGTTTTTGTCTGGGGTAAGAATTATTATAAATATACACGCTAGATTAAATCAAAGTTATTCGAAGCCATTCGCGAGCTTTTGTTCGCATTTCATCGAATAATATTTACTCATACTCTGTCGAGAAAGATCTTGAAGTTGCTTTTGAGTGTAATTACATTTATATGCACAAATTTATTTCTAAATAAATCCAATTGAGTCTTTTGCAATATCACAATAACAAAAATGGGTAAGATCACAACTTGAGCATACAGTAGGTTTCTGGTGCTACGAATTTTAAAATCCCATATTTTTGTAAGTAGAACATTTGAAAGATAAATGTGTGTTGAAATCAGCCTTCTCTTATACTCGGAGAAGACCATGTAGATTCTGATCGAACATACATTTCCAAATTTAATGACCCAGCTATATGACGTTCAATATATATCATTGAACTAAACAGATCACTATTTAAATCTAATGTCGAAGAACAATTTTTTATTGCTGAGGCACTACAGATACGATAAGTATTAAATAAATGGAAATGTTTTTCGCTGATTGCATAAATGACCACGCAAATTATATTTTGATATGATAAAATTTATACAGCACGTTAATAACAGCAGCCTATATATAGATGCATGTGCGCATGGCAATAGTGTCTACCCGGTCGTAATTCAACCACAATCACTGCAACAGCAGAGCATGAGGTATATATATACAAATCGGTGATACTATATCTTGATGGTCTGATTCGAAGATACAGGGTTTTAGCACTTACGGTCTGGGGGCCGCTTCTACCCTCCCCTATATTTCGAACCAGAGGTGGTGGAGTTGATATACAGACGGTTGAGGCAGTCAATTCGATGTCGTTGTCGAAAGGCAACGGCATTTGGTGGGCTGTCGAGGCGAACTGTGCGAAGCCACCCGTGCGCGCCATCCGTGTGCAAACTTTTATTACAATACCCCGGTCCTTTTTACCATCGTTATACATTTCCAAGGCTAATCCTTCGAAGGTAGCAGAATTCCTGGCACCTTTTGGAACCTTTTAATTTAAATTGATTACGCTGGCGTACAATCTCTTATGACGCTTTTCAATAGCCCTAATGTAAGTGATAGAGCGTAATTCTTTTCAATTATTTATTCGGGGTTTTTTCGCCAAAAAAGATGGCTCCCACCGTTAAGAAAAACTATAGCATTTTGAGCACGGTTTTCTGTTGAATTTTTTTCGATGGTTTTTTAGAACTTTTATTTTCTCCATTTACCAAAAATTTTGCCAGTGCGGTTAACAAGGAAATAAAAATTTTTCTTCATCAGACTGTATGATAAAAAGAAGTAATTGTCAAATTGTGACGAATTTTTTTCTAAAAAAATTTGCAAAATAGACGAAAAGATACTTTGGAAAGGGTTATTAATTCTTACACAAGACGAAAACTATTTAATGCATGGCAAGGGCAGAAATTGATCCTACCCACTTTTGTAGGGTAATTTGTATTTGACCACTGCATTACGTTGGTTATGAGGCTTCGGCAAGTTGGTTTAAGTTGTCTATACGTTCTTCTAGCCTATGCTTAATTCTTGAAACTGACGAAATCCAGAACGATTTTTATCAAAGGTACGTATTGCTCCCGGACTCAGTGATTGATTCTGAAGGGATACACATTGTCTTTACCACTGGACTATGTTAGTTACCACTTTCTATGTTAGTTACCACTTTGACTGGGTTAAGAATTATTATAGATATACACGCTAGATTAAATCAAAGTTATTCGAAGCCATTCGCGAGCTTTTGTTCGCATTTCATCGAATAATATTTAATCATACTCTGTCGAGGAAGACCTTGAAGTTGCTTTTGAGTGTAATTACATTTTTAAATTATGTACAAGTTTATTTCTAAATAAATCCAATTGAGCCTTTTGCAATATCACAAATAACAAAAATGGGTAAGGTCAAAACTTGAGCATATAGTAGGTTTCTGGTGCTACGAATTTTAAAAGCCTATATTTTTGTGAGTAATAAAACATTTGAAAAATAAATGTGTGTTGAAATCAGCCTTCTCTTATACTCGGAGAAGACCTTGTAAATTCTGATCAAACATACTTTTCCAAATATAATGACCTAGCTATAGGCGTCCAATATATATATCATTGAACAAAGCAGATCACTATTTAAATCTAATTTCGAAGAACAACATTATTGCTGGAGCACTACAGAGACGATAAGTATTAAATAAATGGAAATGTGTTTCGCTGATTGCATAAATGACCACGCAAATTATATTTTGATGTTTATGATAAAACTTACACAGCACGTTAATAACAGCAGCCTCTATATAGATGCATGTGCGCATGGCAATAGTGCCTACCTGGTCGTAATTCAACCACAATCAGTGCAACAGCAAAGCATGACGTATATAAATACAAATCGGTCGTACTATAGTATCACCGATTTGTATTTATATACGTCATGCTTTGCTGTTGCACTAATTGTGGTTGAATTACGACCAGGTAGGCACTATTGCCATGCGTGATCATTTGCTTTTCTTCTTTTAAAATATCTGCCTGTACTTAGGGGAAACAGGCAGATCTCTGGAAACAAGAAAGGCTGAACACATCAGAAACGTTAAGGAACATAATAATGGTTCAAACATCGAAAAACGTGCAACGCGAAAATCATTGACACAGGGAATTTCCGTAGTCGCCTAACACTAGAAAGTCTAGAATCATGGCATACAGCTGCCAAACACAGCAATGCTGATAACAACTCAAAACCGCTTCCTCGACAATGTACAATCTTAATAAAGAAAACATAGTATCACCTTATCGTATTTCACAGTGCACATGTATACACGTCATATCTAGCTTCATTTCACACTTTCACAGTTTACTGCAATCATTATAAATATACCCGTTGAAGGCTACAGACTGGTGGCCGAAAGCTCGTAAACAAATCAATATATTTTAGTCAGAGAACGTCTCACCCTTTTCATTTATGTCTAATTGACACATCTACGATTTTTAGTGGTTTATATTGTTTAACCATTTCTTAAAGCTCATTCAGTTAAAAACGGGTAAAATAGGGCGAGTGTAATAGCCAACGCGGTCTGGTGGTAAGGCAAAGTGGCGGTAAATAAACAACGCAGCTGAACGATAATCCCTTGCTCTGAATTCTTTTCATGTTTTAGAATTAATTATAGGCTAGAGAAAAGCCCGCTTAAACAATTTAAGTGGCAAGCGCGTGATAGCAAACATATATAGTCTAGTGGCCAATGCAAAATGTCTCAAGTCAACGAGTTTTTGGTCAAACCTAATTGCCCTTGTCACAAACCCCATAGGTTTTTGTCTGGGGTAAGAATTATTATAAATATACACGCTAGATTAAATCAAAGTTATTCGAAGCCATTCGCGAGCTTTTGTTCGCATTTCATCGAATAATATTTACTCATACTCTGTCGAGAAAGATCTTGAAGTTGCTTTTGAGTGTAATTACATTTATATGCACAAATTTATTTCTAAATAAATCCAATTGAGTCTTTTGCAATATCACAATAACAAAAATGGGTAAGATCACAACTTGAGCATACAGTAGGTTTCTGGTGCTACGAATTTTAAAATCCCATATTTTTGTAAGTAGAACATTTGAAAGATAAATGTGTGTTGAAATCAGCCTTCTCTTATACTCGGAGAAGACCATGTAGATTCTGATCGAACATACATTTCCAAATTTAATGACCCAGCTATATGACGTTCAATATATATCATTGAACTAAACAGATCACTATTTAAATCTAATGTCGAAGAACAATTTTTTATTGCTGAGGCACTACAGATACGATAAGTATTAAATAAATGGAAATGTTTTTCGCTGATTGCATAAATGACCACGCAAATTATATTTTGATATGATAAAATTTATACAGCACGTTAATAACAGCAGCCTATATATAGATGCATGTGCGCATGGCAATAGTGTCTACCCGGTCGTAATTCAACCACAATCACTGCAACAGCAGAGCATGAGGTATATATATACAAATCGGTGATACTATATCTTGATGGTCTGATTCGAAGATACAGGGTTTTAGCACTTACGGTCTGGGGGCCGCTTCTACCCTCCCCTATATTTCGAACCAGAGGTGGTGGAGTTGATATACAGACGGTTGAGGCAGTCAATTCGATGTCGTTGTCGAAAGGCAACGGCATTTGGTGGGCTGTCGAGGCGAACTGTGCGAAGCCACCCGTGCGCGCCATCCGTGTGCAAACTTTTATTACAATACCCCGGTCCTTTTTACCATCGTTATACATTTCCAAGGCTAATCCTTCGAAGGTAGCAGAATTCCTGGCACCTTTTGGAACCTTTTAATTTAAATTGATTACGCTGGCGTACAATCTCTTATGACGCTTTTCAATAGCCCTAATGTAAGTGGTAGAGCGTAATTCTTTTCAATTATTTATTCGGGGTTTTTTCGCCAAAAAAGATGGCTCCCACCGTTAAGAAAAACTATAGCATTTTGAGCACGGTTTTCTGTTGAATTTTTTTCGATGGTTTTTTAGAACTTTTATTTTCTCCATTTACCAAAAATTTTGCCAGTGCGGTTAACAAGGAAATAAAAATTTTTCTTCATCAGACTGTATGATAAAAAGAAGTAATTGTCAAATTGTGACGAATTTTTTTCTAAAAAAATTTGCAAAATAGACGAAAAGATACTTTGGAAAGGGTTATTAATTCTTACACAAGACGAAAACTATTTAATGCATGGCAAGGGCAGAAATTGATCCTACCCACTTTTGTAGGGTAATTTGTATTTGACCACTGCATTACGTTGGTTATGAGGCTTCGGCAAGTTGGTTTAAGTTGTCTATACGTTCTTCTAGCCTATGCTTAATTCTTGAAACTGACGAAATCCAGAACGATTTTTATCAAAGGTACGTATTGCTCCCGGACTCAGTGATTGATTCTGAAGGGATACACATTGTCTTTACCACTGGACTATGTTAGTTACCACTTTCTATGTTAGTTACCACTTTGACTGGGTTAAGAATTATTATAGATATACACGCTAGATTAAATCAAAGTTATTCGAAGCCATTCGCGAGCTTTTGTTCGCATTTCATCGAATAATATTTAATCATACTCTGTCGAGGAAGACCTTGAAGTTGCTTTTGAGTGTAATTACATTTTTAAATTATGTACAAATTTATTTCTAAATAAATCCAATTGAGCCTTTTGCAATATCACAAATAACAAAAATGGGTAAGGTCAAAACTTGAGCATATAGTAGGTTTCTGGTGCTACGAATTTTAAAAGCCTATATTTTTGTGAGTAATAAAACATTTGAAAAATAAATGTGTGTTGAAATCAGCCTTCTCTTATACTCGGAGAAGACCTTGTAAATTCTGATCAAACATACTTTTCCAAATATAATGACCTAGCTATAGGCGTCCAATATATATATCATTGAACAAAGCAGATCACTATTTAAATCTAATTTCGAAGAACAACATTATTGCTGGAGCACTACAGAGACGATAAGTATTAAATAAATGGAAATGTGTTTCGCTGATTGCATAAATGACCACGCAAATTATATTTTGATGTTTATGATAAAACTTACACAGCACGTTAATAACAGCAGCCTCTATATAGATGCATGTGCGCATGGCAATAGTGCCTACCTGGTCGTAATTCAACCACAATCAGTGCAACAGCAAAGCATGACGTATATAAATACAAATCGGTCGTACTATAGTATCACCGATTTGTATTTATATACGTCATGCTTTGCTGTTGCACTAATTGTGGTTGAATTACGACCAGGTAGGCACTATTGCCATGCGTGATCATTTGCTTTTCTTCTTTTAAAATATCTGCCTGTACTTAGGGGAAACAGGCAGATCTCTGGAAACAAGAAAGGCTGAACACATCAGAAACGTTAAGGAACATAATAATGGTTCAAACATCGAAAAACGTGCAACGCGAAAATCATTGACACAGGGAATTTCCGTAGTCGCCTAACACTAGAAAGTCTAGAATCATGGCATACAGCTGCCAAACACAGCAATGCTGATAACAACTCAAAACCGCTTCCTCGACAATGTACAATCTTAATAAAGAAAACATAGTATCACCTTATCGTATTTCACAGTGCACATGTATACACGTCATATCTAGCTTCATTTCACACTTTCACAGTTTACTGCAATCATTATAAATATACCCGTTGAAGGCTACAGACTGGTGGCCGAAAGCTCGTAAACAAATCAATATATTTTAGTCAGAGAACGTCTCACCCTTTTCATTTATGTCTAATTGACACATCTACGATTTTTAGTGGTTTATATTGTTTAACCATTTCTTAAAGCTCATTCAGTTAAAAACGGGTAAAATAGGGCGAGTGTAATAGCCAACGCGGTCTGGTGGTAAGGCAAAGTGGCGGTAAATAAACAACGCAGCTGAACGATAATCCCTTGCTCTGAATTCTTTTCATGTTTTAGAATTAATTATAGGCTAGAGAAAAGCCCGCTTAAACAATTTAAGTGGCAAGCGCGTGATAGCAAACATATATAGTCTAGTGGCCAATGCAAAATGTCTCAAGTCAACGAGTTTTTGGTCAAACCTAATTGCCCTTGTCACAAACCCCATAGGTTTTTGTCTGGGGTAAGAATTATTATAAATATACACGCTAGATTAAATCAAAGTTATTCGAAGCCATTCGCGAGCTTTTGTTCGCATTTCATCGAATAATATTTACTCATACTCTGTCGAGAAAGATCTTGAAGTTGCTTTTGAGTGTAATTACATTTATATGCACAAATTTATTTCTAAATAAATCCAATTGAGTCTTTTGCAATATCACAATAACAAAAATGGGTAAGATCACAACTTGAGCATACAGTAGGTTTCTGGTGCTACGAATTTTAAAATCCCATATTTTTGTAAGTAGAACATTTGAAAGATAAATGTGTGTTGAAATCAGCCTTCTCTTATACTCGGAGAAGACCATGTAGATTCTGATCGAACATACATTTCCAAATTTAATGACCCAGCTATATGACGTTCAATATATATCATTGAACTAAACAGATCACTATTTAAATCTAATGTCGAAGAACAATTTTTTATTGCTGAGGCACTACAGATACGATAAGTATTAAATAAATGGAAATGTTTTTCGCTGATTGCATAAATGACCACGCAAATTATATTTTGATATGATAAAATTTATACAGCACGTTAATAACAGCAGCCTATATATAGATGCATGTGCGCATGGCAATAGTGTCTACCCGGTCGTAATTCAACCACAATCACTGCAACAGCAGAGCATGAGGTATATATATACAAATCGGTGATACTATATCTTGATGGTCTGATTCGAAGATACAGGGTTTTAGCACTTACGGTCTGGGGGCCGCTTCTACCCTCCCCTATATTTCGAACCAGAGGTGGTGGAGTTGATATACAGACGGTTGAGGCAGTCAATTCGATGTCGTTGTCGAAAGGCAACGGCATTTGGTGGGCTGTCGAGGCGAACTGTGCGAAGCCACCCGTGCGCGCCATCCGTGTGCAAACTTTTATTACAATACCCCGGTCCTTTTTACCATCGTTATACATTTCCAAGGCTAATCCTTCGAAGGTAGCAGAATTCCTGGCACCTTTTGGAACCTTTTAATTTAAATTGATTACGCTGGCGTACAATCTCTTATGACGCTTTTCAATAGCCCTAATGTAAGTGATAGAGCGTAATTCTTTTCAATTATTTATTCGGGGTTTTTTCGCCAAAAAAGATGGCTCCCACCGTTAAGAAAAACTATAGCATTTTGAGCACGGTTTTCTGTTGAATTTTTTTCGATGGTTTTTTAGAACTTTTATTTTCTCCATTTACCAAAAATTTTGCCAGTGCGGTTAACAAGGAAATAAAAATTTTTCTTCATCAGACTGTATGATAAAAAGAAGTAATTGTCAAATTGTGACGAATTTTTTTCTAAAAAAATTTGCAAAATAGACGAAAAGATACTTTGGAAAGGGTTATTAATTCTTACACAAGACGAAAACTATTTAATGCATGGCAAGGGCAGAAATTGATCCTACCCACTTTTGTAGGGTAATTTGTATTTGACCACTGCATTACGTTGGTTATGAGGCTTCGGCAAGTTGGTTTAAGTTGTCTATACGTTCTTCTAGCCTATGCTTAATTCTTGAAACTGACGAAATCCAGAACGATTTTTATCAAAGGTACGTATTGCTCCCGGACTCAGTGATTGATTCTGAAGGGATACACATTGTCTTTACCACTGGACTATGTTAGTTACCACTTTCTATGTTAGTTACCACTTTGACTGGGTTAAGAATTATTATAGATATACACGCTAGATTAAATCAAAGTTATTCGAAGCCATTCGCGAGCTTTTGTTCGCATTTCATCGAATAATATTTAATCATACTCTGTCGAGGAAGACCTTGAAGTTGCTTTTGAGTGTAATTACATTTTTAAATTATGTACAAGTTTATTTCTAAATAAATCCAATTGAGCCTTTTGCAATATCACAAATAACAAAAATGGGTAAGGTCAAAACTTGAGCATATAGTAGGTTTCTGGTGCTACGAATTTTAAAAGCCTATATTTTTGTGAGTAATAAAACATTTGAAAAATAAATGTGTGTTGAAATCAGCCTTCTCTTATACTCGGAGAAGACCTTGTAAATTCTGATCAAACATACTTTTCCAAATATAATGACCTAGCTATAGGCGTCCAATATATATATCATTGAACAAAGCAGATCACTATTTAAATCTAATTTCGAAGAACAACATTATTGCTGGAGCACTACAGAGACGATAAGTATTAAATAAATGGAAATGTGTTTCGCTGATTGCATAAATGACCACGCAAATTATATTTTGATGTTTATGATAAAACTTACACAGCACGTTAATAACAGCAGCCTCTATATAGATGCATGTGCGCATGGCAATAGTGCCTACCTGGTCGTAATTCAACCACAATCAGTGCAACAGCAAAGCATGACGTATATAAATACAAATCGGTCGTACTATAGTATCACCGATTTGTATTTATATACGTCATGCTTTGCTGTTGCACTAATTGTGGTTGAATTACGACCAGGTAGGCACTATTGCCATGCGTGATCATTTGCTTTTCTTCTTTTAAAATATCTGCCTGTACTTAGGGGAAACAGGCAGATCTCTGGAAACAAGAAAGGCTGAACACATCAGAAACGTTAAGGAACATAATAATGGTTCAAACATCGAAAAACGTGCAACGCGAAAATCATTGACACAGGGAATTTCCGTAGTCGCCTAACACTAGAAAGTCTAGAATCATGGCATACAGCTGCCAAACACAGCAATGCTGATAACAACTCAAAACCGCTTCCTCGACAATGTACAATCTTAATAAAGAAAACATAGTATCACCTTATCGTATTTCACAGTGCACATGTATACACGTCATATCTAGCTTCATTTCACACTTTCACAGTTTACTGCAATCATTATAAATATACCCGTTGAAGGCTACAGACTGGTGGCCGAAAGCTCGTAAACAAATCAATATATTTTAGTCAGAGAACGTCTCACCCTTTTCATTTATGTCTAATTGACACATCTACGATTTTTAGTGGTTTATATTGTTTAACCATTTCTTAAAGCTCATTCAGTTAAAAACGGGTAAAATAGGGCGAGTGTAATAGCCAACGCGGTCTGGTGGTAAGGCAAAGTGGCGGTAAATAAACAACGCAGCTGAACGATAATTCCCTTGCTCTGAATTCTTTTCATGTTTTAGAATTAATTATAGGCTAGAGAAAAGCCCGCTTAAACAATTTAAGTGGCAAGCGCGTGATAGCAAACATATATAGTCTAGTGGCCAATGCAAAATGTCTCAAGTCAACGAGTTTTTGGTCAAACCTAATTGCCCTTGTCACAAACCCCATAGGTTTTTGTCTGGGGTAAGAATTATTATAAATATACACGCTAGATTAAATCAAAGTTATTCGAAGCCATTCGCGAGCTTTTGTTCGCATTTCATCGAATAATATTTACTCATACTCTGTCGAGAAAGATCTTGGAGTTGCTTTTGAGTGTAATTACATTTATATGCACAAATTTATTTCTAAATAAATCCAATTGAGTCTTTTGCAATATCACAATAACAAAAATGGGTAAGATCACAACTTGAGCATACAGTAGGTTTCTGGTGCTACGAATTTTAAAATCCCATATTTTTGTAAGTAGAACATTTGAAAGATAAATGTGTGTTGAAATCAGCCTTCTCTTATACTCGGAGAAGACCATGTAGATTCTGATCGAACATACATTTCCAAATTTAATGACCCAGCTATATGACGTTCAATATATATCATTGAACTAAACAGATCACTATTTAAATCTAATGTCGAAGAACAATTTTTTATTGCTGAGGCACTACAGATACGATAAGTATTAAATAAATGGAAATGTTTTTCGCTGATTGCATAAATGACCACGCAAATTATATTTTGATATGATAAAATTTATACAGCACGTTAATAACAGCAGCCTATATATAGATGCATGTGCGCATGGCAATAGTGTCTACCCGGTCGTAATTCAACCACAATCACTGCAACAGCAGAGCATGAGGTATATATATACAAATCGGTGATACTATATCTTGATGGTCTGATTCGAAGATACAGGGTTTTAGCACTTACGGTCTGGGGGCCGCTTCTACCCTCCCCTATATTTCGAACCAGAGGTGGTGGAGTTGATATACAGACGGTTGAGGCAGTCAATTCGATGTCGTTGTCGAAAGGCAACGGCATTTGGTGGGCTGTCGAGGCGAACTGTGCGAAGCCACCCGTGCGCGCCATCCGTGTGCAAACTTTTATTACAATACCCCGGTCCTTTTTACCATCGTTATACATTTCCAAGGCTAATCCTTCGAAGGTAGCAGAATTCCTGGCACCTTTTGGAACCTTTTAATTTAAATTGATTACGCTGGCGTACAATCTCTTATGACGCTTTTCAATAGCCCTAATGTAAGTGATAGAGCGTAATTCTTTTCAATTATTTATTCGGGGTTTTTTCGCCAAAAAAGATGGCTCCCACCGTTAAGAAAAACTATAGCATTTTGAGCACGGTTTTCTGTTGAATTTTTTTCGATGGTTTTTTAGAACTTTTATTTTCTCCATTTACCAAAAATTTTGCCAGTGCGGTTAACAAGGAAATAAAAATTTTTCTTCATCAGACTGTATGATAAAAAGAAGTAATTGTCAAATTGTGACGAATTTTTTTCTAAAAAAATTTGCAAAATAGACGAAAAGATACTTTGGAAAGGGTTATTAATTCTTACACAAGACGAAAACTATTTAATGCATGGCAAGGGCAGAAATTGATCCTACCCACTTTTGTAGGGTAATTTGTATTTGACCACTGCATTACGTTGGTTATGAGGCTTCGGCAAGTTGGTTTAAGTTGTCTATACGTTCTTCTAGCCTATGCTTAATTCTTGAAACTGACGAAATCCAGAACGATTTTTATCAAAGGTACGTATTGCTCCCGGACTCAGTGATTGATTCTGAAGGGATACACATTGTCTTTACCACTGGACTATGTTAGTTACCACTTTCTATGTTAGTTACCACTTTGACTGGGTTAAGAATTATTATAGATATACACGCTAGATTAAATCAAAGTTATTCGAAGCCATTCGCGAGCTTTTGTTCGCATTTCATCGAATAATATTTAATCATACTCTGTCGAGGAAGACCTTGAAGTTGCTTTTGAGTGTAATTACATTTTTAAATTATGTACAAGTTTATTTCTAAATAAATCCAATTGAGCCTTTTGCAATATCACAAATAACAAAAATGGGTAAGGTCAAAACTTGAGCATATAGTAGGTTTCTGGTGCTACGAATTTTAAAAGCCTATATTTTTGTGAGTAATAAAACATTTGAAAAATAAATGTGTGTTGAAATCAGCCTTCTCTTATACTCGGAGAAGACCTTGTAAATTCTGATCAAACATACTTTTCCAAATATAATGACCTAGCTATAGGCGTCCAATATATATATCATTGAACAAAGCAGATCACTATTTAAATCTAATTTCGAAGAACAACATTATTGCTGGAGCACTACAGAGACGATAAGTATTAAATAAATGGAAATGTGTTTCGCTGATTGCATAAATGACCACGCAAATTATATTTTGATGTTTATGATAAAACTTACACAGCACGTTATTAACAGCAGCCTATACATAGATGCATGTGCGCATGGCAATAGTGCCTACCTGGTCGTAATTCAACCACAATCAGTGCAACAGCAAAGCATGACGTATATAAATACAAATCGGTCGTACTATAGTATCACCGATTTGTATTTATATACGTCATGCTTTGCTGTTGCACTAATTGTGGTTGAATTACGACCAGGTAGGCACTATTGCCATGCGTGATCATTTGCTTTTCTTCTTTTAAAATATCTGCCTGTACTTAGGGGAAACAGGCAGATCTCTGGAAACAAGAAAGGCTGAAAACATCAGAAACGTTAAGGAACATAATAATGGTTCAAACATCGAAAAACGTGCAACGCGAAAATCATTGACACAGGGAATTTCCGTAGTCGCCTAACACTAGAAAGTCTAGAATCATGGCATACAGCTGCCAAACACAGCAATGCTGATAACAACTCAAAACCGCTTCCTCGACAATGTACAATCTTAATAAAGAAAACATAGTATCACCTTATCGTATTTCACAGTGCACATGTATACACGTCATATCTAGCTTCATTTCACACTTTCACAGTTTACTGCAATCATTATAAATATACCCGTTGAAGGCTACAGACTGGTGGCCGAAAGCTCGTAAACAAATCAATATATTTTAGTCAGAGAACGTCTCACCCTTTTCATTTATGTCTAATTGACACATCTACGATTTTTAGTGGTTTATATTGTTTAACCATTTCTTAAAGCTCATTCAGTTAAAAACGGGTAAAATAGGGCGAGTGTAATAGCCAACGCGGTCTGGTGGTAAGGCAAAGTGGCGGTAAATAAACAACGCAGCTGAACGATAATCCCTTGCTCTGAATTCTTTTCATGTTTTAGAATTAATTATAGGCTAGAGAAAAGCCCGCTTAAACAATTTAAGTGGCAAGCGCGTGATAGCAAACATATATAGTCTAGTGGCCAATGCAAAATGTCTCAAGTCAACGAGTTTTTGGTCAAACCTAATTGCCCTTGTCACAAACCCCATAGGTTTTTGTCTGGGGTAAGAATTATTATAAATATACACGCTAGATTAAATCAAAGTTATTCGAAGCCATTCGCGAGCTTTTGTTCGCATTTCATCGAATAATATTTACTCATACTCTGTCGAGAAAGATCTTGAAGTTGCTTTTGAGTGTAATTACATTTATATGCACAAATTTATTTCTAAATAAATCCAATTGAGTCTTTTGCAATATCACAATAACAAAAATGGGTAAGATCACAACTTGAGCATACAGTAGGTTTCTGGTGCTACGAATTTTAAAATCCCATATTTTTGTAAGTAGAACATTTGAAAGATAAATGTGTGTTGAAATCAGCCTTCTCTTATACTCGGAGAAGACCATGTAGATTCTGATCGAACATACATTTCCAAATTTAATGACCCAGCTATATGACGTTCAATATATATCATTGAACTAAACAGATCACTATTTAAATCTAATGTCGAAGAACAATTTTTTATTGCTGAGGCACTACAGATACGATAAGTATTAAATAAATGGAAATGTTTTTCGCTGATTGCATAAATGACCACGCAAATTATATTTTGATATGATAAAATTTATACAGCACGTTAATAACAGCAGCCTATATATAGATGCATGTGCGCATGGCAATAGTGTCTACCCGGTCGTAATTCAACCACAATCACTGCAACAGCAGAGCATGAGGTATATATATACAAATCGGTGATACTATATCTTGATGGTCTGATTCGAAGATACAGGGTTTTAGCACTTACGGTCTGGGGGCCGCTTCTACCCTCCCCTATATTTCGAACCAGAGGTGGTGGAGTTGATATACAGACGGTTGAGGCAGTCAATTCGATGTCGTTGTCGAAAGGCAACGGCATTTGGTGGGCTGTCGAGGCGAACTGTGCGAAGCCACCCGTGCGCGCCATCCGTGTGCAAACTTTTATTACAATACCCCGGTCCTTTTTACCATCGTTATACATTTCCAAGGCTAATCCTTCGAAGGTAGCAGAATTCCTGGCACCTTTTGGAACCTTTTAATTTAAATTGATTACGCTGGCGTACAATCTCTTATGACGCTTTTCAATAGCCCTAATGTAAGTGATAGAGCGTAATTCTTTTCAATTATTTATTCGGGGTTTTTTCGCCAAAAAAGATGGCTCCCACCGTTAAGAAAAACTATAGCATTTTGAGCACGGTTTTCTGTTGAATTTTTTTCGATGGTTTTTTAGAACTTTTATTTTCTCCATTTACCAAAAATTTTGCCAGTGCGGTTAACAAGGAAATAAAAATTTTTCTTCATCAGACTGTATGATAAAAAGAAGTAATTGTCAAATTGTGACGAATTTTTTTCTAAAAAAATTTGCAAAATAGACGAAAAGATACTTTGGAAAGGGTTATTAATTCTTACACAAGACGAAAACTATTTAATGCATGGCAAGGGCAGAAATTGATCCTACCCACTTTTGTAGGGTAATTTGTATTTGACCACTGCATTACGTTGGTTATGAGGCTTCGGCAAGTTGGTTTAAGTTGTCTATACGTTCTTCTAGCCTATGCTTAATTCTTGAAACTGACGAAATCCAGAACGATTTTTATCAAAGGTACGTATTGCTCCCGGACTCAGTGATTGATTCTGAAGGGATACACATTGTCTTTACCACTGGACTATGTTAGTTACCACTTTCTATGTTAGTTACCACTTTGACTGGGTTAAGAATTATTATAGATATACACGCTAGATTAAATCAAAGTTATTCGAAGCCATTCGCGAGCTTTTGTTCGCATTTCATCGAATAATATTTAATCATACTCTGTCGAGGAAGACCTTGAAGTTGCTTTTGAGTGTAATTACATTTTTAAATTATGTACAAGTTTATTTCTAAATAAATCCAATTGAGCCTTTTGCAATATCACAAATAACAAAAATGGGTAAGGTCAAAACTTGAGCATATAGTAGGTTTCTGGTGCTACGAATTTTAAAAGCCTATATTTTTGTGAGTAATAAAACATTTGAAAAATAAATGTGTGTTGAAATCAGCCTTCTCTTATACTCGGAGAAGACCTTGTAAATTCTGATCAAACATACTTTTCCAAATATAATGACCTAGCTATAGGCGTCCAATATATATATCATTGAACAAAGCAGATCACTATTTAAATCTAATTTCGAAGAACAACATTATTGCTGGAGCACTACAGAGACGATAAGTATTAAATAAATGGAAATGTGTTTCGCTGATTGCATAAATGACCACGCAAATTATATTTTGATGTTTATGATAAAACTTACACAGCACGTTAATAACAGCAGCCTCTATATAGATGCATGTGCGCATGGCAATAGTGCCTACCTGGTCGTAATTCAACCACAATCAGTGCAACAGCAAAGCATGACGTATATAAATACAAATCGGTCGTACTATAGTATCACCGATTTGTATTTATATACGTCATGCTTTGCTGTTGCACTAATTGTGGTTGAATTACGACCAGGTAGGCACTATTGCCATGCGTGATCATTTGCTTTTCTTCTTTTAAAATATCTGCCTGTACTTAGGGGAAACAGGCAGATCTCTGGAAACAAGAAAGGCTGAACACATCAGAAACGTTAAGGAACATAATAATGGTTCAAACATCGAAAAACGTGCAACGCGAAAATCATTGACACAGGGAATTTCCGTAGTCGCCTAACACTAGAAAGTCTAGAATCATGGCATACAGCTGCCAAACACAGCAATGCTGATAACAACTCAAAACCGCTTCCTCGACAATGTACAATCTTAATAAAGAAAACATAGTATCACCTTATCGTATTTCACAGTGCACATGTATACACGTCATATCTAGCTTCATTTCACACTTTCACAGTTTACTGCAATCATTATAAATATACCCGTTGAAGGCTACAGACTGGTGGCCGAAAGCTCGTAAACAAATCAATATATTTTAGTCAGAGAACGTCTCACCCTTTTCATTTATGTCTAATTGACACATCTACGATTTTTAGTGGTTTATATTGTTTAACCATTTCTTAAAGCTCATTCAGTTAAAAACGGGTAAAATAGGGCGAGTGTAATAGCCAACGCGGTCTGGTGGTAAGGCAAAGTGGCGGTAAATAAACAACGCAGCTGAACGATAATTCCCTTGCTCTGAATTCTTTTCATGTTTTAGAATTAATTATAGGCTAGAGAAAAGCCCGCTTAAACAATTTAAGTGGCAAGCGCGTGATAGCAAACATATATAGTCTAGTGGCCAATGCAAAATGTCTCAAGTCAACGAGTTTTTGGTCAAACCTAATTGCCCTTGTCACAAACCCCATAGGTTTTTGTCTGGGGTAAGAATTATTATAAATATACACGCTAGATTAAATCAAAGTTATTCGAAGCCATTCGCGAGCTTTTGTTCGCATTTCATCGAATAATATTTACTCATACTCTGTCGAGAAAGATCTTGGAGTTGCTTTTGAGTGTAATTACATTTATATGCACAAATTTATTTCTAAATAAATCCAATTGAGTCTTTTGCAATATCACAATAACAAAAATGGGTAAGATCACAACTTGAGCATACAGTAGGTTTCTGGTGCTACGAATTTTAAAATCCCATATTTTTGTAAGTAGAACATTTGAAAGATAAATGTGTGTTGAAATCAGCCTTCTCTTATACTCGGAGAAGACCATGTAGATTCTGATCGAACATACATTTCCAAATTTAATGACCCAGCTATATGACGTTCAATATATATCATTGAACTAAACAGATCACTATTTAAATCTAATGTCGAAGAACAATTTTTTATTGCTGAGGCACTACAGATACGATAAGTATTAAATAAATGGAAATGTTTTTCGCTGATTGCATAAATGACCACGCAAATTATATTTTGATATGATAAAATTTATACAGCACGTTAATAACAGCAGCCTATATATAGATGCATGTGCGCATGGCAATAGTGTCTACCCGGTCGTAATTCAACCACAATCACTGCAACAGCAGAGCATGAGGTATATATATACAAATCGGTGATACTATATCTTGATGGTCTGATTCGAAGATACAGGGTTTTAGCACTTACGGTCTGGGGGCCGCTTCTACCCTCCCCTATATTTCGAACCAGAGGTGGTGGAGTTGATATACAGACGGTTGAGGCAGTCAATTCGATGTCGTTGTCGAAAGGCAACGGCATTTGGTGGGCTGTCGAGGCGAACTGTGCGAAGCCACCCGTGCGCGCCATCCGTGTGCAAACTTTTATTACAATACCCCGGTCCTTTTTACCATCGTTATACATTTCCAAGGCTAATCCTTCGAAGGTAGCAGAATTCCTGGCACCTTTTGGAACCTTTTAATTTAAATTGATTACGCTGGCGTACAATCTCTTATGACGCTTTTCAATAGCCCTAATGTAAGTGATAGAGCGTAATTCTTTTCAATTATTTATTCGGGGTTTTTTCGCCAAAAAAGATGGCTCCCACCGTTAAGAAAAACTATAGCATTTTGAGCACGGTTTTCTGTTGAATTTTTTTCGATGGTTTTTTAGAACTTTTATTTTCTCCATTTACCAAAAATTTTGCCAGTGCGGTTAACAAGGAAATAAAAATTTTTCTTCATCAGACTGTATGATAAAAAGAAGTAATTGTCAAATTGTGACGAATTTTTTTCTAAAAAAATTTGCAAAATAGACGAAAAGATACTTTGGAAAGGGTTATTAATTCTTACACAAGACGAAAACTATTTAATGCATGGCAAGGGCAGAAATTGATCCTACCCACTTTTGTAGGGTAATTTGTATTTGACCACTGCATTACGTTGGTTATGAGGCTTCGGCAAGTTGGTTTAAGTTGTCTATACGTTCTTCTAGCCTATGCTTAATTCTTGAAACTGACGAAATCCAGAACGATTTTTATCAAAGGTACGTATTGCTCCCGGACTCAGTGATTGATTCTGAAGGGATACACATTGTCTTTACCACTGGACTATGTTAGTTACCACTTTCTATGTTAGTTACCACTTTGACTGGGTTAAGAATTATTATAGATATACACGCTAGATTAAATCAAAGTTATTCGAAGCCATTCGCGAGCTTTTGTTCGCATTTCATCGAATAATATTTAATCATACTCTGTCGAGGAAGACCTTGAAGTTGCTTTTGAGTGTAATTACATTTTTAAATTATGTACAAGTTTATTTCTAAATAAATCCAATTGAGCCTTTTGCAATATCACAAATAACAAAAATGGGTAAGGTCAAAACTTGAGCATATAGTAGGTTTCTGGTGCTACGAATTTTAAAAGCCTATATTTTTGTGAGTAATAAAACATTTGAAAAATAAATGTGTGTTGAAATCAGCCTTCTCTTATACTCGGAGAAGACCTTGTAAATTCTGATCAAACATACTTTTCCAAATATAATGACCTAGCTATAGGCGTCCAATATATATATCATTGAACAAAGCAGATCACTATTTAAATCTAATTTCGAAGAACAACATTATTGCTGGAGCACTACAGAGACGATAAGTATTAAATAAATGGAAATGTGTTTCGCTGATTGCATAAATGACCACGCAAATTATATTTTGATGTTTATGATAAAACTTACACAGCACGTTATTAACAGCAGCCTATACATAGATGCATGTGCGCATGGCAATAGTGCCTACCTGGTCGTAATTCAACCACAATCAGTGCAACAGCAAAGCATGACGTATATAAATACAAATCGGTCGTACTATAGTATCACCGATTTGTATTTATATACGTCATGCTTTGCTGTTGCACTAATTGTGGTTGAATTACGACCAGGTAGGCACTATTGCCATGCGTGATCATTTGCTTTTCTTCTTTTAAAATATCTGCCTGTACTTAGGGGAAACAGGCAGATCTCTGGAAACAAGAAAGGCTGAAAACATCAGAAACGTTAAGGAACATAATAATGGTTCAAACATCGAAAAACGTGCAACGCGAAAATCATTGACACAGGGAATTTCCGTAGTCGCCTAACACTAGAAAGTCTAGAATCATGGCATACAGCTGCCAAACACAGCAATGCTGATAACAACTCAAAACCGCTTCCTCGACAATGTACAATCTTAATAAAGAAAACATAGTATCACCTTATCGTATTTCACAGTGCACATGTATACACGTCATATCTAGCTTCATTTCACACTTTCACAGTTTACTGCAATCATTATAAATATACCCGTTGAAGGCTACAGACTGGTGGCCGAAAGCTCGTAAACAAATCAATATATTTTAGTCAGAGAACGTCTCACCCTTTTCATTTATGTCTAATTGACACATGTACTGTGTCTACACATCTACTGGTGGAAGATAGAATAACGCCATAACGTCTATAACACCAATAACGCCATAACGTCTGTAATGCCATAACGTCTATAACACCAATAACGTCTATAACACCAGTAACGCCATAACACCAATAACGCCCATAACACCAATAACGCCCATAACACCAATAACGCCATAACGTCTGTAACGCCATAACCTCTATAACACCAGTAACGTCCATAACACCAATAACGCCATAACGTCCATAACACCAATAATGTCTGTAACACCAATAACGCCATAACGTCTGTAACACCAATAACGTCTATAACACCAATAATGTCCATAACACCAATAACGCCATAACGTCTGTAACGCCATAACGTCTGTAACACCAATAACGCCATAACGTCTGTAACATCAATAACGTCCATAACACCAATAACGCCATAACGTCTGTAACGCCATAACGTCTGTAACACCAATAACGTCCATAACACCAATAACGCCGTAACGCCTGTAACACTGATAACGTCCATAACACCAATAACGCCATAACGTCTGTAACGCCATAACGCCTATAACACCAATAACGTCTATAACACCAATAACGTCTATAACACCAATAACGTCTATAACACCAGTAACGTCTATAACACCAATAACGTCTATAACACCAGTAACGTCTATAACACCAATAACGGCATAACGTCTGTAACGCCATAACGCCTATAACACCAATAACGTTTATAACACCAATAACGCCATAACGTCTGTAACGCCATAACGTCTATAACACCAATAACGCCATAACGACTGTAACACCAATAACGTCTATAACACCAATAACGTCCATAACACCAATAACGCCATAACGTCTGTAACACCAATAACGTCCATAACACCAATAACGTCCATAATACCAATAACGTCCATAACACCAATAACGTCCATAACACCAATAACGCCATAACGCCTATAACGCCTATAACACTAATAACGTCTATAACACCAATAACGTCCATAACACCAATAACGTCTTTAACACCAATAACGCCATAACACCAATAACGCCCATAACACCAATAACACCCATAACACCATTAACGCCCATAACACCAATAACGCCACAACGTCTATAACACCAATACGTCTATAACACATATGGCATATATGCTGTATAAATGACGTCATTGATCTATATTACAAATGACGTAATATACATTTCGTGCGCGTAACATAACGATATAACCCAACATTTGCAAAGTCGTAGATTATTTGGCAATTTCTAGTTTATTTCTTAAATTCTTCGGGAAAAGATGAGCCGAAACGTAAACTGTGCAGTTTTTAAAGAACCAAGAGCTTTCATAAAGATTCTGGAAATAGTAAGCTTGCGAGGCATTTTACTTTTTGTATATACCGAAAATACTTGGGTAACGTGGCAAATAACACAATGGTTGTATATGTTTTATGCTCTGTATGGTGTAGTTAATGCATTTCATGAACATGTAGAATCTGACACAGACTGTTGTTCAAAACGTGCTTGTTTAATACACGAAGCAATGCTTCTGCGGTTGTGTGTTACTAAAATGAAAGCAATCCTAAATTGTCATTTATGAATATGGCTGCCATCTGTTATTGATAACGTCAGGGCAGTTTAATTGCATTTTTGCAGGCAATTACTTGATGATTTCAATAAGTTTTCGAAGCTAAGTATTTTGTAAACAGTTGTGCATATTTTGCAAAATTGCATTTACTAAAATCTCTAACAAATAACTGCCTTTATTATTCATTGAAAATATTTTTGATTGGTTAAGAGCTAAAGGTGAAATTGTCATATTCGCTTGGTGGTTGTCCAAATTTGGGGTTGAAAATAAATTTATGACATTATGAGTCATTTCATCGTATATTGAAAACAAATATATGACATTATGACTCATTTCGTGATATATTGACTGAGCTTTGTTAATCAACCTTTCGTCGTAATCTGACAATTGTTTTAAGAATATTTTTTCTGTAGTCTGATTGCTTATTAAAGTTTTCGAACAATTTCATGCTGTTCCATTACTAGCAGCTTGTGTCTCCTTATTTACAAAGCAAGCGTTTAAACCGAGTTTAAAATATTTTCAAAAACTGATAAAACAACTATTGAATTCGGTTCTGGCAGGATACACAAACCTCTGCCTTAATAATTCCTCATATCCTGCTCGACCTCATTCAATAATTGTTTAGTGTTGGTGGTGTCGTTTTGGTTGGCAAGGATGGCTGTGTAGCCGGCTGGATAATTAAGGCGTCTGTGTTCATCTACATGATCTACAGATCCATTAAAACAATTGATTTCAAAAGAGGTTGCAGAATTTAAGATTGCGCAGAATGTAAATATATGAATTAATATCGACCCAAATTACCAGGCTTGCTATATGCAGCTGATTACAGAACAGATATGTATGTTAAATTAAAGTTTAATTAATATATATTAATTACTTTGCTTTGATCTGTTTAGGGTATAGCAATTTTTGCCTTTTCAACAACGGCTGGTTATTACAGTGAGTTTAAAGTTAGCTCGAAACTGGCAAGTGGTAAAAATTGCATAAATGAAACTGTTGTTGTATCAGGTGCACTATTCCATATCATAGGGAAATTTCAGTATCCATTTGATGATGACACGTTGTATACATCTGAAGCTAATGATAACACCAAAACATGTGTAAACACCTCATACAGTGCAAAGGCAACTCTGAAGGTTGCAGACAAACACACAAGCGAAGCACAGTTCTTTGTGTTTACTGGAGTGTTGACGTTTATGTACTGCGTGTTTGCATGTCTTTACTATGCTGTGCTGGAAAACCCAGATGCACACATCTACTCCACTGACGTTGGACGATTTTCGTGGGTTGTAATTGTAAGTATTTGTCCAGCTCATGCTAAGTTGCAAGTTAAATTGTAAACTAACAATTTTCCAGTGTAGGTAGTGCATTCTAAAATAGAACATGAAAGTATACACACTAGGTGATTGTACTACCTGATGCAACAAAGTGAAAATCAATATTTCATGAGAATGCTCTTCATCAGAGGCCCTTGTTCAGAAACCTTTCCAAATACTCTTTTTTTAACTTCCCAAAAAAGGGCCTTTGCTTGAAATGTCAATTTTGACTTTCTTGTTTCAGATAGTACAAGAACCTATATCTTTCATATGCAGTAAAACTTGTACAATATACCTTTTGTATTTATCAACTAAAGCAGTTCATAATTGGGGTCCTTGCCATAGTATATTTCTGTTCACAGGCTGTAAATTAATATTTTAAAGTTAATTGCACCAAACACAAGTATAGGAATATGCACTCCCCCCCCCCCCCCGCTAATTATCCCTACAGCACTATGTACTGTGTTAAAAAAAATGTGTGCATGACTGGTAAACTGTTTATCTCTTTAGGATTTTCTTATCAGTGTACTAATAACCATATTCTGGTTTGCTGGTTCGGCAGCCTGGGCCGCTGGGTTACCTGGGCTGAAAGATGATACAGATCCGGACACCTTTATTGAAAGCTCTGTTCTGTGCAAGGATAGATTGACATGTGATGTGACAAAAGAACCTAACTATGCTACCATAAAAGTTTCCATAGTAAGCAGTTTTATATTTTTGCATAGAGGGAATTGTATTTGTGCATGAATCCTAGTAATGGTCTTTGGTAAAACTAGATTCATATTAATCTGACACTGCGGAGAACAACGAAAAATTCGTTGTCTCGAGCGGGATTCGAACTCGCATCTTCGGGTTTCTAGACCGCGGCTCTACCAATTGAGCTATTGAGTCAACTGGGATTGGTAGCAAGTTTTATCCACTTTAAGTGCACGAAATATTTTCGTGACGACTTAGCGCTTGTCTTTGAGGACGCGCAGTGTTTCAATTCTATTTCAGAACCATCCCGCTCGAGACAACGAATTTTTCGCTGTTCTCTGCAGTGTCAGATTAATATGGGTCTTTAGTAATCCTACAGCTTTTGGGATATGGACACCCCAACAGCTCAGTAGCACCGTATGAATCTTCATTTGCATTGAAAAGTGAGGAAATGCTCTCCCGTGATAATTACTTTCCCCCTTTCCTGCCTGCCCCCACATTCTCTGTGATCTTATGTATCGTTTCTACTATCAGAGTTCATGATCTCTGCAGGAATTTATAAGAATGTTTGAAGAAAGCATTGCTAAATCCTTTCGTGGATCATTTCTTATATATTCTCTTAGAGAAAGATAATATCTAGAGTGTACTTGGCAGCATTTTATGGCATGAAAAACTCAAGCATCATAATTCACCCCAATAAACATGCTCCTGTTTATGTTTTAGATCCTTGGTTTTCTTAATGTGTTTGTCTGGCTGGGAAATATCTGGTTTTTGTTCAAAGAAACCCCTTGGCATAACCCTCGACGAGATGAGTTTCAGAGTGAGTAGGAATGATGAATGTATTGATTTTTGTTGGTATAATATAGACGCAATACTGGAGTAATACTTCCTGTAACTTTTGTGAACAACATTTAAATAATGTTCATAAAACACAAAGTAATAACCAAAACACAGAACAACTTTCACAATCGTTTGTAGTTAATATGCACGGTTTTTCTTGCAAGTTGCATTAATTTTTGCCATTAATTTTGATAAACTTACTATTTCTCCTGAGGCTTCACAGGATCATCCCTTAGGGTTTTATGGTGCTTCTCTAGGCGGTGACGTTATTGAACTTCTTTTTTTTTTCAGACGAATCTGTTCAGTAGGGTTTTGGAACTACTTGCCATGAGCATGATATTATAGATTTATTTATAATATTAAAGAGAACTAGACAGTGCATACAGTATTGATATCAATTATTCGTTGTGATTTGAAAAACATGAGAAAGGGTTTTGTAATAATGTAATTCAGAAAGTTGGCTTTTCTTCGCTCGATTTTGTTACCAGTTTGCATGACATTCAGGTTGCTTTGTGGAAAATACCACGTCTATATATAATGTATGACGCTCAGAATTTCTACCTCATCCAATGTCATACTCCTTGACTAAGGGCCTGTTTATATGGAGGCGAGTTGAGCGAGTTCCTCGCTTTGTCGGGTAACTCGCCTTCGATAGAAAATTATAGGTTTCCCGTAACATGATTACATGGCGCAACCGGCCAACTCATATAGCTGAGTTACCGGTACACAGCCAAAAATTAGCCAGAATGAACAACTTTTTGCAGGTTGATAAAAAAACAGCATTGAACAATGCTGCCAACATTGTTCTAGGATGTTAACAATCTTGAACAACATTGTTGAGCCAGGTGTAACAATGCTGTTCAATATTGTTAACAGCCTGAAACAATGTTGACAGCAAAATATTGTTCAATGCTGTTTTCATCGACTTGAAACAACTTGCTCATTTTTGCTGTGTAGAGAGAGGTGGGATCTAGCCCATGCGAGATGAATTACAGCTAGTGTTAAACATATGTGTGAATGCCGAGTAACTCGGTTCCATATAAACAGAACGCTTGTTTGTCCCGGCATGGCGAGTAACTTGGTCAACTTGGTGACTCGCCTCCATATAGACAGGCTACTAAGAGAGGTTTAAAATTTCATCAAGCAAAAGACATGGTTCTTGTACAGGGGCAGCTGGATAGATCTTTGTGCATGACTATAGTAAATTAGCAATAATATAAATGTGAACTTTGTACATTATAAAAGGGTGTTATGTAAAAGAATAGCTAAAGTATCGAGGCAAGCAATTATTATCATCTATTTCATAATTAAGTACCATTTAAGTACGAACCTGGATTGGTTGTACTAAGGTTCATTAAATGCTTCCACCGGTTCGGTTAGTGATTTTCAACTGAACCGGCTAACGCAAAAGACCTTTAGTGTTTGAAATTTGTTTTTATTCATTTTTAAACTGCCTATGAAACGAAATTTTGTCCAACTATTTATTGATCGCATTGCAAAGATCGAGTTTGTCTAACGATCATTCTGAACGAATGATCGTTATGCAAATTACACAACCTATGACATCATAGTGCATAATAACTTTTCGAAAATCATCAGTAATTTGCAACGTGATCGATATATTCCGCACAAACGTGCAGACACTAACTTATTAATGGTAGTTTACATACGTACAGCACAGATGTACTTGTTTCTTGTTGTCATACGCTACAAAATTAGCAATCTCAAACATACTCATTATGCACAGTGATGTCATAAGTTGGGCCGAAAAATGTTGAATACCCCGAAAGCCAGAGAAAATTTACTAAAGCAGGGACCGCGGAGCAATTTTTGGATTGAGGGAGCCGAATGCTTAGCTTCCCAGGGGCGGGGAGGGGGCTGGGGCAACAATCAAGTCCCCATTCTTGCTTCGTTCTTTTTCAACTTTTTTCCGTTTTTCTTCAACTATCTTGCGGTTGCGACGTGTTCATGTTTATTGTTGCGCTTTTTTCGTTCTTTATTAGTAAATATTGGAAAAAATATATGTATGTTATTTCGACCCAATCCTTTTGCCTTCTTTTTGCTGGATGTCAGAGTGCGTTTTCCCAAAATCACAGCCAAAATGTTAATGAGGTGCTCTTGACCTGAGCTGTAACGCTACTTATTAGAAAAACGTCAAGCAGCACTGGTTATAACTAAGCGCCATTCAATCAATCACAGGAAAATTATTGGGGGGGCAAGGCCCCCCGGCCCCCCTCCTCCGCGGTCCCTGTAAAGAAGTTACACTGTCATTTTAAGCGATCTTTGCAGTGCAATCAATAGATAGTTGCCCAAAATTTCGTTTTATAGGCACTTCAAGCACATTTGAAACATCAAAAACGCTTGAAAATCTTTGCACAACGAACGTTATTAGGTCGAGTAAATGATTCAGTACATTTTGTAATTTGTGAATATTCTTTTGGTAAAACAGCCCAGAACTCTAATATAGCTGTGTGTTATGATGCAATATAGTACTGTGAATATACCACGGTACTATTATACTTCTTATGTCGTTACTTACGTGAAAAGTTATTTATGGTAGAGCACCTGATTATGACGCAGCGAATTTTTGTGGTCTGACAAAGCTTTTTCAATGGAAGGATTTTTCCTTACCGAAGGCAATACTGGGGAGGAAAGGAGTGAATATCAATGGCATATATTATGCCAGCTTTTCATAAGTCCATTCTCTCTCTTTTTTATGCACTCCCACGTAAGGAAAGCACTAAGAAAATTTTTGTCATATCCCGTGTGATCACTCCAGTACATAGAAAGGTCATCGAGCGAATACGATGACGTCATACATTCTTTTCATCGAATGATCCCCCCCACAGAAGAACGAATGTTTTGAATGCCGAACGACGTTTATTTGCCGTGCAATTTGTAAAAAATGCCGATTTCAAGCAACTTCAATCGATTTAAAGAGCCTCGTGGATTTATAAAGATCATTGAATTCGTAAGTTCAGTATTGATTGCTTTGTCAACGAGACCTGCTCAGATTTTATAACGGAAATTGAACGCGCTATTTTTGCATGTGTACATAAGTTGGCATTATAGTGACTTTGTTGCTATTAAACAGTTGACACGCCTAGATTGAAATGTGCACGATATTCTTTGGTTTTTGCATCTCGGTATTTTGTGGTATTCCCTTCGTTATTACAGGGCTGTTGTAATTTTTCTTTTTTTACCTGTCAAAATGCTTTTGGTAAATTTATTTATCGTTAGTATTGGTGATAAAACTGCAGCACTTTGACCTTATCCTGTCCATATCTCAGTAAACTCTACAACATTGGAACAACAATCATTATCCTGTGAAGTACTTCATGCCAGACTACTATTGTGGATCTTTACCACAACCACACCCTATTTAAAAGTTACAGTAATACTCTTAAATAATAGATCACGACTAAAAGATCTGCTAAACTGCCTCGCCTTCTGTTCATCCACTGTTAAAAGGCCATCGTTAATACACTTTGTAGCACGCATCCATGTCTAAGTATTGCATTGCATGGATCTATTTTAGTCACGTATTCACAGCAGCAGTGTTTTAAGCCTAATTTCCATTTAGCTGTGAATGTTGTGAACACAGTTTATCAAAATAACCTATATGATATACAGGGTGTCCCATAAAAAGTGGGCGTTATTGAATTCAACTATTGTTAGAATTTGAATGGCCTACCTCCATAAGTGCTCCAGAGCATCTCTGAAAAATGGATGCTGTTGAAATCACTTATTTGAACTTTGAATGGCCTAGCACTAAGCTGAGCAGAATAAACCGTACAACCGATTGTTTTAGCCAGAAAAATTACGTGGCGTAAGCAACACAGTCAGCAAAAGAGTTCTTTTTATTTACATGAACAATTATTTAAAGAAATTACAACTATCAAGCACCTTGACTTTTGACATGTGCCACCATTCAATTAAGTTCCAACAATAAGTGATTTCAACAGAATCATTTTTCAGGGGCACTCTGAAGTAATTACACTGAAAGGCCATTGAAATTCTAACAATAGTTGAATTCAATAGCGTCCGCTTTTTGTGGGACACCCTGTATGTATGCTAATTTACACTTGATATAACTAATTTGAATACAGAAGAAAAGGTGGATCTAGATTATCACATCGTCAAGAATGTACTGTGACAGCTGTGACCAAATGGAAACTAGACTTTATGAAGTAGTTACTGCCAATTGGGTGTGTGAGTCTTTTGTGCACTTATTAAAGTAGTTTATATTTTTATTCTGTTTCTAGATCATTGCAATACTAGCATTTTCAATAACTGCTGGCTACAATAGTGAGTTCAATTTTTTACCACGCAATTGTGCAGGGAAGGCGAAGGCGACGTTTAGCTATCCATTCTCTGAACTTAAGATCGATGCTTCGTATAAGTGTGGAACAACAACTGTAGTTGATATTTCTGCAACAGACAGCTTACCATCATCTTTAAAAAGTTCATCTGAGTTTTTTGTCTTTGTTGGTGTCGTAAGCTTTCTTTACTGTATTGTTGCTGTGGTGTACTATGTCTGCTTTGAGGATGCAAGCAAATATGGACCTGGTGGCACAGGAAGAGATCTGAAATCATTTGCTACAGTGGTAAAAAATTATATTACTTAAACTGCATGATATTATTTCAGATTTTGTCTGCTGTAGATCAGAAGTAGAAAAAAAAACAGGGAAGCATGCAACGTTTAACATGCCCAAAAAGTGTTCAACTTGCATGAACATCTGAAAAAATCCTCTTGTAGTTACACACTGTACAAATATTTTGTTAGATTGTGAGATGTTTTTGCCTCCAAGCTCTGATTCCTTGATGTTTTCCTATCCATCAATTATTCAGATATTTGACATGTCTCTTTTGTTTTGAACTTAGGATTTTGTTGTGACTGTAGTCTTGGCTTTGTTTTGGTTTTGTGCATCAGTTGCATGGGCAGCTGGTCTTCCTAAACTCAAAGATAAAACAGATCCAGATGATTTATGTAGTAAATCAGGATCTTCTTGCAGTGTTACAGACAAGCCAAACTATGCTGGTTTGATTATTTCTGTGGTGAGTATAAAACAATTAGATTTAGCAACAACTGCTTATTATGGAAACTTTCTGTATGGGTCCACCACATGTCTTGGCATTTTTTTCAGCTTTTTGGTTTCCTCAGTTGCTTTTTGTGGGGAGCAAACCTGTGGTTTGTTTTCAAAGAAACCGTATGGCACAAAGAACCAGGAGCTGATGCCGCTGCAGTTCAGAAATCTGATGCTGAGGTCCCACATCAAGAAGTACCTGGAGAAGCTACACCTTGAATAACTACGAGTTAACTTTGCAACTTTAAAACTTACTGTATGTTTGCCTGAAAGCTTTCAAGGGAGTGCATCAGGAAAAACTTTTAGGGGTTTGCTTTCAAAACAAAGCATGTTCGATTACTATATGTCTTACATAAAGCATTATTTTACACATGGAAGCTGGGGCACAGAGATTGATAAGTAAGGGGGCTAATACTCATATTTTTGTCTTCTGTGTTTTACAGTCTGTGAACACGTATAATTATATGAATATGTGCCCCCTCAATTTTTATCTTTAGTGGCCCCTGTGTGGGAAAGATGGGACTGAGCATTTAACCCATGTTTCCATTTTTAAGAAACTGTGTGACTGAAATGTAGTGTGAAACTTGTATACAATTTTATTTAGCTTAGAAATAACTTTAACAAAAATTATTTTTCATGCAAATACCATTCAGTAGTAGAAACTGGAGGTAGCATGGAAGTGTCGCTTTTTTGTTTACCACCTACGGCAGTATGATATACATTGTTACATCTTATTTAATAGTAATTTAGACATTAACTTCACCTTTTTTTGTAATTTTATTTTACTCAAATTTTAAACAATCATAAATATGACTTATTCTGGGGCGGGGGGTTTGTGCGATATTGTGGAAAGGCAAATTTGGGTTGGTGGCAGAGGCATACACATGTTGGCTAGGCAGCTGTACCTGCATGTTGAGAAGTGAATTGGTCTGTGGAATTTAACTTCAATATATGTCAAGCATCTGGTATCAACTGGAGGTGAAGTGATGTGCAAGTTTAAATTAAAAAAATGAGAAGACAATCCGAACCAGTATTTCCAAGTTGCTGGAGTACTGAGACGCATGATCCAGGTTTTATATTAATATCAGTGTCTGACGTACTAATCTGCCACTGTTCATCGTTGGAAGCAACAGACGGTAGACTGATTCAGATATCTTACATGACGTATTGACATTCACGTAGCACGTGGTTTGGAAAGAGAACAAAATGGCGTTCTTGCAGAATGTAAATTTACTTGGTCCGTGTTTTACGTCGCTTATTTCTCTCTCTATTGCATTGGTTGTATTTATTTTTGGCAAACAACCCGAACCGTACATGGACGAAGTGTTTCACATACCACAGGTTCAAAAATATTGCGCCCATCGCTTCGACAAGTGGGATCCAATGATAACAACATTACCTGGCTTGTATTTTTGTTCATGGGCGTTTGTCGAGTTCCTTGCGGCGGCATTTGGGCAAGAAGTTAAGGCGATGTGCATGCCGTTGTTCTTGAGAATGGTGAATATTTTGTTCAACATTGGCAATATCTGGGTGATTTATCGCATCGTGAGGAAATTGAATGAGATGAAGCAAGCTCCATTCCGCGCGTCAGAGGTGCAGTGTGTTTTATTTGTAAACCTATCGTACTTATATTGTTTCCGATTGATCGTGCTTGCAGTACAAACTATGAATATTCATAATTTGCCCCCTCCTGATCTAACTATGAATATTCATAATTTGCCTCCCTGATCTAACTATGAATATTCATAATCCCCTCCGAACTAACTATGAATATTCATAATTCCCCCCTGATCAAACTATGAATATTCATAATCTCCCCGATCTAACTATGAATATTCATAATTCCCCCCCCCCTTGATCTAACTATGAATATTCATAATTTGCCCCCCTTGTCTAACTATGAATATTCATAATTTGCCCTTCCCTCTGATCTAACTATGAGTATTCATAATCCCCCCTGATCTAACTATGAATATTCATAATCCCCCCTGATCTAACTATGAATATTCATAATCCCCCCTGATCTAACTATGAATATTCATAATTTGCCCCTCCCCCTGATCTAACTATAAATATTCATAATTTGCCCCTCCCCCGATCAAGCTGGTTTGTGAACTAAGCATTTGATTGGCTTTGTGAGTTAATCAGGTGCCAATCACAGCCTTTGTTTACAAACTGGTTGAAAATTTCAAAATGAACTTTTGAACTTGGTCATGAGGTTCAGAATTTGATAGTGAGGGGTCAGTTAGAGTTTGAGACATTTCAAACTGTGTTGAAATTTTTAGGATGCACCATAACATAGTGAGAGGGATAAATTAGGAAGTTGGTGACATATCAGGGTGTTCCCAATTACTTTGAGGCTGAAATTTCTCAATTGGGTCAGACTAAATTTCCCAAATGCCAAAACTTTTTTACTTCTGGCTAACACCTTACATATGATCTTCCAAGAAGTATAGTAAGACAAATACAGCCAGTGGCAGGGCACCAGGGCAATCAGCAGCTTGTTCTGGATGCATTTTGCATGAGTATCAGACAAAAGTGACTATTACATTGCTTTTTCATAAATATGTACAGCATGAAATGTTTATTGACCTCAGTAAATGTTTTTTTGGTGTTGGCAATAAAAACAAAAAATATGCACACATTCTTGTGATAAAATGCAAACTTCCCTCTCATATCTGACTGACAAAGTCCCGTACCACCTCAACTGTGAACAGTCTGTCCAACTGACACTATATGATCCAGCAAGTACCCTCTAAAATCAAACCCATTAAGATACATTTATTGTCTGTGCCTTGAGCATGCACACTCAGTCTGGCTACATAAATGTTGACTACTGCAAACTCTTTTTAACATCGTGCAATGCAGAGTAAAAAAATTAAAATGAAGCATTCAATTTTTTGCAACAGACGGAAAATTCTGGGACTACAACGAACGACAACCAGCGGGAACGTGAGGAAAAAGAAAAATTTTACCAAACAGCAACTGCAGTAACTCTTGGAATCTTTCCTCTTTTGTTCTTCTTTATGTTTCTTTTTTACACCGACAATGGCTCCACTTTTTTCGTGCTGTTTATGTATTACCTAGGTCTTGGTGATTACCATGTTCCTGCAGCAATTATTGGCATGTATGCTTTCTTCTTTCGGCAAACAAACATCGTTTGGGTTGTCTTTACCGCTGGAGTTACTGCTGTCCGAATGTACGAGCCAGTAGTAATCTTTAAGCTCGGTCCGCATTCAAGCAACTCTTTGAGCCAAGTTGTGGAATTTGCTAAACAGGTTGTGTTAAACATTAAAATAACCGTAAGGATTCTATGGCCTTATGTACTGGTTATGGTATTTTTTGCTGTGTTCGTCTTCGTCAACGGTGGCATCGCTGTTGGTGATAAGAACCATCATAAAGTATGTTTTAATTTCCCACAGATTTTTTACTTTGCCTGTTTTACTGCCTTCTTCAGTTTTCCACATCTTATATCACCAAGTACAATCTATGGGACGCTTTCATATTTCCTCAGTCTCAATCAACGTCGCTACCACTCAGCCGTGATCATAGTTTTATTTGTTATCTATCATCTCATTCAAAATTTCACCTACGTTCATCCTTACCTGCTGGCGGATAATCGTCATTACACGTTTTACGTTTGGAAAAACGTTTACAAGACCTACCCGGAAGCCAAAGTTGCGCTCATTCCTGTTTACCTGCTTGCCATCACGATGATATTCGTGTCGATAGACAGATCGAGATTGTGGAAAATTGTTTACGGTGTTTGTGTTGCTGTCGTGCTTATTCCTCAAGGATTGCTAGAGTTTCGATACTTTATCCTACCATATCTTATGTTTCGGATTCACATTAAAAGACCTGAATTGTGGAGACTTGGAACGGAGTTTATTCTCTACGCTGCGATTAATTACTTTACTGTTTGGGCATTTTTAAAGAAGCCGTTTAAGTGGGCAAACTCTAACGACATGCAGCGGTTTATGTGGTAGCTTGTGAAATAATATATTTAGAAACTTGCGTGATAATAATTGTAGTATATGGTAGTATATGAAGGATTGGGGATGGTGAAATACGTGGGCCTAGTTGTTTTGTCTTGGTCGTGATCTGATGAGCATGGGCAACTCTGGGGTCAGTTGTTCAAAGCTTGGTTGGCGCTAAGCCTGGCTTAGAGTTTAATCTACAGTTTAGTTTCTGTGTTTCAACACGTCCGTTCATTTGAAACAAATCCGGATACAGTGTGTCTAGAGAAGATCTCTAAATTAGTATGTCCAAACTTTTAACTGTCGAAAAAACTATTTAGAAATTTGAATATACCCAAGGTTAAGCTGACCGTCTTTTGGACAACAGACCTCTGGTGCTAGGCCATCATAGTTTAGATGAAGTAGTATGAACTACTATTTTGAATTTACTAATTTCTATGATATTCTAGAAACATATTTAAAATATTTGTTGGTTTTTTTTGGGGGTTTTTTTAATGCTTCACAATACATATATTGCAGGTAAAGACAACAGAACATAATTAAGTTCCTTATTAAGTCCCACCGAATACTCTACTAAAACATAAGTTACATTACAGACGACATACATACAATAACTACATAAAGTATGACATGTTAAGCGTCTTTATGCAATGTCGTGTTTCCATGAGATAATGACCATCCCTCTACTTTATCTAGCTGTGTTTCTAAGATGATTAATAAAATTTGCACGATTATATGGTATTGAGAGGGACTGTGTCAGGCGTATTTTTAGCAATTCCTACACATGTTGTAAGCACATAATAAGTCATTAACAAATACACAAACTTTGATTGATCATGATTAATTGAAGATTGAGCTGGATTGTATTGCCATTTCGAATTTTTAGTTGAGAAACAGAAAAAAATCACGTTTTCGTAAATTGTGACAAAACTTCGCGTCATATTGCATGTTGAAGCTTAAAATCTGATTAATATTACTCGTATATTGTAACAATGCATTTGCAATTATGTATGTTTTGGAAACTTTATGACCCGTGTTGTAATGGAAGACATTTTGTGCCAAAATAGCGCGACACTGCCCTTAGATTACCATCAAATTAAAATCTCAAAAATTGTCCTTCAATTAAAAAATGTCGCCTCATATCCAGTAGCTGGCTTCTTACTGATATGCCTGTCCCGCAATCTCGTTTGCCAGTGACCAAATATTCCTCGCAAACTTTTCCAAAACATCCCGAGAGTTCCAGTTCGCGGGCATTTCCGGTTCCAATGTCAACTCGTATCTCTTGAACACGCTGTCAAACCGACCGTTAACTTTAAGCCTTGAGTATTCGACGATCTCGTCAAAACTTACAGTGGTCGAAGCTAGGAATTCGTCCCTTTCTGTGCCTCGATTGCGAGCCTTGTAGGTGAATACCTGAAAAATATAAAATATTTTGTTTTTGCAATACTATGTTGCTTGCTGTGAAAACATTGTGAAAATGTTATATTTGCTGTTCAAAACAGATTGCGCATTCCTTGTATTATTTAACAGGAAGAAGTTTGCGACTTTCGTGTTTGAAAGCTTTTGTTATAAATATATAGAAAAGCACTGATGAAGATCCGAGCTTACGGATCGAAAACTTTGCGATAGTAAACTTGCTTGGTATTTCCACAACATTATATTTTAATATTATCTTATTTCGTAGACCAGTTAGAAATACATGACGTGTTGTGTCAGTATGTTTGCTAGTGTACCTACCTGCTGTCGGGTGTGATGGCGGATTAATGCCAAATTATTCTTGAATTCCAGGTTAATGAGAAACGGGTACGACGAACTTGCGGGTTGTGGCGAGCTTGCAGGCTGTGGTGACCTTGCTTGCGATGGTTCTGTTTTTAGCTTGAGTATGTCCAAGAATTTCTTTTGCGGTAAATTTTCCACAGCGCTTTGTGGGAAATTGTCAAAGGATCTCACCATTAACCTGAAATTTGGTGTTAAAAAACCGCAAATTAAATTTAATTTTCATCGGTAATTACACATGATTAGTGATATAATAAATACGAGGACTGTTTAGTACCGACTTAACTACCTCAAAGTACAATAGGGACCTTAAGATGCAAGGACGGCAACGCGACGACGACGGCTAGCAATACAATGAACTTAAAATTATTCAACCAAAGATATCAATAATGAAAGTCCCAGGGGAGATAAAGATGTAGTCTTTGCTCAAGCTACAACGCTAGAACACGGAGTTTTAAGCCGTGTCTACAACGTCGGCATTCCAAACCGCAAGAATGTTAGAGTATCAGCAAAACTACACTGGAACTTTTCTTAACAGTAAAACATCAATTTTATTATCTCAAACGCTATTCTGAAAAATCGATAACAAACGATATGCTTTTAAAATTGTACAACAATTTATTTGAGTCAGTTTGCATTTGCCGTTGTCGTCGTGTTCCCGTCCTACATCTTAAGGTCTCTAATACCCGACTACCGACCTCATTTGCAATACACTTTTCCTTCATTATATACGGGTTTGGAACAATGCCAGTTACTTGTATGTTTCTCTATATTGCATAAGAACGCTAGCTCACCTGAAGTCACATTCGGAGCCATTCAGCATATTTGGCGCGAACTCTTCGTCATCAATGACCAGTCGTTCTTGCCACGGCCGTTTGACGTCGGCAACGAACCATCTTAGCTTAGCAGATCGGATGTGTTTCACGTTCATATCAGAATCGTACGTGACATCGCACTCTCTTCCATCGTCCGCATTGACAGTGACCAAATAATAAGGCGAGCCCTGACTGGGATCTTCAGCAAAACCTCGCCCTTCAAGATATGACATTATCTTCGCGACACATTCCTTGGGAATGTTCGTGAAAAACGAATGCTTCGGTGACCGTTTTTCGTTTTTCTTCCCGCCCTCCTGCATCTCGTCATCTTTTTTCTCGAGATGTTTTGGCTTTTTGCGGCGGTTCCTCGGTTTAAGACGAAAGAGCTTTTTGGTAGAGCTGGATGCTTGTAGAGACATGAGACATGCCGCCTTGCTTTCGAAACCTTTCTTTAATGATATTTGAACCGTTTTAACAGTTGTCGGGTCTGTGTCTTCCGTCATGGACCTCGGCACATGAAAAGTGTACAGCCGACCAAAATGCACGTTGAATTGTAATATCCCACCATGCACAATGGGCGTGTAATCACGTGTTATAACCTCGAATTGACGTAGGAGTTTGTCAAAGAAAATACGGAACGACCTTTCATCCGGGTCTGCGATGCCAATGGTCGGCGGTACGTTTCCAAGCAACGGCACGTGGCGTACTAGGTAGTCGTGAGTTGAGTGGTGGCGACCGTAGTAGGGAACCAAGTTTACTGGATCATCGTCGCTCTGGCTTCCTTCAAAAATCATCACATTCGCGTCGCTCACAAAACACATACCGAGGCAAGAGAAAGGCTGTGCTATCAAACTCGCTGATTTGTCATCAAGGAGATTCTCCAGAACTCTGAGAAATAAAAAATAAGAATGATTTTGTTATTGGTAGCGTCCGCTATTTTGCCCAAAACGGAGGCGGAGAGTAAGCTATTGCTAAGGAAACAGGGATTTTTTATTTGAAATGCCTCATAGGTCTGAATTATCTAAGAGAGAGACATTTGCTGTACTTTTTATCCCGTAGTTGTAGCGGATATCTACCCTAAGTGCTGAGATCAATGATTCAATTAATTCTCCAGCACAAACCTTAAGGCGACGGCAGTGCCTGAAGCTTCTAAAAGAAGATTGGTACCAAGTCCTGGGAGGCGTGGTCTAATCCGGACCTTGGCTCCGGATTTTTCACTGAACAGCCTGGAATGATGAGTTTCAGAGCCCGCGATCCATGCAGACAGCTGATCCGTTAAATGACAAGAAATTTCTGCCTTCGAGGAACAGACCTCTAACAAGACTGTGACGTCGCAATGCAATGCGAGTATGTGATAGGCCCGTTGCATTTGGTCGTGTAGCAACTGCGAATCGCCCTCTCCCAAAAGGGACTGGAACTTATCTACGCCAAGCAATCCCACAAAGGCTTCTGGGATGTCGGAGTCGAGGATGGATTGGTGACGACGAAAGAATTCGAGTAGTACGTGACCGAGCGGCGTGTCTCTTGTGCCTAATGTAAAATGGCGCTGTTGGTAATCTGCATCATCTTCCATTTCGCCGTTAGAATGTTGTTCATCTGCGCCGTCAGTTGTGTTGTGCAGCAGACTCCGCAGCGTTTCTTTCCATTTGGATACAAGATCTTCATCTTTGATCTGAAATGTTACGAGGATTGTATTTTTATAGCTTGGAATTTGAGTTGGTGAAAGTTACTTATCAAATTAACGAAAAAATTACTTGTGGAGACGATATTAAAAGTGCATTGTAATTCAATAAGAGTATTGCCGATGACGTTTAACAATTCCAATTACTTGGGTTCCTAGGCCTATGGCTAACTGTTAACCTAGCACTTAACCTAACAATAACGATCCCAATAATTATCTGGATGATAATATTTTACTACACTAGCTCGGAACGTTCGGATCATCTTTATGGTTCGGATTGGTCGAAATAATAGAGCAGCCATTCACCTTGTTTTGTGCAATGTTTTCCACGTCTTGTCGTATTTGATCCACTGCAGGCTCGGCTACCCAGCCAGCACGGACACAGAAGGATAAGAACATGAACACGAGTACGTTTGTGTTTATGAAGCAACCTTCGCGCTTGCTAATCAGACCCGAATCGCGTGCCCACTGTATGAGCATGCGTAGTAACGGCAGAAGTGAGGGGTACTTGTGGATATACCAGGACACAACCATGGCTTTGATGAATCCGTCGGCATTGACGGACAGGTCCGCGCAGAGTTTAGAGCCGAATTCTGTCCCTTTCAAACCAGCCAAACGAAATATGGGGACTCTAGCTGAAACAAGATGGACTCCATTGTAAATTTTTCTCAGCGAAGGTTCCAGTTTGCGGAGCAAGGCTTTCTGGTCAGGTTGACTTATATTGCCAGCCAGCTGCAGCGAGTCCTTGCGGAGGACACAGCCCATTTTGTTGCTAGGTAACGCACAGAGGTCGATATCTGACGTATCTTCGAAGAAGAAAGTAGCGGATGAACCAAACATTACTAAACCGAGGACGCGTGGGTTTTCTCGAATGGCGTTTTGGATAAAAGATCTGACTTGAAGACGATGTTGGTAGTTCTCCATTAATTCTGCCGCTTGTTTTGCAAAATAATCACCCAAACTGTTCTCAATTGCTGAGTAAGCGTTTCTCGTTAGTTCGCCCTGTTTTGGTGACCGTTTATTGGCGTAGGGAATGGCGATTAGAACGTCGTCCACGATCCATGGGAAACCGACGAAGCGCTTCGGCTGTTCTTCGGAGTTCTTCGCTGTGTGTTCGCTTTGGTATGCAACGTAGTACCAAGCCGAAGCCTTCTTTTGCATTTCTGCAGTCACTTCCGATTTGGTCAGCGGTGCGTGATCGCGTGAGAATTCCATGAAAAACTCTCGGCGAAAGGTCGTTCTGAGTTCGCTCATGAGTCGGCGAACGACGTCGGCAACCTAATAATATTGATAATAATAGTAATACTTGGTTTAAGGTGATACATGTATAAGATGAAAATAAAGTTGCCGAAAAGAAATTATTGATAATTATGTTCTGTATTCATTAAAAGGATTCACAATCATTAAAAGGTTTTATTTCCAACAACTAAAACAATGCAGACTGCATCTCGTGTATTCTTATCACGTCAGGCAGAACTTTACTCAAGTACACGCTAAGATTAAAATAATACCCAACCTGTTGCCGTTCACGACCTAATTTTTTCTGAAGTTTGTAGAAGCAGCCACTCATCAGTTCTTCCTCCGTCTGTATTCCATAGAGGTTCAACACGTTCTCAATATGTTCCGTGTACTCCGCGAGTGTTTCGCGCGCGGACTCCACGTAGACCTCGAAGCCCTGCGCGAGAAAGCTTGGGTCCACGTGACCTGTTTTCCGAGGTGGACGGAAGTTCATGGATTCTTGGAAATTCCTGCATTCGCGATAGAGCTTTCCGAGAATTTTCTGTGAAGGATAGGAAGGCTTGTCTGACTTCATCATAAAATCGGGATATTCTCGTAACCGGGCTGTAACCGGAACTTCCTGCCATAAACCGGTTTTTGGAGCGTCAACTGCGAGGGAGTGAAGCTCAGCCAGTTCAAGACAGATTGCTGATTCGACACCAGCCGCCTGCGTATCACCTTGAGCTTTGTGGGTGTTGTCAATAATTCCTGAATATTGAAAAGTTGATTTCAGAGAAGGCAGAAATGACGAAGGGACAAGCACAGTGACAGAAACTTTGACTTGGGAGGACGTTTGGCTTGTCAAGAAAAGCGAAAGATCTTATCAATGTTGCATTCCCAGCGGAAACTGACGAAGCATACTAACCTAACTGGTCACGTTTGATGTACTCCGAAATAAACTCAGTCATGTGATCAAGGTTGATTGTACCAGACTCTTCTTTTTTCTTTGGTGCTTTGTAGTTCATCGCCTCGAAATCTTGTTTTCTTGGTAACATATCTTTCCCCCAACACACGAAGTACAGATCTCCGTCTAAATCTCCTCCTGAAAGCATTAACATGTATGGTAGTATAGATTTGATGTTGAGTTATGCGCTAAATTAGCCAGTAACGCAAAAAATTCGTCTTAGAAATCCAGGGGTTGGTTGTACGAAAGGTGAATGTCCACCCATATTCAAGCTCAGGACTCTCGAGTTAATTCACTTTTTATCTCTTGCGAGTTCTATCGAATTCCTCGTTTCCTTGCGTTTTATGCCTTTCTGCAACAGTTAGCGGATGGTTTTGAAAATTAACTCTATTTATTACCTGCCATTTCGTTAGGATGTGGCCGTGCTCCTTTGCTGGGAAACACAACACAGTCGACCAGATGCCTTAGATCCGGGACATCAACTGCTTCGAGCTGCCGTACGTCACCCGGATGTAAACACGGGTTCCTAGTGACCACAACTTTTCCCGTCACAACCGTCTTGGCATTCTGAACAAAATTTTCATCTCCTTCGCCTTTCAACCTTGTGTACTGAAAGAAAACCTGACCAGATTGAAGTGAGCCTGTTTCGTCCATAACACCCATCATAAGACGTGCTTCCGTCACTGGCAGCAGGATTCGAGCCTTTGAAAGCAGGCCAAATATCTTCTCGCGATACAGAGCACAAAGGAGCGATCTGAAGTAAGGTTCGGTCGTGAGGCACACACCGACATCACTTAACTCTTTGTAGTTTATTCCTGTACGGATTGCGCATGACAGTCTTTGATTCGCCTCTTCTTCGTCTGTCATCATAACTAGAATGAAAATTTGTGAAACTCAGTGAATGAATCATGAGCGTGAAACAAGATGTCTTTTCAAAAATACTTCGCCAGCAGGACTATAAACTACATAATTTCACAAGCCATTTATAACCAAGCCAAATTTTTAGGGCGACATGAGGACGAAAACAACCTGTTGAATGTGTGTTGGCAGGCTTGCTAGAAAACTTGGGACTTTTAACATGTTAGGCGGGATGGAATACATATCTTTTATGTCTAGAACATGTGGATGATGTCATGCATCACACTGGAGGCCTGGATACATACACGCCAAGGCATCGAGCATTTTTTCTTGATGTTTTAAAAATACTTCATCGGGAACTCCGAGATTTGACAACAACATTATGAGCTGATGATTGAGGTAAACGGCCTGGGGACGAGATGTTTGAAGGACTTCAAGTCGTCTGTGATTGGACTGGAATTTGCGCATGCTCGGTCGGAGCTGTATCAGGTTGTCTGGTATTTGCAGGTCCGTGGTTAGTACGCCTTTGTAGCCCGCAAAGCGTATCTGAAATGCACTTGGGGGTAACTTCTTATCCATAAACGTTGATACCTTAAAAAGAAAAATGGATATGAGCTAACATTGAGGAAGCCCACAGTGTGTTTCCAATTGTGTTATGTACTAACTTTTTTCGCGAGGTTTGACGAAATACGACCAACACCGTCTGAAAAAGTGTACTTTTGGTCAGCGGCAAGAATTTCGACGTCATCGATGTCTTCAAACTCGATTCCAGTCTCTTCCGGGACAACCGCTATGGTATCTGTGGAGGTTGAAAAGCATTGCCCCATTCGGGCCATCAATGTTGCCACGCATCTATAAAGGATGATTTAATAGATGGCAACGAGTAAATACGAAAAAACTCTTTATGGGAACCAGGGTCATGTCAAAAAAATCTGCAAAAATTTCACGAAGCATACTGAGAAAAAAATGTAACTGTTCTGGAGTTAATTGTCAAACTTCAAAAATTTGTTTTAAATTCTCTGCAAAATGTAGATCCAATTACCAGATTAATTTTGCAGTTAATTATCAAACCTGAAAAATTTCTGTGAAATTATCTTCGAAAATTAATTTCTGGGAACTAAATTTCCATGGTCCGATACGTTTTCACGTCTGTGTTCAGGTGAAAAATCATACATTTAGAACATTCGTAGTCAATCTAAGAAATAAAAACACTAAAAAGAAAGCCTGGAGTGTAGAACTTTGGCATTATTACCTTATCTGACTAAAATCTCCCATCCACTGCCTGATACTGCTTGGATTGTGCTCGGCAGTGGGACAAACAAACCAACAGCTGTGACTTCGTAATTGGCTATTTGAAGAACCCAGGAACTCGTACTTTTTCCCTCCGATTCGCAAACCGTTTTTAAGCAGACGTTTTAAACGCAACAGAATCTCTTCTATGTTACCAGCGTGCCCGGCGAGGCGGGAGAAATCCTCGTCTCGAATTTGAAGACATATGAAATCAAGTTGGTGAAAGTCTCGAAGGACGCGATTTTTTTCCATTACTTCTTGGGGGAAGTAAATTTCTCGTGTCGGCGTGAAAACCATCCTTGGGATAAGCACGCAGTTGTCGGGCACGACCAGTTTACGACGTCCTAACGTTTGCGAGGTCTCCAGTAAGTGTTCCAAGATTGTTTTGGGATCAACGAAGTAATTATCGTCAAGAAGCACTGCAATACTGTAAAGAAAATGTATTTGTTTGTTTCAAGCAAAAAAATATTGGATATCAACCTTTAAGGGTTTACTTTGATCTCAATCAATATTAAATAGACGAAGATTAGAAAGAAAGAATCAATTTTCAAGAGCAGCATAACGGATTGTCTTCCGTGATTGTCATAACTCCTACAGCTTGGGCAAACACGAGCGAGAGCTGCATCAATTTTGAGCTTACAACTACAAGATTAGCATGAAATTTAGCAAGCCGAGTTTGATGATGAGGTAAAGATGGACAGAGTTGCCTTTGACATAAATCATGGATCTCATTGCTCATTCACACAAACTAACCTCGACAATGCATCAACACATTTCCTTGCATCGTTCTCTTTCAAATCTTTAAGAAAAGCATTTGAAATTCTCTGTCTGACCGCGGGATGACGGCTTGTCAGGCACTGAAGGGCATATTGAACTCTAGGATCAAACCCAGGAGCATTTAAGGCAAGATCTGGTGACCTTGGCTTAATCTGGATGGCTGCAAAGCATATTTGCCTTTCGTAATATCCTAATGTACGCAACATGTCCCAAAGATTTTCATTAAATGGAAGCACGATTTTCAAAACTAACGAATTTCCGAAAACTCCAACTTGGTAAGCGTGCCTGCCGATTGGGATTCGATTGAGGCGCTTCCATTTTGTAACTCGTTTGAGTTTGCCAATCATTTCAGTTCCAGGCTCTGATGCGCTCCCTGTGCTATTTGAGTTGTCTTGCGAACTCTGGTCCATGTCGTCATCTGAGTCGCTATCCATTGACCAGTCATCGTCGGAGTCTAGCATTTCTCCTTGTTCCAGCAACTCAAACAGTCTGCTGTTTTCGTCAGCATCATCAGTGTCGTTGTTGTAGAGACCTGAAGATGAAATCACAATCGTGTTTATCCAACAATACAAAGTTTTAAAACACCAATGGCATTTTGGAGATATGCAAACTGGAGAGGACATTTAGTGTAGACCCTTTGAATCCGTTGGACAAATATATTTTTCCATAAATTTTTGATAAAAAGTTGGAATATCAACGATCGGACACCCTGTCGTTCGTCATGTTGTTTTTAAGCCATGTAGGCATTTAACACTGGTATACCTATTGTTGCTGAAAAGCATGTGTAGGCAACTTTAAGGAATACGCCAGCGCAATCGCTGTATAAATTTGCATCAATTTTACCTTCAGCCTGGAGAACTTTTGGAACACTTCTTAGCGGGATGAATAAAGTAGACGTGCTCGCCCTGGGCCTTGCTGTGTCGACCAGAACAAAATCATGAATTTCTTTGTATGGAAATTCCAGTTTGTAGATGTTTCCTTCTTCTTGATTTTGAAACGCCACCGTGACATTCTTGAGGTCGTGTTCGAATATTACCATACCCCCCGGATGAGACGTGTGAAACCATTCCTCAACAAACGTGGCCCTGAAAATTATACAAACGCCAAGTGCTGAGACTGTGTTAAGTTGTTCAGTGAATGTTAGAATATTAAGATCAGTACCTGTCTTGAAAGTCTCCCACGCCAATGCCGGTGAGGAATAAAGGGTGCACGTTAACACCTTTATTACGGGCCTGCCCCCTGCGTTGAAGCCACATGTTCTGTGGGCCATCCTTGCACCATTTCTTCACAATGTCTTGACTAAGCTCGTCTCGAGATTTCGGTTTTTTGTTTGCATCTTCCTGCTCGTGAGCTTCTATGTCTAAAAATGTTCTTTCCATTCTAAAATATATACACGTTTTACATGTGAGATTCTCTGAATAAAACTTATGTTTCTTTTTGAAATATTATGCACCATACTACCTGTTTAATTGCTCAAGTCTTTTTTCGTTTTTCCCGCTGGCACTTTCTGGTTTAAACGAGGTGATATCAAAATCGTTTTCCAGGAAATCAATAGCTTCAGAGATTTCTGCAGACAGACCGACATGCAGGGTGAACAAGGCACGAGTTTTTTGTCTGGGTCTTTGGGTTCGCGCTTTTTTGCTTGACTTCCCCTGTTCTTCCAAAGCTTTCCGTTTCTGTACGGTTTGTACGTTTGGGCCAATTGCCTGTTGTTTACATCCAAATCTTGACGCCTGGGAAATTGCACTGTTCGTGGCGATCTTAAATGGATACGAGGATGTGTAAGTAAGGCTGTGCTGATCATTCTCATTTGTAGCTGAAACTTGAAATGCATTGGACGCAGCTTCAACTCATCCGCTCAAAAATTTTTCTACGCCTGCCAGGTAAAGCCAGATTTGATGAGCCTTGCTTATGGACCATGCCTCGTATGATAACTTAAGGGACCAGAAGATAAGGGCTATTCGGGGGTTACCTCAACTCATTGAGTCAACATTCCGTGTGCTTAGACCTTAGGAGATTGCTTGAAGTGTATTCTCGAAAGACCATCTATGGTGTTTGCCGTAAAATGCACTTTTTCTATTGATCGTGGTTTAAAATACTCGGATTTTGCTTAGAAAGTCGTTGGGAATGTTCTCCATCATAGAACTGAGAATATGCAAGGGGAACTGACATTAAAATATTGTGACGACCAGTAGATAGCTTTGTATTGTGGATATACTCTTATTGCTATTGGTGAATTACCTTATATTTGCAGGTTTTGTGAACCTCGATGAACCTTGGTAGCCTCAAAACAGAGTGTGATACTCACCTTCTCTCGAACAGCTCTTTCAATATTCGCTTCTTTCACAGCCAATTCAAGATAACGTTGTCTTTCCTCTTCGCTATTGCACATGATCACAAATCTACTGTCAGCTCTTCTCGCTGCTCGACCACGGCTCTGTACCAGGGCCCTGAGGCTTGTGCCACGACTGTCGTAACGGATGACCAAATTGCATGCCGGTACATCTAAACCTTCCTCGAGGACATTCGTTGAAACCAGAAGCTTACAGTTGCCTTCATGGAACCTTCAGGTTCAAATTTAAAATAAACATGGCACAAAAAGAAAGTTCCCCCCTAAATACATCAGAATAAATTCTAAACAAATGAATCGCTGTTGATCAAACCTAGAACTACTTGGACCTATGGTAGGTTGCTTAATGGTGTGTGAAGAATTGGGTCACACATGCGTGCAATAATGAGTTAAACCCCATTGAATACAAAAATACCCGATTTCAAAATTAGCATGCTGAATATGCTAGTGTGATCCCGTCTCGTTCACCATTCATTGGTAAACACGAAATCGTAGTGCAATCGTGTAAAGCCGTTTAAATCATGCCCAGAATAGGTCCAATTAGGTCCAATTTACAGCGATTCATTTGTTTAGAATGTATTCTGATGTAGGGGGGGGGGGGAAACTTTCTTTTTGTGCGGTGTTTAGTAAACGATGGCTATTATGAAAGAATGACGTTTTGCTTGTATATTGACTGAAATGTGAGGAATAAGTGATTTTTCTAATGAGTTTTAGATCGTTCTAAACACAACACAACGAGACTTTAGCATCTTAAACCTCAGATATGGACACAAAGAAGATGAGAATGAATTGGTTAGGGTTAAAGCTGGGTTTCATCCATTGCTTGGGCTTAAATCCAATCTTTGGATTAGATTTTGTATATTTCCCGTATGACCTCGTTATTTATTCACTAGTAGACTCCTATATTCCAACTAAGACCACAGAGGAACCCTGTCAGTGCATTCGTGGATTTCTGTTAGTCCCAATCAAAATGGCGATCATTGGTTTCATTTATGTGTGGTAGATATCGAGTTGGTCTGAAAAAACGGAAAAGTACTGGCACTAGTTGTCAAATAGAAATCCATTTTTCGATCTAAATGATCAAATTTCTCATGAAATATAATTTACTTTGTTTTTAAATTTCTGGCAGACGTATAATTTTCTTTACTAAAGACATTTACTAAGTTTCAACAAGATTCACAAAGGAAAACAAAAGATATAAGTGATTAACAACTGCAAAATGGATTTCTATTTGGTAGATAGTTCCAGGCCTTTTACTCACGTCAGATGAGCTAGATTTCATTCACTTCTAGTTGTAAGATATCTTTACCTTGTTATAACCACTTCTTGTTCGCCTTTCCACTGCATTCCATCTAACCCGTTTCCATGCCCCACACACGCCAATGGTTTGAGGTTCTCTTTGATCGCTGCGTCCTTGTTCAACTCTTCCCGCAGCTTGAAGCACGTGCGTCGCATGTGAACGAATATAATCGCACGACTTGTGCGATCGCGTTTCACCTGATCGATAAACTTTTGAACAATCTTCAGAAGCTCCGTGAAGCGACCTGACGAAACTTTGGAACATTGTGAAAAACCGTTTATCTGACCCCGTAATGCTTGGTAACCGGTCACGGACTGCAGGAGACGTTTCGTCACCATGTCCATTGGAGACCTATATGAAGTTGAAGCAATTATGAAATAAAATTTCTTCCATCCAGAGCTTCCATCCTAAATATTGTGTCATATTTACCATAGACGTTACACATATGTTTATGTCGCATAAATTCGCATGCTAAGAAGCCAAGCCGGTACTGTAACGAAGAATTACATCTACAATTTTAATAATGCTGATGTTTGCTTCCAGTGAAATTTTGTCGATACCGAAGAGCATCAGATTGTTTGAATAAACTATATTATGTACAAGTATGTGCACGTATTTTCGCATACTAACCTGACATTATCAATTGCCTGAAATATACCATCAAGCGCTTCATAGGCATGGCTCGGTCCCAGTACTCGATTCAATTCCACGATGCTGTACACATTCATGGCATGCAAAGCTAGTGCCAGGCCTTGAACGTACTCCTCTCGGCTATGGCAACGGTCGATCACCGTTCTGAGGCAACCCTTGAACTTTACCGAAGATGCAGGGGTTTTTGACAGGGATTCTAGCATGCCCGAAAGCTGCTCTATCTTTGGGCAAATATTCTGTATGTGTTCCACGAGAGTCGATTCCAGTCTTTCTTGAATGGAGCTCAGTGGCTTGCACTCGTATGACGTCACTGGATTATTCCAATGTAGTGTGAGATCGTTCGACAGTGTTGGCATGATACAGCGAGCCCGCAGGGTGTTAAGCAATGTAGTCAGCTGTTCGCGGGTGTCCTCAATGGTAACCGCGCCTGCTGGTGACGCTGTTAACCCAAGAACGAGCGGCTTATAGCGATCATGTAGCGGATCGTAGAATTTTCGCATAATTTGCGCAAACACGTGGTTCCCTTTGCAGTTGTGCGCTTCGTCAAAAACCATGCACGATACGTCGGATAGCTTAAGCGTTGCGTCTTCGTCGCTGAGGAAATTGCAGAAAATTTGTGCGGTGATGACCAACACGTCGATCCGTTTTTGCGCGATTTTTTGTATGACTTGCACCCAGTGCTCCCGGTCGCCTGGAAATCGCGTCAAATCTCCCGCCAAAATCTCGACACGCAATTTTGGATTTTGTTTTTTTAGGTACTGGCTTTGTTGGTACACTAGTGGGATTCTGTGAACTAGAAACGCTGCCAACTTTCCAGGATTTAATTTTAGCATGGCATTGATAACCATTGATGCGACGAGAGTTTTCCCGGACCCAGTGGGAAGGTAAACAATGGCGTTGCCTCCCATGGCTTTGCGGAATAATTCTTTTTGATACTCTCTGGGAGTGTCTACAGTGAGGTTGTTGACTTGTTCGTCCGAGGTCCTTGAACTATCGCAGTAAATCATTTCTTTAGCGTTATTTGGAGTAGTAGTCTGATCGGCCGCTTCTTTTGAGAGCGTTTGCCAAAGAGCTTTTACCTGAAATGGTAAAAACAAGTTTTATTGTATTCTGGCATTGCAGAGAAAGGTGAATTTAATTTGAAATATTCTAAAATATTTATGTGTTTTACCGGTTAGAAAATATGAGAAAGTCGCTATCCTGTGGAAAGAACTATTCACAACCGAACTCAGTGGAAACTGTGTATTCGTTAATGCCTTTTCGTAGTCCTATAGAATCCTTATGTTCTACCTTGAGTATACCTCATGTTTGCAAAGCCAGAGTATTTACCTGCAGCACCTGAACTCCCATCCTCTCAAGCTCATCCTTGCTTTCCTTCCATCGTTTGATCTTCGCCACCTCGCCGCTTCTCGATCGGAAACGGACGGACTTAGAGCTAAATACGTAAAAGAATCGCTGTTCCAATAACTGATACACGCCAAGGTCTTGAGGACAGCCTGAATTCAGGCAGTACATCTTAAATGGCGCCTCGTTTCTTCGCTCAGGCTTTGGATGCTGACGTTTCTCGATCTTTAAATCTATCTGGGATTCAAGTTCCGGTCGTAGAGCGAGATGGAAGCCGCCATCCATGCCCACTTGAGCCAATTTGAGATCAGATGCGTTTAACACTTGCTTGCGACATTTAATACATTCCAAAAACCACGACGAATTGTTTGTGAAGTTACTAGCCATCTTCTTTTCCGCTGTTTACAAAATTCACCTTGTCATCTGCTAGGCAATAGAACGACCAGAAAGGTCCGTGAGAGTAATATGAGTTATATTTACAGTATCAAAACAGAAAAGACCTATTCGACATTTGCTTACTTCTAGACGTTTGGCTTTACTTGATCAGATTAAGTTCTCTTTGCATCTTTCAAGTAGGAAGAACGATGTAAACATTTTGTCGGCGATAAATTTCTGATCAGGTTTTCCTGATATTCCCGAATGCCTGTACTGAGCATCTACCCTTAGCTGCCTTAACTGAAGACCTAACCTGGGTGGTTGTTAGGCACAACAACTACCCTGGAGTTGTGGCTCCAATGCAATGCAATAACTAGCTTAATAAATGAAAAATTTTCGACTCTGTGTTAAAATTTCTCATAACCACGAAAATGTCTGTGGCAAACTTTGATGCAAATAAATTCACCGCAAGCGGCTGGCAAGCCTCAGTTGGATATTTGACGTGAACAATGATCATTACGAAAACTAACTTTATTAACAGATACAATATGACAGCAATTTTATCACTGCAATTTAGTACAACTTTCACAACTTTCAGAACCAGTTCTTGCATCGATCAATGCGACGGAACATCGCCGGACGAAGGTAATGAAAAGTAGCCTCGTTCGATAGTACAATACAAAAATCAGAGAGCTATAGCATTTATAGAGCTATAGTATTTAAAGGTACAATACAAAAGCTATAGTATTTAAAGGTACAATTCATACAAAAAAAAGAAATAAAAAAGCCAATACATACCAAGCGACGCTTGTACTTTTATGTAAGTTGATTGAAAGTTTATTTGACTCGATAATTAACATGGCTAGCCCGTATCTACCCCTCGGAAGTTTGCAGAGATATTCCGTATCTATTGCACGGAAGCGTGCAGAGCGCTTTAATGTACTTACCGATAGCAATATTAAACAATTCTTCCCAATTGTAGCATACTTTGAAGGCGTTGTTTGCTTGTCTATGTCTAAAACCGTTTTGCAAAACGAAAGCAAAAAAGGCTTAAGCTCTTCCCAGAATCACAATTCCTGGAAGACAGATTGAAATTTGATATGCTTGGCTTGTTGCGTACACAGTGACTTCCTAGTTGGTTATTTTGGTTGGCTGCAGAAGCCCTATAGTCATCGAAATCATACCGAACGAAAAGCTAAAATATAACAACTGGAATTGCCATTAGTTTGCCGGAGGATTTGCTGAGTTCATTTGGAGTCGGTATGCGAACAATTTAATTGACTCGACTGAAATCTGAAAGTAAGTGTATGCTGATACTGATACTGCTATTGACCTCACTCTTTACTTTAGCTTCATCCATGAATTTTCGCTGATTTAGTCAAATCGCTTTGTTTTCGCTATACGGTAGCTTGCATTTTAAAACGTCCTTTATTTAGGCAAACTGTATATGTTTTGTTATTTCTATTGAACAGGTATGGATGCTGGCAATATTTAGACGAAGGCGTAGTTATGAGTTTTACACCTGCCATGTTGCCCACTATGATGTAAGCAAATATTTGACCGGGTATGAAGTTAATTTGAATATCTGTTATTGTTTTGAAATGAAGGAAATGTCATCTCACGTCTGCAAGATCTTCTTGTAGCGATTTATGGCGTTCTTGTGGGCTTCACTTTTACATAAATGTTGTATCGTTCTACCATTAACCCGCCCTATAGATCCGTATTAAATCAACTGATTGCATTTATTTGCCATGATTGTGTATGCTTTGTAAATTTTGTTGAATAAAATGATATCGTTTGTATGTATGTATGTCTATGTATGTTCTATTGAGCCTTGTGTTCTATAGGCAGTCGCATGAGTATTTTGTTTGATTGTTTCGCACTATAACATGTAAACTGTTCTTATCAAACAAAAGTAGAGTATGTAATTACATGCTTTCATTTCAGAATGGCCAGTCTTTGACGTAAACCCCGACAAAAATGGCAACAGGTTATTCATCGTCCTCTAACTGGTCTCTGTGTTGCCGAAAGTGTCGCCGTTCCATTGTTACATTGAATCAATTGAAATTGACTCTGCTCGGCTCGGCTGGCATTCACGTGAACTTAAAAGCTGGTATAGATCTCGAAGATTCAAATGTGATAGAGAAAGTACAAAACCCAGATCCAAAGAAGAGAGAGCGTGCTCCTTTCAAGGCCTTGTGCCTTGGAAGAGCTTCTGCCACCTCAGGAGAATGCAGGAACAGTCTGGGATCCTACATGAACAACACACTGTCCTTCAGTGCGAATCAAGTGTACTTTACAAATGGCAGACAAGAACAACAATGGAAAAAATGGTCCGAAGCCAATGACACCTTACAAGGGATGGGAATTTCTGTCGAAAGACGAAGCACCATGTCTGGCAATGTTGCTGTTTTGAATTGCGAAAATCGCAGACCTAGAGCTGCGCCCTCGCCATTGGTCTATTGTAATGTAACGTTGACCAGTCATAACACAATCACCAGGCTCACACGAGACAAACCACGTGACTACCAAAGAGGACTGTTCTTGAAAGCTATGGAAGGAAATTCCCTCGTGTATCTGCCCACCGGATGCGGGAAGACGCTCATCGCGGCCATGTCCATAGCGTGTATGAGCCACCTTAACCAGGACAAAGTCGCCGTATTTTTAGCCCCGAAGACTCCTCTTGTCCAGCAACAATTCGAATATATAAAAGGTAAGAAACTTTTAGTCCTTAAGAATTTACATCTCTTAACCAAAATTAAATTGTACGTACTTACAACATGAGCGGACTGAGCAGTCGTGTTATATTGAGAGTTCTATGTCTGATAAAACGCGGATGCTGTAAATGGATTTTGAAACTCTCCTACGTTTTAGATCTATTGGAGAAGCAAGTTTGAAAATACATCTTGTATAAGGCGAGAAAATCAAAGTTAGTCTGCATCACATATGCAGACTCCTTTACACTCATGACTTCTTTTGTCTCTTCTTCATGAATTACCAACGAGTTCTACCATTCCTAATGTAAATTGTTTCCTGAAAGAAATTGACAAAAATCTTGTAGTTGGTATTATTTGTTGTATTCTCCTTCAGCTCAGTTACCAAACCTTACAGTAGAGGTACTCACTGGAGATCGAGAGGGCGAAGACGTTGACAATCCAGCTTGGGTTAAAGTCCTGCAGTCTTTGTTAAACCATTCGCTAGACGTGCTGGTTATGTCGCCAGATATTTTCCTAAATCTCTTGGTGGACGAGCGAGATTTACTCCGAATCACTGATGTATCACTGATCGTGTTTGACGAAGCACACTGCTGCCAAGGGAGACATCCTTATGCTAAAATCATGGATAAATACAAGGCGATTGCTGACAGGTATGAGTAACAAGTAGCCTCATAATATTGGTGTTTTATAAGTTTGTATATTTACCAAATGCATGTCAACTAGATATCAATAAAATTTATACGTTTCCCTAAAAAAAATCTTTACCCTGATATTTTGCCAGATTTTTTTATGTCTACAAGTAGCTTTGGGGCAATGCAAGAAAGTTGATAGTTCTATTTCTTTGTATTTTGAGGTTTAAACCGGTGATCCTCGCGCTGTCTGCCTCGCCTGCCACAGCGGTGAAAGCAGATCAGATAAAAACTGAGCTAGAAAAGCTCCTGACGAGCCTGGACTGTCGTGTCATCGTGCCGCGTCCGCAAGATTTACATCCGTACTGGAACCGACCTCGCGTATCGTACTTGCTGAAAGAACACAACGATTACCAGAGGTAAGACCGCTGCCTCCATAAGCAACGCCTAAATCGTAGCACAACAATTTCTAGTATTAAAATCAACAAAATAACTTCTATAACACGTGCTTGGCATGGCAGTGTATCTTTTTCGTCGTTACGTTTAGTCATTCATTTAGCAAAGTATAGACACTTTTGTAGATGTTTTTATCTGTGACTCAATTTGTTTAGCATTTTAAAATGTAATGGAATTTACGTATTTGTCTTTTTTTAATTTCTCTAGGTATCTGGAACATCAAGTAGAAGTCTACTTGAAATCGTTGAATCCATATTTAATAAGGTTGTTGGGAGTTACTGATGACTTGGAAAATCACACTATACAATCTTGCAACTACAAAGGCATTTTAAGGCAAGCGATCATGCTAGTTCAGAACAACCGTGATAAAATAAAGGGACTGGCCCTAGGCGAGCACGCAATGAACGTATTGAGCGTGCTTGAGTTAAATACCGTGTTGGGTTGTGCCCAGGCATGTCAGAGCTTACGTAATGTGTTTGTGTCAGTTGAACAAGCTGGGAACCCGATGGATAGAGAACGCAGAAATATATTAACCAGCATCCGACCTTATCACATCTTGGTCAACGCTATTGAACGTCTTGGTAACATTCCCGACAATGTACGAAGTCCATCCGATCGTTTTCGTGAGCTTCTCGTGGAACTACGAAAGTTCGCCGAGAAGGTATAATTGGCCAGATGATTTTAAATTGAAGAATAATTTGTAAGCTATGATATTTGAAATAAGAAATTTCTCAAAGTTTTTCAAGGAACATCTAGCACTAGTGTTATTTTTGATGCCCTTGAAATCTGTTTTCTTCTGGCAATAAATAACTTTCAACTAGATTTTGTTTGGTAAAGTTCGAAATTACAGTCTAGAACTTTTTTCGTATGCCTTTCGTATGTAATGCTAATCTTCATTTATTTATTTATTATTTGAAACGTTCTTTGAAGTGTGTTGGACTGTATTATATTTAGGTCCGAGATGGAGGCGACAGTTGCCGAGGAATTGTTTTTGTGAAGATGCGAAAAACATGTAAAAAATTATGTGACGAGATAAGAGAAAAAGATCCACTCATTTGTCAATATCTGAACCCCAAGAGGTTTGTGGGACACGGTAAAGGGACTCACGGAATGGAATGGAAGGCCGAACAGGAGCCCGTTTTAAAGGAGTTTCATTCAGGAAAATGCAGGCTACTCGTGTCTACCAGCGTGCTTGAAGAAGGACTCGATGTGCCTGCGTGCAATTTGGTCATCCGTTTTGATAGTGTTATGAGCATGCGTGCTCTTATTCAAAGCCGCGGTCGCGCAGCGAGGCGGCCCGACAGTCGCTTTGTGATAATGTGCAATAATGTAAACGAGGTTCGTACGGCCTATGATTTGATCCAAGTTACCTCATTAATTACGTATTTTCTTATCTGCAGTTATTTACCTAAAACAGGCCCAAAAATGGACTTTATTTTTTTTACTATTTTTTACTCTTGCCACTAAAACACATAAACACACCAGTATACATGATAAACATAAATTCTTAGAATAAAATATTATTTAAAGGAAACAAATCATTTAGAGAAATTACTTGAACGTTTACATGAAGATTGATATTGTGAATTTAATGTTTTCGGTGATACTCTGAGTTAAACTACAAAATCATGATTACATTGTGAATTTAAGTGTGCATTAAATAATTTAACATTCTATTCGTGTAGCAACTTGCAATCAAAATAAAAGAATTCTTGTTGAAATTCCAGATGGTCTCATTCAAAGAACTGGAAACCAAGGAGAAAAATTTAGATGAGGTGATCAGCGAGGAAGCTCGTTTTGGTTTCGCTTCAACCCGAGGTTGTGAAGTGCGGAAACTAGATGTCAAATATTGTCGTGCTTCACGCAAGAAACGCTCGCCCCGGAAGAGGCGGAATGGAAGAAGGAGAAGAAATAGGAGTGCCATTCCTTCGGTGTCCATTGTTGTTTATTCCAATGGAAATCAAAGAAGTGATGGTGCTTCGTCTTCTGCTGGTCGTCAAGGAAGAGAAGATTTCCTAGAATCCCTGAGTAGTTCGAGTGTTGTTGTGTCGAGAACGTCTAGGGTTTCCTCAGGTACTGCTTAGTGAGCTTCGTATGTATCTTAAGTGAGCCTTGAATTGAGGCAGCTAAACATTACTATAATATTGGCTTGCTGCCCATCTTATCAATATTAATATACTACAGTACTGTTAAACATCGTAATATCGTTACATCGTAATATTTATTTACTCTCTAGTCATTGCCATTCGAAGACAGAATAATTTTTCGCAGAATAATTTTCGCTGTGCTCTTGTCTTTTTCATCCTGTTGTTAAATTTATATTTTAGGTATTCCATAGACCACATTTCCTTTTGTAGACAAATGTAATTTTTGTGCTGTTGAGTCTTATATAAAAACTAATGTAATTCACTTCCTTACTGCACAATTTTTAAATCATATAAAGGAGCCGAAATATTTTATGCATTCTGCCAGGGATAGTTTCATTATTCTCTAGATCTTAATTATGAATCTTGCTGTTTTGTAGGTCAAGATGACATGGATGTGCTGCGGAATGATTTTCAAATTTTGTCAATCAACCGCGATGCATCACAACAAGCTCACTGCCAAACTACAACATCAAACGAGACACGCTCAACAACCACTCGCGTTCACCTCCGATCTCGTCCCGGAGATCACACGCATCGGAATGCAGACCAACTATTCGACGACGTTGTCCGAACCTGGTGCGAAGCTGGCCCGAGCCTGTGGCTTGAACGAGACGAGAAACCCGCCGACCGTAACATGATTTTCCATATTGTGCCCATTCAGGAAATTGCCGGTGGTGATTTTAGGACTAAATGCACCTTTTCTGAATTATGGCGACATCAATGTAGCGGCGGTGCAGAAATTGTTTTTCTTCACGATTTAAAATTGGTCACCATTGCTTTTCATAACACAGCTGGCGTTCTTCATAAAATCGAAATCCCGTATGATCAAATTCACGAGTTTCTTACACTAAGTTTCCCGAGAGACCAAGAGGAGTTCGCTGACATCTTTTTCTGTGTCCGTCATGTGCCATCGTTAAGTGCCAAAACATCGGAGGTTGACGAGGACTCGGAGGAATTCGCTGAATGTTCGTTCAGCGAGTACTATCTTCGAGGTTATTCGGATGACGAAAACCAGGCGGTTGATGGAGATCGCGCGGAGGCTGGAAACGAAGACGTCGAAGCGTCCGGAGAAATGTCTGATGAAAGTGCTGGTGAGCAGCAAGACGAGAGCCTGTCATGGCAACCAGAAGGTTCGGACAGCTGGCATGCTGGTAATTACTGTGACTACTATTCTCTAAATTTTTAGATTAATACGATAGTACCATATCATGCCATACTATATGCCATACCACACCATACTATGCTATACCATGGCATACCATACCACACCATACTATGACATGCCACACCATACCATACCATACCATACCATACCATGCCATGCCATGCCATGGCCTGCTATGCATCTAACTAATTGTACTGTACTGTATCACTAGATTATAGAGGTGAGCAAGCAGTAATGAACGGCCAAGATCTTGATTACTTCCCACACCAACCAGCTGAGATAGTGGACTCGTCAGACGAAAGCAACAGTTCTAGCGACTCAGAATCCGACGATGACAACTCATCCTTTGTTGGTGAGGAAATCCACGCAATCGATGAGTTGGTTAAGGTAAAAACTTGGTCGCGGCGTGTTGAGATCGAAGATCAGAAACGATTTGGGAAATTTCTTACTCTGAGAGTGAGACTGCGTTACACAGATGACCTTTACGATGCATTGAAGGCTTTGAAAGGCTTCGGGATAAGATTTTATTACGCGCCAATAAACATTGAGAATCAGAATGACGAGACGCACCACATAGCCCGCTTCTCACCCGAAATTTGGTACGCTCACGAGTGCCTGATCGGACTCCACCCGAATTTAAGGTGTCGTATTACATCATTGTTTTATAATCAGTTATGGCAGATGAGTTATGATATGAATGAAAATGACTGTATCAACGCCATATACCAAATTTCCTCACGTGCATTGCACGACTACTTTATTGATCCAGAACACGAGCTAGGTACGTTGCTTGCACGTGGGCAAACTGTGAGTCGTGCGTGTATCTCGAGGGGCTCCGTACCGGCGCACTGTGCCCTTGTAAGGAGACTGGTATTCACTCCGACAAGGGTTATCCCATTTCCGGCGGAAGTGATGGAGCAAAATCGAGTCCTTCGTCATTACGACGCAGATAATTTCATATCGGTCAGCATTCGCGAGGAGGATTATTCAAAACTTAGAGGAAACAAAGCATCGTTGGAGGTGGTATTAGAGGTCATCAAGGGATATATGCTGCAGAGTTTGCCAGTGGGTAAGTGTCGTAAGAGCCATATAATTATGTACTTTTTCAGACAAAGTTTTGTTTCGAAATTCGAGGTTCTAGATTTTCTGTTCCTTTCTCTTGATCCCACTTCATGAATTGTTAAAGATGGCGAAAAGTCTGGAATGTAAGCAAACGTTCTGGACTACTGCGCTCAAACTTAAATATAAACACGAGTTTCAAATCTGGAAAAAGGTGCGAAATTTAGACAATGTTTATATCTACGGACACGCCTTTGCTATGACCTTACTGAATCTTTATTCTAGTGATCCTAGTTAAGAAATTTTGAGAAAAATATTGACAATGATATAATTTTACCATTTTAACGCGTGTTGTCTTCGCAGGTGGACGAGATTATGACTATGTTGGTTGTTCTAACAGTCAAATGCGTAGTCATGGCTGTTGGTTTGTACAGCCATCTTGGAGAGGAAATGCTGAGGATATTCGTCGCTGGATGGGAGATTTAAGCAGCATAAGGTATTTGTTAGATGGCTTGAAACGTGGAGTGACTTGAACAGTGGATAGTGCCATCAAAGTCTTCTTAGGAGAGGGCTGGTTTATCGTTAAGAAAGAAAACTGTGTTATGCTATGTAGTTTGTATGAAAGAGAACTTCGGTGGTGTAGTGGTCAGACCACTCGCCTTTCGCCTCTAAGGTTCCGAGTTCGATCCCCAGTAAGGTGGACTTGAACCCAGTCCTCATGTGAAAAGAGTATAGTCAACGCTCTGCCAAAAGTCGTGGGTTTTCTCCTAGTACTCCGGTTTCCTCTCTCAGGGAAAGTTGACAGTGTGGGATAGGTAATACGGCCCCACAGTAATTGGCTCAGGCTGTTGTGGTGACCCTGCCCTTGTGCTAAAAGCTAAATAAAAAAAGTGGCCCCTGAGGTGAAAAACAAACATTTTTGAATAATTGCAGGTGTGTTGCTTCATACATGTCACGTCTTGGTCAGTGTTTCTCAACCTCACTCGATACAATTGGTATCACGCTACAAGATGGTGTAAGATATAGAGAAATTGATGAAGTAGAAAGAAATGATTTTTGTTTTTCTGATGGCATTGGCACAATATCTCCTGGTCTGGCAAGAGAGGTAATTGACCTCTTCTCATTATTTGATTTTTCGGTAGTCGATACGTGGCTGTCATCACTGAAAATGTAAGCCAAGTTTGCTTTGACGTGGGAGAGTTGGCGTAGTTTATCTCGCCCTAATTTTGAGGGTTTTTCTCTGGCCAATCAACACATTGTAGATAATAATTATATGTAGTGGACCATTCCCATTTTAGACAACTTTCGAATTAGGAATATTCATTAGCACAGGCGAAAAGAGCATCCTAAATTAACTCAAATTAAGTAAAATGATGAAGTTTAGTTGCAAAATATTGTAAAAAGAGGCAAATATAGTCCTGTTAAGTTTGAAAATTTTGTGTACTTTTGTATTATGCGCGGAAAAGCGTGATCAGATTTTGAAATGTAGTTACACTTTTCCGCGCGTAATACAAAAGTATACGAAATCACTATATTTTCCACATTTTACAATATTTTGCAACCAAGCTTCACTATTTTACTAAACTTAAGACGCTCGTTTCAGCTGTGCTAATGAATATTCCTAATTCAAAAGTTTGTCTAAAAGAGGAATTGTTCATTGTGCGTGTGGAATAGTGTTAACTCTACTATTTCGTTTTCAAGGAATGCGTGTATCCATTTAAGAAATGCTCATGTTTGTTCGAGTTTGATAACTTTACCCTGACCTAGCTTACTTGATTCTGTTAAGCAAAAACGAAGCATGTTTTGAATCTCTGCAGGTATGCTTGAAAGTTGCGAAGCCTGACTATACCTCAGCGCTGCAAATTCGCTTCGCTGGTTGTAAAGGTGTTCTTTGTGTGGACACAAATCTGCGCGAGAGTCAGGTTTGCATTCGTCCTAGCATGAAGAAATTCGAGTCACCTCACAGGAGACTAGAACTACTCCAGACATCTCGGCCCCAGGCTGTCTACCTCAACCAGCAGACCATAATGTTGTTATCTAATCTTGGGGTACCTGACGAAATTTTTTTGAACCTGCAAAAGAAAATGTTGGATAGCTTGGCAGGTATGTCGCTTGTTTGTCGGAAATTCTTTCCATAATTGTAATTCTGTCCAAAAATCATACAGACATTCCAGTTTTTATACTCTTCTTGTGAATTAGTCTTGTTACATGTAAGCTATATTCGGGTTAAGTCACCACACCAGGTGTGGTAATTTTCTAAATTGTAAAGATTGGGTTGGACCTTTAACGCAGCCCCCCCCCCCCCCCCCCGGCAGCAACCAGATTATAAGCCCTAGGTACTACTTCTACAATCCAAAATTTCACCACCATTTCTTTAAAATTTTCTAGCGATGATGTTAAACGGAAACGAAGCGCTACAGCGCATGTCGAATATCATCCGAAGTGGAATAGATTATAAAGGTCTTAGCGACAATGGCGTGGCCTTGACAACCGAGCCTTACTTCAAGTCTCTAATGTGTGCGCTGTACAAGGAACGAATACATCGACTGCTCAAGAAAAGCAGAATATTGCTTCCTGTCAGCGAAGCGAGGCTCATGATGGGTGTCATGGATGAAACCGGTTTGTTACAAGCTGGACAGGTTTTTGTGCAGTGTTCACATATGACATCAGAAGGGGACGAAAATGAGCCTGTGTTCACTAACCAGCGGTTTATTGTCGAGCACTCGGTTGTCGTAACGCGCAATCCATGCTTACATCCGGGAGATGTACGTGAACTGGAGGCTGTGGATGTTTACGAATTGCATCATCTGGTTGATTGCATTGTGTTTCCTCAGAATGGTCCTAGGCCACATCCAAACGAAATGGCAGGTAATGTTGCCGAGAGACCTTAGGCAGCCCAGCAAATATGCTGGGATTTTTTCTCAAATTAACTGTTGTAAAATATGTATGTAATAGTTAAGTTATGAACATTGATTGACACTGAATGATCATTTTGAAACGATATGAATATGTGCCCCTCCCTAATCATCGAGTACCATACGCAACTGGATCGAACATGCTAGCAAAAACCCGCGCAACACCAGCATAATGGCCTCACATATTATCTTCTATTATCTACAGGAGGTGATCTTGATGGTGATCTCTACTTCGTAACCTGGAGTGATGATTTCAAACCAAGGCGAGAAATTCAGGAACCAATGGCCTATCCGGCTTTGCAGAAGAGGGTAAAAGATGGGCCAATCACGGTGCAGGATATGGTTGATTTTTATGCAGAGTATATACAATGCGATGCCTTGGGTATGTACGATGTAGTAAACTCCATATATACAGCTATTTCAATTAAGGTTAATTTCTCACAGATATATATTTATGCTAACATATTTCATATCAGAGTGCAAGGCTTATGCTGGATCTCACAGCCGAGCTGTTCGATCCAGCTAGAATGCGGAAAAACCTGAATCATGCAGTCGATATATTCATGGAATTATAAAAATCTTCTTTGGCAAATCTTAGCCGCTATTTTGGGCCAATGAACTCTAATACAGATTATACTGGAGTATAATGAGTTGAGCGTTTTTGAACGTATATTTTCAGGCATCATTGATACTGCGCATAAAGCCCACGCAGATTTGGAAGAGAAAGGAGTTGAATCGGCGAAATGTCTCGAACTTGCTGAAAAACACTCGCTAGCAGTAGATGCCCCAAAAACTGGAATGTGGCCAGACACATTAGGATGTAAGGCAAAGAAACATCCAGATTTCATGAAGGTCCCCAACAAGCCTTCATACATATCGCACAAAGTTCTTGGGCGACTTTTTCGCGAAGTTAGAGATTTCGAAGAAATCACGAATCACGTGGTTCCTGATTCCGCTGTACAATTAGACGGGAGGCTCATCTTTCCTGGATACGAGCAGTACCTTAGTTCAGCGGAAATGGCTTATGCTGATTATGCGTCGCAGTTGACGACGTTGCTGACGCTGTACGGGATAAAAACGGAGGGAGAGATGCTTAGTGGTTGTTTTCATAAGCTGAAGGGAGATTTTGGTCGGGAGCGTTCACAGGTTGCCTTCGTGGTCCGGAAATTGATTCAACAATTACGATCAGATTTTCGAGAGCTGTTCTTCAAGGAGTTTCATTTGAACGGAGAACGGCTGCTTCCCATACAGGTTTGAACAAAGAAATTAATCACAGACAATATCCTGAAAATAACTTCGAACTGCCGGGGGCCTGTACAAGTTTGTAAACGTTTTTTGATGGGCTAATACTCGGGGGAGCTATACGCGGGTGGGCTTGTACAAGGGTGGCATTTTGGGTTGGTAATAACTGTGATACAATCTTAAAAACACGGTGAGACTGAAATACCAAAACTGTAACAAAATAAAATAATGAACGTCGTTTATTAATTCATAGAAAGTGTAGTTTGTTAAATCCACTGTAAACACGTAAATACTTTCAATTGACTGTGTTACCTTAATATAAATTATTTAAGGTGAGCTTATAAGATTGGCTTATACACTGGGGGCTTATACATGAAATAGCCCACTATTGTGATGTGATGTAATCTGATGGGCTACACGGGGGGGGGGGGGGGGTTATAGTCGGAGGTTTACGGGATTCGTATTGGTTCATGTTATACTTTAGTCGTTATCTTTTTCTCACGTAGGTCACAATTGCTATGAAACAAAAGGCTTCAGCGTGGTATCATTATGCGTATAAACCCGTCACGAACACAGATCATGGCTTGCAAAGCAGGGAAACACCAGTGGTAATTCATAACTTTTTTATTTACTAGTTAATATAGTATACATGGAAGAATTCCGAATTATTCTAAAGAAATCTAAAGTAGCATGTTATCCAGCAAACGAATTTCATTATTGCTTCATTTGTTACAGAAGCGCTTCGTCAGCTTTCCTTGGGTAGTTGATGATGTTCTCGTCACAGTCCTGTCGAGTCCTATAACCAACATTTGCGACACACCTGCGTCCTGCTCCGTCACGGGTGATATATCCCGTAGTATCCTCGAAATATTCTCGAGAGAAGCTCATCACTTACTGCATGATTACCGAGGCCGCCTCGAGCTTCTGGACGTGATCGCGCGCAATGTATCCACGCAGCCTCCACGTGATCGGATCGTGATGTTTGGCTCTTCTGCTAACTTCATATTTCGTCCAGATTCCGACCTTGATTTGTGTGTCGTAGCTTCCCGAAGTGGCGACAATCGGACCCCTGCCTCGCAAATTCAAACCTTAGAGAGATTAGAAAGCAATCTCCGAGTGTGTTTCGGCAGAGTAAAGCTTATTAAAGATGCTAAAGTTCCTGTGATAAGGCTAGGGCGACTAACAAGTCCTCGGGGCAGTCAGAACAGGTTAAGACTTTCCTGCGATATTTCAGCTGATCGAAATGGTTTCATCAAGACAGCCGTCATCGTTTATTACTACTCGAAGTACTCTTGGTTGCTACCACTCATTCGTTTTGTTATACAGTGGGCTCATATCACTGGGCTTACACAGAGACTGGACGGCGTTCTAATCAATACGAACGTTTTGGTGTTTATGATTTTATCGTTCTGCGTACAGAAAGATTATATTCAACCCTGTTCTATGGAAAATATCGTTCAACGCTATCAAGATACTCGAAACTGCCAAAATGAACGTCCCGAATTTTTCAGTTCTCTTATTGACGGGCTGTTAAATAACGATCGAAGGCCGGTAGGAAGACTGCGAGCGGCAAGATTGGGTGCTAATGACCGTGTTGATGCAACAAGGGGACTGGGTGCAAACTCATGTATTGGTGTAATTTTACTGGAGTTCTTCAAAAACCGTCACGAAATTCTCACCGGGACGTTTTCGGAAAACTTTCGGGCTCTACTCAGCGCAACGACATTCTCCGAGCTTCTGAACCCAGAAGATGTGCAAACGTTGAACGAACAAATGCAGAAAGCATACCACGTGCTTGCTATCCATGGCAACGGCCACGCGCTTTTAGACATCAGCTCGGCCCAGGTCCAAAGAATTTTCACGCTATCTAGCCTCAAGTCCCTCGAGATTGCAGGAGAGCGTTCAGAACGCAAGTATTCTCGAGAGCTTACCAGGTAAGACCACTGAGCCACATGTACTTGGAATACGAATACATGAATATGCACTCACCTCGTAATAGACTTTCTTGCGCCGGACCTGATTCTTTTATGAAGCACAAGCACTTCATAGACAGTAAATCTTGACCAATCAGAATGCTGGAATTTTATACTAAATGCAAATATTTCCTTATAGATTGTTAAAACAATCAATTTCGAAAGAAATGAATAATGATAATAATTTTTAGTTCACATTGCATGACCAAACTGCGGTTTCGTTAAGCTTTTTTTATATTTATTGACCACTTGCAGTTACGTCACACATCGCGTTGCACTCCGCCATATTGGAGGGCAAATTTTTTTGTTTGAATTGTCAACAAATGCAAAAAGCACAGTTAAGCACAGTTGCAATTCAAAAATGAACAAACGTTCACCATATTTCGTTAAAAAACACGTACGCCAAGCGTATTAATATTGTGTTTGAAAAATACACATTTTGTTCTTAAATTTGCTCCCAACATGGCCGCTAAATAGCGAAATCGCTGCGTGTGACGTCACGCGCAAGTGGTCTGTATTAACAGATTTCAGGAGGATAAAGAATACTATCTCATTAATGTGGTAAAATTTATTTTCTTTTAAGGAAAAGCGGTGCTTTCGTAACAGTTCGTCCACAACTCCCAGGTTCGGGCAGCAACTTGATCGCGGAGGCTCGCGGAACAATCGGGAACATTCGCGTTTTAGAACGTTTGCTTGATTCAAATAAGGAAGACTGCTTGAAGAACAAAGTTTCCGCCATGTCCAAATGCTTTGTTCGAGGAGCATCAATGATCACGTTCGAATGTTGCCATAGCTACAATGATCACGTGAAGCTGGTACCATATTACGGTAATCATCATCAGACTCACGACCAGCGGTTTCGTCATGTACCATTGCTTGAGAACGTCACCCAACCACCAGACGACTTTCAGGAATCCCACGCTTTCCAGAATTTTTGCACGAAATTTCTCAATCAAATTAAGGTATGGTGTTTACATTTGATTTTCCTCTGTGGAGAGTTTCGAACCGTGATACAACATTTGTGACAAGGATTGACCAGCTTAAAATTATAGGTTTTTCTCCGCAAACTCCAGTTTTGAATTTCCTTGTAAGTTTTCAGTTGTTAACAATATTAACACTGATGAAGATCCGAGCTTACGGATCGAAAGCTTTGCGATATAATCAATTTACGCGGTGTTTCAACGAAATTGTTCTGTGATTTTAACGGAAACAAAAAGTATAACTCTGTTCGGTTTAAATTATTTGAGCAAAACGAACACGTTTTAAATGCTTTCTCTGTCCATGTATTAACGAAAGTGTATATATCAACAACAAAAGGGTTTTTAGACACCCTGTTTAAAAATTGAAATGAATTGATCGAAAATAAAACTTGGTTGTTTTTAGGTCGTTATACGGGATTACGAGCAAGCAGTTCACGGTGAGCTCGAGTTTGTGGTCCATTTTGGCCGAATATACGCCTTTGACATCCCGCAAGTTTCATATGAGGACAGCGAACCCATGACGGTGCAGGATTTCCAATATTCCGCATCCAAAGGAAAGGTTACACAAAGAGAGGTCGTACGACGTCGACCGGGATTTCGCCGACCTGGCGGCGGTGGTGGCCGATCGAAGCCGAAAGCTGAAAGAAAACATAAAGTCAAGGAAACCAAACGCGATGTGGACAAATCTCCGAACCATTCGCTATTTACTGTCGTAAGTGATGGAGGAATGGCAGAGATCCATGCGTACCTGAGACGGCAGGGATACATAGAACAACCAGCTCTTCGCAAAAACAGCTACACAGTCACAGTTCGAAAGGGCACAAGCGATATCTATATTTGCTACGATGAAAGATTCAATCCTACCATGTTGAAATTACCGCGCTTGCGATGGTTTCTGGCCGATATTAAACGTGAGTGGATGGAACGCCAGAACTCTCCCGGGGCTTCCAACTTGGACGGACTCGAATGTGACGTCAGGTTCATTTTGGGAACATCACGTGAGTTCGCTGCTGATGATTTTGGAGAAGGTGATGATGAGAATTTATTGAATATTTTGAGTCCAAATCCGTCGCTGAACCCGTATCCGTTTATCATCAATAATGAATTGCAGAGGAAGCTCCAGTTGATTCGATACAAAGAGACCAGTGTCTACATTAAGCCAGGTCATCGAACACAAGTTTGTTTGAGTAAAGTGAAAGAGTTCTCGAGGCTTCGAGCAACAAACGGATTATTTCGGAAGATGTTTGAACGGCGGGAACTCGTCATAAAACCTACATTGCCTGCAAACTTGGAGAACCAGGAAGAAGTTAAAGGGTTTTTGAACAGAATATGGAAGACTGCATTCAAGTTTGCGCGTAAAGCATCAGCATAAAGCAGTCGTCGGTTATTATTTTCGCTATTATTGATTAGAATTATCTACGAACATGATCATGATCAATATATATTTGACCATCTTTCATCACCATCCTTATCAATGCTACATCTGGAAGGTGAACTAAAGTCAGTTAACTGTCACTGTTAGATAATAAATATCCGTCTTGGTTTTTATAGAGATTATTGACAAATTAAAATGATTGGTTTATATTTTATGGGGCCAATATGTCCAATGATACTCAGTCAGATTGGAGATAATTAATTAGATGATGGTAGGAAATTATTTTTAGATTCCATTATATACTTAATTAACAGTCATTCTTACTGAACGAATAAAGATTTGAATAAAACTATGTAATTTCAAATAAGACCAACAGCTACTGTCTATGTGGAAGTTATTAAAAATACTAAAGTGATTGGAATTGAGCTTTGTTATCTACAGCATCGTCAAAATTGCGGGAAACGAGGTCGAGTACCCGTTTTAGTTTGATCTAAATTGCATACAAACCCCATGTGAACATTTGCTTCAGGCGTGGATCTTTCAAGATGATACGGCCAAGTATTAACATTGGTTTGTATGGTTGCACAGCGTGAGATATACAGTAAGTTATATTTGTCACATTCAGTAATTTATTCATCGGTCATTGAGCCCGCGATGCGCTAGCGGATATCCCCAATAACAAAAATAAAATGCAATAAAGTTAGTAGGAATAGCGATAAAAACCTCAAATTTAGAAAAGTCAGAACGAATTTTCACCATTTGCGCAATCGAAAAACTATTTCACTATACATTGGGTAAAAGTTGGGCAAAAATCAAATTTATAAAAGCTTAATTTAACTGTTCGTTTTGATACATGACTTTTACTAGCGCTGGCCTAAGCATTTACATACAATTAACACTGAAAATCAGTCAAATGGGGCAAGTTTACAGCCTTTTTTCTTCAAATCTGAAAATGCTGTGTAATTTGCGCAACTGGATTGCAAAACTAGTGTACCTCTGCAACGTGATTCCTGAATATCGTTTTTTAAAGAGATGAATATCCTTTTCGTTTCGTTCTGCAAAATCGCACTATTTAATCCGTCAACTTGGGAGCCTATATTGTTACATATTTTCGAATGTCTGATAGGTTTGAAGCCTTTTTTCGGCTATAGATCCATCCAAACATTCGTCGTGATCTACAGATTATTTTTAGTTGTAAGCCAGCAATCATCAGCAACAATACCAGCGGCTACACCTAATAACGCATTTGTTTCCGATTTTTTCTGGTGATTATTGCCTGGTCTGGCGCGAAATATAAATTTCCCGCGAAATGAACTTCACCTAAAAGTATAATGTCTGATGTTTTAAAAACAATAAAAGGAAATTATAATTTTGAGAAATTCAAGCGTGACGTTGTTGTTGACACTAAGCATCGGTTAAATTTCCGCTGTACAACATGTTTGACACATGACCGGAATAGTTGGCGATGGTCGCTGGCAGAAACTTTGACCCTGCTAATCATCAGACAGTTTGGGAAGTATCTGGTGTCAAACAGACAGCCTAAAGTGAATAAAGAACAAAAAATTAATGCGCTGTTGTTATGATTTTTAAAAGCATAACAGCTCCACAATGTTCGTTTTTCTCTGTTTTATTTCTTAAACACAACACGCATTCAAATTGATTGCTGTGACTACATTTCGGTGGGAAGTCAAAAATTCAAAGGACATTAGTAAATAATGTACTGTTAATATTTGACTTATATATAAACTTAGTTTGTCAGTTCCTCGTTGTCAGAATCCTCCTCAATAGACAATACACAATAGAATTGCGTAGCATTTTATAAAAGAAATTTCAAGTAATTTTTTTCAATTGAATAAGTTACTACTTAAAGTTAAAATAACAGGCAATCATCAAGCAACACTATTAATAGTGTATTATAATTAGTAATATATATATGGAGGAATTGCAGCCTTTAATGCAAACAATGGCTTTGTTTACAACTGTGGCTTCCATTTTTATTGTTCGTGTATCACTATTAAATGAAGAAGTGCGACGCGATGTCTGGTCAACATGAACACTTCGGTGCACAAAACAATCAGAGTCGAGCTGAAACACTGCTGCCTATTTCCTGGGAAAATGAGCCTGCGTGTCTACTGAACAACTTCCTTCCTACAGTTGATGTACCTGACGTCACACTCGTTGCCAGACCACAGTGCAGTTCGAATGTATAATAGTGAGGTTTTGTGACGCAGTTCATCAGAAGCTGATGCAGACGTTGGATGTAGGAACTCAAGATTTTGTCAAGCGACGTTTTTCAAGCAAATGTGAGTTATTTCTACTCTATTTGTACTTTTGTTGTTTTTTTTCATCAAGTTCCAGAAGTTCATGTAGAAATACAGAGGTGGTACACGTTTAAGATATTTGGGTAACTATTAAATACGTAATTTATGCATCATTCTCTCTAGCTAGACTTGAGTGAGTGTACAATTCACGTGAACATTATTTCTCCATCGCTTTCATACATGCACAAAATTTATAGATTTATTCCGAGTGCAATTTTATTAACAGCTAATATTCGCAACGCGCTAAGCTACACAAACTCACAGGCTAGGTAAATAAGGCGCTTCAGCAAACGAAGTGAAGCGTAACCGAGGCGCTATTTTGCATATACATACATTATCACAACGGCAGTCAGTCAACTTTCACGTTCATGATTTCAAACAAAAACGGCTGACGCCATCATTCGCCATCTGTAACGACCCAACTTACTTCCGGCTGCCGTCCGTGTTGACAAAAACGTCGCTTGCTTAAACTCTAGTAGTCGATGATGATGAGTTTAATCCCTGGTTACTTGCAGCTATTCCAGTCTTCATGATTAAAAAAAACATCTACATACGAAAAACTAAAACGAAATATTCACGAATGTAGTTAATTTAAGGTTATCAAAGTATAATCACCATGCAAACACACAGGAAACTTATAATTTAAGGTTGTATTTTATCAAGATTCTTAATCTTAGATGTTAAGCTTATTGGGTTATAACATCTTGAAGTCTCAACTTTCTAATAAATAGTATATAAATTTCCTTCCACTATTTTTTGCAGAGCAAGATCCCAGCTAGATTATGCATATTGCTTCATTCGTGTCTCTCTTGTGCTGTGGCCTTGCCTTCTTTGTTGCAAGTGTCAAACAGGTATGTTTCTCCTCACGCATTTGTAAGGAAATGGTTGTACGATGATATCAAAATTAGGGGCTGATATACTGGATCTCTTGGGCAAGGAGATCAATGTTAGAGCAGTTGATCAATTTTTCCTCAAGTAGCAACACGGGAACAATAAGGATGGTTTTTAATGAGGTTGTCTATAATATTAAGTGCATTTCAGAAATGATAAAGTTATTAGCTGTTAAAGTTATCGACCATATATCAATGTAAATTAGTTCTTTTTTTCTGAAGTAACATTACCTGAAGGGCTGAAGATACATACTAATTGGTTACTGGATCGTTACGGGCAATATGTATAAAATATTTCAGAAAAATTATATACCATTTCTTTAATACTTTACTGTAGAATATTCCAGCACTGAACAGCTATGATCCTGGCACGTGCGACGCAAAAAGTCATGGTCATGAAGTTTTAGTGAAAGATACAACCGATAAAGAAATAATTTTGATTTGTGTCGAAGACAAAAGTGTCTATCAATGGAGACCTATAGATGGTAAGTCGATTGTCCAAGGCTTTGGATATCATTAAAGAATTTAAAAGTTAACTAGAATATTGCATCTTTTAAGGCTCAAAGAAAACAGTTGGTGAATTTTTCAATCCTGGTCTCAATTGTTCAGATATTTTGGACCAACGTGACGATGCCAAAGATGGATTTTACTGGATCACTTTGAATGGTTTAAATCCTGTCAAGGTTGAACTTTTTTCTTTTTTATGTTTGTGTACGCTATTTATTTCATTATTCGTTTTTCTTTTGAAAATAATAGTGAGAACTAATAAGGAAACATAACAACACTAATAATTCATGAGGAAAGATTAAAAAAAAACATGTTTAGTCAGAATCTTCATAACTGATAAAGAATCGTCTTGATTAGCGTAAACTTTAATCGCAGTTCTCTGAGCTTCTTACATTTAATTTTCGAAGTTGTTTGAAAATTTAGTGCCCGTTTTTTTATCAGTTTACAAGCTACTCGTGCGGAGCACTGGCATCTTTATACGCTGATAAAGGACGACGTATTGATTATTACGTGATGTCATGTTTGGTTGAACAGTCACCTCGTAGAGGACGTTTTGTATCCCAAATTTTTGTTAAATATTACGTTTTTACCAGATCTTCTGTGACATGACAACAGACGGTGGAGGCTTCATGTTGATTGGTCGTAAAACTAATTCCATCACATGGACAGTCCCATCCAATAACAAGACAGTTGAGCCGTACGGTGAACCTCATTGGTCGAGCTCTCTCGGTGATGCACCAATCCTGGACTTCAGAGTGCAGATGGCGACCAAGGAGGATTTTAAAACAACAAAAGCGCACTGGTAGGTTTGGACGTCTTTAGATAGAGTAATTTTATCGAGGAGACAATCGAAGGAAAATTTGTTGTCAAGCTGTAATCCTGGAAGGAAATATGCCTGATGAAAAAACCCTCCAACCTTTAGGTCCTTCAGATTAAAATCAAAACGTCCTTTGAAGAATCTAATGATGATTACTTCTGGATGTGATCAAAGATCAGCTGGAATTGGAGACATTGCCTATGTTAAAGATCTTCTGACTGAGAAAATTGTTACCACAACGTTGCGATGTTCAAAATTTGGTTTGGCGACATTCGGATGGGTACGTCATTTGAATATTTTGTGACATCGTTACATTGCTATCATTATTTACAAAAAGAAAAAGAAAATGGGTCTATGTTGATAAAGCACGAACTGCGAGTATCTTAAATGTCTTCAAAAACGACTCCCTTTATACCCATCTGGTGAGTATATTTACGAAGAAATTTTCAATAAAGATGTTGTTTAAGACGAGCAATTCAAGGCAAAAGTTTTTGTATAAATCTACGTGTGTTTTTTCACATATAAAGACTCCTTCACGGTCATGATTTCTTCTGTGTTTTGTGAATTTTTTATAAGTGCTTGAAGGGGGATTGAGGCTTGTCAATGTGTGTTTTTTCCAGCGCAAAATGAATTTGTGTTTAACAAAACCCTGTCCGCGTGGTTATGCTTTCCATGATATCTTTGAGTTTCAATTGGATTACTTTGGAGGCTTCAGGTTTGAATTTTTTTGTCAACATGTGTTGAGGTTGTTGTAATTTCTCCTGTATTTATACTCAGCTCCACTGATTTTTTAAAAAAAACCACTAGTTTCAGCGCTACAGGAAACATATCTGGAATAGATTACAAGGCAACTGCTTTCGTTGGATGTGACTTTAAACATGTAAGTAATTTTACTGGAATAAAAAATTTGTATCTATACTGTATACAACTCAGTGATATATTGGTATACTACATATGACTTGCGTGAATACATCAAAATCTTTGTATATAAACTAGTGTTGTGGTTGTTATGGTCCTGTGGGTGGTACAAAAGATTACTGTACTGAAAACTGTAAAGCGATTAATGGCGGTACGGTCACAAAGAATGTGTTCACGTGGTTTTGGGTGAGATCCAGTCTTCCCAAGAGACTCTGGAAGAAATGTATGGACTATCAAGTGAAGAGAAATGATGGAAAATTGATCTCGTATAAGTTGATTGGTCACAATGTTGTTCCTGTTGGGGTAAAAATGCATTTTACACAAAGATATTGTTAATAATTTATTCACAAAAAATTAGTTTTCTCCCTTTCTACGTTTCTTTTATACTTCAGGGGAGCTGTGGTAAAGACTCCACACTTCTGCACGATGGAGTAAGTTTGTGTTTGTTTATAATGGCCAATAAATCTTCTCTATTTTATAGATCTTTTTGGGTCACCACTTTGTAAAGTGGAGTAATAATGTAAATTGGGGTTCATATACGAACCATTCGTACTCGCATAGCTAACCCAAATTGCTAGAAAAATGCGAAAGATGCAGCTCAACCTGGGTATGCACTTGTTTCCATCTACGAAATTGACGTGACGTCATTCTATTTCGCTTAAACATCGTCGGCAATCTGTTGAAGCCTCTTCGTCTTTAGCAAAGTATTTCGTGCAGTCTTATATGCACGAAGGAAGCGCAACGATTAGCTAGGTCCGTTTCTTTTTCTTTGTTCTTAGTAATTATTATATTTCGTACATTCACGTATACACTCAGGAGGAACGAAGAGAAAGCAACGAATTACCGACGATGTTAACATCATTTTCGTAGATGGAAACTGGTGCTGACCCTCGTTCATTGAACTATAATTAAACTGGAACGATAAGTCAGGGGGGGGTGAAGCAAATTTGATTCAGTTTTTCTGAGTTTTGAGTTGATTTACTTAGCGTCAAAACTTGGGTCATATATCAAATGAAAGTTATTAAAAAGTTGTATTTGATGTAGAAATTTTAAGACTTCAGGCAAAAGAAAAACAAGTTAAAGTTTGGAGGGAAATTTGCCTTTTTGCAAAATTGAAGTTGTTTTCGTATTTTTTAGGTATTTCTTTTTGCCTAAAGTATTGAATTTTTTATAAATGAATCTTTGGCTTTCTGATCATCTATGATTTCATGTGTTTTCAACACAAATTTTATGAGATTCCGTTCTTTGTGCTGTGGCAAACTTTCGTGGCACTATTTCCTAAAGCATTATCTTATTTTAAAGATTGTGCTCGTACCAGACTCCTCTGCCGCGCAGAAAGTGCCCGCAGTTGATGGTCTACTAGAGTACCGCGAGGACAAGCAAGAACTTTATATAAGGTCGAACAGAACATGGAATGTACTTGCCCGTGAAAACAAGGTATAGAACTTCGAGGACTTGGTTGCATTGTTATTTTCGTGCATGGTGGAGAACGGAAAATTCTGCATACTGGAAAACGGCGTTAATTCACTGTTTTGTGTTTTACAGATTATGCACGCGACTGACCGAAAGCACAGTAAAAATTTGGATAAAATTAAGAAACTTGAGCAAAATTTAAATAATGAAAAGACCAATGTAAGCTATTGTTTTTCAAAAAGAATTCAGGCCAAAGACGTCAATGAAAGTCTATGTTTTCTCTTTTACAGACTGATCGAAAACTCAGGTCAAATTTGGATAAAATTAAGAACCTCGAGCAAAATTTGACTGATGTAAGTTTTGACGTGTTCTCAATATTCTCATGCACGTGTTACGCCCTGCTGACATTTTGTCTCATTGCAAAATTCTTAAATTATACGAGATAAAAAAAAAGATCTTCCGTGCATGACTGAAGTCATCCTTATAAACCCTGTCAGTCAGCACTGATCTCTAGCAATGGCCTGGTTTTGATCTTAATTTTGGGCTCTGTTGGGACTTTATGCTCTGATATGTATATTTTTAAATTTTTTTTGCCAGCCTTCGCAGAAAGTTGCACCCTCATTTTGCATCCTCATTGTCTCCCCCTCACTGTGTTGTTTTAGTGCCTGACAAATATCATTAATATTTTTTTATTTGTTTAGTTCATCGGCCAGGCGAAGGCAAGCTTAAGTTGTAAGTAATGTTTTGAAATGCCTGAATCATATTTTATTCCTCATTGACGAATATGATGCTATATTGCTAGATATATTTCCGCAACATAATATATTTCTGTTTAAAACCAATCTTATTTCACAATAATTTCTCACAAAGCTTCAAAAAACGTACCTAAAAGAATATTGGTAGACTAGAGAGTCTTATATTGTACATTTCAATCTCTAATCTCGTATTCAGAGCCCGCGATTCCCTGTGTGAGGAGTCCAGGAGATTCTGGGAAAATGCAGATAAGAACCAGCCTCTAAATGGCTGTTTAATAATTGGTCAAAGTATAAAAATCCAGGCAATTTTGCCGGGGGTAAAGAACTTTTCTAAAATTGTATCGCTCCTCGCCCAGAGTAATCGCCATTTCAAGGAAATTTCCTTGATTGTGGAAACCCTTACTGTAATGGGATATAGCGAATTTCGGGCATATATGCTACTTGGGCTTTTCAGTTCCTAGAGCCTTACGATTCCTCCCACAGAGAATGTTCATTCCCATGAGTTAGTAAAAATGCGAGATGCAACAATGGGGCTTGCGTTACGCCCAGTATTCCAGTTCTATCTATTACTAAATCTGATCAAAAAAGATTTTTTCGTGCGCGTAACATGTTGATATAACCTGTAACCCGTGCTTTTGATACTTAAGTTACGGCTAAAGCTTCAGGACCAAGATCCTCACTCTTATGAATCTAGGCATAGGCTCTTTGAGGTTGATGTTACCAGTCCAAAGGAGACTTGGGACGTAATTACTAAAAAAAGAATGTGTTATAAACGTCACAAGAATAATAAACTGCCCCATTTATTAAACTAATTTAGTTCTGGGTAAATGCATTGGATATAAATGGCTGAATGAAAGCAACAGGAACGCGAAATATCCACACCGAAGAATTTGTGACCGCAGTCTTTCCCCAGGATGGTACAGATTTGGAGGAGGAGCTGGCATCAAAATGCCAACGTCATGTCTAACGTACAGATGTGGAACTCATATCTCAGGTTGGATGAATGGTGGTCACCCTACAGTTGCTCAAGGCAAAGTGACCAGAAAAGTGTGTTACAGTTATTTGAGTAATTGTTGTGAATGGTCAAACAACATCGAGGTTGGGAACTGTGGAGCGTTTTACGTTTACAAACTAAGTCCTCCTCCTGTTTGTTTTGCAAGATATTGTGGATCAGATAACTGATGAAAATTGTTTCACTCACATATTACGACACATTTACACTATACATTAGTAGGGGATTAGAATTAGAAATAGAAGTTTTATTTTCTAAATGGTGTTCAAGGTTTGTGAACGCGAAGCAAACATGATCCAATTCATAAAGTTAAACCGTTAATGAGAATGTAGAATGAAACGAATTACATAATCTGCACTAAAAAAGCGTTCGAGTTGTTAGTTCATGTACGGCACGATACTGACTACGGAGGGTACCTAGCACATTAACAATCTTTAGCAGTATAAGAAGAATGTTTTCGTGAAGATCGATACACCCTGGAATTTTAGGGGGGAGGGGGTTATGAGGGTCTTGAGGGGTATGGAGTGTCCAGTGCTCTATTCCTATTTACCCCCACAAAGCATATCGTCCCCGAGTGCCTGGCTTGCTCAAATCTCAGCCCAATTCCCATTTTATGACTATTTTTCGCTGGTAGATCCTTAGTACCGGTAAAATTTTTCTAGTCAAAGCAAATCCAGCTTCCATTTTGCCTTTTTTTCTCTTCAGAAAACGTTCCGCCTCTAGCTTATTCAATTTTTCCACGAACAAATTATTCATTTCATGGCAATTTGTTCTGAATGTTTTTTTGCTGAACCACAAAAGTCGTAATTACAATAATAATACAATTTGCCTTAAAATTTGTGGTTGTCTAAAGATTGCTCGACAAAGACTGGTGACTAATTAAGGCGACTTTATAAACAAACACAGATCGATATCCAAATCACTGGTCGTTTTCTACACTTGATTTCATTCAAAACGTGCGGGCAGAAGCGCAAATTCAAAAGTTAGCTATGCGTGTGAAGATAAGCAAGATTTAAAAGCTTTAAAAACCGTCTACCTTCAGAGCTTGGGGTCTAAAATGGCTGGAAATTATCCGATGGCACCGCCAGCTTATAGCGAGGTTCTTGACGATCCATCGGCTGGCAGTCGAATTCAAAATGCTGTCCCCGCCACCCAAGTTGAAATAAGTGTAAAATGCAAGTAAGTGGAGCAACGAGGAGCCTTGAAACACAAATATCGCTAGCTTACTTTAATTTTGTAATGTCTGAACTTTATTACATGTATAAGCAGGCTCAGCAGGGTGCATATTTTGATTGGCAATTTACTTCATAACATGGTGCTGGAATGTGTGAAATATATGTTCGTATTTAGCGTTACCCTGCGTTTTACTTGAAAAAAATTTCAAATTTTGTAGCTCTTGTATTGTAGTATAGTCCCTTATTTTATCTTGCGCTCGACTTTCTTACAGCTTTTAAAAATAGAGTGAAATTTAATATGACATTTGCTTGATATTACATATAAGCGTAAGAATGTTGTTATATTTTGCGGCCATCGTATTGATAATATCTGTGCTCTCTCCGCCTTGCTTGTTTTTAACCTAACAAGACAATTTACAGACCCACTGTATTTTTATAGAGTTTCCACATTTCGTATTTATCTAACACTCCGTATAATATTTCGAGAATTTGTTGACAATTGAGTGTATACGATTTTCAAAATTCCATTAGCAGATTCTTATCAATTTGATTGCGTTGTACATGTAGTTTGAAATTAAAGTATGAAAAATAGCGTTGTTATCTAATCCTGCTGTGACCAAAAGATGCGTGGATAAATATTCTATGCTGCGAGAAAAATTACAACATATAATTTCTGCCAGAGGCATTTATGAACAATGTTTATTCTTAATAGAATTAATAGCAATAAACGTTATGTAACAATTACAAGAGTCCATATAATATCATTCTGTTATAACGTGTGCTTATTGACAATAAATTTTACATCTCGTATTGAATTGCATGCATACCCAACATACTTGCATAAAGAGATGCAACTGCCATTAATTCAAATGTCTTAGTAATTTATGAGATGTTGAGTTTCTATAGCTTTCACTCTTGCAAAACACAATTTGCCTGTTGTTCACAAAAAACAGCTACTGTATGGTGCATTTTATGCCAGGGTCTAATTGTGAAGTATACTGTAAACCAACCTTTATCATTGAATGTCATTGTCACTCCCTCGAATGAGGTAGAGTGAACACAATGATGTAGCTTAATTTTGGTTCTTACTATCTAGGTGCTCTAGTTTCTAATTTGTTTTTATTTTTTGGCAGAAACTTGGCAGATATGGATGTTTTTTCAAAGTCAGATCCTAGTATGTCCTTCAATATTTCCTACTTCAATACTATTAGCATGAAGGAATGTCTTTGTCTTCTAAGGACATTTCTGTATAATTGTATTTACAGCTCTATGTACAACTGATTGGATAGTCTATTGCCACATATATTGTTTTCACACGTATTCTAACTTGTTTAAAGTACAGATGTCCTTCAATAATTACTTTCAAATGATTTGTTAACATTTAATTGTCTGCGCTAATCAAATTATAGATAATAAAATTGTTATAAAAATCCAAAGAATGGTTTATGTTGGGTGGCATGCTGCATATTTCCTCTTCCAAATATTTTGATGTTTTATATGAATGAAATCTTGTTAACTTTTCATGTCATGGTTAACCATTAATTTAATAAAATTGGATGTTTTTCATTAAAATTAATTTTATAGTCTTATACAAAGATGGCTGTACATGAATATTGTATGAATGAATGCATTAGTCATAAAATTCGAAGCTTCTCTAAACAATCATTTTCTCCAGTTGTCATATGTTGCATTCTATTTCAAAAGAACTGATTGGGACAATGAGCTAGTGAGAACAAAATCACCTTCCCTCTCTATTGATGACAACCCCCCTGGTTCTGCTTCAATAATATGTTTACCAAACTCCCCCCCCCCCCTCTTCCCTCCATGCCTGGCATTTCATGACTATATGTTCAAAAACCTAAGAACAAGCCCTGTGAAAATCAGGCCAACTATAAAGATCTTTTTACATGGTGTGATTTTAGCCATGATTTTTTCTCCTGGAAATGTGAACGAGATGATTTGTTACAGGTCTTTGCATAATTATCAATCACCCTAGAAATTTGTCACTTAACAACTCTTTCACGCTGCAGTTGCAGGTGTAACCTTTCCCATTTTCTTCACAGCTTTAATTACTTTAAAAAGATTGATTGATAAAATAAATTAAAATTCCTCAGCGCTCTCCACTTTATCTCATAGTGCAACACGTTTCTTACATGATTAATGTTACTTTTAGTTGTGGTTCTTTTTCTGAAGACAGCTGATGGCAATCAATGGAGAGAGGTAGTGCATGGGAAAGTTTAGCAGTTAAAATAGATGGTCTTATCCAATTTAAGCGCGCGAAGTATTTTCGTGACGACTTAACGCTTGTCTTTGAGGACGCGCAGTGTTTTCAATTCTATTTCAGAACCATCCTCAGAGATATGAAAATCTAGATTCATATTAATCTGACACTGCAGAGAACAACGAAAAATTCGTTATCTCGAGCGGGATTCGAACTCGTATCTTCGGGCTCTTATAGACCGCCGCTCTACCAATTGAGCTATCGAGTCAACTGGGATTGGTAGCGAGTCTTATCCAATTTAAGTGCACGAAATATTTTCGTGACGACTTAACGCTTGTCTTTGAGGACATGGAGTGTTTCAATTCTATTCGGCGTCCTCAAAGATAAGCGTTAGGTCGTCACAAAGTTGTCTGGTTGTCGTGGTTTTTATATTGGATAAGACTCACTACCGATCCCAGTTGGCTAGAATAGATAGAATCTTCGTAAAGTAAAGGCAATTATATTGGGCGCTATAGACAGAGCGTCCTGAAGGTGCAAATGGGAGCTGGGAATTGCCTGTTTTGTGCTGGGAAAAGAAAGATTCCATGCACTGGGACTTTGACAAAAAAAAAAACACAATTATAGAAACTGGGAATGGGATTAAGATTTCAGCCGCTAGGACTATGGGATTTGCGCTCTTGAACTCGGGGATTTAGTGAAAATTTGGGCTGGGAAATGAGAATAGAAACCCCCCTTACCCCCCAGAGACCCCCTTTGTGCGCCATAGTTTGGTTAGCTGCAGCTCGTGCAAACGCGAGAATGATTGACACTTTGGTTAGAAAGATAGATCTTGTATAGCACCCCATGTTGTTCCGTAATTTACTTCTTTCGTAATTCTAACAGTTTGGTCGAACGGAGAAGATAATGAACACTTTGAATCCGGTGTTTGTCAAGAAGTTTGTCATGGACTATTTCTTTGAAGAAGTTCAACATCTCAGATTTCAAGTGTAAGTGCTTTGCTGTCGGTCACTTGTGGTTTTACTGTCCTAACTTGAACTTTCAAATGGTACAAAATATACATTTCTACGTCCCTTTTTTCCCAAAAGAGGCAAAACTGCGAGAGTAGCAACCTTTTAATAAAATTCCATTAATGATTCATGCCAAATAATGTTTTGCAATTGATTCAAGCGAACTTAACAGTAAATTGTGTAGTAAATATAGTAAATTGTAATGTTAATAATTGTAAAATATAAATTTCTGCCTTGTTTATCAGATATGACGTGGACTCAAGTTCAGCGAGTTTATCCGATCACGTAAGTAAGAATAAGGGCTTTTTGAGCTCAGAAACATGCTATAACAATGTCCATCGGTTACTGATAGCGGTTGTTTCAACGTTGTGAAAATGAAATAAAGTTATAGATTATTGAAAGCCATAAAATAACGAATGTGGGTGGAAAAACAATGTAAAAAGTTCAATTCATAAACACTAAAATGTATTTATTCTGAAACTGTGACAGGGGCGTACCCAGACCATAGTATTTGGAGTGCGTGTTTTCTTATAGACTTCTCGTTTTATCAACCATACAAAAGTACCTAACACACAGTTTGAAGACAGGTTTGGGGGACTAGCAGGCTTTATACCAAAGTATAATTTTGTTGAAACACCACGTAAATTTATCGCAAAGCTTTCGATCCGTAAGCTCGGATCTTCATCAGTGCTAATGATAATGCTGATGAAGGTCTTGCGGATCGAAAGCTTCGAGAAAGTAAATTTACCTGGTGTTTCCATAAAATTCTACTTTGATATATTTACAATCACTATGCAAACATGCAGGAAACTTATAGCAGGCTTTAGTAAGTATAGTTTGTCAAAAGAGTCTCTCTACGCTCCATCTTGATTTCTCATTCCCTTCATCACAAGTTTTGTTCACGAGCTTTTTAATTTTTGTAATTTCAAGGATTTCATTGGTAGATTGGATACAACACTAGGATCAATTATTGGTGAACACAGTGGGCATTATGAAGCAAAACTGGAGTAAGTCTAATATAGGGTGACATTCAAAGCACACCGTAGCGGCTTCTCTTTGTACGAGGTGGTCCTATTTATCCCATTATGTAACGAAGTACCCTTGATAGTATTCTGTCGTTTTCAGAAAACATATTGTTATGATAAGCAACTAGTAATGTACACTATATTTCCCTTAGGAATAAAGAAATGCCAAAATGTGGATCAATAATACGTAAGTCTGATATAGCTCGGTCTTTGAGCGATGAACATTTCTGAGCGGCTACATGTCGGGAGATCAGTTTAGCCTTGGTTACCAAAGAATAGCTTTCAATCAGCTTTGGCGTTAGCTCAAATGTGGATTAAGTTGACTAAATGTTTTCGCTATGCGCGTTTAATAGGACCATGTAATCTCTAAAATTGCATCGCAACTGCGAACAGCTTATGAATTCACAAAAAAGTTGAAATAAAGTAATAATTTCCACACTTTTTCTCAAGCTTCTTCATTAACACGTCTAATACTTCTGAATGTTATTTTGCAGTTACCGTCGAAGACGTTAGTGATTGCAGGGTAATTATGTCTTTTATATCATAAGTATCATCTGTCTTTTTTCACGTTTACTCATGAATTCCACAAGACAAGTTTATTTGAAGTACATGTAAAGCTTGCAAGTGTATATGCTTGTCAAAACTGTACGAGAAACATAATGATAATATCCAGATACCATTAAAAAGCCGGATACCATCGTAAATTTTCTTACCATACAGGATGTCGTCACGCTGCACTTCAAGGCAAACAAACTTGATAAAAAAGATTTATTTGGAAAATCAGATCCATTCCTCGTATTCTATCGATGTAACGAAGATTCAAGGTTATAATTTTTTTTATTGTTCTCTGATAGAGTTTACGGCGATTCATCATTTCTGAATTCTTGGCTTTCACATGACGTTAGTTATATATTTAAGTGAGAGTCAACTCTATATTGAGACCACTCATAGTACAGTATGTGTTGGCCTTGTGTTTAGCTGCTAAAACATGCAATTTCGTCTCATTTGTAATCCGTCTCCGGAGACGGCAGCGTAAATATCAAAACAGTGAAGATTTATCACCAGTGAATCTTCACTGCAAAATGGCGCAGTGAAAGCCGAGAATAAAGATTTGTTTTGTTGCTATAACTAATATCATTTCTTGGACCAAATGTACTGAAGCTTTTCATATCTCGCAGTTTTACAGCTGTGCATAGAACTGAGGTTATAAAGAACACCTTGAACCCCACCTGGCATTCGTTTACTGTGTTGTCAAGAGCGATGTGCAATGGTGATTATGATAGGTATAGCATTAAACTTTCTAAAACAGAACTGTATTGCCACAAAATACATACGGTGCCTGGGTAGGAGCTATGTAGGCCTTTAACACTCGCTTATGTGTTTCTGGAGTATTATCAAAATTTCAGTGCAAGTGGTCTGCAGTATAGTCGCCAGCAACTTCCCGACGAAATGTCAAATTCTGCTCGCACTGAATGATCCTGTATAGATATTCGTGTGACATACCTGTAGATATCCAAGTACATAATTCGTTATGTCTTCTTCCTTTAGGTCAATTCTTGTTGAATGTTATGATTGGGATAGAGATGGCGGGTAAGATGTTCCTAGGAATGACTTCAAGTAATTGAAGAAGTTCATTTTTCGCTTTAGGAAATAATGTTCTCGTTTATTTTTTTTTCAGACATGATTTTATTGGTCAATTTTCAACAACGTTGAGAGAAATGAACGATAATCGACAACAGGGGATGACGTGGGAGGTATGTATGGTAACAGGTGATGACTTGAGAGGTATGAGTGGTAACAGGGGATGACCTGGGAGGTGTGTGGTAGCAGGGCATGACTTGGGAGATATTTGTGGTAAAAAATGCTTCTTATTAACCGCCATGACTTTATCTAAAACTCAACTTTCTCGACCTAAACACGTTTAATATTAACTTTAATAATTATTAAACATACAACTAAATATAAAGTATCGAAGTATTAGACAAGTAAACTTTTTAACAATAGAGAATAAAATAGAGAGTTAAACATTTCTAAAAACATTTTTTATAAAATATCACTTCAACAGGTGATCAACGATCGAGACGATGATTCGTGCTGCGTTAGTTGCTGCGTGTGCGGGTGGTTTAAAAAATTGTCTGACGAATTTTTCTTTGAAGTTAGTTTCTAGTTAAATTCCTTTGTTAAATTTCTAGTGACTTAACTTAATCCAAAAATATTTTAAAAATATGATCGTTAAAGTACATTTAATTAATCAGTTAACATTATTTGCTAAAAATTTAATGACACAAAGCCTGATTTTACTGGCGTTGTCTAATTCTAAGAAACAAGATGGCGGCACCTGAATAAACGTCCTCTAAGTTTGAGGTGCAATGTGAGATCGGTTGTACGAAAGGTAAATAACGCTATCCACCGGATAGTGATTTTTTCAAACTTTCTAAACATGTTCAGTAACTAGTAAAACGTGTATTAAAGTTTATCTCTTGCGAGTTCAATATATCTAGTGTCATTGCTTTTTATTTTCTTGAAAAAATTCCCTGTCTGTTGGTTAGCGCTATCTACCTTTCGTACAACTTGTCCTGTATTTTCAACCATGTGTCTTATTCTCAGGTTATCAATCCGAAGAAACAGGCGAAGAAAAAGAAAAAATACAAAAATTCTGGCACTGTAAGTGAGAGTTACTGTTCGTCGTTGTCTTGGTTCTGTTGAATTCCATTTCATTTCTGTTTTGTATTCTTTGCACAGGTTACGCTTATGCAATGCACAATCGAACAACAGCCGACGTTTTTGGATTTTATCAGAGGCGGGTTAGTGGTGTGCAAAAAATTGGACGAGCACTTCAAAGCAAGGATAGTGAGACCTTCTGGGAAAGGATGAGCAGAATGATTTCGTACCACACGCTTTAAACATCCTTTCTTAGGATGCCTTATTAGAGTCACTTTGATGGTCTCGTCCCAATGGCCACCTCTCTACGCTCGTAAAGCGCTCTGATTTTTTATTTAGCACTCAAATCAATTTTGTTGTGGCTGTTGATTTTACCGCATCAAATGGTAAATATATTGCATGAATTCAGCCTGACATTTATTATGAGGGTGTTCGTTTAAAATCACATATAAAAATCTATTTTACATTTTAGGTGCCCAAAACAACCCAAATTCGCTCCATTATATCAATCCCTATGAACCAAATCTGTACGTTAAAGCGTTATCTGCCGTCGGAAGAATTTGTGAAGATTACGACACGTAAGCGTCCTGTGGCTCTCGGTGGCCAATTGTCAAATTTCGCCTTTCTTAGCGAAACTGTTTCAAGCTTTCCCCTTTCATTGCAGAGACAAACTGTTTCCCGCGTTTGGATTTGGCGCCAAGCTTCCACCTCATTGGCAAGTGTCGCACGAATTTGCGCTGGTATGATTCACATTTTGTGAATGAAGAGGTGTATGGAATGAGTTCTTAATCTGATCATTTGACTTTATGTTAAGAATTGGAACCCGAGTGACCCTAACTGTACCGGCGTAGCTGGCGTGATACACAGTTATCACGAGTGTATCCAGAGAGTGCAGTTATATGGTATGTAATCTTCTATCATGGCGTAATGTAGAGATCACTTGCTATCAGACCGGCTAGCTTGTGTTCACTCGTTGTTTTCATTATTTAGGACCAACAAATTTTGCTCCTGTTATCAACAGCTGTGCAAGGTATTGGCCATAATCCGATTTAGTCAATTATTCCGTATTGTACATCATACCAGTATTGTTTTTATTCCGGTGTTGTACACGATGCCGGTAGTTGTATTGTACATTATTTTGGTATTATAATTGTTCTAGTGTTCTGTGAGTTGTTTCGACCAACTCCTAACCTGTAAACATTGTGTATTTTTCCAGGATCGCTAATGAAAGTATTAGGCGAAACCATGGGGATGAGTAAGTACGCAGATTTAGAGTGTTCATATTTCGCCTACAATCAAATGGGGAGAGGCAGTTATTGATAAGATTCTGTAAAATTCTTAATCCTGAGTGAAAGTGATTTGTGACAGAATATGTTATTTTTCTCGCATAGGTACTTTGTTTTGCTCATCTTGACTGATGGGATTATCTCTGACATGGCACAAACTAAGGAAGCCATTGTGAACGTACGTATTAAGCATTTGATCGTACTGTGCGTCGTTTGTGTGGCCGTCAAATTACAAGATAGTTCACAATAATCATGTCGCTCACTTGTAACGCTTTTCTAGGCAGCATCTTTGCCCATGTCCATTATTATAGTCGGTATTGGAGCTGCAGATTTTGACGGTACGTTTTTTGAAAGGATTTTGAATGTTCAGAATTACTGATACTACAGAAGTACTGATGTGTAGAATTGAATATCTTCCCCCAGTAACGTGTATTCTAATTGAATTGGAATTAAATATCTTCCACCAGTAACGTGTATTCTATCTTCCACCAGTAACGTATATTCTAGCTTCCACCAGTAACGTGTATTCTATCTTCCACCAGTAACATGTATTCTATCTTCCACCAGTAACGTGTATTCTAGCTTCCACCAGTAACGTATATTCTAGCTTCCACCAGTAACGTGTATTCTATCTTCCACCAGTAACATGTATTCTATCTTCCACCAGTAACGTGTATTCTAGCTTCCACCAGTAACGTGTATTCTAGCTTCCACCAGTAACATGTATTCTATCTTCCACGAGTAATGTGTATTCTATCTTCCACCTGTAACATGTATTCTATCTTCCACCAGTAATGTGTATTCTATCTTCCACCAGTAACATGTATTCTAGCTTCCACCAGTAACGTGTATTCTAGCTTCCACCAGTAACGTGTATTCTATCTTCCACCAGTGATGTGTATTCTATCTTCCCCCAGTAACATGTATTCTATCTTCCACCAGTAATGTGTATTCTATCTTGCACCTGTAACATGTATTCTATCTTCCACCAGTAACGTGTATTCTATCTTCCACCAGTAACATGTATTCTATCTTCCACCAGTAATGTGTATTCTATCTTCCACCAGTAATGCGTATTCTATCTTCCACCTGTTACATGTGTTCTATCTTCCACCAGTAACGTGTATTCTATCTTCCACCAGTAACGTGTATTCTATCTTCCACCAGTAATGTGTATTCTATCTTCCACCAGTAATGCGTATTCTATCTTCCACCTGTTTGTTACATGTGTTCTATCTTCCACCAGTAACGTGTATTCTATCTTCCACCAGTAATGTGTATTCTATCTTCCACCAGTAATGCGTATTCTATCTTCCACCTGTTACATGTGTTCTATCTTCCACCAGTAACGTGTATTCTATCTTCCCCCAGTAACATGTATTCTATCTTCCACCAGTAATGTGTATTCTATCTTCCACCAGTAACATGTATTCTAGCTTCCACCAGTAACGTGTATTCTAGCTTCCACCAGTAACGTGTATTCTATCTTCCACCAGTGATGTGTATTCTATCTTCCCCCAGTAACATGTATTCTATCTTCCACCAGTAATGTGTATTCTATCTTGCACCTGTAACATGTATTCTATCTTCCACCAGTAACGTGTATTCTGTCTTCCACCAGTAACATGTATTCTATCTTCCACCAGTAATGTGTATTCTATCTTCCACCAGTAATGCGTATTCTATCTTCCACCTGTTACATGTGTTCTATCTTCCACCAGTAACGTGTATTCTATCTTCCACCAGTAACGTGTATTCTATCTTCCACCAGTAACGTGTATTCTATCTTCCACCAGTAACATGTATTCTATCTTCCACCAGTAATGTGTATTCTATCTTTCACCAGTAACATGTATTCTATCTTCCACCAGTAACGTGTATTCTATCTTTCACCAGTAACGTGTATTCTATCTTCCACCAGTGATGTGTATTCTATCTTCCCCCAGTAACATGTATTCTATCTTCCACCAGTAATGTGTATTCTATCTTCCACCTGTAACATGTATTCTATCTTCCACCAGTAACGTGTATTCTATCTTCCACCAGTAACGTGTATTCTATCTTCCACCAGTAACGTGTATTCTATCTTCCACCAGTAACGTGTATTCTATCTTCCACCAGTAACATGTATTTTATTTTGATTAGAATGAATATCTTCCACCAGTAACGTGCATTCTAATTGTTTTTAGCAATGGAAGTTCTTGATGGCGACGTTGTTCGTCTTTCCTCCAGAGGTCGCGAAGCTGAACGTGATATAGTTCAAGTAAGTCATTCTAAGTTTATGATGAAAAATCTCAATTAGCTGGTTAATCGATTTTCATATTTTGCGTCATCGGTTTTCAAACGTAAGAACAATAAAAATAATCTGTTTAATGAACCGATTTGCAGTATAAAACTCAATTACTCGGTGTATAAAATAAAATTTTAGCAAACCTAATTTCAAAATTTAAACTACTGTATGTATAGAACTACAACGTTACGCTTATTTGCTAATGTGCACATAACGCGGGTCATGTACATGTTCAGCGTCTTTGCATTAGGTTAGGTTAAGTTAGCAACTTTATTTTACGAGGGTAACACGTGACAGTAATATGGGTAATGATAAACTGGTCGCCTTCGGTTGTCCTAAATCCGTTGATTTATGCACTACTACCTTCTTAACATCTCAAAATTAGCATATAATGCTTACTAATTTGCTTATGCTGCATCGTGTAGTTCGTCCCATTCCGTGATTACTTGGGCGGCCATAACAACCGTGGGGACGTGTTGAGTGGCGCGAGACTGGCGAAGGACGTGCTAGAAGAACTTCCGGATCAGTTTTTAGAGTATATGAAAAAACGCCACTTAAAACCACGAGAACCAAGATTTTGAACGGAAAATATGAGTAGTACTGGAAGAAATATACAGCACGTGAACGGCCATGCACGTCATAGCAATGGGGTGTAATATCAGTGGCTAGAAAAGAAAAAAATGTGGGCTCGAACTCCACACAGTTTTTCTTCACCAATCACGGAGATACCACCGTCGTCATTGCGATGGTTCACGGTAGATTACGAAGGCAGCCCGAAGATGCGACGTTTGTAGACAAACAATGACGAGCACAGTTTTAAGTGGTGCCGAGAAAAGTTAGACAACCCGAACACCATTTTTCCGTCTTGTATATTTCAGGTGGAATAACAATGTGCAGGCAAGAAATTGCCTAAGTCCATTCGCGGGTTTTCCGCCCAAAATAAACGAGGCGGGAATAAGATTGTTCAAGCTAGGAAAGAGGATTAGGATAACGAACATCAAAATAAATCATTTATAAAATGGCGGAACATTGAGGCTGAAATTGACGCACTAGGTAATAATATTTATATTGAAGGCTGTATAGGAAGACCCTTATAACTTATAAGTGAACAATTCATGTATTATATACTAGATTTTAATTCTTTCTTTGTAATTTGGAATCATGTCTCACATCAAACATCAATTATTTCTTCAGCTATCATAATTCAGACCACATCACTGTGCCTCGCTTTACTCCACTCTATCAATCCATGTCTCTTATGGAACCTATAAATAACCTAGTTAATCACCACCTCCGTATTGTTCCGTAGTTGGGTTTCAGGTCCCATGTCTATGGCAATGGTCTTAGTCCCTCCATATCGTTTGTCTGTATACCGGAGTATTGTCCTAGGAGTACCTTCTTCCTGCATTGTAATGACCCTTGTTGCAGCAGATCGCACATTGTCCTCGTGACCAATGCCTTTGTCCACGTGACTACTTTTTCCGTCCATGTGATGAACATGGTTCGCATGTTCTGCACGTGATAGTTTTAATCTATTGTCAGTCTTTCGTTTTTTCTTAGTTTTAACAAGTCTATTTTCGAATGTTTTACCCGCTTGTTTTATATTTGCTTCCATGCTAACAGCTTGCAAGAGTCCAGTTTTTCCAAATTCCAGTCTTTTTTCAGAGTTAAGAAGAATATGCGACTTCCATCGCTTAGGGGCGTCGTTTGAGTACGTGTGTAAAACCAAATTACGTGACTGTCTTACGTTGCTCAACAACGCCTCGGTTTTTTCATCGTAATCTAATGTGAGATTTTTTTCTTTTAATCTCAATATAGCAGCGGTTTTGTTTTCATCGTTGTGCGCTCGGTTCTCTTTCGTATTGTTCTCGGCTTCCTCCGTATCGTTTTCGGCTTTATTCGCGGCACTTTTCGTGTCCTCTGACTTCACCTGCCGATCATTCTCGACTTGTGTCGCGTCGTCGTCGGATTTGGTCGGGGCAACCCCGTTGGGCCTCGCGTATTTTTCCCTCGGTCGTGCCAGTCTCACGATGCGGTTAGCACTCGGTTGTCGACGAAATGCGAGATTCGGTGAGAGAATTGCTTTGCCATTAACGGTTAAATTGATCCCAATATACGGCGGTGCATCTACGTAGGGCTGAAACAAACAAGGCATTTTGTTACCTAAGGCATTTACTCTTTCTTAATCTCTAGATAAACTAGGAAACGTTATTATGTCTGCTATCAATGTTTGCCATGTTTCTGTGCAAAAAAAATTGCTTCGCAGCAGGAATTTTTTCCAACAAATTTAAACCATTTTTGTAGCAGAAGCTATATTTGCATACCTTTCCTTGTTTGCAGCACGAAAAGCATTTTTTGCCGATTAGTAATGTGCAACTAATGTTTTAAGAGTCGTGCGAGCGATTTTAAGAGTCGTACGAGCGTACGAGCTTTCATCAAGATGTTTCGTAGTTTGTTCACACTGCGAAACGCGGAAAAATGGATTGGGTGTTAACGGGAAAATGTTTCCTAGTTTACCAAAGGCGTTCTGTTTGCTTATTTAGATTGCCTGGATATTGAATTTCATCTTAGAAGGGCCGTATCTCTTTAAATGCTTTCTGGTCATGGTCCAAACACGAATGTAAATACCTGTTTAAACGCCAGTTCAAATCTTCCTGTGTCACAATTCCTGTCCTCTTTTCTGTCTAAAACCACTGAAACAAAACAAAAAAGATTCAGTAGAGGAACTAAAATCAGGCTATTAATGAAACATGCTTCCATCCAATCGGCTTTTAAGACTCGTACAGGCTATAAACCTCCTTCCTTTCTTCATGTTTTCATGAAACTGTGTTCATGCTGGTTTCTTCTGGTTGTCATTTTAGCAGGAAACTAATCACTGTAAACGGTCTTTCTGCAAACTACACTGTAATCTTCGCTAACCTTTCATGGTGTCTTCAATTACATGGGCACAAAGTTTCCTCGTTACTGCTGTACTAGCTCCCATTGCAGGACTTGAATTGATCTCAATCTACAAGATATACAAATCAATTAAACCATACACATAGCCCGTATGCCGCAACTCTCTAATTTCAACTTACCAGCCACGGCTTGCAATCTTCTGTCAACATAAAATCAGCTCCGTATAATTCAAATGAATTCTGAATCAAAGACAATAAGGAATAAGTCAATTCGAGTGATGTACCACGCCTATGAGACTGTTTCTCGTTTGCTTGTAGAAGAAGGGAGATGGGTGTTGCACATCCAGCTCACCTTTCTTGCTTCTAGACTAAGTTGACAACATTCCAAAGTGTATACAATCGCCTGGCGCATGCCGGGATAAATCACTTCTTCCCATATTTTCCCTTGACCTTTTCGCCTTGGAAAAAAGTTAATATGTTGTAAATAACTTTCCCATTTCACTGAACAAATTTGTAACAAGTCTGATAGTCCCCTCAAACTTGTTCCAAGTTGTAAACAACTTGTCCTAAACTTGTCTTAACATTTCGAACAAACAGTGCGAACGCAACTTGTCAACAACTTGTTGTGAACAGACTTGTTTCATCTTGTTTGCATGTTTGTTCGCGTTCTTCTTACCTGAGGTAGTCTCTAAAGTCATCGCTGCTCCACATATTGTTTTCAGGCAAGCGTTCATCACGAACTCCATTTTGATAATGTTTTTGTATCGAGTTGTTTGCCAAGTGAATACATCTGGAGATAAAATGCTTGATTTAGAAGATGAACACTGTAGTGACACGCGTGCTCTGTTGGAGATATGCTGTGCAGCGATTGTTATACCAATTTCTTTTTACAGGCCAAGCTATCATCTAACTTCTTCAAATTCAATCGTAATCTTTGAAGATTTTAGTCAATGAAACTACTTAATCCTTGAATAAATCTTGACGTAATTACTGCATGGCGAGAACATACCCAAGGCAATTTCCAAAAAAAATTTGGGAAAAAATTTTGAAAAAAAATTTGGGAAAAAATTTTCCCGAATTTTTTTCAATTTTTTTTCCCAAATTTTTTTCAAAATTTTTCCAAAATTTTTTGTCAAAATTTTTCCCAATATTTTGTCAATTTTTTTTCAAAATTTTTTCCTGAATTTTTTTCAATTTTTTTTTCAAAATTTTTTCCCGAATTTTTTTCAAATTTTTTTTCTAAATTTTTTCCCAAAATTTTGGAAAAAAATTTAGAAAAAAAATTTGGAAAAAAGATTTGAAAAAAAATTTGGGAAAAAATTTGGAAAAAAAAAATTGACAAAAATATTAGGGAAAATTTTGAACAAAAAATTTGGGAAAAAATTGTGCCCCTTTACGATTGTGAGAAAATCATCAAAAGTTTGAATTTCAGGGGAGAATTGATTAGTATGCCCAGCCATCTTGACCACCAGACAACGATAAGCAATCCCTGGCGAAAATTTGTTCATGAAGTCATGAACTTTCATGATCTTTTCATGATCTGTTCATGAACGTTCATGAAAAAATTTTGGAAAAAAATTCAGGAAAAAGTTTTAAAAAAAAATTTGGGAAAAAATATCGGGAAAAAATTTTGAAAAAAAATTCAGGAAAAAGTTTTAAAAAAAAATTTGGGAAAAAAATTTGGGGAAAAAATTTGAAAAAAATATCGGGAAAAAATTTTGAAAAAAAATTCAGGAAAAAATTTTGAAAAAAAATTTGGGAAAAAATTTTGAAAAAAAATTTGGGAGAAAATTTTCCCGAATTTTTTTTCAAATTTTTTTTCCCAAATTTTTTTCAAAATTTTTCCAAAATTTTTTGTCAAAATTTTTCCCAATGTTTTTGTCAATTTTTTTTCAAAATTTTTTCCTGAATTTTTTTTCAAAATTTTTTCCCAAATTTTTTTTCAAAATTTTTTCCCGAATTTTTTTCAAATTTTTTTTCAAAATTTTTTTCAAATTTTTTTCAAGTATATTATCGAGTATTGGGTATGTTCTCGCCATGCAGTACAAAGCCTCGAGTATAACAAAGTATCGAGTATAATTTTTTTCAAGTATATTATCATACTTACGGCTCAAAATTATCTAACGTAAATTCTTGACTGCAAAATCTAAAATAGCAATCCTACAGAGAAACAAAAAATGTCAAAATTTTACGATAAGTCGTGTCTTTTTCTTATCGGTTTTACTAGTTCTAACGTCACTCAAGAGTCTTGTGTCAAGACATGAAATTAATGAAGTGAAGTGACATTAGTCTTACCTTGTAAAACCACAGTGTTAGAGGATTCCAGTCCGTGACAAGAAACCACTGTCGAATATCAAACTTTGTGTTGTAAATTAACAGCGGACTTTCTACAAAGTTTGCAAAAAATATTACGTCAAGTAAAGTACTAACGTTGCAAGTTCCGGTAGTGCAGTTAAAAGCGCACAAAAAATAAGATCTTTTACTTCCTGAAATGCTACAAACCGAATTCGACGTTCGAGCGAAGACGTGAAGTCACAACTAAACTCATTTGAAGCCTTGATAGAGTTATGACAGTAGATTTAAAATGTCCAAGACGTTTGAACACTGCTATACATAATACAGCTAATTCAAATAAGGTTGACATCAACAATAGTCAAATGGCAAATGTGCAATATGCATGAGCATAAAAAAATGATGGTAGTAATATAGTTTTAAATAAGATCGACACATCAGCAGCGTTGCTGGATTATAAATGTAGTATCTACATAATGATATCTTTTACATTCGCATGTAAAGAATCATCATTCTTTTGGCACTCGATCGATCATATTGCACATTTGACTATTGTCAATGTCAACCTTAATTGAATTAGCTGTATATGCTCTCCAATGAGTAATACTGACCAATATACTTCTGAATAATCCATCTGTTTTCTTTCTTCACCGTGCTGCTCACAAGTTTCAGAATGTCTTCCAGTCTATCCATACACATTATGCCACGACCACGTGACTTTGCGCCAGGCTTTACGATCCAAACATTTTGAACGCCGTCCAGGTCCAACTGTGGCAGAAGCTTTCGCATCTGAGAAAAAAGAATAGTTCGTCATTTCTCTTCCCTTCCTTCCGCTTGAGGTGCGGGTAAGACTTGACAGTTTCAATATTTTAACAGCATGTATACCTCATTCAACATTTCTTCGCTTCTTTCAACGTAGTCCTCAGCTCCTTCAATCCTGCTACCTTTACTAAAATCAAAAGGTTAATCTTGTTTTGTCGCCCAGAAGAATGTTTAAGCCAAATCAGCAAACCAAGGAGGAACACTTGTGTCTGCGAGTCAACACACGCGTGTCTGCGAGTCAATACACGCGTGTGCGAGTCAACACACGCGTGTCTGCGAGTCAACACACGCGTGTGTCTATTACGTGATAAGGTGCGTTTAAGATCATTTTCAATCTGAGGGTAGTACTTCTGTAGATTCAGTTCAATGACAAAATGGACTTCCTTAGACATATGCAAGAAGAAATAAGGCAATAACAACACTTACTGAATAATCTGATAGTAATAGCTGATCAAATTGTCCCACTCTTCCTTCGTCAACATCAAACTCTAAATAGTAGATAATTAGGTTTAGCAATATTCAAAAATGTGATAACATGTTAATGACTAATGATTAATTTTTGCAATTAGCGATTGATGAGTGCAATAAGGAGCGCAGTTAATTACGATTAATTAGGTTTCAGTTTTAATAATTAATCTAAAACATGTTCTGCATTACCTCATATTGTCCATCGATATCCTCATTATTCCTGCAAATGATAAATTGCCTGCATGCTCGTAAAGCAAGTAGGATGGCACGTGACGGTACTTGACCAATCATAGACAGCCGTTCTCCTGAGGACAAACTGGAACGCGATCTCTGAGATCTCGCAGAACAAGATGGCGACCGCTGGGTTCGCGATTCAATTGTTGCCCTCAAACTGATGGAAGATTTCGTTTTCACTGTTGACTGGATAGTACATGTTGATTGCTCGTTCGCATTCTTGATTAGCAATTTTAAAATGTTGCAAGCTGACGTGATACGGTAGTCCTCTAAAAAGTGATTTAAACATGTAGTAAAACTCAAAAACTGAACTTTACCAACTTGTACTCTCCGAACAGTTCGTACACAACGTGCACTAAGTATATTGTGTTCGCACTGCTTGTCCTAAGTTGTCCACAAGGGTCTTGTTACAAAAGGCTGTCCTTACAGCTTTGACAGAGACCTGTTGTAACAAGTTTGTAACAAAATGGGCAACACAGGAGTGCAACAATATTGTCATACAACGGCTGTGTCAAAAACTTACCCAGGAAAGAATCCTTCTCCTCGTCAGAACCAAGACGGTGACAGCGCGGGAAAAAGTTATCTGAGCTCGCATCTTCGAACCAAGCAAGATTTCTGAGATGCGTGCACAAGCCTACCTACGAAGTAAGTTATATAAAGTATCGTAGTTTTGTCTTTAATGTTATTCACAGGTATGCTAGTGTTATTGAATAATTAAGCCAAACAGTCCTTAGGACTGCCGGAAAAAAAAACAAATACAACAACCCTCGTTATTTTATCTTGTTTTCAGACTATTGAGCTCATTGTGCATTACTGAGGCGTTCTAATTCAAGTTGTAATAAAACGAACCTTCGTCGTAAAGGAATACGCCTTTGAAAAGTGGTTAGCTATTTGATCCTGGAAGAAGGAGAACGTCATGTTATTAGCAAATTGAGAATCCATATGTTGTAAGTAATTGCATAAAGTCAAGTTGCAGTGCTACTTTAACCACTGTGCACATTTAGCTACTTTCTACTGTATAATTTTGACTTCTTTCTATATAGATCTCTTTCTATATGCACTATTACAAATCATTTTATGTTAAGAGATTACTTTGCTTCATAAAAATTCTTCTAGTTCTTCAAGATGATAGGGGTAATATCGGGCTCAACTCTTCACGTATGTTGTTACCTTTCTCAGATACTTGAAGTCGATGTCGTCTCGCTTGCAGGTCCAAAAGAACGTTGCGGTTGCATTGCGGCAGAATCGAGACTAAACCAGCGGCAGAATGAGATACAGAATGATGAAAAGTAGGAAAACCACAGACGGAACAAAGGTTGGTTCGTTCTTGTAGTAATTATCATAGTGTTTTGCGCGAGAAAAGGTTGCATGAGGGGTAAAACTAAGTAAAATATAGCCGCTCACGGTCAGCTATCGGCAGAGCTTATTACTTTGCTCTAAATGTCAAGAACGTTTACGCTATTTGCGCTTCAAACTAAATCAGCTTGACATGAAGTACAACGTCATGATTTAAATCTACCTGTCGGATCACGCATCAAATCGAGCCCAGGGAAGTGTGAAATTGTTCTGCCAATATGGCGGACAGTCAGTCTAAATAAACCTAGGTGATAACGCTGCGCAAATAGCGGCCCATAAGCTACTCCCGAAATAACAAAATGGCGGCAACGAGCTTCAAAATTAGATTGCTAGAGATATCATCATACTCACCAATAAACTATATTCACAATCTTCACCCTCGTATCCTGCACTCCATACAGTGCTATCTGTATCCTCATGACCATCACTATCCTCTTTACCACTGCTATCCCTCTTTTCAGTCACATCATCTTCTTCGTTATCACTGCTGTTTGATTTCTCTTGCGTTTTCTTGTTGCTATTGGTTACAACAGCTGGGCAGCCCTTGAAGTGTTTTTCAATCCATCCTCTCTTCCTCAGACTCGCTCGAACCACGGGATAAGGTCCATGACACACAAAGACTTTGTGATTCTAAAACACACAATCATTAATTGGAAAAAATAATGTAATTATTTTTAAGATTGCATGATTTAATATTTAAGTTCTGGTCAAGTGGACGGATTAGAGTTGATGAGAATTAATTTGAGCTGATTCAAATTTTAATGACAAATGAATGTTTTCAATTAATTTATTGAAGGCGGTTATTTTTAAAAGGAAATTATATGAAATTCTCTACTTCCGGTAAGGATTTTAGTAAATATATAAATAATTTCAAATATAAAGTTCAGTTGAGAAAACTCCCATGCAAACTCTCGCCTTTCAACTCTCTTCTTCGTTTAATCAATTTCCTTGGTGTTAAGACAAGATGTTTATCTGCACTGGTAGAAAAGACACAAACCTTCATCGCAGTTTCGGCCATTTGTTTGGTCTCTCGTAGCTTTTTAAACATGGGCGTACTGTGATATTGAGATCCTCTCGTAAATTGACCCGAAACTGTCGAAGCTTTTTTATGACCTTCCCTAGACTTCACTCTACTTGGCTTTATTATATCTTCTGGAAGTAGTCCACTTTTATCATTGCTTGCACCAGGATGGGTCTTTAATCTTTTATGTTTTCGCAGTTGATGTTGGTTTTGGTTGCAGGGTGAATTATGTACAAATTCATTGACCGTTGTGCTTGAGGACTTGTGAGTTGGTACCACGTTTTCGCCTGGAGGATCACCGCTTGCTTGGCAACTTTCATCGGTTTTCCAGTCACTGCGAGATAGTCTTTCTTCCTGTATGAAAATATGGTTGATGTACTCTTTTAAAAAAAGAAAGGTTTTTTGACCGCTTCGGTTCTGTTTACAGGCACAGTTAATGTTGACAAGGTGGGTTGATATTGATGCCTAAGTCCTAACCGTTCCCTCTACTATAGCTGTGTTCAAGAGCAAGTACGACTCTTAAATTGTACACGAGAGCCATCAGCTGAGCAAAACTTACTCGTGTCTGTGATTGAGGAAGATAATTTATCACTGACTTTAAAGATATTGCCACTTAAATTCCATGCCAAAACTAATTAAACCCTAAACGACAACCTCAAATCCAAAGGATTATATTGCACACTATTTATCAAATACAAAGCATTATTTTGACAAATAAAAGTGACAAAAGTGCTAATCACATAAACATCTTACAGCCTATATTTGTTGACTTACCGGACTCAGTATTTTCTTATGTTTCTGGGTTCGAATAACAGGAACAAGCCGAGCTGGATTTGCTTGTGATAATGGCATTATTTCTTGATTATCTAACTAGAATATCGAAAACGTTCTCTTATAACGTTATACCTATTTCTAAGAGCAGCTGCACAATGTAGCAATAAATTTAAAAGTACTCAAATTAGAATTCTGCGGTTTTATTGCAATAAATATTTTATTATATGAATGCACGCGATTTGCATTTGTAACAAGAAAGTAATTTGAGTTGTATATTGGGATATTTAGATTGTAAATCATTGGTCAAAGACAATAAATAAATGCGTGTTGTATAAGTTTCTGAACCCAGGATACGTACATATCGATGTCATATACAATCCAGACAGGGAAAAAACAATCTTATTTTGACAAGGTTTTAAAATCACTGGATTGAATTTAACTGATCTCTTATAATAATATCGCATCGATAAAAAGTATATTCACAAAATCACAACATTTACTACACATCACAAATTTGTTTTTATGCTCCTTTTTGGGACATTAATGAAAACATATTCCCTCCGTAACAAAATTTGTTTATCCCAAATGTATTATCCATCTATTCCAAGGGATTTAGATTTTTACGTGCATGTAAAATGCTCCGTGTGTCCGCCAATAATGCATTTACTTTACCCTATGGGTATGGCGATGTTAATTCGTTATTTGAATTCCATATAATCCACATTAAAGCTTTTAGGCAACTATTGCACCTATATTTCCTGCAATATAAGTATGTACACGACTGAAAAAAGTACTGTAAAAGAAAGCTTTAAAAATCCTATAAAAATATTTACAGTAACGAACTAATATTTACATCGCTAACTCTAAGGATGCTCTTATAATGACAGAGTTATTGTAGAACAGTTAGTTATAATTATTCGAGTTGTATGTACTAAATTTGTACCGTACAATGTCGTGGTATTATAAACAAACTGAATTCAGAAATGATACGTTTAATACTTAGGAATCTCAGAAATTCTTCTATATTAATAAATGTTATTAGAATAAGCTTCTAAAAATGCATTAGAATTCTGAGAGTTCATTATTTGTTACATTAACTTCAAACACGTAACGTTTTGTTTATAAAAGGAGCGGTTGGCCGCAAAAATGTGTCAGATAATTTAAAAATAACCTGCAAAGTTTATTTTAAAACGCATGCGATGTTAACCTCTGACCGCTGCCTTGCATTTAATCAATGAAACAGATATTCCGAAATTTCAAGCATATTTCGAGTGTTTTGCTCTCGACAACACTCAAGATATCTTACCATTTTTCTTTGCTTTTCGACATGAATGAGCTGGCGTTCAAGAAATGATGTTTTCAAACCCTGGGCGATCTTCTCGCTTCGACTGCTCACTTTCGGCTTAAAAGTAAATTTCATTTGCACTTCCGCGGCTAAAGCGTTAGCTCGCCTTTCAATGGCTTCGCCTGCGCGTCTCGTGCGTTCTTTGGCCATGCGGACGCTTGTCAAGTTGAGGCGCGGGGCAAACGTGAATTCCTTCTCGAAGTTAACAGACGGCCGACGATGTTGCTTCTCCGCAGCTTCCCCCTCATCGCTCTTGCTTTTAAGAACCTGATCTTTACCTAAACTACAAGTTTTCGAGCCACTATCCGCTGGAAAGTCTTGGCAATTCAGGCTAGCGATCTGTAAAGTGCGTTTACTATGAGGCAAGTCAGCGTCCGTATTTGCACGGCAGTACTCAGTTCTTGTGGGTTCACGACATAACGATTCACGCATGTTCCTGTACTGTTCGCAGTATTTTAACATAGTCGGTCAACATGAGAGCGGCCTTCGAGTACAACAGTTTAGCGTTCTAGTGCACTGTGATGTTGTGAACGCCATGTTGTACTTTGACGCCGTCCGTTGCTACGCAACAGCGTAATTAATTGCCACATTATGCGTTAAGGTGGCACTGCATTGTTTCTTATATCTACCGTTGCTGGCATGTAAAGATGAAATGTCGAGCCATTTATATAAAAAATTGTTTAATATCTAAAAAAATAGTATTTACTATGGTATTGTTTTGTATCGAGCTGGCACGAGTAGATTGTTCATAATACTTAAAGTATTTTTTCACTTGATCTGCCAAACGTTCAGACCCATTCAAATGTTATAAACGTGGAATTTTACGACGTTCTTCAGTCTTGTCATACCCATGCCAATGTTCCTCTGGCTGTAAGATCCCGTGATGACCGGGTCCCATTTTTTTTTACTAGTTGACAATTAAATAATTATATTACAAGCTAGAAATTCAGAGTATGTAGAAATCGAGTAATCTAATTGTTTTAGTAGACTCGGAGATTGACTTTTAAGCTTTTTATTTAAAAAAGTAATGCGCTTTGAATTGTCTTTGAATTGAAAAAATATACTAGGAAATCTATCTATCGAGGAATAGATAGCGAGTAGAATAGCCAATGAAATTACAGCATTTTCAATAGCATATTAGCATGATTCTACTAATCAACTAAGATGGTTTCTTTCCTAAATCTTCGAGCATCGCGCGAAAGTCTTTTCTGCATCTGTTTACCATGAATATTTCTCTAAACTTAACCTTTCCCCATCAGCCTTAACGATGTCTGCTATGTAAGCAGCATCGAGAATGGAATCACAACACCCGTGAAGAATTCCACAGCTGTCAGTTTAATTAACAAGACGATGACGTGATTGGGAGAATTTCGATCTTAAGCATTCCTGTTTCCTTTATCGCGTTATTTGTATTGAGTGATCTCTCTGGAAACGTTTTTCTGGCTGCGTCACGCATGAGTTAAGACCGGACGAGGCTTGCCGAAGTTTGTATATCCAGAAAGGAAGAAGCGTTGTTACGGAGGTAATTAGCATTAAATACGTTTTATAATATTATGCTAGGCGCGCGGACCAATTGCTCGCGATTATATAAAGCGTCGTGACGCCCGTACTCGGCCACATCCTCTTACACGCCTGATGTTTTTGCTCAGAATGTTAATACCTGGCGTGACTGTTGGAGAAACATTTATTGTCTTTGATATCCGAGTAACTCCCCGAGCAAGATCTCTTGCAGCTCAACCAAAGTAAAATTCAGATTACCTCTTTGTGGTATTTAAGGTTGCGTTTGTTCTAAAAAGAGTGATTGTTGACCGTTTCCTGTGCCTGCTCCCCTTTCCACCAGGCCAGTCTGTACGCTGTTGCAATCCTAGGTGACACAGACTGCCTCTGTTTAATTCCTGCTGAGTTCAGCTCAAACCATCTGGTTATAAGTGGTTTGAATAAGTCCCTGCATTCTAACCGCAGACAGGATAAGGTGGAAACGCTCTTAGATTGTGTGGCTCACGTGGGACTCATGGAATTGGCCAAAATTGAAGGACCAGAGACCGAACGAATTTGCATATATTCCGAAAATATACATTGTGGGTTACAAGGTGTTTGAGCAGGTACGACACAAAATCTAGCGTGACATTCCTATGTTATGCAACTTATTCTCGTTTGAACAAGCCATTCCAATGCTCCTTGCCAACTTTTGCTTGCCAATTCCTATCAGCTAACTATTTTGTTTTCGTTTTGCTGGGGTACAAGAGTTGAGAAAACTCTCGCAGTTCTAATCCTTGTTTGTACGTGTAGTGGGGACTCATCTTATCAGGTAGTGTACTTTATTTTTAACCCCCGACCGCGCCTGTCGGAAAATCTGTTACAATGATGCATAACTCGTCGTATTTTGTTACCGAAGAAACGATTATGCTGTACTGTCAAAAGAGAGCTTGACAAATAATCATTGTTTTTTAATTCTGGTATAAAGCGATCAAGTTGTTGTGAGGATTTCCCTTAGATTTAGCAAACTGTCTCTTTTTGACACGAGCTTGCGATATCTCAAATGGTTTCTATTTCAAGCAACGATAGTGGACTCCAGTTATTAAATTTTCTTCCTACAAAACGAAGAATGATTTAATTTGCCGAGATAAGACTCGCACAGATGGGGAGTATTATTTTGAATGTAAATTAATCTGTTTACGTCGCATCATCACCCATTTCAAAAGCATGTCGCGTTTCTGACACACCAAAGGTAAACTTAAACTGCATAAAGCTGTCCAATTAGGTACGATTCAGGTTGAGATTACAGCAAATAGCCTCGTTGATACGCAAATATCCGTAACAAAAGCTTTTCGTGACTAAACTAAGATCGCTCCAGGTAAAACAATCTCGCGTGTGTTGGAGGTGTGAATGATTTGGGCGCCATGACTTAATTGGCTTCGAATGAGTTTATTAGTTTATTAAAATTATACCGCAACTGCAAACGAAATGCGTTATCGAACTAATGGGATTGTAGAATTTGATGTTTGCTAGCGATGGAGCGAAAATGCGGATGGTACGTTGTGGTATGAGGATGCGGAAATGCGGACCATAGGGTGTCCGTAACTTCATCGAGATTCGTGCAGCAATATCCTATTGACGCCAGTGACGGCATTCATGCGTTGCTTCCTGAACTGCCAGGAACAGAAGTGACGACAGCAATACATGATGTGTTCTGCGTACCAGTCCTTTGTGACTATTAAATTGATTGAATAAAACAACACAACGAAGCAATACATTTTTAAGGTATCTTTTCCAGCAATGTATCTGAACTAAGAATATCAAGCTGGTACATTTGAGAACAATTAATTTCGCGTATTTACATTAAGCGGCACTACTTATGTACTCTCATTGTTAACAAAATAAACTTAAGGTTAATCAAACAAGAGTTGATGATGGGTTAAAGTTAAATGCGGAATATTGTAATTATTCAGGAGATCTGGAAATTTGTTTTGAATATAATGCACCTACATGCAGTAAAACAGGAAACGTTGACTCTTTGATTCTTTTTGTAAAGAGCCATATTTTGACTGCAGCTCTAGTATAGCTTGAGAGTAGGACTTTGAACAATTGAAAAGACCTAACTGAAGACAGGGCCGTGTTCTTTTGTGGGGCTGTTATGGAACACAGCACTATGCTAAAAATATTTCTTTTTAAGCGTCTCGAAGGGAAAAGTAAAAACATGAAATATCAAACATATACGTTGATGGGAAGATGGACGCCCTTACCAAAATGATGGTGCCAACTGATTATGTTTTACATTGTCAGAATTTACTGAGCTTGAGTTGGACTTGACAGGAGTACATGAGAGCGCCTTTTTTGAGAGAATATCTTTACAAATAAAGTCTGGAAGCAAGGGGAGAAGAACGATTGAGAAAAAACTGGCACCCTCCAAGTGCCCTGAAAAATGGAAGCTCTTTTAGCTGTCCGGTTTACGGTGAATGTTCCTGCCGTTCACTTTTCTGTTTAACAACGCCTTTTCTGATTTGCGATGAATCGTCCTTCATCGCGGACGTTTCACCATAGCCTGAACCAATTTCAATGAAGCAAAAGTGTAAAAATGCCAAACTTCTCTCTGTATAACTGTATCAAATGGTATCAGGTTTCATCTTACGTGCCCTCAAATCTGACCTTTAATTTATTTACGTAGAGTGACGAAGAGACAGTGTTATTTCGACTTTTGATAGGTTTCGTAATAAACCTACTCTTACGATGTTTCAACACTAATAATCTACTAATGCAGTAATGCCTAAATTGAATTTTTAAAATGCTTTTTGGTATTAAAAGTTTAATAAGCAAGTAAAATTAAATTGGTTATAACCGTATAAAGCTCTTGTGCTTGTTTGTCAACTACAATGCACTTTCCAAGCACTCTAGTCAGGATCAACGTTCTACAATGGCAGTGTATTTGAAGACGAAATGAAGGCGAGATGCTGGCTATTGCGAATCATGTTGTTCAATAGAAAATGTTGAAAAGATGGTTAAGATTTTCAAAACTTTCGCCAACTTTCAGAAACCTTTGGGTTGCAATATCTGTTAAAGGTTTCCTTCCACTTCCACATAAGTTCGATAAACTCAAAATACCATAATACCAATGAATCCCCTGTGTTGATGTTAGAATGCATTTGTGTAATGAGCAAGTATCCCCGTGAAATTGGCTCCCATTCAAAATTAAAGATATCAAAATATGTAACGAAATTGCAATAGCCAAATAATCGCTTATCCAGATGCTTTGAACTCTGACCTTTTTGATCGTTATCATTGTTTCAATAAAGCATGAATCCGTGCGCAGGCATACTTTAATTATTCTTTTTGGTGCTGGCTAGACAGTGTTTGTATAATATCACAAAAACCATATAATGTAATAGCAGTGAGTTTTCCCAGATGGCAGAGCCCGAATAATTTCTTCAGAAGAACAGGAATGAGAAAGCAGTCCGCAATATAAAATCCGCATTTTTTGACCCGCAACCTCGTTTCTACCAACCGCATCCGAGTTTCGCAAAGATTAATAAGGAGCGCAAAATGTGCGATCCGAATTAGAAAGCTGAATATAAATATCGCGGTTTCGCCAGGCTATTCTCACTCTGTACAAGATACAAGTATCCTTTGATTTCGTCTTAACTTAATAAACAACGTGTTTTTAATGAGATGAAACAACACAATAATTATACACTGAAATTATATAAATTCAAGAATTAAGCTTTTGCTCCATGCAATTCTATAGATTTATAATGCTTTTGTTTTTGTTAAGTGTCGTTAACACCATGACAAACGAGCCGATAAGAGTTTAAATTTTTCGCGCAAGTTGGGTTATTTATAGATGGTGATTTTCATGTGCGCTTTTTATTTCTGGTTTATTTGCGGGCTGTTTCAAGGTACTGATAGTCAGAAGATGAACAAAAGGAACTTTTAACTCATATACTTTGAAATTAATCACAATTTAACATGACATCTGCAGTCGACCAGAAGGTCACCATCAGTGTATCAGGTATTTACACAACCGATAAGGTTTTAATAAAAACTTTAATTTTATGCCTGAAAGACCTTTCCAGATCTGAGGTGCGAAATTTGTTCTGGAAACATGATTGAATCTGTTTCCAACAATAATTTGGGATGATTATCGCACAGTGCGCATGCTTACAAGATTTCAAGGGTTTGTTAACAGACTACTAATATCAAGAAATAATATTGAAGTAGCTATCAGATAATTGTATCCTCGCGTTTAGTTAAAAAAAATTTTGCTTTTAAAGACCTTGAGAGACTATTTCACAGTTTTTTCCCTTGTGCAAATATTGAATTGACAGGCTAAAAACAGATGCGACAATATTCAACATATTTCGAGTGTTTCGCATAGTCGTTTTCTAAAAATAATCCTGAGTTCCATTTTAATCCAATTTTAGTTAATTCGAAAGAAATTTTCCGCTTCGCTTTCTCTCGTTACTAATTGTCGTGACTGATGCGACTTACGGCTTGCAAAGACCCGCTAATTCCTGCAATGCGGATGTTTTCTTCTTCTTGCTAGAGAGAAGGAGACTAAAATTCAGTCGTGTTCAAGCATTTGTCTCTTTGGAAAGAAATTAAAGATTAAAACGGCAAGGTAGGCGAAAATATGGGTACGAATTGACGACAAGACAAGCAGTTCGTGGTTAGATTGATGATCGAAACAAACTGTTCAAATATGGTCTCGCTTCAAGTTTTAGAAGGCTATACGGGCTAGAATGCTGGCATTGACCAGAACTATTGATAAGTGGGGAACAAAACAGTGGTACATTTGTCCTTGCTGGGTCCTGCAAATTTATTTTGCGTTCTTCGTAGGATGCCACGCAGAGAAAATGGCTTGTTTTGTTCTATGAAATGCGTTGTTTTGTTAGAATTTGTTGGTTCGAATGTGATTGGTTTGAAAATAGAAATGAAAAGACCTACATCGAACGAGCATGGGAGTAATGAGAGCTGTCTGGATTGCAGATCGCAATTTGATGCACGTTAATAGGATTAAGATGAGATTTGCCTGTTTTAATTTGTTTCAAATGCGAAAGCCACAAATCTATCCCGTATTGAACTACTGAGCTATATAACCCGGAGATCTTATCCCTAAATAAACCCAAACAAACAATCTATGAAATCAACTTGCAATCATACCAGCCCTCATATATCCGCAACCTCTGGCTAAACTGAATGTTAGCAGTCCCAGTACAGTCCTATAGATACGCAGGTCGCCATTATTTGTTTTGAAAAGATTACTTGGCCTTACTAGCGTTTACTCTAGGGCGATGTCTAAAAGGAATGGATGGGAGGTGGGTTTTCACGATGGCGGCTGTTTTTGAAGATTTTTACAACGAGAACGAATCAACAACCAGACATGTATAAAATTCTTCAATTGTGGTTAGGTTGAGGGTAAGGGTTTAGGGTGAGATTGAGGAATGATATAACTATTTGGTTGTTGATTCGTTCTCGTTTTAAGAATCTTGAAAAACATCCTCCATCTTGAAAACCTACTCTCATCCATCTCCTTCAGTCATGAGCTTATCATGGTGCTAAAACATAACGATAGAAGTTTCGTTTGCCTCTGCATGAGCAAAGTGAAACTGCTTTGCCATTTTGACTTCCATTTTTTATTTATAGATGGACGTAATGGACGAGTTCAATCCGCAGGAATGGGAAATAGCCGACGAGAATGAAGTGGAAGGTAGCGTAGATAAAACTGACATGAACTGAATAACCGTAAATAGCGACTGACGTCAGTACCATAACTGTGCAGAGAATCTGAGCGCTATTTTAGTTCGAGTGCCCAGCATAAGTTTACATCGAAGTGTTTGTGAAATAATAGAAGTTCTTCATTTCCTATTATGGCTGGGAAATAGGAATGAATGAATATTCCCTGAACCTGAATGGTATTTATGAACAATAACATCCCGCCTTCTTTGATACATTTAATAATATAATCGAATAATATAGGTAAAAATTTGGTTTATAATCGATCTTGATTCAGGAGTATTACATCCCTGTAGGTTTCGAGGATTTCAACCTCTTTCGAAGAAAGCTTAGTCGAGCTCCAATGGCGGCAAACAACAATTCTGGCGAATACTTCTATTGCGTTCAAGATTCCACAGACAAGGTACGAAGAGTGATCCTGAGTGGGTGCAAAGGTGCGAGGGATCCTTTATCCGGGGTGGCAAACTGCCGCTTGAAACTCGACGAAAACAAAGGACGAGTGATCGGGATCCAACTGAACTCGCAATGCATTGTGAAAAAGGGACAGAGCTAACTTTATTTGCTTGTAACTGTGGAAAACGTGTACATTTTAAAAACTAGAGTCTTAGCTTGTAGAAAGAACTGGGGAAAATATGCATAAAACAAACAAGGAGTTGCATGTTATAAAAACTGGAGTATGGTTATGTTTTAAGATTAACGGTGTAAGATTTTTGTGCAGTTTTGATTTTATTCTGTGTACATATGAACGAATCAAACTTTACAGGTTGCCGACAAATACTTTTTATAAACTCGTTATTTTATGCCCATACGCATGCTTAACTATTATGTTTCTCACGTCTCAAGAGCATTCAACAGATTTCGTTTTTTCAGCCAATTACAGTCTAGAATCTATCTGCTCGGCCAATCACGGTTTAGAATCCACCTGTTCAGCTAATTACACCGTTTAGAATTCATCTGCTCCGCCAATCAGAATTTCGAATCCATCTCTTCTGCTAATTTTAATTTAGAGCCGATTTCGAAGAATCTTTATCCTAATTGGCATCTTTCGTTGCAATTCTTGTGACGACAGCATCGGCAAGAGAACCACAGGTCAACTCGCTTTCTGGAATCTTGTAAACCTGTTCATAAACAGTAATGTGTATTAGATACTGTTGCGCGCCAAGCAACTACAGTCTTATGTTAGCAGTAGATTTCCAAGAAACTTGTGGAAAACCCAACCGAAAGTTTTAACGAGCATGTAACGCCCCTTCATTCAACGTACATACCTTTTTTATTTTATTTTCATCAGCTATTGATTGCAATTTGGTTATTGGTATTTGTTCGCCTTTGATAAGTGAAGTTATAGAGCTTGTCTAAAATGAAAACCAGAAATATGTTTCCTGAAAACATCGTTGATGAAATGTACATGTATAAAACCCAAGCTTGGTAATGTTCTAAGCGGTTCTTTTCAATTTTATCTAACGAAGCTCTTTTGAACCGGCCCCTGTTACAATCCTCGGCGCCAAATATTATTCAAAACTTACCTTATTTGTTCCGCCTTTGTTTATAACTACAACAAGAACAGCACGATCATTTTCATTAAGACCAAACGTTTTTAGAGACTCGGAAATCTACATAAAATGAATTACGAAAAAATTGCGATAGAAAACTACGTCTGCAAAAGATAAATGGGATGGGACAATATGCCTAGACTCGTGTCAGAAATGTACTTTGGCTGTTGTTGTAAACATTGAATTATGTTTTGGTTGAATTATATATATTATTGCAAAAGCTGTTATTTCATTGGCATCTCTACTCGCTATGTATTCCTTCATAGATAGCGAGTTGCAAAACAATATCGCGGCATAGAAGTGTTGAGCTTGTAATCTTATCGTTAATTAGATTAATTTTTCAACGTAACTTCAACAATGTTCAGTTTTCAGGCACGTAGGGGCAGAATCAGAGAGTGATCTCACTCTGGGAGGATGTTGGATTTGGTTACGAAAGGGACGCATCGTACCGCAAGAAATCGTCTGAAGTTCTCATTCTCTTACATTGTTTGAAGGTGATAAGTTAAAAACAACTTCGGAATAAATACTTCTTGTTTTAGTCTTGCTTGTTTCACTGAGATGAACGGCCTTGTTGGCTGCTAGGAGCACTGCAAATATGTCTGGAACCTTGACAAATTAAACATCAATTGAGTAATGTTGGTTGCTGAGTGAACCTATTTAGTTAAATTTGTTTATTCAAGCACAGATCAATATGATGTCCCCTGTACTCCAGGTGAGGGTTAAGATCCAAATAAGAGGGACATGCCCTAATGGCCCAGATATTATAGATATCAGAGCAACAGTTTACATGCTTAACAGGGGGAAACTCTTCCCTTGCAGCCACTTCTCTCATTATAGTTTGACACAAGCCCCAACTATTAGCCCCATATGGGTAATGGTTATATACAAATAGTATAACAATGCTGCAATTTATCTTTTTGTGGAAATTTTTAATAAATACAAATAAGGTTGCTGATATTTGGGTTATTTAAACTGTGGATAATTTTATGTACCATGGTAGCATTGACTAATGCTGCTTCCAATTTTCCTTTAATGAGCATTTCTTTGAGTTCAAGCATGTTGGAAACATTATCAAATAATGTCACTGTGACTGAATATTCGGGATATAGCTCAAGGACTTGGTTAATTTCCATTCTTGCTATGCAATGTTAATTCCTAAAATGATAAACTTGAGTTACATGGAAATTTAATTGATAAATATGGAAATTTGGCAATGGGGGAGAGGGAAATGCATTCAATGAAACAATGAATTCTATCGCTAGGAAGCAATTGGAAACTGTGTAGAATATGTTTTCACAGGAAATGACCACAAATAATACTGGCAAACATTGTGTTTTGTAAGTCAATTTACAATACCTTAAAACAATATTCAGTATGAACGGCGAACGCAAAATGTAATAAAATTTGTTCACTCCTTGTTGGCCGCCATTTTGATTTTTTCTGTGACACTGTTGCGAATATGCATTCCATCATAAAAGCGGTCCAACAAAATTTCGAGAAATACTTTATGTGATATCCAATTGAAATGTATCATTGTAGGGAAGAATCAAGACTCAAATCATCATAATCTGTTGGGTTACTGTGGATAATGACTTTGTTTTAAGGTAATATGCTTTATTTTCCATATGTATTTCTAGTATACTATCTAGATTACTCAAAGAGATGAACTGTTATGAAATTGGAACAAAATAGAGTACAATATTGGAGAGTAAAGTTGGGGCTTTCTAAGCTTGGGGGTAATGCATGAGTCAAATCCAAGCGTGCCCATCCCCCCCGGGCCAACCCCCGGGCTTTTGACAAATTTTTAAAATACGTGGTTAATCCCCGGGGGCGGGGATAAAATACATGTGAAAATGCCTGGCAGTGGGGCAAAAAGTAGTCGGCAAATTCCCCTCCCCGGGGACACCTGAAATCTGAAACCCTAAATCCAAATTGTTTTTTAAATAGGCGTAATAATTCTGTTCATTTTATGCTTCGTATAAATCATATATACGACTATTGAATTAATATATATGATTTTATACGAAGCATGAAATAAACAGAATTCATTAAAATATAATTTTGTGGAAACACCACGTAACTTTATTACATGATAATAATAAACTTACGTGGTGTTTCCACAAAATTATATTTTAACTTGAAAATCACTATGCAAACATACAGGGAATTTATTACTAAACAGAATTTATATTACGCATATTTCGAAAACAATTTGGATTTAGGGTTTAAATACTGTCTAGCGTGTTATTTTAATATTCAATACAATATTCAATACAGTCTAATTACCAGTGCTACAAACAATAAATAGGGACATTATTTGGAACCTTCTTTTATATCATAACATATTAACATATATTTTGATATTGTTTGAAACTGGTTTGATTATGTTGTTTTGTATTATTATTTGTTCTAAAATAATAGAATCATCATTTCAAATGCCCCACCCCCGGGCAAAGGTTCGCACGCAAATGCCCCACCCCTGGGACGTACTAGACAAGCAAATGCCCCGAAGGGGGGGGGGGGGATGGGCACGCTTGGATTTGACTCATGCATAAATACCAACCTGAAATGAAAGATCTTTGTGATTGGGCTTTCGAAACAAAAGTCATCATTGTTTGTGATTCGTTCTTTAGAAAACCAATTTCTATAGTTTATTGTTTTTCATTGTTATAACCAACCAATCACAAAGCGTGTTAGTATAGGTTGGTGGCGACCCAAGCTTGGCCAGACTGAAAAGTTTTGCCTTTGGCGGAAATTAATTTCCTGCGCAAAAATTTTTGTAATTGCAAAAATCTGCACAAAATTCCTAAGTGTGGATAAACTACGCAGAAAATTCTGCAAAATCTGCACAAATCATCGGAAAATCTTGGCTAACCTGCCAACTGTGCTGAATATTGATAATGATAAATTGATGATGATAAATTTATTTACTGAGTCTGGGGGTCATCAACTAAAGTGCCAGGGTGCATTCTGAGTAAAGTTCACGCCGAAGATTTGTACACCAACTTGTATTATAAATTATGTTATGATTTTTGAAACTCCACGCCGGAGATCTCCGAACTTTTGTGCATGGAATGCACCATGGCTAAAGTGAACCCAGACCACCTGATTAGACACACCTAATTATCTGCGAACGTTTTCTACATTTCTGCGCAAAATTCTCTGGTGAAAAGGATCTTTTATGCGCAAAATAAAACTTTTCAGTCTGGGCAATGCTAATGGCTTCTAAGTACAAAGGGGCTATTCCACTTTATCATCTGTGCTAACTGATTCTCTCCCAACTGCCTATATCTGCCTCAGTTCTAAACTGTCTACCTCGGTCATTTAAGCTCCTGCGTTTTATTTGTTACCCTCACTTTCTTCACTTTTGCACTCATTCATGTCGGATAAACTCACATGCACCACCACCTGACTGCCCCCAAATCCTAAAATTAAGAGAGTTAAAATTTTGGTAAGGTAATTTTAACTATAATTTATTTGGATATTTTAGGCTAAATGAAAACAGAAAAGGTTGAATGGACAAAGACCAGAGGTTGTATATTTGACTTTATACTTTAATCTACTTAAGTGCAAATATAACCCGTATTTTTGACCCTAGTATCTTACCACAGCACCGCAGTATAGGGAATGGACAGTAGGGCCACTTAATTAAAGTTTTTGTGGACATGCGTATCGCATTACGCATATCATTACCATTATGCCACCCAGTCAATTGCATTTTCGGTATAATTTCAGAATACCTGGCCATCAAAGTATAGTAAATTTTATGTGTGGCTACATGGCTACTCGGCTACAGGAATGATATTAATTAAATACACTCTGTTTATTTCGGCATAACTTTAGAATACCGGGCAGGTGAGAAGACGCTGTGTAGCAAATGGCTACTGGCTACGTGGCTACAGTATAAGTACCATGCATAATGTAGCTACATAAACTAATATTGATTTATTTTTTTTTGTTGTGTGATACCAACCGGTGTCACAGTGATATGGGTACCCACGTGTTTTGTGTATCCCCATACTCATATAACTAGCAAATATGTCACAGTTGACTTAGACATAAGCACACTGTTTTGCTATATTAAACTTTATAGCAAAAGGTATTATATTTAAGACTATTCTCACTCACTGGGACTGTATCTACTTCACCAAATTTAGCTAAAGCGCGAGCCCGAAGGGCAAGTAATGATTGTCGTGCTACGTACTCCCTCTTGGTAGTCAGGTACTAAGGTAGTCATAGATATTGCACATAGCCATGTATCCACGTAGCCACGTAGCCATGTAGCCCCGAAGCCATGTAGCCACGTAGCCATATATCCACGAAGCCATGTAGCCACGTAGTCAGTAGCCATGTAGCTGCGTAGTGATGTAGCCACGTAGTATGTGGTCAGAAAAGACACAGATAGAAGAAAAGTAGCCATGTAGCCATGTCTCATGATCCAAAGAAAGCGCAAACATTTGGCCGGGTATTCTGAAATTACTCCACATTTTCTGACCAATAAGGGACTGGTCATTAAGTATAGGGGGGTGGGGCTATGAAAATTGAGGGGTGGGTCATGAATTTTTCAAGTCACAAATGGGGGTGGGTCATGAAAATTTTAAGGATATACTTGAGGGATATTTAAGGATTTCTAGTGCCAAATAGGGGGTGGGTCATGTATATTTTGTAGGAAAATCAGGGGTGGGCCACACAAAATTAGCCTTTTAATAATTAAATTTTTATAGCCCCCCCCCCTATACTTTATGACCAGTCCCTAAGAATGCTGAAGTAGCTGGTGGCAGCCAGGCATAAACTACATAATTATAGGGTGCTACTTTGCACTGCTAAGTGGCCCTAATATCCATTCCCTATGCAGTGACAGCACACAGTGGTAATACTAAAGCAATTAAATTTAAAGGGACAGTGTCAGGCTAATTTTTTATCAAAAATCTTCTGTATTCAAAAAACTGAAGTGAAATTTTTTCCAATTTATTTTGCAACAATATATGGGTAATATTAATCTGATTAAGATTTAACATACAATTTTGGGCAATATTCTACCAAAATTTAACAAAACTTGAATAGCTGTTTGCCACAACTTTTCAAGATGCCAAACACAATCCAACTCAATCCTCGGTTAATCATGATCATCTGTACTCCTGTGCAAACTTTCTGCATTTGTTATCGATTTATTTTGTGTTTACAGTCATTATTTTTGAGTTTATGCATCTCGCATCGCATGAGTAACCATTCATTAACTGTCTTGTCTCATGACACACCCACAATGAACGAGGACTTTTACATATGAAATTTAACCGTTGGATGACGATTTAGATAACAAAAGCATCTACATACATTCTTTGCTTTTGTTCTAGCGTGTTATGTTATTCAAAATAAACCATTTAATTACCATTCAATCGATAATGCAGAAAAGAGTGTAATAAGTATTTATCAGAGTGTGATAAATACTTATCGAAGTGTGATAAATTTTTGTTGCATATTAATGAGCTATTTTACTGCGCAATTTCTCTCTCTTCAAAGCCCTGCCCACTTGATGGTTTTTTAGACCGTTGAATGTGAGAATTAGCATGTGTTTGGAAACAATGGGTTGTGGGTGTGTCATGAGATAACTATTACTATATGGTGACGTTATACACTAGCTATACTAAATACAGGTGTTACATAAGTATACCTTAGTATAGTAAGTAGACTATAGTCTAATATGCTAGTAAATATGTTTTATTTTCTTGTTATTTTAAGATGGTTGACTGGATATGATTGAGCTTGTTACCTACTGGACCCAAGTCATGTTTTATAAAGAATTCCAACCAGATAGAACCATAAACACCATGATAAAACGAGATCAACCGAACATTCCAAGGTGGAGTGAAAGTAAGTTTGTTGATTTTATTTTATCTTTTCCTATTTTCTTTGTCAGTTCATCTTTCGTTTCAATCAATGTCAGTTGTTGCAGTCAAAAGCACACAAGGACATATGTGGTACATTACTATATATTCTACTGCGTTTTGGCTATGTCAGGCCTGCAACCTTATTACTAAGTTTTTAACAATAAAAGGCCCTGGAGGGTACCTAATTAGAGTGGACCTAATTAGGTTTCCAGGTTCAATTCCTGGAGCCATACAGATGTTGCACTAACTGATATACACTGGGTAGTAGAGGTAAGTGTACTAAGTATAAACTAGTACTAGGTACTTACAGTTATAAGTACTTGCAGACCTTTATTGTTCTCACTGTTGTCTGGTTATTACGGTTGGCATTACGGTTAACATTGGGAAAGTCTATATGACATGTGCAGAAGGTAACTCTAGTCTACTATAGTTACCTTAGTCAAAACTAAAGTCTGCCTTTCGTGGTAGACTAGAGTTACGTTAGTTAACTAAGGTAGAGTGTAACTCTAGTCCACTACGAAAGGTACACTTTAGCTTTGACTAAGGTAACTCTAGGAGAGTCTATATGACATGCTCAGAAGGTAACTCTAATCTACTATAGTTGGTATACTAGAGCTACCTCAGTTGTCTAAGGTAACTCTAGTCTACCTTCAATAGTGGTAGGCTAGAGTTGCGTTAGTTAACTAAGGTAGAGTTACTGAAACTCAACCTTAGTTAATTAACGTAACTCTAGTCAACCACTATTGAAGGTAGACTAGAGTTACCTTAGACAACTGAGGTAGCTCTAGTATACCAACTATAGTAGATTAGAGTTACCTTCTGAGCATGTCATATAGACTCTCCTAATGTTACCGTAATAACTACACAACTGTGAGAACCATAAAGGTCTGAAATTCTATGGGGTGGTAAGGGTGGCGGGGTGGTTAGTGGGATTAGTTATGACTGTAAGCACACTCACCCCTAGAGTGCACTTACCTCTAGAGGTAAGTGTACTTACAGTCATAACTAATCCCACTAACCACCCCGCCACCCTTACCACCCCATAGAATTTCAGACCTTTATGGTTCTCACAGTTGTGTAGTTATTACGGTAACATTAGGAGAGTCTATATGACATGCTCAGAAGGTAACTCTAATCTACTATAGTTGGTATACTAGAGCTACCTCAGTTGTCTAAGGTAACTCTAGTCTACCTTCAATAGTGGTTGACTAGAGTTACGTTAGTTAACTAAGGTTGAGTTTCAGTAACTCTACCTTAGTTAACTAACGCAACTCTAGCCTCCCACTATTGAAGGTAGACTAGAGTTACCTTAGACAACTGAGGTAGCTCTAGTATACCAACTATAGTAGATTAGAGTTACCTTCTGAGCATGTCATATAGACTCTCCTAATGTTAACTGTAATAAGCAGATATCAGTGAGAACTATAAACCTACGAAAAATGGTTGGGGCGGTTAGTGGGATTATTTACAACTGTAAGCACCCAATACTAGTTTATAAATTAGTACACTTACCTCTACTAACTATATTAAGTACAGTTGGTGTGTATCATCAGTGCGCATCTGTGTGGCTCCAGGAATTGAACCTGGAAACCTAATTAGGTCCACTCTAATTAGGTACCCTCCAGGGCCTTTTTTGTTAAAACTTAGTAATAAGGTTGCAGGCGTGACATAATATGAGCGACGAAAGAATAAGTCCAGAAAACACAGTTTCAAATAAAATAGCACATTGGTGGTCTTGCAGGATACAAATATAGTATTTAGTATGATGTATTTTTACATTTACATGTGAAACTGTGATCAGTCCCATTATTTTTTGACGCTGCATATTACACATTTGACTATTGTCGACGTCAACCTTAACTGAATCGGCTGTATATTGAAACGAAGCTGAACTGACAAAGAAAATGGAAGACAAATCAAAATCAACAAACTTACTTTTACTCTATCTTTTGATCGTTGTGGCTTCGGTTGGCCTCGTTTTATCATGCTGTTTATGGTTTCATCTTGTTTGAATTCTCTCATAGAACATCATGCCAGTCCATTAGGTCACAAGTTATAACTGCAAGTACCTAGTACTACTTTATATTTGGTATACTTACCTCTAAATATATACTAAGTATAGTTAGTGTATATTAGTGCACATTTGTATGGCTCCAGGAATTGAACCTGGAAACCTAATTAGGTCCACTCTAATTAGGTACCCTCCAGGGCCTTTTTTGTTAAAACTTAGTAATAAGATGACAAACTAATAAGGTGCATGCGTGCATTAAAAAACACTGCCGTGACATAACAAAACATAGTAGAAAATATGGCAATGTGCTACCGATGAATGTAACTGAAACGGAAGTTTTAACATCGACTGTGAATTAGTTTGTTTCTATCTTATCTGCCTCCCACGGTCCATGTATGAGACAATTAGGATAATTCCTTGGAAACTGAGAAACTATGTCTTGGTAACAGAATATCCTGACCAAGAATGAATTTTGTAGCGTTGATTAAAATATTGCATCATCAGGATGCCCCCGGTTGGGGGTAATTCCCCAGCAACTATTGATTAGATTATAATATTTTGGCAACAAATATTTCCCAAAAAGGAATCAATTCCTAGAACGATATAGGACTGGCGTACGATGTTATGTAATCACAAAACTCGAGGCAAATTGTGCCCAGCGACTGGGTAATTCCTTAGATACTAACTGTGTTTTTTAGAAAAAAGTACAACATTCTTTAGATTAATATTGAAGCATGCGTTAGAAATGAAACCCCGGAAACTGTTTGAATGTTTTGTAATCAGTAATTCTGAAAAGTATCCTGTACATACTATATAATCATGCCAATACAGTCAAGCAACAATGCTGGATGTTCTCGCCAAACAATGATTTGTATACAAAAACTTTATCCGGCTAATATCACCACTGTCCAACCTTCCCCACGAACATCACTTTGCTTTTAGAACCGGTGATCATTTTCAGCGCTCGAACTTGAGAGTCGAGGTGACTTATGGCGTATTTACTGATGAGACACAACGATCAAATATACTTCCTTCCTTTTACAGATCGTTTTCACAATATCTTCAAAGTATTTTGTCATTTTTGTGGCATTCAGAATTACGAGCAGAGATGATTTAAGATACATTAAGCACTTTCTAATCGCAATTCAAAAGAATGGGCATGAAATCATCTTACTTTGCCACGGTAGTACGATAGCTGAGAAAGATTGAATTGCTCTCTGAATCGGTGATAGTTAAACCATTTAGAGAAGCTAGAAAGTACAGCACTAATGCAGTAGTATCATTACTTGAAGCCACGCGACAAGGCTCTCAAAATGAGCGGTCACATCCGACAGCAATTATCTGTCAATTTGCTGCAACCACTTCTTCTTAAACAAAATGTAAAGTTGGTGACAATCCTGGAAAATGACTGAAGTGTCTACAAAATCCGTTAGAAGATTGAAAACGCAACCAAAACCAGTTGTTACCTTTTATTGCAGGAGATTATATTATATATATAGCTGATTCAATTAAGGTCGTGCTGCCAAAAGCGTAAACTAGAAATTATGAGCGCGCAAGGGATACTGGATTATTGCTTATTTAAACGTCTAAACATGGTTTGAATTTGTTTGAAGGCACATAGGAAACTTACGAAGGCAAATTTACTTGTTACAAAGGTAATTCCCTGAGTGTCAAGGCTTAAATCAACCATCATCCCTTGCGCGCTCATAGTCCACCTTTTAAAAATGACAGCCTTAATTAAAATAGCTGAAATAGCTGTATATTTATTCAATTACATAACGTACACGTCGAGGCACGTCAAAGCCTATTACCAGGAAATGAAGGATACGATGTCTCTCATTTAAATACCTTTCTGTGATTTTTTGTTGCGAAATTAAAATCGGGTTGGAATTGTGGTCTTTTCAAGAGACTATTTAAATTTGCGGTGACAACCGGAATGTTTTAACGACTAAGCTACAATGTCATGCCAATCAACGGCAATTCAGGAAGAAATATTATTATAATTTACTGTTAGACTAATCTTCAATCATCTTCCATATAGATAAAATCTTAAAGACGGCAAAAGATTAGCATGTCCGTAATTAAAATTTTCCATTGTCATATATAAGATATGATCAGCTGGACAAAATTTCATGAGTTATTATCCTATTGTCAGTGTAAACTTAAGTCCAACTATACAAACGCTGGAACGAGAACTCATAGGCGTACGAGGCGGGGGGCGGGCGCCCCCCCCCCCCAATTTTTCGTGATCAAGGAAAGTTGGGCAATTTGTGCTTCAAAAGTCGGGCAATTTAGGTCGGGCATGCTGCGCTCAAATGGGCTCAATTACAAAAATGGCCTACGGAGTACGAGTACGGACAAAACAATAATTGTTGAAACCTGTTTCATATTCAGGCAAACCAACTTTGAATCGAATTTATAATACAATATTAATTTATCAAAAAAGTTGTTGGATGTGTGTTAATATAGATATAGTGTTGCACCATGCAACGATTAAATGATATTTTGATTCATTTTTGACCCGTCGGGCAAAAATGTGTCCGCCCCCCCCCCCAATTTTTTTTTGACCGGTACGCCCATGCGAGAACTCCAGGTAAAAGCCCAATTTTTGAATGATCAGCCAAGTTGGCAGAAATTGATAAAACATGTCATAATTCATAAATCTTTTTGATGCTATTTCCCAAGCTATTTCCCCTTCCAAAAAGATCCTTGAAATTACTTTTGTAAAAACATTAAATCGCGGTACATTTCTGGCTAAATGATGTCAAGCACAACGACAAAAATAAACCAGAGGGACTGACAGTCAGTACGGCTTCAAAGATGGCGAGCACGTTCCAGATACTATAGAGATCACTGGTCACAACTCCCACACAGCTTACTAGGATATATATTTCAAGACAGTACCTAATATATATTTTGGAACTTTGTTTACAACTCTCAGTAGATGTCCCTCAATGTATATCATGCGATAATGCAATCGTATGCACTATCCAGTACACTATTTAAAGTTCTCAGCGTATGTCGTCTTTATTGCCATCGTAGGAATGTTTCAATGACTGCTCAATGACCCTAGATTTGCAATAACCATAGCTACAATACAGTAACGACCCATGGCGTAACTTGTCTAACAAACATTTCTTCTATAATTGGCAACATTAAGGCGCAATGATATGTAACCATAGCAACGTTTGCAACATACCTAGGGGGTCCAGTTTAAAGCATTTGGTGTAATTTATGTTCTCAGTTAAAACAGCGTTGGTTATGTTTATACTTAGTGTCCATGGAATGAAAGGAATTAGTACACCATTGTGTTGCCTTTGAATACACAGACAATTCTCAAGCTAATTTAATTAAGCATATAATAACTAAGTATTATTTACCTTTGTACAAAAAGTGTAACAAATTAGTAGGCCTATATGTTTTGGCAGGAATCATGCATCTGGGTTCGTCGAAGGCTCCATAGATGAGCAAGCTTTTTAGGTTTAATCCTGCTATGAACTAGTTGGGTTTAGCCTTTAGGTAAGGATTATCCTCCAAGCTATCAAATCTTTTCACCATTAACACAAGTTACAACTGGTGGCTGCCAGAATTCCTTAGAAAATCTTTGATTGAAATCAAGCTATTTCTTTTGTAATCAACTTAAGAGCTCGTTTAGCCGATAAAGAAGATCGAGACAATGCAAGACAATTAATGTTGCGTAGTACACGATAGTCGAGAGTAACGACTATTAGGACGTCTCGTGCCATGCTGATTGGGCAAGATAATATGATAACTGCAACCCTTTAAAAGTGCGTTGTGATTGTTTTTAACCTGAATGTGAGCGTTCTAAATAAGACCCAAAATGGAAAAATAGAATACGACTAAATAAAGTAGTAATTAGATTAGAGACCTCAGGGAGGGTAGGGAGGGGGCATTATGTAGTTTCTAAGAATATGGCATTTGAACCAAAGTCTCAAAATGCTCTTGCCGGTCTTAATCCGTTTATTTTTCGTAGATTCCTTATCAGATTCATTCCATATAGCAATATTACAATCTTTTATCGCGATAAGTTGGTCAAAACATAATTGTTTTTGTTTATTTAGATTGCTGCTTAAAAGTAGAGATTAATTTTCTTCTTACGGTGTCTGGAAAAGTCTTAAGAAGAATTAATCAAGTTGTAATCTCTTTAACTTCATTCTTTTTTTAAATGACTTTGTCTTTGAAGTGCCGTGAAGTAGGCTTTGCATGAATTTAAGTCCAGTAAGGACTGTATAAACAGTTTTAATCAGAAAACCGTGGGAACTTTGCAATAATCCGCTTGAAGAGGCTTTGTGTAGTGTAGCCACTCTATAAACCTGGATAAGCTTTTAGTTTCCTAGTCTTTGATAATGGTTCCAGGTAAAGGTAACCAAAACTTTACACAAACGTATTCAAACTTTTTATTAATCTAAAAGAGCAAATAAGGATTAAAACTCCGATCCGAAGTGATAGATAAACTGCGTAGCCATTTTCTCCCACAGACTACTGTAATACTTAGAACTTTAGTGAAAACAGTTTTCTCGTACAAACAAATGTAGTTTAGTTCATGTTTCTTCCGTATGGATTTGCGTTCAGTAAGGGATGATTTTTAATAGACATCAACGGAGAATCATTAGAACGTACAGAATTATCCAGCGTAAAGAAAGGTAATTTAATAAAAAGTAGAAACTGAAACATGTGGTAGAAAATGAAACTTTTTCTTAGTAAAAACTGAAACATGGAATCCGTAGTTAAGAGGCCATGTCATCTATTCTCAAACACCCATGTCAAAGAGCAGCCTGTAAATTTTCGAGAGGCTTGCAACAACAGTCGTTTGTATAGGGATCCCGATGAGTCGAATGGGATCACTGGGGACGTATCATGCTTCATACTTCTTAAAACTGACCCTGGCCCTTGCTACTGTTTTCGTACAGACAGGAACTTGATACTAGAAATCACGAGAACAGAATCTTCTTATATAGATACAAAAGTGTTTGTACGTGTGTGCGTACGGGAGGGGGGGGGAGAATTTACCTCGTGTATACCCAGCTGTCGGCAAAAAGTCACACTTTTTCTGAACTCGGAATCATTGTGCATAATGGTCGGAGAGCGTTCTAAGATACGTGTAACCGGTATTCGATTTTTGACCAAAATTTTACCTATTAAGTCCCACGGACAAAATCTAAACACCAAACGCCCAGTGTGCGTATGGCAAAAGCTCAATTGATACAATTCCAGCAGATTAGCTGACATCGTAAATTCCTGTCAATTATGCATCTATAGTTATATGACTGATTGCAAGTCAAAGTTCGTAAGCCTCTTAGCGAAGTTAATTACCTCTCGTGCATCGAAGCAAGTTCAAGCACGGAAGCTTTGCGCGGAAGTGCTTTTAAAACGCACGCAAATGATTCTTTATATATGTAAGCTATATATAGCCATGACTGATATCATCTTCAGTGATTACCTGCAGGAAACACGCAGAATATTGCTTCATGAATTCATGTACCTGCCTTCGAGATAACACTGGAAAAAATAGTCCATGATGCTGCAGGAATTGCGTCAATGAATGTACACTATCTCTGTAGTATATGAAGATTGCATTTCAGTTTGTTATTTCCAGCTGAAGATTAGCACTACTGTATTGTAAACATTTTGATTCCAGCCTAAGTAAGTTGTGACACAGGGCACGTGTCATTCACATGAGCAATATCACGACGATCACGACGACAAACAAATGCGTCTGCAATGCACGCAATTTGACATGCATGCACGTAGTAATGAGATACCTCGGGAGTGCATTGTATTTCGGCAACAGGAGACTCACTCCTTTCTGTACTGACCGCCATTGAGTTGGCTGGATTACCGACACCTTGTCGGTATCTTTGGGCATCCTCGTAAACAATCCGTTTCTCGTCGATTACTGAGAATAATCCGAATACAAATTCTATCTTAGATGCAATGTTTGTGAAAAAATGATAGCTTCAATAATGTTCCAAAGTTGCAACTCTCAACTACAGAGAGGCAAAATTCTGCTTGGGATTTGAACCTGCGACCTCTATAACTAGAACAACGTATTGCAAGATGTTTCTCTTAGTGTAACAACATTTCTAACTCAGTCATTATTTGCTGCAGCCTGACTGACTGACTGCAGTCTTTTTTCATGATGACACTTCAAAACGATGGTTAAAAATTTAAAGTTAGTCTAAATTTGATACTTTCAGGGGCAACACTGACCCATCTGCTTAGTCCAAAATCCTGGAAAACTTGATCAGTGGCGGTGCGTTTAGGTTTTACTGGGTGAGAGCCAGTGAGCTCAAAATAGAATAACGTTATTTTCAGTTCAATGCATGAAACAGACCATATTACACTGCGTGAATTATTGACCAAGTATTTTGAGTTTATGGGTAGCCGAGGAGAGAGAGTTGATGTGATTGACAGTTACTAGATCTTCTGTAGCTGTTTTCTAGCTGTTACCAGATGTTTTCCCAGCACAGTCGTCTATTTCATTAACGAAGTGAAAGCAATGAAAACAACGTTAAAACACTGCAGTTACTTTTTCAATGTCAAGATTAAAATCCTGACTCAAATCTCGCAGACTGGGGTCTTTACAGGCATTGGGTACGTGGTGTTTCAGGTTGTGCAATGATTGACAACTCGAGTTCTTATCAACTCCTATCCTCGTTTGACCTGACTCCAAAACCCTTGGAACAAGGTTTTTCTAACATGACTCTTTATATCTGTTTTCCTGCATAGCAACAGTGCAGTTAAATAAAAATATCAAAGAATTATCCAGGATAACTATTCAAAACCTCAGTTCAGGAATCTTCGACTGTCAATAAGCAGGCCGACGAATTAATCGCCCAACTAATTCTCGTGAGAAAAGTGTGTCACGATACATTTCTAGGTATAATTAACGAAGGGTCCACCAAAGACGAGTGTTCCTAGCTTTATTATTATGCAGTCGTGAATAGCTTGCGCAAATCATGACCAGTTGGGCCAGTTGTTCAAAAGAGGGTTAGCATAAGTTTGGGTTAACTCAAAAGTCAAAGAAAATTTTCCAGCAGTTTGTTTGCAAACATAGAAAGTTTCTTCAGCAATCCAGTCTGGATCAATTGTGGTTTTGTTATCTGAAATTTTGAAGAAAACAGAAGTGTGGAAATAGAGAAACTATAACAGCGGGGTAAACTTTAACCCAGGGTTGGCTCTATTCATCCAAGTACCTTTTTTTTTATGTTACGCTACTGCCAGACGATTTTACTTTTTATGGACGAAAATCTTGACCACTAATTCCTGAAATATACGTTAAGTTACCCTAAACTGGAGGTGTGAGATCGGAAATGCTGGTATCTATACGGAATGCTAGTATCTATAGGGACAACACACACCTATGCAAAACAGCAGCGGCATACGTAGTGTGCCATAATTATAAATATGGGTTGATTCCAGAGCTAATGTTGGCAAACGTAGTGGACTATTTAAACATATATTGCAAGACTAATTAGGAGTATTTACTGAATTTAATTTCTAACAATTATTCTCTTTGCCAGTGGGGTTAGCAACGATATATGAACGAGCTAAACGCTTAACAATATAAGTTCAAAAGAAGTTGTGTGGTTTGTGTATGAGCTACCTGGAAAAAATACACAAAGCAGTTTTGATTTCTTCCAGGTTTTCCACAAAGCACAGTAATTTTTACCCAGAAATATTTCCATCTGATTTTTGTGTCTTTGGCGCAGGGTAATATTGGTATCGATCTACCCCAACGTGGTGTGGGCTGGGGATTATGTTGCAACTAATTCCAAAATCCCACTTAGAGCATTAGAAGGTATAGAACTCTCGGTTTGTTTTGGATTTCTGGAGAAACTTCTAGACAAGCCAGAGGGGTTCGATAGCGTGCGAGGTGATGCTGATTACATAATCATAACGTCAACGACCATAATTTCGTGGAAGAATACTCTTTTGAATTACGTCATTGCATGATAATTCGGGTTATAATTTTGGAATAGAGAATTGATGACTTATTCGAATATGAATATTAATGCACAGCAAGTAATTCTAAATGCATACATGTCAAACAATTCAAGTTAATATTTTTAAAAATTTAATTTGCCAATGTTTTGTCGCTACATCGCATAATATTCATATTCAGATTACGTTTTCCGCCTGGTATTTCAATTGCCACTATTCTGAGTTGACTTAATCGTTGTGATTTTCGTAGGAGATCTTCGTTGTCAAGGCAACGAAGAAAAGCCCCAAAGTTGAACTCGAGCGTTGATTGGTTGCTTAGTGTTGTTTGCTGCTCCGAGAAAAACCCACTCGGTAATAATTCTGTGTTCTCAGTACGCAAAATTAAATTTTAATCCAAGCCCTAAATATGATCAAATCTTCAATTCTTCAATCCATCAAAGTTAAAACATGACAAATAAAACGTTGGTTAGGGTTAGGGTTAGGGTTAGGGTTTGGGTTACGGCTTGGATTAAGATTTATATTCTCCATACCGAGAGCACGGAATTATTACCGAGAACACGGAATTATTACCTAATTTTCCCACCATATTGTTGCAAAAAGTCAAAGCGATTTCGAGAGCTTCAAAAATCATTAAAATTTAAGTTTCCACGGCGCTACCGTTGGTGCCAACAGGCCGAATATGTTAGGTAAGTGTCTAAACAATCTGTTTACAGTTGTTTGCTTGTAACACAAAATGCCATCAGATTTTTTGAAGCGTAACTTGTCATGTTGCCCGGCCGTCTAGGGATCTTTGACTCCCCGCAAAGGCGCTATTTTTATGTTAATTTTGTTTCAATTTAAAACGTTTGAACGGCTCATCTTGGAGAGATCTAGAGGATCTCGATGGAGCATGCAGTATAATGATATTTCCCGGAGATAGATCAATTATTTCTTCGTTTATATCGTTTGGTTTCGATTGTTTGAAATACAAGGCGGTATAATGCGCCGTCAACCTCGTGTAAAAGCGGATGTGGCGAGGAAAATTATACGGCAGCGAAAAAACAATATCAGAATATAGAGGATGTTTTATATTGACGAATAGCGACGAGAATCAGAAGAAACTTTGTCTCGAACTCTGCGACCCCTAACAACCAATTCAGACCGAATTATGACTTGTTTATTCAGGATTTTAATAAACTGAGGGGTTTTGTTAAGAAATTCATGCACGTATTTGGAGCGTAAAATTGACTGTATACATTGTCTAATAAATAATATATTTATTGCATTGTCTAACAGATAAATGTCCTAAGATACAATAGATAAACAAACTCTATCAAAGAAGGATGTTTCAATGAGTGTTTGTGTCAATAGTTACTGAATCTCTTATCACGACTCCCCGCCATGCCGAACGTTTGGTAAAATTTTTTTGGCAGTCCAGCCATTTGGCATGAGCAAAAATGATAATATTCATTGCTTCAAAAATCTAAGCTTTGAGCGAAATGAATTTGACTGAAACGTGATTTTTCTATAAAGGACAAGAGAATATAAACAAAACGCGACCATTCAATATTTCACATTTTAATAATAACACAACGATGTTTATCACATTCATAAAACTATATTCAACATGAACTGTACAATAATGTCAATATAATATTATATATATATTTATATATGTTGAAATACATATATATATATCACATTTGCAAGATATATTACGACTTATCGACTATAAATCTCTCACAAACTGCACCAGTCTGACTGCGCGTGCTGAATATTGAGTTACAACCATTTTGAATAGGTGTACATCTCAACAATTCCTAAGTTTGTTTAATAAAAGACGAAAGGGTATACAATCGCAGTTGGATGAAAGGCTTTTGAGCTGAGCAACTATGCAAGACATTTCCTGAACGAGCTGCAAAAGGTTTGACTTTGTGTATAAAGTTGTTTGCAAAAATTCAAGGAATCTTGCCTCGGCTTTGACCTCAAAACAGGGTCACACGGAAAGAATTTCGGACTCAGTCGTAAAGTGCTAAGAATTTTGGCAAAATATCACTGGCATACTGACTGGCAATTGCCAATTGTAAACAAATTAGATAAGGAATGACAATCCCTAGTTCTGAGCTGTGCTTTTCATGCCATTCAAACACGAACACGACATGAGGTCTACGTGATATAAACAACGCTGCAAGATCATTTTATAATGGTCATGTTTTTGACACAAAGCACCAGCAGATTTCTGAAGGTCTAGTGAGAAAAAAAAACAACAGGAAATGACTTCCTATTAAATTATAATACTTGTGGTCCAGGATTGAAAGAATCTTCACAATATGAACACGTAGTTGATAAACATTAACAACATTAAGACAAATATTGTCACGTAAGATTTTCAGATGATTTTGTACGGATTTAAGCCACTTTATTGTGCCAAAACCTGTTCCTTTCTATGATTGTGCCACGTGGGTCACCTAGGTTTGTCAAATTGAAGACATTAAACAATGTCGTTTGCCTGTTCAAACACAAACAGCTTGCAAAATTTTGTCATGAACGACTTGACTACTTCAAAACAGATGGTGCATTTTGTTATTGAAGCTCTGCTGTTGGCTTCTCTCCTACAAATTAATTTACTATGTCTAATATATAAAAATAAGGATTTGTACATCATATTTAAAGCTTATCAATACCATTATTGAGCTTACATTAAAAAACCCCAAATTGTTTTTGCATGTCTTTGTCAACTGTTGATTGTTCCAGTGTAAAAATACCATGTAGATTTATATTTATAAATAAGCACGTCATCAAAATTTGAACCCTAACATGCGCTTGCTCTTTCTATGTACATAAATTCGAGCCTTAAAACAGTGTTAAAAATTTGAAAATTAAATAAAACAAACTTATGCAGGTTGTACTTAATCTGTAAAATTTGGCCAAACCAGTAAAAGGCTTTAAAATAAGGGTGCAGCAATTACAGTTTGAGAAAAATTTGGTTTCAAAAGTATCACAATGCTTTGAAATTAGTTTCAAAAAATTTCAAGGTTTTCCTTCTAGGAAATTGCTTCACCCTTGTTTAACTGTTCTACACAGTCTGTAAAACTGCATATGTCAGCACTACTCTTGTATCTTAAGTACCTGTTTGTGTTGTCCATTTCTCACTACGCCCTGGGTTTCAACTCCAGCGAGCGATTATAAAGTTCATCCTCTGATAAGTAGTTCTGAAATCCATGAAAGAATGCCATGATCTTTGGGTCTCTCTCAAATTCATACTTGCTTATCCTGAACTTCTTAAACTCTTCCAGCATTTGAAACAATTGCCAACACTTGTAGAAGTTCACTTTGCCATCCGGGAGCTCGTCCTTGTTCCCCATGTATGTGAAGGTCACATCTTGCAAAATCAATCCAAGGTAGGGAATACATGGTGGTTTGGCTTGAGCCAATGCCGCTCGGTAAATACGAAATGATCCCTCACTTTCGATCAGCGAAGAGAACTGAGCCAAACTGTCCGTACTAACCTTGGGGAATTCCAATCTCCGGACTGCCGCACAGTCGAGCGCCGAGTAGATTGCCAAGAGTGAATTGAAGTTGTTGAACTTCCGTAGAAACTTCATGATCTTCAGGAATTTGACGTACACTTTCTCTCGGTCGTGAACTTTCTCGAATGACAAGAGGTATGTACGACACCAGTACGAAACTTGATTAAAATGCTCAGTAAATGCAGCCAGGTTGGGAGACAAATCTTCATTCTGCGCCTTGCCCCATGACAAAATCTCTGGAATCTCGATCCGACTGTAATACTGGGCATCTTGGATTGTAAGTTGCTTCGCAATATCTTCGCTGTGAAAGGAGAAAATCGAGCAATGTCTATCAGTTGATTCTGATGTAGCAAATGTAATACTATCCATATGGTAGTGCATCTCACTCTTTGGTATAATACGATCACGGATCCACTTTCCAAGCATGAGTTGACCATTCGAGAACAAATGATGTGTTTCCTTCACAAGCATATCCAAAATGTTCTTGGTAATTGGAGCTACTAAATCATCGATGACTCGCAGCAACAACAGAAAAGCATTTTGGCTCGCACGTTTATGCTTCTCTTTCATACGATGTCCTCGATAAATCAATCTAGAGATCAGTTCGTGTGGAGTAATGAAAGCTCGATAAGTAGTAAGGAATGCTTCGGAAAATATGAAGTCTTTCTTGCTAGAATTTGTTGCATGTACAATTAATGCATCCGCAACACCACCATAGAGTATGGATCCACTTGGTTCCTCACGAAATACCAGAAACTTACTAACATCCAGACAGTCCAAAGGTGGGGTACATTCCTCGTCACCACTGCTCAAGCTGGACTCACTGGTCGCATGGGACATTGACACCTCCGGAGGTGACAGCTTCTCTTCTTCTATAATAGGTGACTTCACCTTCATCTTTGGCAAACTCCTGTAATCCAAGGATTTCATCCTTCGGGCATCATTGGTTGGAGATAATGGTTGTTTCCAGTCAGGTTTTTGGGACACAGTGATTAATGTTGTCCCACTTTTCTCGCCACCGAGCGCACTCGCCATTTTCTCAATCGTGTAGTTCCGCATGTCTTGGTAATTATCGTACACAGAATTGACAGACATTGTCCGTTCTAAGTACTCCTCGGTTGGTTTCTTGTATTCGCCCAGCACCTGGATATACACTTGGAATGCTTTCTTCTTTGAATTTTTTGTATTCTCGGTTGCACCAACAAACTGTGCCCGCTCGACTAATTCAGGAACTTCGTCAAGTTCCTCGATAGATTGGGAATCTGATAAATCTGTGCTTCCACGGTCAATAGAACTTGAGGCGAAACTGGAAAGGGAGTCCGTACGAGGGGACTCAGAACTGTGGAAGTAATTGTGTTGTACTTGTTGACTTTCGTGTACATACTGGGTGACTTTTTCAGTCTTTTTGCTCCACTCGGTAGTCTGGGTAGTTTTGATAGTTCGAGAACTATTGGATGTCATACTGCTGGATGAAAATGTCATTTCTCGCGAGGACCCAACACTACGTGGGGAAAAGGGACTAATGGGACTGGATGGTGGTTCGGCATCGAGGTAGGATCTTCCTGCCGGGGACCACGCACGTACTGCTAGGGGGCTGTCTTCAACACTTGTAATACTGGGTGCGTCTGAAAGACATGTCCCAGAATCTTTGAAATGGGTCGACACAGGAGGGGACTCGCTCGTTGTAGAATTATCACTGTATGCACTTCGTTCGCTGATACCGGAGTCACGACGATTCTCTTCCGCACTCAGCCCGCCATTTTTCCCATTTTCAAGAACACTTTTTAAGCTGCCATCCGAGTGTGACTTGCATAATTTCGTTTTCACAACTTCGCCTTTCGTTAATAAAATCTCTTCGGGCTCTTGAAGCAAAACAGAGTCGCGTATCTGTCGATTTAAAGATGCTTTTTGAAGCCGTGGGATGGCAGAGTCATGCAGTTCTTGTATGGCGTTTTCCAGAGTGTTTAAGTGGTTTAGTCCTTTCTCAATATCGAGCGAGGTCGCGGATTTTATTAAGACATCATCGCCCCATTTAACAAGCTTTGATATACTGTTCTGCATGGTTTTTCGCAATTCCATAAGCCCCGCAGATGCTTGTAACTTAAGACACGAGTCCAGCATGCCGTCAATGTGTATAACAGACTCCAGTAAGATGGTTATGTTGTCCGGAACTTTCGACACAATTTTCTTTTCGACTACAATTCGGAAATATTTCACAGCGCTTTTAACATCCTTATGATATCTCTCGAATTCCTCCACATCGCGATTTTGTGTCTTCGCCGGTTTCAAAGTGCCCGAGTTATCGTCCGAGACGTGAAGGGCTTTCTTGAACGAGTCTGCTCGTACGATAGTCGAGCGTCTCTTGTTACTGTTCCCGTGTTCGTTTAGGCTCGCATGCCGGCTTAAACTTGACGAGTGTGGACTTTTATGCGCTTGTTTTTTAATCATTCGTAACAATGTAGACCCTGTTGGCCGTCGAGATTTTGCTGGCGATTCGTCAACGTCCATAGCACGTTAGTATTAAATACTTTTGCCTTTCAGCACAATGCACGCTGTGTTTTCAAATAACCACAAATATCAACTATCGAACTCAATACGCATTCAAATTGTTCTACATTTCGTTTAGAACAATTCAGCGAAGCCAACGAACTGGCGACAACATTGAGTAATAATATTGTTTAATCGAACCCAAATCTTGTCGTGGTTAATTACTGCGAACTTCAACAGAAACGTAAACTCTGATGAAAATCCTACTCACTTCAGTAATTTGATCAAAATCCACGTAAAATGCAACGAATTATCCTCGGCTTGGTCGGCGAAATTCACCCCCAACCGCAGAAATACAATCCTTTGAAGTCGCAAAACGCAAACACAGACTTGATATATTTACACACGGATCAGAAACAACTGTAGATCGCTGCGACGCAAAGTTACAAATGTAGGAACTACTTAAGCACGTTCTGTCCAGATACACGAAGGAGCCAAAAACGAATTGTAATGATCACTTCGACAGGTTAGTAGTAAATAGAATTGGTATACAATTAGTCTCCTTGATCCGTCCCAAGCAGACGCCAAGCGATTAAAAACTTTCTATTGACAGGTATTTTGTACGCCTCCCCGGCACTTGCCTTTTATATTTTGTCGACTGAATCCAACAAATGCAATGAGTTTCTTCATTTGCTGTTTCCACTTAGCTGTATTTTCTAAAAATTATTTCCGTTTAAATTTTCCCTTTTAACTTTACGTCATGTGCCGTCGAAATTTCGGTTTCAACTCGACGTTTTTCCGCCTAAAATTGCTAATTTCGAACCCGAACGATGTATAAGTACATTAGAAGAAATATACTGAGAGAAATAGCTTTATACTAACTTTAGTTAGACTTCGAGTGTGGAAAATATTTTCTATAGTGTCACCAGGGCTAATTAGCTCCCTTACAACGAATTAACGAATGAAATAATTTCACTTGAAAGTTATCACATGACAGCTGTCAAATATCCATAAAATTATGCTTCGAAAACTTTGAATTTCTCGCAATGTCAAGGTAATTTTTATGTGCTACGAAAATTTCCGGTCTGGTTAAAGTGGAAGCACAGATCGATGCAATTAAGAGTTTCGTTGACCAAATATGGTGAACAACAACAATAAGGGGTCATCGAAATGTCAGAACGTATGTTGACTTTCATCTCGAAAATGCAAGTACACTCGGCCATCACAAGTACCGGGTGGTTTTGTGACTCATCCGACAAATGTCTTCCTGTTAAGCATAGCCAAGTTGCACGAAATTTTCGCTTTTAAAACGAGCGAAAAATAATTCTGGAGAACTTTGTTGGTTTGACCTTTCTGCCGCACCTTTCTTCGTCTAATCCCAAACGTCACACTAACAATGCTATTAAAATTCCATACAAAATAACCCCGAAGTGAATGTCTGTTTTGTATCTTCTTATTACACGCAATATCTAACAAAAACAAATAGAGACGGCTCGAAACGGAGCCTTATGACATACTCTATTGATAATAAGTGTAAGAACATCACGTCGTGTTAAATTTTAGGCGTAAAGTTGGAAACGACTTCACAGACCTACAAACGTCGGACAAAACATTTGTTACGTATACTAACGATGTTCGGGAATTACAAATGACTTTAGGGCATTTATTTGACAGTCTTGCGCGTGGTAAAACCATCAACAAATCACTTGCTAATATATTTTTCTGAAGTATATTTTGCAGCTGAATTACACAGCTCAATGCTAGTGGAATGTTTGTGATGACATTACGCACATTCTGCAAGCGTAATGTTTTTGACGGGATTAGAATAATTGACAAAATTATCATAATTTTGTTTTTTCGATTGTTCTTCATTTCAATGCTTTTCGTTTGACGCATCCCGAACGCTGCCGATCAATAAACAAAAGCTCAATGCGTGAATGTAAAATGCAAGCGACGATATTTGGATAAAAATAGAATGTGATCTTTCCCGAAGAAGGTTCGTTTGACCACAAATTACAAAACAATTTTCCTGTGAAGCAATTAAGACGTGATATTGATTGAAAGAAACTTTAAGCAGTGGTGTTGCCATTTGAGCGTGGGTAGCTATTTTTTCCCATTGCATTCTTTGTGGCTGATTCATTCTTGTTCACCCGCTATTATTAAATGTAGGCATACAGTTGTTTTTTTCCGATTTTTGCATGGTCATTACTGACTTTGGTTGAGAGATGGCTAAAATATTAACAGGCACTGCTACCGCCAAAAGACAATTGAGCATGCGTAATGAGGATTTAGCCTGATTTGTTAGAGAGAGGGACGATGGGTCGAAATTATGAAATCAGAAAACTTTCAAATTAGCTTGCATTGTTTAGATGGGCGGCGATCTAGAATATGTTGGATAAAGTATGGCGGATATTTGTTAAAGAGTGTTTTCATATTTTTTGTTTGTTTTCGGGGGAAGCTGATGTTGAGAAAGAACGATAAGTACTCTCCGTACACCAGTTTAAATAGACGAACCTAGAAGAAATGCATTTACTTTTATTCGGGCAGTTTTTTCCATGTATGATTTACTGGCTTGTGCATTTGAAATGATTGATTAAACAATTGCTTTGCCTATTCTGCGTTTGTTATCCTTGTTTAATTTAGTGACGTAAGGTGCACGACTCAATATTTTATGTTAATCAGTAAATCACTGCGTTACATAATACGCTGATAACACTTTCTTAGACTAACAGAATGTTTGTTGGAAGCTTCATCAATATGGTACAAGTCTTCATACTATCCTCGTAAAATTGCATAGATAGATAGATGGATAAAAACTTTATTTAAACACAATAACCTTTTCAACTATTTAAAGCTGATTTCCAAAAGGGTTGTGTGGTAAATTAGTTTATGAAAGAGATACCGAGATGGTTGTGCATTTCTAGGAATGATGATCTTTGTAATAAACATTCAGTAATTACGTACCGTTTTCCTCGAATTAAGCCGGGGTAGATCAAGTTTCTTCCAGGAAAAATTTCATCACGTATGATTGAAACTCACAAACAGTACATTACGCATGGCACGTAGAATGGATTAGCATATGCCAACAGACTTGAGTGGTGTTTGGTTACATTAGTGTAATTTACATAAACCAATAGTGACTTATTGATCTATCATCAAATTGGATTAACCTTGTGCAATTTCTTTAATTCAGTTCCAGTCATGTGTTTAAAAAGACAAAGCACGGAAATCGCCTCCTTCCACATTCACAAACCTCGCTTGCAAAACAGGGTTCATTTTGAAGAAAACGAAACTTATCGGTAAATTGATTGGAAATCGAAAACTTATCCTCTTATAGTCGATCAATCGAATGGCCAGATTTTGATCAATGATCGTTATGACCAGGTTTTCTTGCATAGTATAGAAAACGTAAGGCATTTTTATGCAATTTGAAGATAATATTGTGATTGCAAATTTTAAACTTGGAAATTGTTTTTTTATGAAGAAATCTATTTCAAGCATGCATGGAAAACTGTGGTCTGGAGTAATGGAGGAGATGCTTATTTGTCCAAAAAAATGTTTTCAAGTTTCAAAATGAATATTCTTTCATTACACCCTTTACGCTGAGCGAAAATCGTGTCTCAAACGTTGTCTTTACTCGTTAATTAGAGAGGACGCCACGGTAATGATGTTCATTAAAATTCTATTAGTTAGCATCTCTATTTATTAGCTTGATGTATACCTTCTCTAAAGCGGATATTGTCACGTTTAAAAATTAAAAAAAGATGCTTTTGAAATTTTGTAATTTTCAGCTCAGTCTGCTCAAAATCGACCCGGAACCACGAGAATTTGGCTGATCCTGTTAAACTCCGACACGAAATGATTAAAATCCAGTAATACATTAATCAGCTTTGGAAGGCATGGCGATACTGCAGACAATAAAAATATTTCACGTTCCACCTTTTTATTTAATTTTATGCGTATTGAATGCCAAATCGAGCATTGTCATGCCTTATTTTCACATTGTATCATAATGTCGGTTCCTTTTCGATTTGAATATTTGATTACGGATTAATTATTCATAATAAATCATGTCTATTTTAGGATATATATTAAATATGTCATAATTTAATCAATGACGATCAAATTACCTTAACGCTTACCTTGTTTCCGCCAATATCTTATCCAGTTTTTTTTTACTGAAGCTTTTTATCCCTGGGTAGTGAAATAATCTCACGAAAGCCTCGTTTCTCGCCCATTCGAAGCATTTTCGACACTTGTCAAGAAAACAGCTTGGAAACTAAAAGAAAAACACAAAAAGTTATTTTTTCTGCTGATAAATCCTATATTGTCCAAAGCCCATGTCCAACTAACGTATCGAAGCAACTATGTTGTTGTCAAGCCGATATCCGAGCGTGACCGGACTACTTCATGTTCCAGTGTTGTGAAAATGAAACGTCTGCTAAAACACGCTCTTAAAGCGCTTGCTACCAATTTGCCCTGTTATAAAAATCCTTGTTACATAGACTACTTGTGATGCCAAAATTAATAGGACAATTTTCGCAGTTTTGCCTGTGTGTCATCAACCTTCAGTTACAACTTGAAGATGACAACAATTTGTTTCAAGCGTTAGGACAAGCAACATGAACTGTGCTATAACACTGCTATATATAATATAGATTCCAATATAGGTTCTTTCACTTCCTAAAACGGTGAAAATAGAATTCGAGGTTTCGATGAAAGCGACGGACCAGTTCAGTGGTAAGGCGTGAAACATCGAGTTTAAGCAGTGATCTTAGAACCTAATCCTCGTAATCTAAGAAAAATTTTCGTATTATCTAAGCCATCCTAATTTGACTCACACGAAGTCAGTTACTGTTAAAAAAGTCAGTTAGAGCTTGACTGATTCCGGTTTTCCTTTGGGAAGAAACTGAAGAACCCGGAATGAACCCACGTACGACTTGACGATGGTGGGGGCGTTTTCTGGGGGGTTTCTAGCAAATTTCATGAAACCATCTCACAGCTGTGAAAGAAACATTCTACAAATTTTCTGCTGCTGTTTACTAATGTAATCCTTCCCAATATGCCCACAATTGTTCGCCATTCGGAGCCTCTCGATCCCACAATGGATTTTTTCCCAACATTTTTTAGATATTGTCACTTTAGGGTTTACATATGGGTGATAACACTACGATATACAAATAACTCTAAAAAATTATTCTCTACATCCAATATTGTTGTCAAAATATCTTAATTACAATAAACGGAGCCATGTAAAAAACTAGTGGACCACTGAGCCCTTAGGTTATGCTTTCACGTGAAGTAACAATACAGTCACGAAAAAACAATGAAGAATTTGATTGGCACTAAGGTTGATTTGAGTTGCTTGTTTAGTATAATCTATAGACAAGGAAAATACCAATCAATTTTGTAAATGTATATTTACGTCATGCGAATCACGCTCCGCACCAGACATCCCTCTCTCTTGAAAAACGAAATATGTCTGTTTTTCGATTCCGCGTTACTGTTAGAATTTGCGTGGGACGTGTCAAAATCCGTTTAAAATATTGAGCGCTTATAGCGAATAATATGCAGGACTGTCAACGGCTTAAACGCTTGCTTTCGAATTCTTATGAAACCACGTGGGAGCCCCAAATGTGTTAACAGATATACGTCTGTAAAACCACGCGTTATAAGGCAAATCAGCGTATTAAAGATGATTGTCGATATCTTCTTCAGTTGTCAAGTTGAGACAATGCAGGATATAGCGTAAGCGAGATAATGTTGAGGTGACACGACACTAAGTATTACCATGTGTACTTGGTTACTCTGAAGTGGTGCGTACAATTCTGACTAATCGTGGGGGGAGAGATTATCCTCTCTAACTGCATGCACTTTCTACTGTAAGAGCGTCGATCCACTCTACACTCCATGATCAGACATAAATTGGCCATATGCTGGCTGCCAAAGAATCAGCTCTAATAGAAAGGTGGCTGGCTCCTCGAATTTATCTTAGCTCTGCTCTCCAGAATTCACCTGGGCTCTGGTCTTCGAGTTCATCTTATTTACAGTTGTTTTGGGCCCAGAAATATGGTCTCTATTTTTCTCATAACAGTCGTGAATAGAAACAGGTTACCATCACAGTGTGGTTACCATAAGTTTTGGTTACACCAGGTATATTGGCTATTCCCAAGTCTTGGTTAACACCAAGCATATGCGTTCTGGTAACCAGTGTAAGAAAAGTAGATACAATTCTACAGTTAATACTTTTGTGTCACACAAAAACAAAATGAATCACATTACATTACCATACACATCGCATTTATTTACCCTATAGCAATTACAACACCCATACATTACATTACTTGTCCAAACAAGTCTGGCTCGAGGTATGTTGGTAGAAAATTGAATTCATATGTGAACAGTAACAAATTAGAAAACGATATGAGCGACAGAAGAGTGAGGGAGAACGATTCAAAGAATGAGGAAATGAGTTACAATTGTGTTACTACTGTGTGTATTTCTAAAGCAGATTAACTGAACTATGCTGTGTTTTAAATATAGTAATATTCTAATTATAGAGTGAATTATATCTGAATGCAACTGATGACATTCAGAAGATCATAAAAATGGCACAGCTGGAGGTTATGTATGTACTAATCATGCACATGTGTTTATAAAAATCATTTTAAAAGGATCTGTCCCTGCTCATACAATTATACAGCAGCGGACTTCTGGTCACACAAGGTCAACTATTCTTTGCCTAGCAACTGTTTCGCAACGTTTGCTAACAATAGGTAGTTGGGTGATTATTAGAGAAGGTACACCTTTTGCAATTGATTGTTATTGTATATTAATTTATTCTTGAGTCGGTTTATTTGCCTTGAATAAATTGTTAGATCAAAGTTGTGGAAAAATCTCGACGAATCTCGACTTACATTGTTTAAAGTCAAAAGACTCTGTTAGAAAACCTCTTCAAAAATAAATTAAGTTAGTTAAATACCTCGAAAGTCGGGATTTATGTCATATACAGCCCTCGGACGCTGCGCGTCCTCGGGGGTTGTTTGTGACATACATCCCTCCTTCTCGGTATTTAACTCCAACATACACATCGGACTTCACGGAGCTGCTTCAATCAACTCCAACAGGGTAATTCTTTCACCAAAAACAGTGACAGAGTAACACTTTTGCAGTTAAATTAACTCCGTAGAATTCACATTGTTGAGACATTTGTTGCTCAAAATTCTTCCTCAGAAATGTTTGTATCTTAAGGTTAAACTGAAATTAAAATGATAAAATCTGTCCAGGCTTCATGCTCATCCAAGGACGGGATTATATGCATGAATCAAAAATAAAGTATAACCAAAATAATGCTTTTCTGATCAAGTTCTAAATGATGCAAGGAAGATGTCGATTGTGAACTGAATGACAAAAAAACTATCGGAACCAATTTGAAGTCGCAAAACTGATACATATATTACTGAATGCATACACTGTATCATTTTTTGACAAGTTTCAACCTCGTATATATATCCATTCACTAGACAAATCATGCTTCAAAATGTAGGCAAACTACTGCCAAACGCTTTGCTAAGAAAGAACTAATTTGAGCTTCTGCTCAATTAAAACCACAACTTGTTGATTTCCTTTAGTAATACAGATTAACTTTTAATCTTTTTAACTAGCTTTTTTTTATTTCTGAGTGATGCATTTAGTTTTAATTAAACTCCCGGATATTCCTGGCACACGTTGCTGCTAATTTTAGCCATTACTGGCACACGCAGTGAAACATTTTTTGGAGGACAAAAAAAAATTCCTTAATTTACAATTAGCTGGCTAACCAAGTCCAGAAATAATATTACATGAAAGAGTTTTTTGTCAAGCACGATTTCTTTAAATAACCTTGAATGATGGACATATTTTTGAGTAATAGACATTATTTTGATTTTTATTTTACTGTTCTTGTCGTCCACGCTTTCAAAAAAATAAAAGGTTGACCACGAAATTAATTTGTACTAGCATGTTATATCCGCTTGGTAAAAAGTAACTGAGGCATAATGATTCACATGACATCCAGTCAAGCACAGGATGGGGAGTGGGATAATTTTAGTGCATAAAAACGTCACCAAATATACTTCATAGTATAAAGAGCTTTCTTCCTCGATTCTCTCTATCCTATCATGAAAAGTCGAAATGCGCAGCCAAAATTGCAGGTGCCTTTGCTAAACCGAGCGGATTTTGTCGCTTAACAAAAGGAGCATGACGTGTAGTCTATAAATAGCCGTGATGCAAGCTTCGCCGTCTCGTCTTGTGCGCCTCGCCACCTGCCATATGTCATTTTAAGAGGTGTGTTTATCGCGACTAAACAATCATGCCACACGTGGCTTGCCGCGCTTGTGACACGCGCCTCTTGTGAACGCAGTCGGCTGTTAAATTTTTCTGTCAAGCCACTAAACTAATGCAAAGTAAGACATGCTGAGATCAAGCTCACCCAGTAGGATCTCGAAGCAGTGGGTGCAGGGGTTGGGCGGTTGTCACAGAATTTTACTTGAAAATTCAACTTCAAAACCTGGAGTAACCTAATGTACAAATATAGAATTAAAATAATTCTGAGTAAAGCGTGCATAATGAATGGAAATATCTCGAATCAATCGATTCATCTTCAGCAGTAATTTACAAGATATGAAATATACAGTCAATTCAATTCATGTATAAATTCATTATTCACACTTTATTCGGAATTGCTTTAAAGTTTAAGTTTATATTTGCTAAAACTATCAGCCGGTAAAGCATTCAGCAAATTTACAAATTTACGTCAGTTAGAACGAGGCTTTGTCTTCAAATTCGTACAATTTTGGATGAGATTATTTAATATACACTATTTTTTATTATAACATTGGAAAACATATAACGAGCATGTTTCCCAAAATTTTATCAACTTTTGGGGATTTTAAATGCGTGATATGGCACCAAATTCGTGACAAACGCTGAAGGACCAATATTTTGTTCCTTCTAGCAGTTACAAACAAACAATTTTTTCAAGAAAATATTTCTTTCAAGAAATTAGATCTTCACTAAGTATCTTTTAAGAGTAACAGTAAACGGATTCTTGCAGCAAGGTTTTCCCATGCTATGGCTACTGTTGAATGTTCTAACAGTGGAATGATATACAGATTATTGTGTCGTTGAAACATTACAGAAGCTGCAAAGAACTTTCTAGCTTTGGATAATGCCACTAGCGGAAATATTGTGCTCCTTGCATACAAACGAGTATTGACATCCACGCCTGCACAGATAGTGGGCTGTACATATCTAGAATTTGCCTGATACATTCAAAACGCAACAATATCTAAGTCACACTCCTTTCTATGTGCAGCTATTCGAAACATTGTCATAAAAGTAATGATATTCATATAATCTCATTTTGATAAGAAAGTAAGGCCGTTAGAGGTTTCCCTCAAAACTAACCATAAAACCAACCGATTGTATTTTATTCCCAAACCCTGTTGTATAGTCTCAGTCTATACGGATATTTTGCTTCTGTGGTTAGCCGCATCTTTGCGACAAGTGGGACCTTCTTTATGTTTTGACTGTGTGGTCTGGTATCTTAGGTCTTCCCTGGAGGCTGGAGTGTCACTGGATCAATAAAGCGTCGTTTCCATTGAGTCGTGAATGTTGTGGATACATCAAAGTGACCGATGTAACAGAGTATATATGCACACAGTACGCCGATCTATATACGCCGCTTAATAGCACTAAATATGCATGTACAATCCAAAAAAAGAAAAGGTTAATCTAGACTATATTACAACGTCTACAATGTCTTTTCTAGGACAGTTACAACCTAATGGAAACTATATGCTTAAATTAAGAGATGATCCTCACAATAGATCTCTAGGAAGAACAGTTGCTTGAGTTAATATATATAAATAATTAAAGCGGTTTTTTAGTCTAGGTATTTCGTCCTGAAGTATAAGACTGCATCAATAACCAACAGAGCTATCCAGTACACAGTAACACTAGATCAATAAGAGCTATGGTCCTTACTGGACCCCCACAAAGAAGAGTTGACAAATGATAGAGTTTTTGAGCATAACTAAGTTAGTTAATTCGGCCCTTCAGCTTATAAGATATCTATATATAACCTATCTATAGATGAGCTAATCTATAGATTTCTGTAACAGAAAGAGATTATCCTATACTCGACCCCACAAAGAAGAGTTTACAAATGATAGAGTTAGGTTTCCGTAAAAGAAAGAGACTATCATAACTCGAGCTGAAGAAAAACCAATTTGAAAATGTTATGAATGCTTTCCATTATTTCGTAATTCAAGTTGTTAGTTGGTTGAAAGAGTTTACCAACTCAGAGAAACAAAGTTTGAATGCACTTCTTAGAGCTTCGTGTCCGTGGAACGCGTAGAGGAGAAGCGATAGCTAGAAATAGACTGTAATTGAAGTCTAATTTTGGCTTTTTAGGGGGCTTTAATGTTTTGTCCATGGGCTGGTTGTTCAAAGCTGGGTTAGGCCTAACCGTAGGTTAACCCATTGTTTTAGTTTCTTTATAGAATTCTCGATGCTCGTTTCTTTTGAAACTTCAGAAATCAAGACTGCTATTGATCTAGACAAATTTATTAAGAAATATCAGTTCCAAACTTATAGACAAGTCGCTGGAAAATTGCTGGTTGGTCGGACAACCGACTTTGCCTAGAGCTATACGAAGTTTAGTGATTGCGTCAAGGTTACGCGCGCAGTGATGTATTTCAGTAGATCGTCACATGCTCTGCATGCTCTCTCAAAAAGGCGTCATGACGAAGCACTAAAGGACAATATTATTCCCTATGCCCACGCTTTTTTCCAAGAGAACACCGAGCTAGGCTCGCTGCGGGACAAAGACCGCGCTCAAACAATCAAACGATACATCTCGGATATACGCATACTAATTATCCACGCTTATATTGTATTGTGTCACATGATTAGCCTGATTATAGTCGCATTGCTGTTATTTTAAGAAATGTTTGTCAGTGAACAAAGAGCTCCAGAGAGAGAATAGCATGTTTGTGCAGTGTATGAATTTGAGGTCACAATTCATGAGTTGACAAAATACTACGAAGCTCGTCAAAATACCGTGAGTTTTGAGATATAGCAGAGTCGGTGGAGATATCTAAGAGGAGAAGTGGATCCAATCTAGCCCACCCCAATCCCCAGAGAGTCTTGTTGGAGGTGGGATGCCTCTTCTAGAGAAAGGGGGGGAGGTGTTAACATTAACGTTACATTATCCCCTCAGTTCAACGTTAGAACGTGACAGCTTTTAGTTAAAGTCGAAATATTGATCACGTTATACAGACCTTGCTTTAGTTATAACACAAAAACACTTTCTTCCTATTGCATAACTGTTTTATTTTTTTGATCACAACAATCAAGTGTTTATAAACAATGAACAATAACCGGAAAACTGCTTTGAGTACTGAGGCGACATATTGATTCACAAGAATAATAGCAGGTGCAGTCTCTTTGTGCACATAAGAGTGCAAGAATCGCATTTATATGTTAATTGTAACATACTGAATCGCAAAGCATTGCCAAGTGGCGTTATTGTCTGGCATTTTCTCTTGAAAAGTCACCATCTTCAATGTCACTACACACATCTGCCATGTTTTGTCTAAAATCTAGGTCAAAAACTCGAAACTGTGAAACCAGCCGACAATTCAAGAAAATATAAAAAGAAGCAAATTCCGAAGAATAGAATCATCTTGTAATTCAAAAAATAAATAAAAACAAGACATGCAGTTGAGACTTCAAAATTTTCGACTTTATTTCAAAGACATCATCAGACAGGCCTCATCGGTTTAATTAAATGTTTGTACTTTCTTGCCTCATGGATTAAAGGTATATCCCGAATTTAAGTAATTATGGTTCGTGGAATTGAAACACAGATACTTTGCTCATCGGCAGTTATATACGACGGCATTGTCCTTTCGCTCTGACACATCCAGCAGCACCTCGCTACTGTTCGTCATATTATTTGTACATGAAGTATCGCACTTACCCCTGACTTAAATGACAGTGGGCTACGTTTCTAGTGAAAACATACTGACAATCAAGTAAATTCAATGGATTTAGAAGATAAACTGTTGGGTTTTAAAGCTCAAAATTATGTGTCCAGTTCGGAAAGTGAAGGGGAGGATGATGAAGATAGTGAGAGAGAGAGTGGCAGTGAAGTGAAAAACGAAAGTCAAGAGGAAACACCGCAACTTGATCTTCGTGTCGATGGACCAAAGGTAAAATTATTTATTTATGACACATTGAAGGCGTTTTCGTAGTCTATTGTGGAGATGTGTGGTTTATTAGTGTGTTTATTAGTTTTATAGCACATTATTTGCAGATCCGTTCTGCGATTTTTATTCTATTTTCTAAACCCCTCTAATTGTTACATTTGAGCAAAAATTGATACACGAATTATTTAAGCACCGTCGCTTGCAACTAAGCATGGACGGGTGGAAAAAAGCATTTTCTACTCACGTGATAAAGTAAAGAAGTAGATAAAGTACCTATTCTTGACTTTCAACCAATTTCTCGGTGTGCACTAAACAATGTTTCTCACACTTATTGATTGGTGTGCACCACAGTATAGAACTGATACACATCTGCAAGTCAGGAATGGCAAGCAAATTTATCTGGGCCAGTCAATGGTTGTACACTAGGCCATTTCGAAATAGACCATTCAAGCAAGGTATCATCTTTAAAATGATAATTGAAATTTTATTTCAGACAGGTCCAAAGGGCGTGATTGAAGATTACCGAAGATATCGACAGCTAGCAGCCGAACAACGGGAGGAGAAGAAGGCCGAGTTAGAAGCTTTAGCAAAAAAATTTTCAATTACTTGTCAAAGTAGTGTAAGTAAATGAGTACCTATTTCTATGCAAAAGGGGTTTATTTAGGAAAGATGGCACTTTGAGAAAAATGTACTAGGGTACACCCCTAATTCTATAGAATCCTATCAGATCACTTGTAACTTGGATGTACCCTTATTCTTTTTCAAAAGCTAGATGAGGAAAAAGAAAAAAATGCTTCAAATGAATTTGAGTTTGATGAAGAAGATGAATTTGTGAAAATGTACCATATGAAAAGATTACAAGAAATGCGACGTCGAGCTGAGGAATATGTCTCGTCTATTAGGCAAGAAATTTTGAATGACAAAGTAGATGTAATTTGTGGTGAATTCCTCACAATTTTCCACTTCTTATGCTTTGCTTCTACTTCAGGCCACAGTTTGGTACATTACAAGATATTCCAGGCAAAGAGTACCTTGATGCCATTGATAAAGAAAATGCTAATGTTGTCATTATTATGCACTTGTACCATCCAGTAAGTATGACTGTCCCTCCTCTCTGTCCCCAAGAACTAAGAACAACCACCACACACAACCAGGAGAAGATAGAGGGGGAAGGGAACAATCCTCTCTACAGATTCATGACATCTATGCAAACTAGCAGACAATAAATCCATGTTGATCAGTTTTATTCTTACTAGGATGTCGAAGGATGTCCAGCAATGACAGGTTGTCTGAAGGTTCTCTCTCAACAATATCCAAGGGTAATCTTTACTGGTTTCATCTTCAGTAAAATATTATAGTTTGTATCATGATTATTCTTCTTCCTCCAACAAAGTGTTACCGGTAGGTATTCATTGATAACTTTATATTTTTAGGTCAAATTTTGCCAAGTACTTGCTTCAGAGACTGGGATCAGCAAGTATTTTGTAAGTGTATAACTGACTGCAGTACGGCATCCAACTCTCATCCTCGTTTGACCTGGACACGAGAGTGGAGAAAACTCTTGTGCACACTCCCACTTCTCAACCTCATTTCACCATTAGTTCGTGGTTTTTTAGCTGTCTGGACAAACTAACCTCACTTGTACATGACTACATGCATCTTTTGTGGCAAAAACATGACACATATGTTTGTTTGTAATTCCTGTAGGTAGAGAATGGTCTCCCGGCTCTTCTCGTGTATCAAAATAAACAATTGATTGGTAACTACGTAAAACTGACCAGCATCTTTGGCGACGATTTTTATGCTAACGATATTGAAAGTTTTCTCATAGAGTAAGTTTTTTTTGGTAATGCATGTTGGTAACTCCAACGTCACATTTAAAAGTGTCTAGTTTCTAAAGCGTTTATTCCTTTTCGCTCTCTCGGCTAGTTCATTGCTTTTAAAACTTCACCACCACCCCTTCTAGGCCAGGGCTTGTGCAAGACTCTTAGTCACTCTTTAATCATTATTTTGCAGTTAAATAGTGATTCGCTTTAATCATGTAGTTGGGTTGGTTGCATAAAAAACTATGGTCTATGGACCATGGCTGCCTCAGCCTGGCTTGGGGTGTCATTAACTAAGAAACATAGTTAAAATGGCAGCTTTTAGGACGTCATATTTCAGCAGAGCAATAATAAAAACCAATGCTTACCGGGATTTTTATTCGCTATGTTCCCCATAAAAGATTTCTTGCAGGAGGAATACCTCAAACAGCTCTCACTTTCAACACTTTGGACATCTATTCTGAAGTATTTATCAAAGACGAATTATGGCCCAATATATCAACAAAACGCTGGTACATACTGCCAAACAGCCAAAAGTTGTTTTAACTTGGATATTTCACAAAAATATGCAATTTTTGTTTGTTGTTCACTTGTTGTTTGAATTTTCTTTGTTCAAATTTTAAAAAAAATTCCCGCCAATTTTCAAAAATTGAGCCTGCAACATCGTCTTGTAAGCGGTCACTAATCGTGGTCAATCATGGTTTACTTTATGTAATTTTACCTGAACTAACTACGATCAGTGATTTACTGACTACGGCAGTTAACGCTAGCTATCGCCGTTAATTTACCACTTTTTTATACAACCAGCCCCAGTTCTTATTTACTTTAGAATTTTTTGAATGGGTTTTTCGGTAATATTGAAAATTTCGTACGGAGAGATTGGGTCATTAGCATAAAACACGCAAACAGAAAGTTGCATACGACCGCAAGCAGAAGCGCACGCGCGTGCAAAACACGACTTCATTATGCGCTGTCAAAATTTATGCTAATTATCTTTGCTGTGAACTTTGCCGCAACGAAGACACCGATCCGACATGATTATCTATTATAAACTACCAAGTTATCCAACGCCGAAGACAACGTTAATACCAGTTTTTGCAAAGATTTCCGCGATGAGGAAAAAACATTTAGCGACATATTATCACAACTGCGCCTGCGTGAAAATGATAAACAATGATGTTGGACCTGACGAACTTGAGACATTTTCGAAGGTCGAAGAAGTTGGTGAAAATAAGGCAGAGACTTTACAACGTGACAGAGTTATCATGAAATTAGCGAGGGAAGTGACAGGACATTATAGCGAGTTGGGCAGGCGAGTTCATAGTAATGGCACGAAAAGGCAGTGTTTTGTGAATGAATCAACGGAAAACAGTTTCGCTGTTGGTGTGTACAATATTAAGAACACCAAGGTTGCTCGTCTTCGTCGTTGTCCTATTTATATCTCGTAAGTAAACATCACTTTTTGTGAACTGCCACTTTGAAACTTTTGAAGTATAAATGAAGCCAGACTTCAAGGAACACAAGAAGAAAGGCAGCCAGCTTAAACAATCACGCCTGTGTCGTCTTTATTACGGTTGTAAATACTTTGTTTCAGGTCTATGAAGCTGAGAAATCTTTGCGAAAAAAAGGCAAATGCGGAACCAGCTCGTGAAAGGATAAACTATGGTATTGATAAAGTTAGTTTAGTAAACAACTTCGATTCGAACATAACGCCGTGTGAGAAGGAGAATGAACAGACACAGAAACGGGAAACACTCAAAGTTAAGAAGATCAACAGACCAAACTCTACGATTCCCGCGATGAAAAATGAGCCAAGTCAAGTGGGACTCACCTTAAGTCCAAAACAATTTCAAAGTTCTACTACTCGTACTTTAAAACGTACCCGCACTGTCCCTGCCAGTGTATCTAGTTGTAGCACGCGGTCCCCTGATGTATCCAGCCCGTTGCTTCTTACTCCGCCAAAAAAGAAGATTCTTAATATACCATCGGCCAAAAGGCAAGCCTTGATGGGCTATAATCTACCGGTGATAAACGAACATAACTATGTGTCCTGTCCAGCGATATCAAAGTGCAAGGAACTAGCGGTACGCATGGAGGACAAAACGCAAAAATGCAAATAGCAAGGTTCGTTGGGAAGTATCTCACAAAACATCGTCATCAGAAAGTCACGTGATCTCTTGACTGTGTGCCAGGCCACTCACGCCATATCACTTAGCGTATCTTGTGTAGTCATTTATTAAAGTTTGTGAAGTTGGCAGTCCAGTTTGATTTTTTCTGTTTTCGCCCCAGTGCATTGTTATACGAATAGCTAAAATCTCCGGAGAGAAACTCCTGGATTGGCTTGTACTGTCCACCGGATGGTGATTTTGTAACTGCCGCAGAAATTCATAAAAGGCATTGACATCATGGATATTAAACTCGCAAGAGATAAATAGCGATTTTAACATGAAAATGCCTAACTTTAATATTAGTTGTGGGAAAATAACTATCCAGTCGAAATCACTATTTACCTGCTGGGTCAGTTGGATAGCGCTATCCACCGGATGGCGATTTTTCCAACTACCGTAAAAAGGCATAAAAAGCAATGACATCATGGATATTGAACTCACAAGCAATGAAAAGTGACTTCAACTCGAAAATTCTAAATTTAAAAAGGGATTATCCATTTACTTAGTGTAACACGTTTTGAAAGTTTGAGAATATCACGATCGAGTGGATAGCGTTATTCACCTTTCGTACAACCGATCTCAGCAAATCAATCGACGACTCTCCGACGTAGGCCTGGGTGCTAGATAGATATCTGTATCCATACACTGATCCATACACAGCTATATTGAAGTATTATTTTAAACCAGTCTGATATAGGGTTACCGTTACAAATTCGGTATCCATCTCCAAAACATCCGCCATACAGTGCAAGTAGAGTCCTTGGCCACCCAATATAACATGATTTTTTCTACTTTTTTTTAGAAACGGGATTTTATCGGAGAACACTCCAGACATGAGTACGAAACTGAGATCAGCTGAAGAGGACAGTGATGACAGCGACTAAGGATGAGTGTAATTTTATGATATGACTGTCTTGAAACAGTTGTCCACGATACTTCCGTGTTATCGGGAACAACAATACTCGTAACATCATATCCTGTTCATATCTACGTGTCTAGCCAGTCTAGACAACGTATTAATCTTACTTTGTGACTTTGTGAATGCCCTCATGGAAAGGCTAGTTGCTCAAAGGGGAGGGGGCATACGGCTCAAGACTGTTAAACTATTGTGTGTATTCAAAAGGTTGATTTAAATGATCAAAGTCTCTGTGATCAGGTTTTTTTTTTGATCAGTTCCACCTTATATTGTCAACGCTTCGTAATTACTTGGACGGTCTTGGTTAATTAAAACCTTTGAGCACTGAAATCTTGAAAGATGAACGATGAACGCCATGACTTCAGAAATGACTTCACTTGTAAATACTAGTCGTATATATTTAATGAAATGCTCAATATCGTGTTGGTAACCAGTTCTTGTTTTAGAGTTAAATTTTAATTGTTCATATAGAGTCCACAAAGATGCTCAGGCTTTAGAATGTTTTTGACAACCAGACAGCAGCTGTGCATATATGAGATAATTGGGACGAGATTTAAAACCACCCACGTGATTCCAAAACACAGGTGGCACGTCACGTGAGAGTTGGAGTAGTTGATCTCTCCTATTAAACAAGAGATATCCCGAATAAAGCGTACATTGTAATACGTTGAACGTATTCTTGTATGCTTTCTCTGCTGAAGGTGAATCAAATCGATTCGAAATATACTGTTTAATTGTGCACTTATTACAATGCACGCTTTATTCGGGATATCTCTTGTTTTACATTTGCTGAAAGTGGAACTATCGGCCAGCCAAGGTTTTTTATGCCTCTCCTGTGCTTCGACTCCTTTGAGGGTTTTTCTCCGGGTACTCTTGCTATACTCTGTCTATCTTTTGCGGTAATTTCAGTGATGCTTAAAACAATAGAACAAAACACCCTTTGATAACTTCCTTGGCTTTACTATTGTCTTCTCAGTTCATTTCTATTGCCATTCGCGTATTGCGTGGCAGGAAGCATGATGTAATGCAAACATCACCTCGCCGAAAAATTGAGTTGTCTGTTAGCAAGATATCATTGTCAAACGATTTCGGATGTGGCGTGTTTCCACTGCCGTCGTGACCTGGGTCACCTCGAAAGCATTCCTTTTCGGACTCACAGCCAAGCAATGTAGTTAAGCAATGAAAATATGTATTCCACAACAATGCCAACGTTTTGAAATTTACTGTACAATGAATATGATATTATAATATGATGTGATTGACCTTGTTCGACCTGGAAAATTTTGTATACAAAGGAAGGATGTAGATGGTTTCTGGGTGGAAACAACCCCCTCAAATAATTTTCTCAAAATGCAGGGCTTGGCTATATTTTTCTCGAATTACAATTATTTAATTTCGAGTGGCAATTTCTTGGAGTTTGCATTGCAATTTCTCAAGTCGTTGTATAATTCTTAAAATACCGATTGCATAGTTACTAGTCTGCTTGAGGTTTAAACACTTGAGCTACTAAAGGATTAATTATCAGGCATTGTGAAATTATAACGCTACATATAATTTCTAAGACGCAACACAATGACTTTTGACTTTTAGTTCACCAAATCTTATGTTGTTCTTGGCAGGAAAACACTGTGGCTGGAAGTTTAGTTTAGTTGCTTGTTGCGGTTGGGTCAGGTCATTAGGCCAATATAAGTCAATATAGCTAAATTTTGTATGGCCCAATTTGTTCTTTTCATTTGCTCTTTTAGTTTGCACTGTAATGTTTCTAAGAAATGTAACGAAGGCGCTATTTTAACTCGTTTAACTTCGAAAGTAACCTTTATTGCGTTTTAAAACTCTCAAAATAAATCCACCCCTATCAGGTTACTTGTATTGAACAGTTTGTGCAACTAAAACAGTCGCAATTGTCGCTTCGCCAGATAGGAAGTGAGTAGTACACGTCTCCTAGACTTTCATTTCCTTTGTCTTTGATATAATGTCCCACTATCCTCATATTAGGCACTCAAAATATCGCTGATTTTGTGCGCTCGCAAAACTTTGTGCTTTTAACTTAAAGGAACTTCCTAAAGAAAAGTTCAACTTTTTGGTCTGGCATTCTTTCGTTCAAAACATCCGTTTTCGTGTTGCAAAAAGTCAGTTTTGTCATCTTTTGAAAAAGAAACAACTTCTTTGTCTCAGTCTGTGTGGAAAGAAAAACAAAATGTTTCCCGTATGCCCCACGCAATATTATTAAATCCCCAAAATGTATTAGAAAAAAGCAACAATTTTTTTAGATATACGAACTGACGTGTTTTGACGGCAGAATATTAAAGTATTAATATAAAGGGTTTTTCGTTATAAACAAACTTGACAATTTTGAGGATCTGCTCAAAAATTTGCAACAAAGGCGGAAGTGCTTAGCGTATTTTCGGCGCGTGATTGGTGCGACGATACCACGTGTCGGGCCAGTTCGGCCTCAAATATCGGGAAGGAAAAATGGCTGTTTTGAAATTCGACCAGCTCTATGGTTTCCGCTTGCATTTTAACAAAATAAACACGAATGAGGCAATAAGTTTTGGCCAAGCGACAAATCTGTTTGACTGATGTATACCTGTGTTCAGTTACCCTGTTATTTCTTCAAGAAACGAGAATGAATCAGGTCTCTCTAGTCGAACAACTGAAGGAAGTGTTGAAGGCTCAAAATGAATCACTTCGCCAGAAGCACAATGAAATTAAAACACTTCGTGCGGAGAATTCACGCCTTGATGAGCTGGTCAAAGAATTGGAAATTGAAAACGAAGGATTGAAGGGATTGCTTGCATTATATCAGACGAATAGCGCTGCCGAGATCGCCAAAAATGGTCAACCTGATAATGGGGCTCCAAGCCCTAGGTAAGATATTTGATGTAAGATGACACTTAAAAGTACAATGTTCATTTAATATTTACAGTGCTAAAATCGCCGCTTGGCTGTCTAAAATACTTCAATCGTGTCACAAAAAGTTTAATGGCAAACATTTCAATGTCTAAGCGCTTTTAATGACGATCATGAACGGAAAATGTGCTTCATTGTAAAACACGATCTAAACAAAATTTAATATAGCCGGTGTATATTGAAGTTACATCTGACAGTACGGCACAATATCTGCGTTCCCTTTGCTCATATACAATTAAAAAGGTTGAGGTTTATTTGTGATGAAAGGTAGTAATCTGAAGTAGGCTCAACGGATATTCTAGTCATGCTTTAGTGAATATACACTACAGATTATATATTATGCTTACATATCTCGACATTTATCACTTATCAAGTTCTCTCTTAGGAGTATATATCACGGTATTAAACGGCTAGTATTGACTGGCCATGTGATGTATAGTATACATATTATTACCCTGCTTGAAGGTATCTATTTGAGAATTATTTCATGTTCTAACGAATATAGCATGGGGCAGCATTAATTAATAATGACCTGACCTGTTACATATTAGTGAACACATTAGCTGTTGGGTCAGTACTTTGTACTTTGGAAAGTAAATCCGACATAGTATTTGTTAGGTAATACTTACATTATAATAATCTATATGTGTTTGTTTGTGTATAACAAAACAGTCATCGCGTCACATAAAGACCACTACCAGACCATGAAATCTTATGACCGGTGAAATTATTATATGATTTGACATGGAGTTATGATGCCTATTATCAATTTGTTTGGTAATAGTTAGCTAGGAATTGTAATTGCAAGTGTTTGATTGAAAGTTATGTTAACATGAAACTTTCTCGAAGCATTGACGTTGTTTTCTTGACATGTGCGTGTACAACGGCAGACTGTCATGATAAACAGTCTTATGTTGTTTCCTCCCTGCCCATTTGGATATTATATCACATTGTGAATTGTAATCATATCTTTGACTACAAAGTTGTGACACAGGCTAATTACAGTATGCTTAGTTTTATTCCTTTCTATGGTATTGTTTCATTGAGTTGTTAGTCTTTACTTCTCAAGTTTAGGTCAGTGAGGGCAATATTGGGTCTGCGCTGCTCGAACAACACTCAATATTGTGTATTAGGTCATAATTTTTTGTCACTCTGCAAGGCTCTGTCGTAAGAGAGAAATACTCTAGTTGTAAAATGTTGTTTATGTGGGAAAGTGAAACATGAATGTTGTTTGAAAAGTTTTTGTTTTGTCAGTATTTAGAATAACATCTGAAAAAAGGGCTGGTGTCCATGTAATGTACTTACGTGACCCCACTTGTGACGTAATATATATATTATGTGCTTTAAATAGTGGATAATCAGTAACCTTTCATACATAGAATTCTTTGCTACCTAAAGTGTGATGTAAAAGAATAATACATTATGTGCAAAGGCATAATTTGTCAGGTTAATATATGGCAAACATCACATCTTAATTATAAAGTGAGAATACCTTGTGGTAAATAATTTCAGGTTAACCTCCCCCCCCAAAAAACAGCAGCTCCCCCCCCAACAATGCTAAAACATTACTGTTGTCAAGTAAAACAGATTTTCAAAATTGGTTTTAGTTTGAAATCTAGTTTGAAGGTTGTTTAATTACTGGTACTTAATCAAGTTTCCATATCTAGTTTTTCATTCATGGACCAAAATGGCTTTCTTTATGGACTGTTTGGAGTTTTAAACGCTGTTTAAAAGTTGAAGTTTTTCAACATCACAACAAACGTTTAAACTATATAACATTTTCAACATTTTAAGTAAAAGCTATAATAATGTCATGGGTTTTTGTTTTGACTGACAATTTCAGGTTTTTTAAACTGGTCCACAAGAGACAATGTTCGATCAACCTGTTCTTTTTTAACAATTTCTTTTCACAAATAAAGTGGTTTGTTGTTAGACAAAGTAAAATAACAAAGTGCAATGAGTTGTGTTTCATGTTTGCCTGAAGGAACCAATAAAGGAACAGTATAAACCAATTATTTTGCCTTGTATTATGCCAGATGATTTTACTCATGAAGAGGAGAATTGTGTGCATGAATGGGTTAACCTGTTAAATCTGAGATCAGAAAGTCATAACATCCGAGCACAACAGGATAGTTTAGTTTTGTTTGCCCAGATAAATTGTAAATTGTTCGTGTTTCTGCTGGATGAAGGAGTTATTTGCCATTGGACAAAGTGAATTAGGAAGAAAGGAAACATGTGGGGTAAATAAATAGTTTGACAAACCTTCACAAGAGTAAAAGTAATCTAATTTTGTTGGAAATTGGACTTACTATAGTGTAAAATAGAAAGAACGAAGGCATATTGAGGCTCTTAATGAGCTTGCTTATTGTTCTGCACATATTGACCCCTAGAGATAAAATTAGGAAGGTGTTTGACAAAAACTCAAGTCAAAACAGAGCTATCTAGCCAGGTTCTGCATCAGAATATTTTCAAAAATCCCGTGGTATTTTAGATGTTCAGGCTCGAGACCATGCATTGAAGTCGCGTAGAATTGGTTGACGTTAAATTTAATCAAATTGAAATATGATATGCTAATAATGATCCTGAGACTATTTTTAGAGCCATTAGGATGTTGTGGTTCACAGCATGGGATGTAGTTCTAACTGTTAATGTGCTTTGTACTTTGAAACAATGAAAATTATATAGAAATCTGAATTTTCAAGTGTTTTTTTTTCATCAGAGGGCTTTCAGATTGCTATTGCAAGGCTTATAGTACTTTGCGGTACTGTACCAAATGATATTGATGTGAGTTCACAACATTTGGGCTAATAAAGAGTTAGTAAACACATAATTATGCACTATTTACATATCTATAAACGACGCTATTGCCTTATCTATACATATAGAGTACTATTCATCTATAAAAGGTTAGTGTGTAAGAGATAATATATTGTTCTCACTCGTTGAACATCAATTTAATTCAGATGTAGTACATTCACAGATGAGTAAATCAAGATTCTATGATAAAATATATTTCTTAAACCTAATGCTATAAATTTAGTTTTTTGCCATCTATTCATGGCCAGATTATAAATATTTGTGGGATGTTATTCAAATACCTAGTCATGGGTACTTGACTTTTGCACTCTGATGACATAAATAACTGGAGTTTACATATATTAATACAAACTATCGCAATTTATTTATGAAGGAAGTAGTTTTATTTATGATGAATGACATGGGTACAAAACTCACATGCACAGGAATGTGTTTGATAATTACATTACAAGCCCATAAAAATTGTCAGCTTTATTGTTTTGTCTAGAAACTATGTGAAATATTTAAATTTTCCAGATGATACTAGAGCCACTTAACCATAAAATATTCCAAAGAATATTATGCTGTTACAAAATATTCCACATTCATTTGAGTGTGTTCATGTCAAAACTCTTGTAATGTCTCAACTGATTGAAGTTTTTACTTTGCTATTCAAAATGACGAATCTGTCAGATGACATGACATGGTTTTGTGTGTATATTTTTGTATATGTATATGTTGTGTGTATTATATTTCTCTTTATTTACATTCACAGCATAATAAAGGTGTGCTCACCAAATACGACCGAAACAGAACTGTATAAAACCGCTCTGTCAAGCCCAGATACCGGAGCCACAACAGTTGAGGATAAAGGTGACATAGCTATAACATTATCTAGCACACCAAATATCACTTCCTTGTCTCCAAAGAAAGCAACACTTGGCAGAACTGAAAGCAGGAAGAAGAATCGAGCATCTGTTTACGAACTGTCACCAGATATCTCAGATAAACATGTTCAACTGCTTGAGAAGAACTATGGTGGAAAAGCTAGGGCGAACCGCGCAGCCCGTATTATACAGCAACATTTCCGGAGCTGGAACATGAGAAAGACTTATTGTAGATTGCGGACTCAAAGCGAGGCCAGACGAACATCGATGAAAGGAACCTTAAGCAAGCGGAATTCAATGCGAAGTCCATCAAGCTCAGGTAGCATGAGTCCACCTGCACAACCGATTCCGCTTAACTTAAACTTGTCCGTAAACCAATCAGCGAACAGCAATGGAGAAATGATAAGGACACCGGAATCAGAGAAGAAACTAAACTACGTAAAAGATGAATTCAAACCTATTCAGGCAGATATAAACATTGATTCAAACTTCGGACAAGTTGAACCAGGTGGGGTCGGACATGAAGATTTATCTGTTCGACGTGTGAGCGAAGATATATCTAGTATTGAAATTAGTAAAAACTTATTGAATGATAGTATTGGACAACAGATGATTATCAACGAGGTTTTTCAACACATTTTATCACCACGAAAAGACAGTATATCAAGTAGGAGTGATAGCTTTAGATCGAAAAGGGAGGAGAAAATGAGCATTAAGGAAGAACCAGAACCTGTAGTACCTCCTGAAGGAGCACCAAAAGACTCAGGAACTGATGAGATTGATGGAGTAAAGGAGACAAATAGTGTTGAAACACAACAGACAGACGAAACAGTACAGTCAGGGGATACAGTAGGAGTAAAGATGGATAATGCAGGGGTGCAAATTAATGTTCAAACAGAACAAGTTGTGATGGTGATGGATGATAGGCCACCCATGGGTGGAGTGTCAAGTGATAACCTTTCTATTTCAGAAGAACAAGGTATACAATGATAGCTTAATGTTTTAGTTTTGTTGAATTTGCATATGTCATGTTAGATATAAAACTCTCACCCTTTTTTTTTGAGTTTGTGTATCCAACACAGCTGCTATGCATGAGGGGTTACAGGGGTTTATCCCCCTAATTTAACCTCTTAAACCCTTCAGAAAGTGTTTAACCCATCAACCCATCTGGAATGTTCCTTCAGCCCACTTGTTTGACATTTTATGCTCCTCTCAAGAATGGTATGTTGCTGCTTGTACCCATCTAGAATTCTTCCCCCTCTGTGAAAAAAATGAAAGTCTGCCCTAATGACAGCCACTAATGTTTTAGTACAAAAAATTTAGTTTACTATGTAAATTTTCCATTTCTAAAGGCCCTGTCACAAGATGCAATTTTTCTTGCAACTTGCAATGCAATTCTACCCTTGGCAGATGTAAAATTGGCAAATACAAGTTTACATCACAGTTTGCTAATATATTTTTAACATACCAAACATTTGTAACAAATTTACATCTCTTAAAGCCGGTTTTCCACTAGCGACTTTTTTCGCGCGAAGCGACTTTTTTCCTTTGTTCTTGAGCTTTCAGCTGCAACCATGCGGAACTAATTGAGCTAAGACAAAAGAGAAAAGTCGCTTCGCGCGAAAAAATTCGCTAGTGAAAAACCGGCTTAAGACTAGAATTGCGTTGTGTGGTGCAAGAGAAATTGCACCATGTGGCAGGGGCCTTAAGATCCAAAACATTAGTAAAAACATAAATTTTTCACTTCATTTTCAGAAAAACTGCATGGTAGCTATGACAGTTTTGACAGTGAAAGTCATTCCTACAGTTGGCCTGCGTTGGATCAAATATCACATCTGGATGACACAACTAGTCTCAGTGGTAACAGTCTCTCGCCATCATCGAGCATCATGCAAACATTTTACGAAGATAAAGAAAAAGATGTCCGCATTGGAATCAACCATTTTAACAGGTGGGATATACCGCTGGTCAGAACTGCGTACACAGCCAAAAATGAACAACCTGTACTTGCCTGATGAAAACAGCATTGAACAATGTTTTCCTGCCGACACTGTTCAATGTTGTCACCAATACTAAACAAGTCGTTGAGTGTAATTACAGCGAGTCTTAAACTGCTAGATACTCCAGCAAAAATAGACTAAATTTTCTTGTGTTGCATAGAAAGCCCAAGAAAGGCATCAACTATCTGATCGATACGGGAGTACTGGATGAATACGAGGCTGAAGGTATTTGTAAATTCCTGAGAGAGGAACCTGGTATAAATAAGCAGAAGATTGGTGAATACCTGGGAGACCTACGTAATCCACTGAGCATGGATGTTTTACAGTAAGTCTTTTATGTCCTGGGCGCAAGATTCTACGGTATTGAAGTTTCAAGAAATTTTTAGACTAACGTAACTGATGTAAACAAGGGTATAAGTACGTTAAAGAGGCGTTTCGCTACAGTCTTTTTGACTCACCGGTAATATTTACCTTGATGTTCAATGAATTTGCCGTTGAATCCCTTTCTGCAACATGAACTTTGTTTTACTGAGGGGGTTTGCAAAATCGGGGATGTTGCACTTCACACCTATACACACTCTCCCCTCCCGGTGTATCCTGGACAAACGGTTTTATTGATTTCTTCTTAGGTTATTTGTAAGAACAATTCCCATGGAGGGAAAAGAAATTGACGAAGCTCTAAGACTTTTCCAAACCTTCTTTCGGATGCCGGTATGACGTTGTGACTAATATTTCTATATCGATAATGCGGCAGTAATGATCGCTAAACACACTCGCATGTGGGTTTTTGTGTATTTGAATGTTAATATTGCTTACTTAATGTTGTTTTAGGGAGAAGCACAAAAAATCGAAAGATTAGTCGAGGTAAACAAGTAAACATTAATAGTCTCACATTGTTGGTGATATATGTAATAATATCGTGGGAAGAGCCACGTGGGAAGAGCGACTAATACGAGCTCATACGTTCGACACGTGCGTTGACTTTCTTTTTAAATGCTCTAACGTTATGTTTCAGGAATTCTCGTCGGCATACGTGGATGCAAATCCAGACAAGGTGTCGGAAAATCCCGACACAATCTTAGTGTTGGCGTTCGCTATAATCATGCTCAATACAGATCTGCACAGTCCTAATGTCAAACGAAAAATGTCCAAAGAACAGTTCATTCGTAATTTGAGAGGTACGCCGGTATAAATATGGTCTAATGGTAAACTGAAGTTAATATTAAGATTCAGGGTATCTCTCGTTGAGATAAACCTACATCACACAACAACAACAACTTTCATTGTCAATGGAAACACTGAACTCTAGAAAGTGCATAAAATTAGAGTGACATCTTTGCTGAGTGATCCTACTCTTTCCTTAATTCTTTACTTTTCTGTAAGTAAGACGCTGGTAAATAAGTATATCTTACCATGATCTTACAATGCTATTACAAAAACACTTTAAACAGTTATAGTACAACCGTACAAGAATCTGAGCGACAAGTATAACAACTTTTGTGTCTTGAATTGTTTTTGCCTAGGGACAGACGATGGCGAGGATATCCCCTCTGAATTGTTATCTGCTATTTTTGATCGCGTAGAGAAGGTATGGAACATCTAAGGACAGGGGGGGAGTAATGCTCTTGTGTTCGTGTATGAGGACGGGGGGATTAATACATGCACTTGAGTTCATATATAACCAAAATGATTACCATTAAATATTTTTAGAAACAATTTAAGACAGGACCTGACAACCTGGATGCTATTTATAAATATGAGAAACAAATTCTGGGCAAGGTTCCCTGGACGGTAAGAAATGTGGAATGTTTTGTATGAAAGTTGTTGAGAGTTGCTTGTGAACGTATAATATTTCCTTGCAGTCTCTTGCTCTACCGCATCGTCAACTGCGTCAGGTTACAACGTTGTACGAAATCCAGCATGGCGGGAAGAAGAAAGAGAAGCCTCATCACAGAGTCGTGTTTCTTTTTAATGACATGATGGTGGTGAGTCTAAGTTACTCCATGCGTGTTAAACCTTGTTTCATCTCTGATGTCTACCACCATTTCTCCTTTTAATGGATATCGACCATTGGCGTAGCCAGCCCGACAGTTAGTCCCGCTAGGGAAATTTCAAATCATTATAACTATTCATTTCTTTAGAAATTGTTGTTTTTATAGTCAATGAACACGAAAATATTTGCATAGCGAGACTAAGTCGTCGCACTGACTACGCTACTAATGTTAACGTGAGCCAGTGCTGCAAACGATTTAGCATTAACCTATGCTGGTTTACAATTTAAACACTGTTTTAGTTTGTCTATTTCATTGTATCTCTTTAAAAATTGAGAAAAGAAAACTTTAATGGATACATGCAAGATGTCTGAAATTTGTTTCGTAATTTTTCTCTTTCTTAGGTCACAAAAGAAAGAGGGCAGGCTGGTCAGAAAGGAATCCATTATTACAGCTATAAAAATTCCTATCCGCTTTGTGATATCAAATTCCAACTTTTCAATAATAATTGTAAGTTAAACTGTCGCAAGATTATTCCGTAGCTATGCTTTGTGACCAGATACGAATCGTGATGTGACCGTTTCTATTTCTCCCACCAATACAGTAGTCTTCCCTCCCTCTAACTGAATGCTTACTCAATTTCTTTTTTAGATTATAAATTTGGTGTTCGAATTCTTAATAAAGTCAGTAGTGAGGTAAGCGTCTCTTGAGTGTAAGTGTAAGAAGGTTGTAACAGTTTCATTTGCAATTCTGTCATGCTTTTTAGGTTCTTATAATATTTCACGCGAAAAAGGAGGACATAAGGAAAGCCTTCTACATAGAACTTCGAGACTGTATTGAAGAGGTAATGTGGTTACGCTGTATTTCCGACTAGTCTTATCCTCCTGTGAAAGTCTTGCTGCCTTTCTCTGGGTATTCACCACAGTTTCCCCAACAGCGACTGCTCTTAGGACCACTTGCGATCCCTAACTGACCCTAATATATTCCTTGTACCCCAAACCTGATCCTTGGGAACCCATGTACCCCTGACTGACCCAAATGTGAATTGGCTTTTGCATCTTTTGTGTGTTTGCTTGTTTTCAGACAAATGTCATGGAAAGTGAGCGAATCAGTAAGTATCATATGCACGTTAAGTCATGTGTTGCGAAGATAAACGTTAAATTGAAATTTTAATACGTGTATTGTGACCATAACATGCACAACAACGGTAACTTCGAATAAAGACAACATAATGATTCAACGCTCCGTCATATACTGTTGTCGTAATGTCGTTGTCATATTGCTATTTGCGTTCTAGCATCAAGTGCAAACATGTTCGCGAGTTTTTTTACGTTTTTAACGTGACGTTTGCCGTTTGTAACGCAACGTTTGCCGTTATAATTGTTATAATTGATAATACTCAGTGGTTCCCGCGATTATTGTGAGCAGATACAAAAGATCTGAAAGGGAAATGATGATTATTTCATTGTTTTCGCAGTCGAGGAGAAAACTCGTCAAAAAGGCTACAAACGTGATTTGGCGGAAACGATGTCTATGACGTTGCCTCGTTCTGGCTCGAAAGGCAAGAAAAAACTCGCTCCTGATTCTCTGAGCCTCGTTAATGAGCCTGGCACGTTGACGCAAGGCGCGCTGACCAGAAATAATCCGCTGTCCAGTTCTATGACGGATTTAAACCAAACAGGTAAATACTGTCATCCCAGTCGGCTGACCTGTTCTTGCGTAAATCTCAGGGACTACTGTAGTTGTTCAAAGCTGGTTAAGTGCTAGCCCTGGGCTAAGTTGTATTATTAACCCATGTATTGGTTTCTATATCCCTACATACCCATTTTTATCAAAACATTAGAAATCAAAATTTTACTATGGATGCAATAAGATTTTTCAAAAAATATTTCTAAATTATAAACAAGTAACTGGCAATTTTCTTTTCAATTTTCCGTTAACCCCGGATTGTTTTCGCAAAAAAACTCATAGTTTAGACTCACAGTGTCGAACTTTTCCTCTACGGATGGCCCCCGCCCCATCCCACTACATGGACAGCATCCGACTCCCTCCCCGTGAGAATTTTCTCTAATTCTTTTGTTCTATCCTAGATGGTGGATTTTATAAAGAGAATCTTCAGAAAAGCACAAGCATGGCGTCTGTTGAATTTACTGGGAGTGTAAGTAAACCAAAGGTTACTGCCTTCTATCAGGAGATTTGAAATGAACATTTTAAAAATAGCAAATATTTATTTACGAACTGACGTTGTTTATAGACCATACATCTCTGTTAGCATTGACTGGACAATCATCAACAGTAGATTTCATGTCTGTTAGCACTGTCATTGTTGATACTGTAAAGAATGTGCTGGGAGGTGGGCTTCGCTGGATCTCAGTCTGGGAGAGGAGGGGATGCGTATTTCTCGCCGCCTCGTAGTTTAGGCAAGATATAGAGAGAGATCGGTTCATTTTCTAATCAAATCCAACATTTTGGGTTTTTTCAAGGAGTTATAAACTCATGCATAAATTAGGGTCATACACTAGTATAGAAATATCTGAGACTAGTTATTTTCTTAATTCTGAGGATTGTAGTACATAAACATATTGAGATCTAAGATCTACCTTTTTTTAATCAATCTTAGTCCACAGATCTAGCCATTTGGTAAAATTTAAGAAAATGTAAATGTTAGTTGTATTACAAAAGAGAACGTTATCATGGAGCATCTTTAGATGATGTTTTCCTAACTAATTTTACGAGAAAAAATTATGGAATGAAAATCTATACGAACTTGCAATGCATAATTTAGATGTTAAAAACGATGCAGAATATGAAAAACTAATTTTTTACGATTTTATAGTGTATGTATTTTGAAATTAATGTTTATGAATAACGTTGTAAATTTTTAATTTTCTGAATAAAAAAGTATGTTTTTTAATACTTTTGTTTTTGCAATACTATTGCAAAAAAAAGGCCAGATTTTTGAAGCAAGATTCTTTCGAGTTGTGGTTCATGTCAAGTCTGGAACCGGCTTGTCATCGTCAACTTGTCACGCGCTTTGTTAAATGATGATTGACGATTGTATCAAGTTGTTTCGATAACATACAGTCTTGTAAATTTATCAGCATAGTTAGAAGATGACAATAGTTTGTTCCAGACTCTCCACAACGGAGCAACGCGAATTTATCTTCTAGACAAAAGTGATAACTTATCGCTGCGAAATCGCGGAGTGCCGGCAGATTAGAAGCTAATAACTAACTTTATATAAGAATAAACATACTCCGAAAAACAACATCTTGTAAACTCAAGGTATTAGCTGTTAAGAACAAGACAACAGTTTTATGGTGATATTTCGACTCTATTTCAAAATCACTGTCATTCTTGTTTGACAATGACTTTGAAATAGAGTCGAAATATCACCGTAAAACTGTTGTCTTGTTAACAGCTCGTACCTTGAGTTTACAAGATGTTGTTTTTCGGAGTATGTTTTTTCTTATATTTTATTAAATTGTCTGCTGGTAAAGTTTAATAACTAACTCTGTTGACGCAAAGAGGTTCCATACTGAACAACAATAACTAATGTTATTACTGATTGTTGATATGTGAGACATTCTAATATACTAACCTGTATAATACAGTTGATGTATTTAAGGTGTGTGTGAGATATTGTAGAGTACGTTTAGAAGATAGCAGGCTGGACTAGAACCTGCCACCTACTGTGACCTGGTTCTACACACACGGACTTTCTGGAGATAAAAACAGTATTTAGACGTAAGTCATACCTCGTGTCTGTAGAATAACTGCACTTTGGCACAGTAACTTTAAATAAGATATGCACGTTAAATTTTCGCCTAATAAAGCGTAGGAAATTGACCCTGTCGACAAATCGTGAGTTACAAATGATCTGTTTCCTCGTGTTTGCACTTATAACCTGTTCGCATTCTTGTGAAGAAAGTCACAAACGAGTCTCGGCAATCGCAACAGAAAACAGCAAATTTTAACACGTTTAAAATGTAGCGTCACCCAGAGGTTGCAGGTTCTGGATAAGTCCAGTCTAGTTTTTATTTGCACATAGTCGAACGTGAGATTTTAACTCGTCGCGGACACTGGTCGCGGATCAACACCGAGCTTCTCAGCTAGTGGATTACGTGGAAATGCCGGAGCATACGAGTTAGGCCCTACGTGGAATCTCACATGCGAAAGAAACATTTTTAAAGATTTTCAAGAATTCTTCTTTTCTTGCAGGAATCGACGTCTGGCATTGGCCCCGATTTCTCGTCTTCGAGTGGTTCGATGCAAAATTTACCCAAAAAGTTGGGACTGTTCAGTTCGAAACGGTTTAGGAATCCGAGCGAGAGTTTTCGGAAGCTGACCAAATCCACGGGAAGCTTGGAAGAGATAAAAAGTATGCGCCGAAAAATAAGCTCGAGTTCAGACCAGCGGAAATCAGAATTTTTTGTGACGTCACCGATTAGCACGTGACCAACACGTGATTTTGTATCGTTGGAAATAAAGATCACGTGGATGGTGATCGTGAGCATAGAGATTATAAATAACACTAGAGGAGGCATTGTAATCTTTTTCACTGATAACAAAAGGGAACGCGTTTATTGGGGGGCAAATTCAAGTCCCGGATGCAGGGCCAGGCGCTTATTGGCTGAGCTAATGCTTCCTTAGCAACCACCTTAGCAACAGCAGAAATCTGTATGAAATGTTTTGCTCATCGTTGTTGAGGTCGTTCTGCCGGTTTTGTGGGCAAAATAGTACTTTTTCAATTGTTTTTTATTATTTTAGACGATCTGAAATTATATTTTCAATATTTTTACGAGGAAAAACATTTCAAAAAGCAGAAAAACTCATCTAAAATGACTTTTTTGCCTGGGACATCGTGAATGAGTGAACATCCGGGACTTGAATTTGCCCCCCAATAGCCGCGCTCCCAAATTTTACCCTCGATGTCCTCTCTAGTGTTATTTATAATCTCTATGATCGTGAGTACAAGTTGTGATAGTAGTTCAAGCTTGTGCTCAGGAGAATTCAGCTTCGTTCCCAGGGACTTGCGTTTGCCGCGCGGTTGGAGAAACGCCCAGCCGCGCGCTGTTTGCGAATCTCTGGGAACGAGTTTAGCGATAATTATAGACGTGTTTGTAGATTTGGAAGAAATTATAGACCAATCACAAAAAATTGATACTACATCTGACAAAAAACCCGGCGGAAGAAATTTCCTATAAAAATAGGCAATTCCCATGATAGACTAAAATTTGATCCAGACAAAAAGAAGCAAAATCTTCCATACGAGCTGAAAATTGCGTCTTGAAATTGATAGCATTGCAAAGTTTGGTGGCAAAATGCTTTAAATAATGAAAATATAGCTCTACAAAGTTTGTTAGAGTCTATCACTTTCGCCTCGAATGTTGTAGGCTCCCCGTGCGCAATACAAATATGCCCAAAATTTGCAAATTTCAAAAGAAAATTATTTTCTTCCATTTACAACATTTTGCCACAAAACGTTGCAGTTCTACTAATTTTAAGATACTCTTTCTAACTGTGGTAAATGAGTTTCGCTCATATTGCCTGAACCAAAATCTAGTCTGTCATGGGAATTGTCTATTGATTCCTTTTTAAACGTCGTTGTCCTTGGAATTTTTAGCAGGATGCTAGTTGGGCGACGTTCATCGTAGAGATTTGATAAGGTTACCTAGGGTTACTTGCTATCACAATAAGAATTGATATAAAATTCAAGTTCAAGGGATTCTAAATTAGATGGAATTTCTTGGAAATTCAATCCTGTTATAATGATTTTCGAAATTCCTAGATTTGGGAAGAATTATCGACATGTAAATAAGATATTCAATTAATAAGTTGATTTATTTCGTAATCGTATCGACTTAATTTATGTACAAAATAATTTATTAGAAGTTCTTTCAACATGACTTATCAAAATATTTATTGTTATTGGGAAGTGAAAGCTAGGAACGCCATCTTACCAGCTCCAAAATCTCCACACCCACAAAATGTTCAGACACTCCACACCCACAAAATGTACACAAAAAATCATCAAAACTTTTTGTGTGTTCTTGGGGCTAAAACACAAAACCAGACAACAAACAGAAGTGACCTCTTAGCATTATCTTTATTTTACAAAAATAACTTTATCACTTTTAGAGTTATCCACAATGTCTTAAATCGTTCTCCAAAGAGTAAATTTTCGCTTTGAGATGATGAAGTTCACCAACCAAGTATTTTGATCGTGCAGCAGTTGCATGAACATTGCGCAAAACCTCTTGATCAACATCGCCGTCCACTGGCACATCGACAGTCACCTGAAGTAGGGGAAAAAATTGTGATGAAATAGTTTTTGCAGCCAGAATTTGAACAGACCGCAGAAAGATTTGACATCATTATTTCTAAAAATCTTTTTTCATTCAGTCCCAGAGAATGAAAACATTAGATAATTAGCAACCAGATTGATCTAGGTTTCGAATGAGCTACTCAAAATCTGCTTCAGCAAACTTATCGTTGTTATATACGCCACTAATAAACGCTTTCTCGTTTATTGTGTAGTGCATTACATATGCTTTCCGCGAGCTGCGATATTTTACCTTGAACAAATGTTTCTCAACATTTTTCAGCTTATTTCTCAACATTTTGATGTCATTCTTGAATCCTTCCACTTCTAATGCTCGTCTTTTTTCCAGCGCCGCGTATCTCTGGTTCATCAGTGTCAATCGCTTGCTAACTTTATCATTTCTTTCTTTAAACAACTCTCGTCCTACGTCAGTTTCTTCTTTAATTCGTCCCAGTTCATCTTCTAGTCCAATGCACTGTTCCCGATACATGTCTGCGAGTTTCTGTGATTGTTCCACCTGCTCTTTCAGTGACTGGATTGTCTGTAACTGTGCGACCTGCACCAAAAAATAACCGCTTAAGGCGGATTTCCATTCAGTGCAAAATGTCGCGCGATCGACTTTTAGCGAGCGCTTTCTTTTGAATTACAAACAGTCAAGCGGAACAAATTTCATTAGCTGTGGTTGACTTCACACATTTCAAAAGAAAGCGCTCGCTAAAAATCGATCGCGCGACATTTTGCACTGAATGGAAATCCGCCTTTGGGAAGGCCCGACATGATCCCTGCGTGCAGGAAAAAATGATTTAGCGTGGTCTGTACACAGCAAAAAAATTGAACCTCTAATAGAACAGGACTAAAAAATCTTTTGCTGCTAATATTGTTAAATGTTTTATCAACAGTATTAGGCAATATTTTTGAGTCAGGTGTAATAATGCTGAACACAATATCATTGAGAACATTGCAGTTGGCTTGGAGCCCCTGACATTACTAACTTCGCAAGTATCTATCATGTAGAACCGGTCTTAATACCTGTGGTTCCACGGATACACCCGTTGCTTCCAGCACACTGCTACCGGATACATCGACCTGTTGCCTAAAATGTTCAATCTCTTGTACCAATCTGTCCCTATCTATCATCCACTGTCTTTCCCGTGCTCGCAGATCGTATTTCAGTTCGAGGAAGTCTTTTGTACTTTGGTACAGGAGATCCTGCGCCTTATGAAGTTTTTCCGTTAAACTTTTGATTTTATCCTGATCTCTTTCAGTTGAGGCACTGTGTTCGTCACTACGAACCCTCCTGTCCTCCAGAAGACCTTCAATCTCTTCCCTGGAGAGTTTTGTTTGTTCTTCCAATTGGGCTTGCAGCGACTCAATCTGTAAGAGTAATGTCTGATTATCTTGTTCGGCGCTTGGACTAACATTTCCAGCTGTGTGCGATTTGCCCAGTTGTTTCTGTTGTGCTGCATCTTTAATAAGAATACAAGAGAATTTGGATTGACATTGACTTGACTTTAGCGAAGACATTGCCTGGACTCTAGTGAAGACATTGTCTTGACTCTAGTGAAGACATTGACTTGACTCTAGTGAAGACATTGACTTGACTCTAGTGAAGACATTGACTTGACTCTAGTGAAGACATTGACTTGACTCTAGTGAAGACATTGACATGACTCTAGTGAAGACATTGACATGACTCTAGTGAAGACATTGACTTGACTCTAGTGAAGACATTGACTTGACTCTAGTGAAGACATTGACTTGACTCTAGTGAAGACATTGTCTTGACTCTAGTGAAGATATTGACTTGACTCTAGTGAAGATATTGACTTGACTCCACTGAAGACATTGTCTTGACTCTAGTGAAGACATTGCCTTGACTTTAGTGAAGACATTGACTTGATTCTAGTAAAGTCATCGTCTTGAACCTAGTGAAGACATTAATTGCCTTGACTTCAGTGAAGACATTGATGTGATTCTAGTGAAGTCATTGACTTGACTCTAGTGAAGACATTGACTTGACTCGAGTGAAGGCATTCAATTGACTCCAGTAAAGACATTGACTGGCTCTAACGAAGACGTGGACTTGATTCTAGTAAAGACATTAGTCCGTGAATACTAAAGTACAGGTCAATTCTAAATGAAACCGCTGGAGTATTTAAAGCATGATTTCAACACCTTTCTTGTGACCGCCTGGTCCTCGTCCTTCCAACACGTTCCTGCTCTGCCCTTTCAAGTTCTTGTGTTTAACGACAACAGGTTTTTCCGAAGTCTTCTTACGAAAATACGTAATCTCTCCTCCTGGAGGATGGGTTAGAGTAAGCAGATGTTGTATCTTTTTCCGATCTTCAACCTCGCGTATCTTTAAACGATCGTTCTCGGCGTAAAGACGCAAAACATGCTCTCTTTCCTGAAACAGATACACCTGCATGTCACTCAGAGCTTTTTGAAGCTCCTTGATCTCTTCCTCGCGTTGTCGCATCTCCCACTGCATCTTGTGCTGCGAAAAACGCATAAAACCACGCTTAGGTATGCTAATGGTAAAGTTTCTGCACTAACACAGCAGATATGCTTTGAAGAACTTGTAAGAAATTTCCCAAGAAACCGACGAAGTATAACCAAGATCTTGTTTGCTCAAAAACTTCTTACAAATTCTTCAAAATTTGTTGATCTTGTTTATCTGGGATTTTAATAAACAGAAGGGTTTTGTTACGAAATTCATGCACGTATTTGAATTCGAAGCGTAAAATTGACTGCATATATTGTTTAATAAAGAATAACAGTATAAATCATAGACTCAAGACATCTTAAGATCATGAGCGTTTAAGCTCTTACGAAGGCTGTTGAGGATACTCCAGGACTAAATAACTGTTCGAAGTTTTTAACGAATTTCTTTCTTTTAAAAGCGTCGTCGTTAAGTAGCAGCACTGCACCTCACTCTTCTTGATTTTGCGTTATCACGTGCATGAATGACATCTGCAAGTTCACTCAATAAAGATTCTCAATATGACCAAATAAATGACCAAAGAAAAGAGCTTTACTTCATGTGCTTACTTGTGATAATGGTTTGAAGCTTATTCTGGTGAACAAGAATAAATAATTTAGAAAGTTACGAACATTTCGAGAATGTAAATGTATATTTGTAGGGCAAAAACACATGTTGTTGTCTCGTGGTATGTATGGTATGATTCATAAGCTTAAATTGACATTAAAAGAATACAGTAGTGTTTCAGAGGTTCAAATGTGTATTTTCAGATGTTTAATGATGAAAATTTAGAGAATAATTCAGGTGTGTATTACTGTGTAAAGATAATTATTTATATTTTACTTCAAAAATTCGCTAAGGATCACTTGGAAGTCGGGTGGAAGATTTTTGCAAACACATACAAAATGCATGTGACTAAAAGACTAAACAAAGCTAGTATAAACTACACAAAACACCACAAGCCCCATTTTATTCATGAAATGCAAAAGAAACCCTAAATTATCCACTCCTATTACCGAACCTGTTCTTCATAGGTGCATTTATATTGCTCCAATTTCCTGGTAATATCTTCATGTTCGCCATCATACTCCGCTATCTTTTTCCTATAATACTCTAGTAGTTCACGCGATGGTTTGAGGTGACCTAAACGCTGGTTGATCGTCGGCAGTGGAGATGAAATCGCCACATCTTCGAACTCCGAGTAATCCGCCATCTTTGAAATTTAACGACCGTTTTGTTTGCAAATTGAAGAACTTCGTGTTATACGCGCTGAAATGGTTTTGTTCCTCCCAGTCTTTTTCGTAGTTCAAATCGCGAGGGAAACTCTGCAGAGGAATCATTGGGGAGGGCAATTCTATAAAAGAAATTTCAACTTATTTTTTTGGTGTTGAACATTTTTCAAGTTATTTTTTAGATTTAAACAGAAAATTTTCTGTGAAAACCATTAAAATTCAAAAGGATGATGAAAATATTCCTATGAATATAACTATTGATGAATATGAATATAGCTTTAGACTGCATGATTGGGTAGCAACAAGAATGCTAGACAAGAACCCAGGACCATCAGAATAAAATGTATACTTCCATGCACAAAAACAATGCACATCTATTTCAGGGAAAAGCAGTGCAAGTTATAGAGTTGCGAATTCGACATTACTGACACTTTGTGACTCTATTTCTCAGAATTTTATTCAATTTACGCGCGGCCAATCAGAAAACATAAAAATCGCAATATTTTGCCAGCAATGCCAATCTTCATTGCCAATCAGCAGAATTTTGTCGCTTTCTTTGTGCTCACATAGATTGCGTATGTCAGTCTCCCTTACGGAAATTTATTAAGACGACGTCAGCCAATCAAGGACGATTTACTATTCGATTTGCCCAATCAGGGACGTCGGTTGCATCACGTGCAACCGGTGGTTTATATTATCCGGGCAGTCGAGTGGGGAAGGTTGGCAGAAATATGGCGTACTCGCGTAGTGTGTGCTTTAAATTGTTTTTGTGCGTGGTAATGTAGATTTTTCCCTCATGGAAGAGTGTTCGTTCACCCCACCACCCGAAGCTCCTGTGTTTGAGCCGACTGAAGAAGAATTTCAGGATCCTTTGGCGTTTATAACAAAGATACGGCCTTATGTGGAAAAAACTGGAATTTGCAAGATTCGCCCTCCTCCTGTAAGCTTGGCCAGATTTTCAAGATTTTTTTGCGCATCGCAACTGCATATTGAGGAGTTTTTTTGCTATGGTTTTTCTCTAGGACTGGCAGCCGCCATTCTCCGTGGACGTAGAGAAGTTTAGATTCACTCCTCGAGTGCAAAAACTCAACGAACTCGAGGTAAATTTGAAGCTATACAATTCGCGTTTCAGGCACCATGCGCGAACGCAGTTCTTTTTTGGCCCATATTTGCGGCTATAACAAAGAATGGAACTTTTGGATCCCTTCATTATTTGCCCAAAGAAGTCCTACAACATGAAATGAACTAAAATGGCAGGGTTCTAAAGCCAAACCGAAAATGTAGATGTTTCTTTTTCTGCACGAATAGCAAGTAACGTGAACTTAGCAGCGCGTCGCCATGTTTGATCTTTCCCGTCTGGACCTACTTTGTCTTTTGTATATCTCCGCATATTCGAGCCAAATCACCCCGAATTAGCTTCCTTTGAAACTATTATCATCCCTGTTTTAATTAGCGTGTTATTTTGCTTTCGTTGTAGGCAACAACTAGAGTAAAGTTCAATTTTTTGGACGCCATTGCCAAGTTTTGGGAATTGCAGGTATAGGCCTATATAGCCCTGGCAAAACGTTTTCGCTCGACAATGTGTTTTATAAAACTTATTAAATTGCTCTCTAAAGACTTCTTTACTGTCGTTTCTGGGCGAAATCCCACTAACTTCAAGAATTTTATTAAAATTAGGGCACAAGTTTAAAACTGCCCATGGTGGACAAGAAGACCTTGGATATCTTTAAACTTTATAAAGTGAGTCACGAACGCATGTCGCGTTCTTGCATAATTTCTTTGACGTTTTTTCGCTTCATTGTTCGCTGGGCCGGCGATTTCGAGCCTAAACTGCGGCAGGATTGATCGAAATTGGCAATATGTTTTAATGTTTATTGAGTGTCTCGCTTTGGAAGCCATTTTAGCTAGATGATAATATAAATAGTATGAAATTTTCAAACAATAGTTCAACTGTCGCCCCTTCACCCGAACATGGCGCTTGGAAATTGCCTTTGCGATACGTTTCTTCGCACGTAAAAACGACAAGCCATGGTATGTCGTCATATTGGTCGATTTTGATTGTGATTTGTGAGTCGTGCAAACTGACTTGTTACAAATGCAATTTCTTACATAACATGTAATAAAATACTTTGCAGTCATGGTTGAATCATTGTTGCTTTATGTTGAGAGTATGTACAACAATAAGACTAATTCAATGACAGTGGGTTAGGTTTCACATTTAATTTTGGTTTCACAATTTGGTTAAACTAAACCAACTAAATCTAAGCCAACATGTTTGACCGACATTACCAAATGCTGCTGGCATTGTGAAATTCTACCTAATCTAACATCATTGACCAACATTGCTTCATAAACTGATGTTGTTCATACAAATATAATTGAGTTTTAATAACATATTCAATATGTTTAGCAGATTCGACCTCGACATATTTTCATAGAGAATGAAAGTGTCAAACATTGAATAAAATGAAATATATACCTATTTTGATTTTGAATGGCTTATCCCAACATGTTGCCCTAGGTGGTCTTAGTAATAGTCATAAGTTAAAGCAGTTTGTATTTCAAAAGTAGGCATTTTAATTTTTCCAAGAAGATCATATTTTGCACATATCCAAAGCAATAAGCTATCAATATATGCTGGTAACCATATCAGTCACATAGTACCTGGCACTAAATGGAGCTATTAGGATGTTTTAATGTTCTCCACTTTTGGATTCTGCTTGTGTCACATTTACACCATTGACTTGTGGCTGACGTTCCATCATGATTATCATAACACAGTGGTTGGTGATGTTAAAGGCACTTTGACAGTGGTCAGCTGTTAACATTGGCCTTCAACATTTCCACTATTTTTAGGTCCCCATCATTTCTCCAGCTTGTAGTCAAAATGTAAAGCAAAATGTTTTAAACACTTTTCTATGTGATATTTTATGTTATCAAACATAACATTCCCAAGTATACTGACAATAAATTGCTGCAACGAAATGGAAATGTGACTTTGGCTTTTTATCTAGATCTGGCATTTTTTTTATAGATGAAGTGTTTGGATATAAAGATTTGCAACAGCTTATCCGATTCCAACTATTTTGCCTCGTTAAGCCACAATATGGCCTGATTAATATTTCACTATTGTCTACCTAATGTTACACAACTAATGAACAATTCCCCTTTTAGACAAACTTTTGAATTAGGGATATTCATGAGCACAGCTGGAAAGAGCATCCTAAGTTTAGTAAAATTGTGAAGTTTGGTTGCAAAATATTGTAAAACATGGAAAATATATTCCTGTGAAGTTTGTGAATTTTGTGTACTTTTGTGTTATGCAGGGAAAAGCTTAATCAGAATTTGAAATGCTCTTTTCAGCTGTCCTAGTGAATATTCCCAATTCAAAAGTTTCTCTAAAAGAGGAATTGTCCATTGACCAGGGCAACATATCTTGTGATGTCCAGAGTTTTGAGCATTTAATTATTTGGTAAATATTGTAACTATCACTTTATCACCATATCAAAATCTGGCGATTATAGAAGATTGTGACTATTAATGCTTATTACTACTAATAATAATAATTGCGTGTAATAATATGAATGTAATCATAATTATCATTTGTAGACTGTTCACGAGGAAGGTGGTTATGAGCTGGTGACAACAAAAAGGAAATGGCCAGTTGTTGCCCGCAAAGTAAGCAAATGCTTCAATGATGTGCAATGGCTTGAGTAGTCTAGCTTAACATGAATTTGCAGCCTTTTTGGCATTCCACAAATGATCATGTTTTATTATATTTCTAGATGGGTTATTTAGAAGCGAAGTCTGTACCAGCATGTCTGAGAAATCATTATGAGAAACTGCTGTTTCCTTATGATGTTTTTCAATCCGGCCTCATGACTGGGGAAGATACAGGTCCAAAGGTAAGAGTGAAAGAAGCAAAACCTGTTACACTGTCAGTAGCACATGTTAAGTTGTTCAATTTTCATTTAAAAGCAGTGTTAACCATTTGTCTTCATTCTTATGGAACCTTATCTTATTGTTTTTCTTCATGTGACATCAGAGGGTTGTACTTTACAATGAGGAAAGCATAGTTGCTAAAATTGTAAGCCTTTATTTGGTACAGCGCAATTATTCTGTCACAAACCAACATGACATATGGTAGTTCAGCCAGTCTTCATGGTTTTCACGAAGCCAAAAGAAACAGCAATGACATGCGAATTGCAGCTGATTGGGTGCTAATCATAAATATCCCAGTAATTAATGGCCTATTTGATAACATGTAATTTTAGACTAAAACAAAACCACTCAAAACAGAATCTGATGGGAGGATGAGAAAATCTGCACGTCAAATAAGACAAGAACAGGTTAGTGTTGAGAAGAACCTTAAATCACATTTATGTCTGACAAATTATGAATATTCCTGACAGTGCTATATATATAGTGAATTCTTGATAAAATTTTCTGTTTAACATTAAATATCTGAGGTCGTGCTATCCATCAGATAGTGTTATTGTTGGATGGTACTATCTATCAGATAGTAGGGTTTTCTAAATACCTCAGAAATTAAGACATGTGCAGCAATGACACCAGGCTTATTGAACTTGACTTAAACTCAATATGGTGAACTTTAATATGGGTATTACCATATACAGAACATATTTAGAAAGTTTTGGAAAGTTGCTAGGTCTGCTGGATAGCACTATTTACAGCCAAACTCGCTGGATTTGATTGGATAAGTGGATAACTGTATCTGATCTACATTATAGGTGCAGCTATCAATTAACTTCTCAAAGAATTCAGAACTAAAGAAGTTGCAGTTTCTGGCACCAGGTCCAAAAATGACGGCCGTCTGTGAGTCTGAGAATGCGACGGAAGAAATGGACAGCTCAGGTACATAATTGAGGTTGCTTGAAATTTCACCCTAAGCACTTTTCTCCTTCCAAAAAAATCATTTTCAACCACTCATATTCCATGTCATTTGACATGTGCTTTCTGTGGCGTTCCTTATGGTGTCTGGGTCAATTTCGACCCATTTTCAGTCTCTTGCCATTAAAAAATCATTTCCAACCACTCAAAACATATTTCACTTCTGTGCCCCCAAGTTGGTATTAATTCATTTCTGTATCATGACTTGCTGCTGAGATATCACCCAAGTGACACCACAAGTCCCCTTTGGTGAAAAAATAACTTTCAACCACTTGAAATACATTTGACAAAGTTTCTTAAATTCCACTAGTGGTTTGTATTAATTCTGGTAACTTGACATAATGTTTAGAAACTGCTTAAAACCTTGCACAAACGGACAAACCATATTTTTTTCCTTCACTCAAAACACATTTTACAAGTTTCTTAAGTTGCACTTCGTAGTATTTCATGTGATATCTGGGTCAATTTTGGTACCTTGACATAATGTAGATGGCCAAATTAGTCTCATTTTGTGAGAAAATAATTTTTAACCACTCAAAACCCATTTTAAAAGTTTCTGAAATTCTACCTGTGGTATTCTGTATTATGGTATCTGTCAGGTTAATTTTGCCAACGTGATATCTGTTCTCTCCTTACAGCTGACTACAAACCATCAGCAAGTGTAAAACTGGAACCAGAAGAAACCAAGGATGTTTACATCCCGGAAGATGAATCCAAGATTCAAAGACGAAGACCTGTACGTAAAGCTAGCAAGAAGATGCTGCAGGATCACAATCCTGAACTGGTTTGTACCTCATTGTTTCCAGTAGACACTATTTGTAATATTTAGAACATGAAATGTAGCCCAACACTCTGCCAGCAGAACTGCAGAGTCAGGAACTGACTTTACTGGCAGAACATTGGGCAAGCATTCCTAAATCTTCCACCTTGCCTGGTGTGAATACAAGATCTAAGTAACGCCACAAACAACAACATGAGCTTTACCACGTAGATGTTTCTGTTGCAAACATTTTTTTATTTGAATCAATACATATGGAGACTAGCTAGTTAGTTTTAAACACTCTTGGTTTTATTGCATGAGTGAGACAGTGTTTCTGTCAGTGTTTGTAGCAGCTTTAGTCAGAATTTTTATGACTTCTTTTTGCGTGATCAAATCTTATTAATTTTGTATTAATTTCACCATAAGTTTAAGGTTTTGACATTGGTGAATAGCGAGGAAATAATGCTTCTATTTCGCTACCAGTTTCAGGATGACTACTTATGTCACATGTGCAGTTCTGGTGATGATGGTCAATATTTACTGTTGTGTGATGGCTGTGATGCCAGTTTTCATACATACTGTTTAATACCACCCATTACAACTGTACCCAAAGGTGAATGGCGATGTCCAAAATGTATAGCGCAGGTACTGTGGATATTTTATGATTTTGTTATTTCAAATGAGCGAGGGATGTCCAGCTAAAGATTTAGGCAGTTATGCAGTTCCTAAAACCATCTGGTTTCTTTACAAACGCAGGAATATGACAAACCTCTGGAGGTGTATGGTTTTGAACAGTCTAAGAAGGAATACAACTTGCAATCTTTTGGCGAAATGGCAGACAAATTTAAAACTGATTATTTCGGCTTGCCACCGGAGGTAAATGAGCCGCACTGAACAGTACCTTATGCGTCATTTTTACCACTAAAATATCTTGTGATGTCTTGTAATGTAGCTCTATGTTCCCTGCTGCTCCTGTCATTCAATTTCAAACGGTTGTTTGTCAAAAAATGACGTGCAACAAGGATATTTTTACTTGCGTAAAAATGCGGATAAACTTTTTGCTGAATGAATTTCTTTATCGCTTTAGTCTGTTCCGTACGATGTTGCAGAAAAAGAATTTTGGAGATTAGTTGGTTCTGCTGATGAAGAGGTAGATACTGTACAACAATCTGGAATTTGCTATAACGCGACTGCCAGATGTTTTCTTGGAAAGTCCTCTACGCCAGTCAGTTTGAGCCGCATGCATTCCTCGTAATTCTGCTCGTTCTTCTATTGCAGGTGTCAGTTGAGTACGGTGCAGATCTTCACACAGCTGTGCACGGCAGTGGTTTTCCAGTGAGAGAAAATGTTACGAATGCTGTTGAAGAAGTATGGGCAGTAATATTTTTTCACCCAAACGTGGAGGATTTTAGACCAGTTTCCTAAGCTTTGAGACGCTGTTTTCTGCATTTGAAAACAAGACATAGCTAAGACTACTTCAATAGGGTGTTGTTTAGGTTAAGAAGATATAATTCTAGGGTTAAATAGCGCTATACACCAGATAGTGATTTCTCAAGCTGGGGCCGGTTGAATAAAAGACGTTTAGCTTAAACGGGCAATAAGTCGAAAATATTAAGCAAGCCTATGAACTATTGGCTGAAAGCAAACTAAACTTTTCGGTCGGAACATAACAACTACGCATAGAACTACATATTTAGTTGATAAAATTTTTTACAAGATGAATAGGAACGCTTTTAAATTTTTGCTCATCCACCGTTAAAACTAAACGCCTTTTACACAACCGACCCCAGTTCATTAACTTCTGAAACCCACGTTAATTATAGTTCAGCATTTTCGATTTCAAAGTCAGTTTTTATCTCTTGTGGATTCAATATCCCTGGTATCATCGCTCTTTATGACTATCTAGCGCTGTTGAATAATCACAATCAGGTAGATAGCGCGATTTCGTACAACCGATCCCTAGTGTATAAATCTAATCTCTTGCTGTAAACTAATGACTTCTATTCCGTTCTTTGTAGTTCTATGCTAACTCCAAATGGAATCTCAACAATCTACCCTCGCTACCAAACTCAGTGTTGAGCCATGTCACCGGCAATATATCTGGAATGAAGGTAAATACATGCTTGTGTCTCTCTCAACTTTTATTTTATCTATATTGCGGGAACTAAGACGCTGAAATCTGTAGTTCTGTCGTTCGAACCAAAAGAAAACAAGATTAGGTAGTCGATAATTTGCGGTGTTAGAAGTATACCCGATGGAAAACCTACGACGTTCAACGGACGTGTTTACTAACGCTTTTCAAACAAGCTCTATACATGTGTCCTATAGTGAAGATTAAACCGTCAGTATTAGCATTGGACAATTCCCTTTTTTAGAGAAAATTTTGAATTAGGAAAGTCTATTAGCACAGATGGAAAGGGCATCCTAAATGCAGTAAAGTGGTGAAGTTTGGTTGCAAAATATTGTAAAGTGTGGAAAATATGGTCCTGTGAAGTTTGCAAATTTTGTATACTTTTGTATTATGCGCGGAAAAGTTTAATCACATTTGGAGATCTGATTACACTTTTCCGCGCATAATACAAAAGTATACAAAATTTGCAAACTTCGCAGGGCTATATTTTCCACATTTTACAATGTTTTACAACTAAACTTCACAATTTTACTAAATTTAGGATGCCCTTTTCAGCTGTGCTAATGAATATTCCTAATTCAAAAGTTTGTCTAAAAGGGGAATCGTCCATTGCGGTATAAGAACCTGACTGGTTGTAAGGTAGGGTACAAGACATCTAATTGACTAAAAGATAGATTGAGAGAGCGGTAGTTGTGGTAGTAGAAGTGATCCGAACTTCGTTATTACCTGGTGCGTATGTGGTTGATGTAAACTTTTGTTCAGGTCCCCTGGATCTATGTTGGCATGTGTTTCTCGAGTTTTTGCTGGCATACCGAAGATCACTGGAGCTATTCTATCAACTACCTTCACTGGGGTGAAGCAAAGACGTGGTACGGAATCCCTGGCGACTCCGCTGAAAAGTTCGAAGGCGTCGTGCAGGAGATTGCACCCGAGTTATTTGAAGCGCATCCTGACCTTCTTCATCACCTGGTAACCATCGTGAACCCTAATGTTCTCATGTCGAAAGGTGTTCCGGTGGTTAGAACGAATCAAGAAGCTGGAGAGTTTATCGTCACCTTTCCTCGTAGTTATCACGCGGGTTTTAATCAAGGTTATAATCTTGCTGAGGCTGTCAATTTCGCTACAGCTGATTGGGTAAGGCATGTTTTGATAATTCTCTATTATCCTTCAGCTAGGGGCATGTTCATATGAGAAACTGGGAGGGCAGGGCCGTCTCTATGATACCCCGTAGCTGGGAGGGAATGTAGGAAACCAGGAAGAAAGGAACTTTTAGACAGAAGATCTGGTAGTTGAACAAGAATAGTGTTGTTGCATTAAAAAACCCTCGCTTTGAACTACACTATAATTTACCACTTAGAAAATAATGCAATTTTTCCAAATCATCAACCGTCACTCACTTTAATGCATCATCATCTCTTCCCGATCAGCGGGATCATAATTTTCTAACGTCAGGTATATAGATCTCACTTCTGTAAGTCCCACCTCAACTAAACCTAAATCCTTTGCATAATCTACTTCAGCTTGCAATGGGTCATTTATGTATGTCTCACTACCGTCGCATGAATCGTACGATCGTGTTCTCGCATGAAGAACTTGTCTGCAAGATGGCGGCGAATCCGGACAATCTTGATCTCAACTTGGCCAAAGCCATCTACGATGACATGGTCTCTATGGTCGAACAAGAACAAAAGCTACAGCAGGAGCTTAAAGACAAGGTATATGTGATGACCATCATACACTCGTTCCTTCAGAAGCATTGCACTTGTGTACGTGCAAGGGGGTTAAATTTCTAATTCTTTTTTGTGTTTATATTTGTGTAGGGTGTTGTTCATACGGAACAAGAAGCCTTCGAGTTGTTGCCAGATGATGAACGACAATGTGGTACCTGCAATACAACATGCTTCTTGTCAGCGGTTACATGTTGCTGTCCTGATAGTAAGTGTGCAAGGAATCTTTGTGTGTTGTCTGCAAAGATGGTGATGTGATTTCCTGTATTTTATGTGTTTTCCTAGAAAAACTTAGTTGTATCCAGTGTGCACCGAAGCACTGCAGCGAATGTGGGCTAAAGAATTATGTTTTAAGGTAAGAAGGTTTGTCTTTGATCTTGTTAAGTCTCTTCTACTTTAGACTTAAATCCCATGGTGTTTTGATAGGAAGAGTACTTTCAGACTGATAATAAATGGAAATTTCTTCTGTTACAGACATCGCTATAACGTGCTGGAACTTCGTGGCATGTTGGCGCAGTTGAAGAGAAGAGCTGATTCGTTTGATAACTGGGCGAGTGAAGTAAGACAGTCCTTAGAAGCGACTGCCGAAGACAAAGTTTGTAAGTCAAAATTCCCTATTCTACGTTGGCTGACCCCCGCGCTATCTCAGATCTTACCTACCCCTAGTCCTGTCCACAATCTAGAGTTTGAACAAAGGAAGTGTTTGGCGCTCTTCCATAAGCGTATGGTTTCGGTCCTAAGACGGTTAAAAAACAAACACTCACGCAACTCAAGATTTAAAACATTGCTTGCCAGCCTATGTAGCACTAAAAGCGTAAAAATATAACCAGTTTATGTTTATCTTCCTCCAGCTCTTGCAAAGCTGCGCGAATTCGTGACAACGGCGGAACAAAGCCAGTTCCCGGAATGTGATCTCTTGGAAGAACTGAAAGGCGCGGTTGCTGAAGCTGAGCGCTGTGGAAACGTCGCGACACAACTCGTGGCTAAGAAACATCGCACAAGGTAAGCATAGAACAATCTTCTGGGGCCGGTTGTACGAAAGGTGAACAGTACGAAAGGATTTTTTCAAACTTTCTAAACATGTTCAGTAACTGGTAAAACCCATAATAAAAATGTTGCTAGTGTAAAAAGTGTAAACAACTAAATTTACGAGGCTTAAGCCAATCCAAGAATTGTATGTAAGAGTTGGAGTATTTCGGCTAAGAGTGTCCATGAGAGTTTGCATGTATCTAGCATGGGCAAGGGCATTAGGTTGATCAAGCTTTCGTTTTCAATTTTAGGACAGCCGATGTTCTTAGTAACAATGCGGTCACACCAAGTTTAAACCTGGACGAACTGTTAGAATTCAGTTGCCAGCTACAGCGTCTACCTTGTGTCATAGATCAAGCTGAACTTGTACAGGTAAATCGTTGTTTTTATCGCCAGACTTCCCGTCTTTGGAGAAAAATAGTTTTATGATTAGCTTCTACGAATGCTACTTGGTAAACAATTGGCGTACATATGTTTTCTTGTTTTTTCAAAACGCAGACCTCAGAACGTTGTTGTGACTGACTCATTATCAGAAACCAATTCAATAAGTTACTTGTCTCTGAAACAACTTCTAATCGTCTTCAAGTGTTTCATAGCCATATCAACCTCTGCCGTCTGCTAGCTTTGACGTTCTTTCAGAAGTTAATCAAGACAGTTTCAAAGTCTCACCTCGAGGCAACTAGTAACTCGTACCCAAAACAATGAAGAAAATAAGTTCCTTGTATGTTTGCCTGGTGAATATCAAATTAAAATACATTTTGTGGAAACACCACGTAAGTTTATTATCGCAGAGCTTTCGATCCGTAAGCTCGGATCTTCATCCGTTATTATATTGCATATTATTAGCACTGATTAAGATCCGAGCTTACGGATCGAAAGCTCTGCATGCGATAATAAACTTACGTGGTGTTTCCACAAGATTATATTTTAATTTTTAATCAAGCAAATCCTACCGGCTGTTCTAAATATTTTCTCTATATCGTTCACATTTTAGGACCTAATGAACCGAGTGGAAAGCTTTCAAGGCGAAGCTGAAGAAGTCTTGTCCGAGGCTGAACCTAACGATGGGAGACTGAAGCAACTACTGGATACAGCAGTAGCTCTTGATGTTGATCTCCCTGAGATACCCAAACTAAAACAGGAACTACATCAGTGCCGGTGGCTGGAGAAGGTGGAGGAAACATTGAAAGATACGCGACAGGCATCGTTAGAGACCTTGAGAACATTGCTTGACGAAGCTTCCATGTTAACTCGAAAACAAGGTACAGCAATTATAACTGTATTTTATACCTTGTCAAAGGAAAGTGGATAGATTCTCACGGCAATATTCTGACGTCTTTATTTTTTTTCTAGTTGTAGAAAAGAGTACTCAAAAGTTGCGAAGCCTTGTAAACACATGTGAAGAATGGGAGTTGAAGGCGAAGCTGTGTTTGCAAGCAAGGTACGTGTGCTGAAATATGTTCTGAGCACCTTGTTGAGGTGTGGTTGGAGGGAGTGGCCTACCTAAGTCCAGGGAGAAGTGGATGGAATCCGTGAATAGAACCTAAAATATAATAATGGTACATTTATGGCGAGAGAGCTAAAACAAGCCCGATAGTGTAGACTTTTACAGCTTACACCAAGTACTTACATTCTCTAGGCCACGTCACATGATGTCATCCATACAAGCCATTGTCCGTGAAGCTTCCTTGGTCCCAGTGCACTTGCCGAACATCAATGCATTGAAAGACGCTCTGTCCAAAGCACGTGATTGGTCGAGCAAAGTGGATCACGTGCAGGTATTTATTAGCACAGGGTTTTGTTTATCATGTATGTTTACCATCTAGGCAGCTTGTTGTGGTCACTTTTGTGTCAGGAACTGGTTGTTTAAAATTGGGATAGCTCAACCCGGGATTAACTCGAAATTGTGCGCAAATATTCCCACAAGCCTGTTTGTAAAGTTAACTTGAAAATATTTTTACTCATAAATCTTGTCTAAAACGATTGACGTTTTCCTTTCTCAAGATTTAAAAGAAAGGTGGACATTGAAATACACAAACTGAAACAGCGGGTTAAGTTCAGATAAGGGTAAACACTAAACCAACTTTGAAGAACCACGCCCAGGTCACGAATCAACTGTGGACTCTGAAGATGTTAGTTTAAAGTGAAGTTCTCCTATTTTTTTTCCTACAGAACGACGAGCATTACCCATATTTACACGTGCTTGAAGCTCTTGTTGTTCGTGGTAGACCCATTCCAGTACGTCTAGAACAACTTCCTCAGATGGAATCCCAAGTCGCCGCAGCCATTGCTTGGAGAGATCGTACTGGTAGGACGTTCCTTAAAAAGAGTTCCAACTCTACATTACTAGAGGTAACATCGTTGAATCTTTTATATTTGTGCCAGGCGTCTCCATTCACAATGATTCTGCGGTCTGTCTTAGCTTTGTCGAGTGATATGCGTGTACCTCGGAGTATATGCATCTTTATGCTTAAGCAAAGATTGGTTCGCTTATCCACGTCTTTGTGGTTACAGTTCTGAAGAATTTCTAAGAAATTCTTGAATTTGCAGTATTTCTCGAAGATTTCTTACAAATCCTCAAAAACTTTACCATGTAAAATTCATGCTGTGAACGCAAAAATTTGACAACATAGGAGTTTTTTTGACAGTCTTTAAAATATCATTCGATTCTCTCGTCTTTCTAAAGTAAACCGGAAGACATTTCACAATTACGATATCTGAAAAAATGCGCATTTCAACGGCTAAAAAGTAATGTGTACAGTATAAGAAGTCGTTAAAAAAGGAAGGCAAGTTTTTGATAACGTGCAAGATAAACGATAATCCGTAGAAATACATCCTCTTAAGACGCCACTTAAAAACAAGACGCAATTGAAACTGTGATATTTTGATTTTACTTTAAAATCATCATCAGACAGAATGAGATTGTATAGGCTCTATACACACAGTCACAGGGTTCAAAGTGTGTATACGAATGATGATTGGCTATGCACGAACAACACAGACAGGACGATAGATATGTTAGACCAGGAAAGAATCTTGCAAGCTGCCAAGCTTTTGAGGTCTTATCCAAGATGTTGTCTTGCAGATCTTGTCTTCTCGTAAGGATATCGGTGTTTACAAACTGCTGAGTAAACAACGTCGCAAGAAAGACAAGGATCGCGAGAAGGAAAAAGAGATCATTGATTTATCCGAGCTCGACGACTTCATCGATCGCAAGCCCGCCGAGCAGTCTGTCGTGTTTCGTGCGGCGAAGCAAAAAGAGTTGATCGAAATGCGCGAATTGAGGAAACGCAATTTGGCGCGTTTCGACGATCTCAACGCACTGCAGCCGGAGAATCGGCAATTTTGCGTGTGCCGCAAGGCTGCTGATGGATACATGCTTCAATGTGAACTCTGTAAAGAATGGTTTCACAGCACGTGCGTTCCATTACCGCGCACGCCTGCTAGTAAAGGCAGCACGAAGAACGCTGTTTACCACGAAACGTCTCGGACTTTGAAATATCTGTGCCCGTTGTGTCATCGCTCTCGTCGACCGCGACTAGAAACAATCTTGTCGCTTCTAGTTTCGCTACAGAAACTGCCAGTACGTCTTGCTGAGGGAGAGGCACTGCAGTTCTTAACTCAGCGTGCCATGAATTGGCAAGATCGCGTTCGACAGCTCTTACTGGGTGGGAATGTCGCCAAAGTTTTAGAAAAGATTAAACTAGAAGAGACTGTGAAACAAGAGCCTAATTCGGACGGATTGACCACCCCGCCACCGCCTATTACCACCTCAACGCTTCTCCAACAAAATATGGCAATGACCATTACTGCGCAGACGCAGAAAACGAATCTTGCCTACCAGGGGGGTTATCCCCAAGCCCCCGGAAACACCTCGACCACTTCTTGCTCAGAAAGCACTGGCATGGAGATCGATGTTGTTGGAAATACGGCTCAGGAAGAACATAAGGGGGTACTTGATGGTACTGAAGGTAACAAGGGGACAGTGAATGATAGCGAGGGTGAATTGAAGTTATCGCAGCTCGAGTTGGAAGAAGTTAACGAGTACATGATGGAAGGTGATCTACTTGAAGTTACTTTAGATGAAACGGAGACCTTGTGGAAGATATTGGCGTGTCAAAGGAAACCCACAGAACACAAAATACAGGTTAGTTTATCTTGTTCATCATTGTCTACAATATTGTTCACCATTGTTGAGAGGTACAACATTGACATCACAACATTGGCTTGTAAATAATACAGGCTTTGAATGTTTTGCTGTATAAAACAGGATTAAACAATGTTGGTCATAGTTTGCGACAATATTGTTCAGCATCGTTGACAACTATGTGTAATGTTACAACATTGTTTAAGTCTGTCTTCACAAACCAAGATATTTTTGCTAAATAACCATAGCATTTTACGCTTGTCTGTCTCAACTTGTTTGGGTTTGATAAGAATTTTACTCGTTAAAGGCACATTAAGACAACGAGCAAAGATCAGTAGCTAACAACAGGCTTCTTCTCTTGTATTCTCTCTCGCATCAGCTTCTCTTGCCGAAGAACACGGACGAGAAGAAACGACGCAAGCGGAAGAAAAACGAGGAGAAACTTCACGATAAAGAAAACACGACGAAAGTGAACAAAAAATTTAAACAAAAGAAAAACAAGAAGCTTCTGGACGATGATCCGGACAGACCGAAAAGAAAATACGTTCGTAAGCAAAAGAAAGCGGAGATAGTTGACATCGAGGGTGATGACGACGACGATGATGATGATGACGAAGCATGCTCGGCAAGACCTTGTAAACACCCTTCGAGTGATGAGGTGGATTGGGTGCAGTGTGACACGTGCGAACAGTGGTACCACAACTTGTGTGTCGGAATAACCGCAGAAACTGCGGCGGAATTAGAATCCTACATCTGTCCTTATTGTAGTACCACGGCCATGTCCACAGCGGCCTCGCCTGATTCCAATGTAGATGTGGTCAGTACTACGCCCCACGCCACTACCCCCCGTTCCCCTAGATCCCCCACCGCTAAACAACATTCCGGATGTAACCCCCAACCCGAAGTATTGAACAAATCCCCAACTCTGAGTGAACATAATCCTGTGTTAGCAGTCGGCTGATGAAGACCTGGATATGCTTGCTTGATTAGCGTAATTCGTTTAAATTAGTGTAATTGGTTTAAATTAAGAATAATTCTATCCAAACTAACACTGTACATTTGACGTTGTAAGAGCATGGTCTTTTCATGCATTTACATTGTGTTGTGTTTGTAAGTTAACTGCAGATGTTTTCATCTCAGTCAGTTTCAAAACAAGTTGTGAACGGTGCAAATGATCTCGTAGTGGTAACGTGGTATTTATTTGGGTAATACGTGACAGACTTGTTTCATGTGCTGAAAAAATATTAGTGTGACCTTTTCATTGTGTGTGACTGTTAATACTTCTTTTCCAACCTTATAATATCTTGGCAATTGGCATACTTATTCATTGCCATTCTACTACATAGACTATAATTTTGACTTTGCAAAAGAACACTTTATAGGCTTGTTTTTCATTTGGTCGTGATTGTCCTGGCTAAGTCATATTCGCCCATGGAATTTTTTCAAACGATTGATACAACACATGAAACAGGCCTTCCAAACAAAGGTCATTATACACGACACAATTCTCGTATAAGGTGGTTGTTCTGGTGTATGAAAATGAGTTATCTTATTCATCATCTTTAAAGGGAAATGGCAGCAAAATTTTTTATCACTTTATTTGAAAGAGTCTCCTAAACAATATATAGAAGTCTATCATAGAACTTTTATATCTGCCTTATTTCGTGAGATATTTTGACTTGAAATATTTAGTTGTCCGCCATCTTGGATATTATGGACATGCATGATACGTCACAACTGGGGTCACGCAAATTTTTTTCCCACGACACAGTGATTGATATTATCCCATAACCGCACATACAGCAAGTGTTTCGGATTTAAGCACAGACTGAAGAGGTTTCAATTAGGTATTTAGGAGAAGCTTCGACTGGCTTATCCCTGTTGTGACATCACCAAAACATTGTTAATGCGGTTAAGAGTTAACCCAAGATGACGGACGGTTCTTTGATTTAGGTGAGAATATCTTCCGAAGGTAAAACAGTTAAAAAGATTTTGTAATAGACTTCTAAATATTGTTTTAGAGAGTTTTCGCCATTTCCCTTTAACGACAAACACTGACATTCGATATTTCAACATTGAGCTTCATAGGCATAGTTCCGTATCTGGAGTGAGAACGTCAGTCATTTGGTTTCTAGAGAAGTGGAAATTGAAGGAGCTTTCCTTCCTCCGCGCGGTCGACACAGTCACAGAAATCTGTGTTGACCTCGCCTCGTTCAGGACTGATATTGAAGTCTTGTAGCGCAGTCACTTTCCGTCATCTTTAGCGTCACTTTTGCCACTCGATATATATAGATGTATATAGCTTCTCGCTCAATCACATACACCAGAGTAAGAATCTCAAACGACTTATCATGGCGTGTAGATACGCCTTCAGGTGTAAATGAATGTAAATAGGGCATATATATATATATATAAAAGTTCATTTTCTAGTCATTCTTTATGCACTTTCATTCAAATACAGTAAAACCCCGCATATGAGAACCTACGTTTTAAGAACCTGTTAGGCTAAAATTACGTTTTCCTCGCCATAGATTTGTCTCAGAACATGCAAATTTGACTCTTACAGACTGTATGTATGTTTTTCTACCGGAATTTGTTTTCCACCGTATCAAGAGACAACTAAACGTTGTTAATTTATTTCTTCTCTGATGTTGTCTTCGTAGATTTACAGTTATTTTATGCAATGTTTAGTGCGTTGTCTGTACAACCTATAAATGTACACGAAAGATATAGGTTCTTTCACTGTCTGAAATGACGATAAAACAAAATTCTATGACGTGTGATTTGAACTTCACTAGGTACTCCAGCAGCATTAGTTCAACTTCTAAATATCCAGACAAGATTTTGCTATGAAACCTTCGTTTGGTATTGTTTATTTTCGAAGTCAACTGCAGGGACTGTCCCTCTCTGTTTTTGCCTGCTGCGTGGACACAAGTGCTGTGGATTTTTGTCAACTTTTTTTAGTCGACTTGCCTCCTTCAGCAGAAATTGAAGTGAAATAGAGCGTCCATGTTGCGTCATTTGTAAGCTCGCTATATGACATCATTAAAAGTGCCTTAACTAACCGCAACAGATAAATATCTACCATTCTACCAATAAGTCTATTATTATTTGCTTCTAGCATGTGTTATAAATACTATACACTTCTCCCTAAAAGGCCTTCTTATCAAATCTAAACAGTTGTGTGTTTTAATATTTGTCACTAGTTTAAAGTAGCACTACAACATATTGTTCGTCCATTCTTCACGTGATTCTTTTAGCACTCTTAAGCACTTACTATTAAGGACTGTGGCGTTTATCGACTGTAGTCATGGCAGTCAATCTTTGTGTATTGGTATTCAATTACTGGAAAAACATGTACTTTCATGTTCCTATAAACTGTTTTGTGTCTTCCGATATTTCATTCTCTTCTAGGAAATCAGTTAACGTAGGAACTACCGGATCCCGGCAAGACCCATCCTTCATTCTGATTTCTGAGTGTTATAAATGTGCGACCACTATGCAGCGGTTACGTAATTCCTTTCTTCACTAAATGATGTCATTCCTATCATCAACATGGGATCTGGTCCTGAGCTTTTAAAGGGAAAAAGAACCGGAACAATTTTTGATAACGTTCCAATTCTGGTATTCTGATAAATAACTCTTCTCTTTAAAACATCTGGTTAATGAATGTTGCTGGGCTTTGAAACTCCTTGATTAGGTCTTGAATTAACTGATTCTCATTGAGAATAATTGAAATTCCTATAGCTATGCTCTTACAATTTATTTGCAAGGTCTATCTTTTCAGGGGGAGAGGAGGGGAACAAAGAGAGAGAGAGAGAGACCTTTTGAAAAAATGCAGTAGACGCTTCAATATTGACGCCTCTCGTGTACTGAAATAATGACATTTTATTTTAAAAGTGGGCGAATCTTGTGATACTCATTTCACGTTTCTCACTGAAGTTGAATGAAAGTCATTCTTAGCGTATTAATGGTTTTGGCCAAGTGTTAGCTAAGCTAAATGTTATTGTTAAGAACTAAACAGCGAGTCATATGACTCTGTTTCCTCAATTTCAATTTCCTTTTTTCAATTTCCTGTGCAATACGTTATTAACTGCATGTCTTTCCTGACGAAATCAACACGAGGAAATTCGAATGTATTTCATGCGTTCTAAGCTAATGCTCAAATTGTAAAAGACTGAAGGCCATCATGTTGTTAGCATGCCTGCGTGTCTATAGTTCCTGTCGACTTTAACCAATTGCCGAACCAAAAATGATTTGCAATTGAATAACAGGAAATCCGAAAATGATTCACAGCCAGAAAACTCCCTCTGTCTCCACGATGCACGTAGATGTTTTAGCACAAATGTGATCTACTGCATTCCTCGTGATTGTAGCATCATTTCTGACCGCAAAGGCCGGTTCTAATCATCAGTGAACACGTAGGCGAGTTTCCGTATTGGAATATGAAAGAAATATAGATGGGACGCTGGAAAAGGACCTCTTTTGGACGTAACTGAGGCTCGGATAAACATTCAAAATATGGTTCCTCACTTTCTTCTATCTTCCAGACTCTGTAAGAGCAATTGATACAATATAAACTTTTACCAAAATGGCCCTATATAGTTATGGTTGCAAGACGGTAGTTTCAAAGCTAATATACCGTTATATTTAATACTTGCATGAAAATTTTTAAAATTTGAATATAAGTTGTATAAGTTCTTAGATTTGAAAAATTCTTTCAATTGTGTCAAAAAGAGACGAACGTCTTAGGAGGTCTGTCAAAAAACACTTGGTATTCTATGGGCAGCAGGAACAGAGTCTAATTTGGTCAATACAACCACAGATGATGATATTGAAAAGGAAGTGTACAGGCTGGGCATATTACACAAAATATAGCCTGCTCGAGCCGGTAGCCAAAATTGAATTTTCGATGAGTTGCAGTGCTAAGCTGATATAATTTATAAACATCCTTGGAGTAAAGCTTCCGTCTATGAATTTTGACAAGGAATTTGTCAAAATCTGTACAATCAGTCTCGCAGTTTAAACACGCCTTTAATTAAGAAACGTACTCTTTCACGCCTAAGCTACATGGGATTAAGTAAGCCAACAACACACAGAAACACGGATCTTTCACCTTTCAAATGATCTTCGCTTTTCTGCGCTTTGACTGCTCTTCCAACACTGGCGCTGTTAGTTCGACTTTCAAACGAGCAACTGGCCTATAGCGTTACATATACCATATACTTGGGCAATATTTTGGCTAGATAAAGTAATACACAACTTTAAGGCCATCCAAAGTTACCAACACTAAAGTTACACGAGAAATTTGATAAAAGAACTACAACGTTCATTTCGGCATGAAAATTGGATTTGATTACGTCACCGGTAAGCAGAGACGCGCACAACGTAACTAGGGTCCAGTCTCCGTCTAATTTTGGATTCGCCGGTGATATTTAAGTACCCTTGTAATGGCATTTGGCATCATACTGAGTAGCACGCTCTAAAGAACGACGAACAAGACTAAATATTCTACTGAAATATGTCGAAAACCAAAGGTAAATATACCATCATATTTTGGTACATGTGTATTTGTATAGTATTAAGTTAATTTAGTTTAATATCTGACCTGCTAACGTATTCGCGCCAAATCAGTAACGCTATGCCTATGTTTAATTAGCTTTCATTTATGTATGGAATTCCGATACAAACCATGCACCAAGGCGTTTGTTTCTATAGTGTAGCTGTTTAGTATACATTTAAATGTTTCATCAATGGCATCTTATTGCTTTCGTAGTGGTTGTAAGTAGAGACGTTCACCTGAGACCACAGTTCAGAGGATTCTGAACGCAGGGTCTTGTTGTCTGAAAGATAGTTATAGGTTCCCTGCAGCAAAGGCAATTACTCGGCCGTAGCGAGATAAGGGTTATAAAAAATCAACAGCTATGCCTTGGACTCTATGTTTACTTTAGCGACATTTTACCATGTGGACAATTTACACAAGAAAATCATCATCACCATCTTGATTGGTAATAAAAGCTCAAGAAATGCTTGCAAATAACAGCTCAGTGTCAGTGTATCTTAGCAATTATTCCTATAACATGCTCCTTAATAACTTTCGCTGATTGCTTAGCTTCAATACGAACAGCTCTTAGACACATCGACAGTAATGCTGTTTTATGATTATTTTCAGTATATCACACATGAAATCTTGAATTTGGCACCAAAATCTGCATGCACATGTGGTATATGCATTTTGTTGCTTTCTATCAATTTGCCCCTTTTTGCTACCAATTTGCTACTATAAATCGAATCTAGTTCACATCAGATAGTAAATAATATACGTTATGTTTGCATGTAATCGTGACGCTAGTAAGAGCTAGTTAGGTCATGCTTCGTGATTCTCGAGTGTCAAATTTGTACAATTAAAGCCTCTTCAATAACTGCGAAATGATGAAATTCCTTAATTTTGATGTGACCTACATATATTTCTCTATGCGCATACTTCTATAGAACAATGAAAGCAAAAGTTAAACAAAATTGACACTTCAATTGATAAATTTGATACAGCAGAAGCTTCGAAGACCTTAAACACCCCGCTATTAGCAAACATTTAATCTCTTTCCTGTCGATTTCCCAACTATTTCAAAAATTTCCACTCTATTACTCAGATTTTTGCTGTCTCAATTTTTTTACCTCCAAGCTTAACGACTTTTAATTTTACAAACGAACTCGGCGTCGTTTTCATTCAAGGCTTAATAGTTCGTGGTTATACAAGTGCGATATTGCCATAGTTTCGATTTCCACTCGAGCGAAAACTTTATCGTAGCAAAGCACCCGTCGTCAGGAAGTCAAAACGCAACCAAATTCTTTTAACATTTGTTTGCAATACGAAGAAAAACGATTGGATCTCAGATTCCGGTTAACCTCGAGGTTAACCTTGGCCTTTGATCGCCCGGACCTTTTATCCGTTGTTCTACAATTCAAATTACCATTGGAATCGTAAAAAATGAGTCCTAACCCTAAAACAGACTTAAATATATTAAAAAAGGTTTATATATAGACATTGATGATAGCGTCTGACGAAATATTTTCGGATACGAATTGCTTAAATATCTTTCTTCAGTTTCATGAAATATTTGATCTCTGCTTGTTGACTCAGAGCTCAACAGCTAGTACAGTTAGTATAGCCAAATTCACACGAAGATTTTAAAGATAAATAAACTTTATGTGCACGAATTCAATTCTATTTGTTTTCTAGCTGTCGAGACTAGCCTAAATTCCATCATAAGTTTGCTGTTTGACACAGTTGCGTTTATTGTCAGCACAGTTACCGCTGAGCTTTTGAACAAAGGCTAAAATTAACACTGTAGGACATGAAACATTCTGGGATAAGACAGATACTTAAACATATACCAGTAAAAATGCAAAAAAGCACTAAGACTCGAATAAGTTCTACTTAAAAAGCCAGGTAACGACAAATCTTTATATGAAAAAGTTTGTTCAGTCTGAGTACATTCCTTTCATCATTTGATACTTTGTCATAATTGTGTAAACTCGCATACTTGGGCACATTCTGATACATAATTGCGGTAACCACGATACTATTTTGAGTTTAACAAAGAAACATTACCATAAATATTTTCTACTGGAATGTGTAAATTGCCATGCTGGATCAACTTAATTTGTTGCTTGTCATTGTGCCAGAAGCTAGCTTAGTATTTTTCAATAAAAAACATGTTGGTTTTTTTTCTCAGTCTCCTGGAGGTAAACTTCTCTAGGACAACCATGAGGACACGAGAACGTGTCTCAGGCCTCAGCTAAATAACGTCCTCGCAAGAATTACACTTTCTTTCTTTTCATTCCTTAATTTTTCTTCAGTATGAGCTTAATCTGTACTTTGTGACAATTCGTGACTGCCAAGTGATTATTTATCCTGCCAGACTCGCCTTAATCGCTCAGCCAAGACTCGTTATGCAACTCACTTCACGCGTGTAGATTCTTTGTGACTTGGCATATATTTTTCGCAATCAGGCCACACTTGGCGCTGTGAATTGACACAAAGGCGATACAAAGCAAAGCGATCATGCATACAACCTGTAAACAGTCGTCGGGGAGGGCAGGGGAGGGTGGGGGCTGTGTTAATGTTGAAAAAAATGCTATTAATTTGCTGAGGGCAACATGTTTATTTGTAATTTTTGTCATTTGAATCATTCTTCTAAAAAGAATAAATCTACTAAATGCCAATAAGTCACCGTAATGGTATGCTATCATACATCTCTCCTTTTCTCTCCAGGATCGCTAGTTTGATTCTCAATAAGCCGGCTTCTCACTGCAATATGAAAGAGTATAAATAGTCATGGCTCTGCTTTCAAAGCATCCGTACTTTACCTGCCTACGGCTGTGCCCACAGGAGAAGGGCAACATATATAGAGAAAGAAAGACAAAGATATTTTAAAAAGAATGCATAACACATGCTCTTAGTTCTCATCCCTCCCAAATCCGGTTCTGCCGAAACCCGTGGGTTTTCTGGGAAACACCGGGAAAGTTGACAAGGTGGGTTAGCCAGCCCACGTTGTTGTGGTTTCCATGGCCTTGTGGTGAAGCTGAATAAAATATGTTGTGTGACCATACTTAAAAGCACTTACCATAGAGTTGTGTTTGTGTTATGGATATCTGACTGTTTATCTAAATGCATTTTCTGTCGATTTTCAAGATTTTCTCAACATTGTAACAGTTGGCGACAGCAAAACAGGAAAGTCGTCGCTGTTGTGCGCCTTAAAAGACGGAAAACTGACGAACCAAGAAGTACCGGAATTTTTCTCAACCTTCACGCACAAGATTAAAGTTGACGGTCGCAAGCTCGAACTCGGTCTTTGGGACACCTCTGGCGACCCGAAATACGAAGGACTCCGAAGACTGTCCTATCCCAACTGTGACGTATTCATCGTGTGCTACGCGGTGAACAGTCGGAGAAGCTTCGAGAATGTGTCGAAGGTTTGGTTACCAGAACTGGAAAAGCACGGCAGTCCCAGTGCCGCTGTTGTCATCGTAGCCACGAAGAAAGATTCGCGACCACGCGCGAGCCTGAACCGAAACGGTTCCATCGGGCTGAACTCGGGAAAACCCGTGCCACAGGAGAGATTTGTAACATACGACGAAGGTCTGCAGCTAGCCAATAACGTGCACGCATATGCATTCTTAGAATGTGCTGCGCTTTCTGAGAATGGTGTCGATGATGTTTTTGAGCAGGTCGTTCGAACTGTCCTCAAGCATATCAAAGAGGAAAAAGCCAAAGATAAACAAAAGCGCAGAGGAAGCGGTGGTATCCGTGGTCTTCTGCAAGGAAAATAATTAAAGAACTCGATAACGTCTTAACAACAACTTTGTGAAGGATGAATGAGAATGAGAAGGAAGAAGCTCTGTTGAATTATTAGCCTGAGTGTTGAATGCTTGCTTCAGAAAGTAACGAGAATTTCAACTATGTTTAAGTAAGTTTTTATACGCGAGTCCTAAAGATATAAATAGGTTAAATGAGTAGACGAAAAATGTAAAAATAGATCGGATACTGAAGTGGAGAAGATTGAGCTTTGTTCAGCTCTCTTTACGTATGACTATGAGTAACAAGTACCAGGACTCGAGTAACTTTATGAAAGCGACATTTTCAGCTAGAATATTTATAAACGGATATTTAATTTGTATATTAGTGTATGACTTTTATTAAACTATCTTCTGAATTTGGGATCATTGTGTTCCTTGTGTTCGTAGCTTGCAACTCTAACCACATATCTCGAACTAGCATTGCCAGTGTAGGTAGAGTAGCGAGAGGCTCTTTCACTATACTTCCCGACGAAGAACCTTCCTAAGCAATCGAGGAAAGAATCAATGGAAATCCATTAAATATCATGAATGACGATAAAAAATTTAGACAAGAAAAGTTTTTACACAAGATACGTTTTTCGTATTTAATATAAATTACCACATTTATATAATAAATATAATCTGTTATAAATATATTATGCACAGTTTTGATAAGTTCATAATGCCCCCCCGGGTGAACTTATTCAATAAATATATAATTATGAATATTAAGTTAATAATATATTACATCAATGTTTAAGCTATAAGATATACACATATTAACATTGATTTCTGAGTTTCATTCTGTAGTGAAAATAGCTCGCATTTCTGAGTCTGTACAGTATGTATCGAGTTCAGTGGCTGTATGTATCGAGTTCAGTGGCTGTATGTATTGAGTTCAGTGGCTGTATTATTACTAACCTGGAGCCAATTGTTCAAAAGCGGTTTAGTTCAAAAGCTTAATCCTAAAATAACGAGCAAAATTCATAGAAAAATATCCCAGGAGCTTTTTCAGAAGCTTGAAGATATTTCTTCAAAAATCTTTCTGCATTAATGGCAGTTTTGATTTCCAACATTTTTAAAGTCATCGACCTGCAGAACAAAAGAAACCGAGCTATAAACAACCAGCCCTGAAGCAGAATGCTTATCACTTGCACTGACTAAAATATCTCCTCGAATCTCTTCCAAGACAAGCACTTGGAAAACACTCCTCTTCCGAACGAGAAGTTAACACATGTTACATGATACAACATCTTTCATTCTTTTTCCCTTTCTTCTCTTTTCGCCTCTCCCTCTCTTCCAACGCCACCCTTGCAGTTTGATAAAACATCTCTCGGACCCCATCATTACACAGTGCTGACGTCTCCAAAAATCTCGACGCACCAATCAGCGCTGCAGTACACATCCCTTCTTCATAACTAACTATGCTTGGCGCTTTGTTTCCGTTTAAAATATCCATTATGGCCAGCGTACGCCTTCTTATGTCCTTTTTGGTGGCAACCAAGATCCTGGGCACGTCGGGGCAAAAATGTTCTAATTCTGGTAACCATTTAGCTTTTACGTTGTACAACGAGTCTGGATTATCCACTGAGTAACATATCACGAAGCAGTCGCAATGAGGATAGGCCATTGGGCGTAAGCGGTCGTAGCCTTCTTGACCAGCGGTATCCCAAAGTCCAAGCTCGATGGTCTCACCTTCGATACGTACGTCGCGCGTGTAGGTCTCGAACACGGTAGGAACATAGTCCTCGGAGAATCGATTCCCCTTGAAGGACATCAGTAGGCACGTTTTTCCGGTATCGCCATCTCCCACTGTGACAATGTTCAACGTCCTTTTTGGACCTGGTTTAACTGAAGAAATAAAATATAAATTTAATAAATGATGGGGAAAATATTACATTTTTGGAGGTTTGGGATGTTTGTTGAACGTTTTACCAAAACACCGGTCGATGATCAGTTTGTCTCGTTGGTAATATTTGTTGCAAATTTTGATGAGATTCAATTTTGTTGGATTTTATAGACCTTATGCATGATTCAGTATAATCGTTGTTGAAGCATAATTGTTTACTTCTGATGAAACGTATAATCAGAACATGTGACATGTCTGCACGTCTGTACTCGTCCACATGACTTATTAGAATGAGAAAAATAAACTAATATCGATAGAGATCACTAACAGGCCTTGTATTATTACATAAGAGTAGTATATAGGTACTAATCAGGCATATAGAAATTAGGCAAGTTATGCAGGGCTTAGAACTACTCATACACAAGTTTGAATTAAACTGTATATTTCACATCCTATCAGATTCTTGTTCAGCAGAGTTTGCAGGATATGGCGTTATATTTACATTGCGCTTGTAAATATAACGCCATATTTTGCAAACTCTGCTGACGGTGAATCTGATTTGGTTCGAAATATACAGTTTAATTCAAACTTGTGTATAATTAATATGCACTCCTTATTTGGAATTACATTTATTTTATATTTGCTGAAATTATCAACCGGAAAGGATTTTAGAGCTACTCTATTGTTCTCTCCCCCAATGGGGAATAACCGGAGGCCACTCCCCTTTTACCCGGTGTTTTCATGCCTAAGCAACCAGCTTTCATAACAAAAGAACGCGGAACTACTTCTATTTGCGCATGCATTACAAAATATCCGTGTTTATCAAATGTCTATGTTGCCAAGTGTATTTTGAGGGCTATAACCATTTATACAATTATCTTCCTTTGTCATTAGTCACAACCCAACTTCCACATAATAAAATTCTAAGTGTTGGTGCAATATTTCTTCCCCTTTTTGCATCATTTAGTGATAATCAATTTGCATTGCTTTGTATTTTGCACTTTACAGTAGCCAAGCGTGTGTTCCGGTTTCGAAAAGGCGCTTATCCTTAGATCACCTGACGGAGATGCTTAGCTATGCAGATATTTCTCTATCAACGCGTGTCACCTTTACTGTAGGCGGGTTGGATTTGGAATGGGTGGAAGCACTTATTATCATCAAACATTGGTAATTTCTTGCTTTCTAGAAAGTTTCTTAAGTAGAATCTAAAGATACCTCTTGGAAAACAAAATTCTAGTATTGAACGATAAGATTTGTTTATGATTTTATTAAGAATATTAATAAAAGCAACAAAATATATATAAAATTATACCTAAAAGGAAGAATGCAAAAAGGGACAGGAAGCCCATGGGAGGCACTCCCCTCAAAACTCAAAAATTATATTTAAATTACACTCTAACAATAATTAAAGTAAAGCTCAATCTGCGTTAACACCCAAAGGATATGTTTTCAAAAGTAAAAAAATAATAATTCAGAGGTAATTTAGAGAAGGTAAATTGGATTAGAGAAACTAAATGTGTGAAACTTGGGCGCACAGAGAGCGAGCTTTATACCTCAATTAATTTTTACAAGAGATCTCTTTACACAAGCTGCGTGTGTGTTTTGAGATCCGTTTCCTTTCTCATTTTTAATGACTTTATATATAGGCTTTGAATGTTTACAGCGTCAATATCGAAGTTCTTAATTGTCTTCTTTTTCCTGTAAGTAAACTGACTTTTTGTACGAGGGCCAAGTTGTTTTTGTGTTTCAGCAAATTCCAGCAAAGTCCTGGTCCAACACCGCGGCACTGAAACGCAATTTGCCGCGGTTCCGTTATGCCACCAAACTGACGTAAATAAGTTTTATCAAATCCAACACATCCCCATCCCTTTTGCTTTTCTGATTGAGGATGTTCAAGACAACAAGTTCAATAGCGAACGGTTATATTAAAATTCTACTTAACAACTAAGATATTTAAGCACATTTACATATAATAGCACAATGGATTCAAAGGTTATATTTTAAGTACCGGATCCAGTCAGCTTCCCTCTTCATATCTTTTTAAAATGGATTCGTTGCCAACGTCTTTACTATAACGGCGGGCTTATCGACTAAATTTTTAAAACTTTCCAAATTTAAAATCCTGGATTATCGTATCTTGGAATAAACTTCACAGAGCTTAAACATCAACCAAGCTAGTTAATACATCTATAATGTTATCTCTATGTGATATACAAACTTCACAATATAGTTTTTCTTCTTTTTGTTTTGTTTTTAAATCGAAGTTTGATTTTCTGAAGTTATGTGGGACATTAAACGTGATGTAAATAATGTTGACATTGGTTCGCCCCAGGCTAAGGTTAGGAACCGTATCAATGACAAGCTTACGTCATATACGTGAAGAGTATGGATAACCAATTCCGAGCTCAATCGACAAAATTTGACCGCAGATATTAGCTAGCGAATATCGCGAGCTTTAGCTCGTGTCTGCTTGCATATATGGTCAATGTTAATCGCAAACAATTACGTTTAGAAGTACACTAACACTGTAAGTGCAATGAGATTTATGAGGTCTTACATTTTACACTGAATGAAAACGTCGTAAATATATCGTGTATATTCTAGTTGCTAAATATATTGCGGTCTCAGTATATTTTCTTATGCTTTCTTTCATAAACTGTATACATCACTATCGCTGTTTACGAAGGTTGCCTGGACTATTCGGGGGTAACTATCGCCAATAATGCATGCATCGAAGATATCAAAAATCTACATAGCTCTCGAATTTTCTCGGGTAAATACCTTACGTTTTACGAGCGAATGAAAAAGAATATTTTTATAACATGTAGTTCCTCAACTTCTTTTTTCGTTGTTTTAGTTCATATAGAATTCACTAGCTGATGGGCCACATCAGCCAAATGAATCATCGGCTATGTCAATATGTTATCAATCAGAATATTAACATATTGAACATCCAAAACTGCAGGTCGAATATTTGTTTCTTTGTTGGAAATCGTCCTGTCTGGTTTACTTTTGAAAGAGGTCAAGCTACGCTGTTTATAATTGTCCTTTAGCAAGAAAAATAAGGAAAATTTTGTTGACTGCATGCAATAATTTTAACTCCAATATTGTACTGCTTGTTTTTGAGTTGACCTTTGAGTTGACATGCAACCATGAAGTCACCAGTATCAATTTGATAGGACAAGATTACCCGCAAGAAATTTATTGCAAAAATGCCGCAGTCAAACACAGTCACTTACATCTGTCCTTTTGTTTTTGCAAATGCCGCACCAAATATGTGTCTAGCTCGTGGCGAAACCAAGATATGTACATACATATAAATATAGCTATATTCTATCAACTGTAGCGACCAAATGATCAATATGTACTCACTAGTTATTCCTTTATCACGTCTCATGCTCAACGTTCTCACAAAAGATTTCACCGACATACTTCGATATTTTACCAACTTTTTAATAGTGTGACTCTGAAACTCCTTGGCGTATTTTGACAACTAACTGACCACATCGTGACTTTGCCTCTATTTAACCACTGCCACTGCCCAACAATCAACAATGACCTAGTTCTTGTGGATTTCCGGCGATGATGACGAAGTCACTTAGCGTCCGCTGTGTAGAACAGATAGAATTAAAATCGTTGTGGTCATTCGCGATCCAAAAACGGCAAGAAAGCTCCATAAGGGAGCATTTTTCTTCAAATTTTAAATCCAACTTGATCTCGTTTATTTATTTGACTTCGAGTCACGGATTTTCTTTGAGATTTAATTTGTGTCGTTACGTTCACTACGTTCAACCGGACGAGGCGAGTTCCTGTTACCGCCCGAATTTGGAAAATTTGAATAAAGCACTTAATAAATAGAGCCTGACTTCTTGACTTTCAAGTGGCTTATTTAGCTTACAAATAATGTTGTTGAAGCGTCAGCAATAAACGTGTTCTGTACACGTGAGGCCAGACTGTACAAAGTTTATACAAACCTGGTTGAAATATTAATAGAATGTCAAAATTCGCGAAAAGAATCTACGAATTAAATTGTCTCATTGTCCATAGAAATTCTAGAAAATCACGCAACAAACCTAACGCAATTTCATGCAAAAACCAAAGAATAAGAGAACATTCGGTGGAGATATTATATAGAGAAAAATTTGTTGCAGACGGTAATGTTTACCAACGTAAACAATTTTAGTATTGATGTGAGTTGCAATAATTGAGAAGTGGGTTGTGAAATTAGAAACCTTGCTGTGTTATGAGTTGTGTTGGCTAATTACACGTTTGCCCACACCTGAATATCTAAAACTTTTCTAGAATAGTTGGAATAATCAGTTTCGGTGTGTGTTTTTCTAATATACTCTAGCTGCATAAGGATCGAAAGTGATCGCAGTTGGATTAAGACATTAAGTACTTTGATCCACGGGAGATTTCCGAAAAACCTTTCAACCGCATGCGGCGGCAATATCTAAAAGTTGTTCCAAAGCTATTCAATCGTTATTTGTATATCTTTAAGACTCTTTCCGATCACATTTGAGGAAAAAGTGGATGTAAGTATAAGCAAGCATTCATAATCAAGAATAATGTCTCTCTGCCAGTGTCGTGCATGGGTGGTGCAGCCAAAAGCACAAAAAAACATTGGCATAGCATTTCCCACTACCTGAAACGATAAACATCTTCTTCAGGAACTTATAGCCATACAGACTCGAAGGACCTTGAATTCTGCTTGTATGGTTTCCGGCAGCGAAAGATTGGCTACGTTTTGTATTGTGAAGAATATTGTTTCAAAATATTTAACTTTTTTAACTAGCTCTATAAGGTTAAAGTGGTCTTATAATTGTAAACAGCGCATTTTTTTCTAAAAATGAAGAGGGTGCGGGTCCACCTGCGTGACAAAAATAATTTTTCTTAAAAAAATTGTTGGCACAGGCAACCGGTGATTTGCCACTTGTAAAATGGCACCGTTGCTTTTTCTAGATTTATATGAGACCGTAATTAGTCAAAAGGTAAACACCCCTTTCCATTTTGAAACACGCAATGTCCAGGAAGTGTGCGTATTCCTTTAAAATTCAGCACACAGTAATACAGTATTATATTCAATATACTGGAACAAAACCCGCGTTGATTCATGCATTTTTTGTGCTTATATTTGCCTGGAGTCATGCATATATTTGGAGTGTAATTAACAATTAGAATGCGAAGCCCGAATTAACTATCAACGCATAGAAATTGAGAGCGAGTAATCTAATTGTTTTAGTAGAATCTGAGATTTTTTAAATCATTTTGCTAAAAAAAGTATCACAAATTATCTTTGAATTGAAAAAATACGCAAGAAAAATTATTGTTTTGCTACTCGCTATCTATCGAGCAATAGATAGCGAGTAGACTAGCCAATCAAATTACAGCATTTGCATTAGTATGCTCGTATGATTCTACTAATTTTATTAATTCATTAGAGTTTCAGTACTACTAATGACTCACCACTTGTCACAACATACAGGCTTTCCGACTAGTTGCATGTTAATTTGATCTTTTATTAGCATTTCCACATATACAACTTGCATCTATTCAAAGTAATAGCAACTTTATGTACTGCAGTCAATCTATAATATTAATAATGATGATAAACTTGGCATTTCTTACTTTAAAAGCTTCAAAAATACAATTGGCAATTTTTGACATATATAAAAGAATGAGCATTGGTAAATAAGATTAAACCTTCTCCATTACGTTCATTCCTGATCATTTTACGTTGGTATTTTTCTGTAATGTCACAATCAACGCAATTTTGGCAAAATAAACTTACGTAGTGTTTTCGATAGTAAACTTACGTGGTGTTTCCACAAAATTATATTTTAATTTTAAACATTGATATACATTTCGCAATCAGTGAGCAATTTGAATTTCTCATGTGAAAACTAGACTGAGGAAATCCACTCCTATAGTTGCCCCATCCTTCTATTATGGCGCGCATTGTCCTTCCTACTGTTCATTTGGCTTAATTGTAGAAGAGTAACAATTAATCTAATTCTTAAGATGTATTGAAGGAAGTTCTAACATGGTCGCATATTTGTACTGCGTTCAAAGCCCAGTCGTGGGGCAGTCTCCGCGCAGCGTGAGACTTATTGTTGCAGAGTTTCCTGTGTGGGACGTGGGTCATAGCGCGACGTTGTTTCGAAAAAGCTCCGGTGTACTTCCTTAATTGATACTACCCTGCGAGAATCATTCATTTAAAGTATGCTGATTTGACCAGTTCAACTACTAAGTGATCCAATATTATTGTAAAAGTAACGAAATAATGTACTGTTCGATATTATCAACCAACAACTTTTATATAGGACAAATTATTTTTCTACTAGGCTACAATCAATCTGTCTCTCTCTGGTCGCCTGCTATCACTGTGACGCACTCATAAATCTGCCTAAGCGAACGCGTCACTGTCTTTGCGTAAGATGATGAAAAGGAAACGCATATATGTCGCTATCATTTTAAAAACATTTGGCAAGTCCACGCTGCGGTTTTTTCAGATTTTCTTGGCGGATAAAAATGAGTGGATTAACGGCCATCCTCCAGCAACTTGCGTCGGTATCCTTTTTCTTTTAGAAATATTCGAGAAACTTGACCGTAAATATTAAGTATTTTTGCAAATTCTGGCAGAACTTAAAATTTATCCGTGACAAATAGATAGCCATTTCTGTAGCACAGGTTTCACGGAAGAGAGGGAATTTTTAAGCTCAAAAAATTCAAAATTCTCGTGGGCAAATCCTTCAAAATTATTGCGTAGGAGCTATACCACGACATTCCTGATCGTGAACACAGTCTACCAGACAATAAACTCCGTGTACGCAAATCCATAAAAGAAAATTGAGTCGTGAAATTCCGCCTCCGTTCGGAATATTTTAGAACATTGAACTCCACAAACGGAAAATTAGACATTTTCGAAAGATTGATATTGGTTTTCCTAACTGCTGACACTCATTGTACATAAAACAGCTATTCCAGGATCATTATCTAATTTTCCGCATCATGAATAGTGAAATCGTGGATAGTTAAAGAAATGCATAGCAAACCAGCTGGCGTCAGTGTTGAAACCTTGTTGCGATTCATGATCACATTGTAAAACTTGTGATTAAGGTGGCACCCTAACCTTTTGAAAAATACGAGAATTGCGCAGATTGGCGCCTGAAATTATGGGGGTCAGTTGTACAAAAAACTATCGACTAATATCAGAACCACACATTTTGTACTTAATTTCTATTTAACAACAAAAAAATGATTGATTTATAGTTTTATAGAACTGACCCCTGGATTATTATAATGTTTTTAAGGTATTTAATCAAGCAATTTAGTTTGCAAAGACGTTCAGTTTATACATGCTGTAACATCAACGAGAACAATATGTTATAACTGAATACCGGCTTGACGTCACACTACATCACAGCTATATGCAGAAACTGGTCTCGTTCTTCAGCTCTACGCACGTGTCTCGACGAAGAGGCATCGGAAAAATGACAAGGCGGAACGTGCAGTTGTTCTCGAAATGTTTGAAGTGCGTGAACATCACTCTTAAACGCTTCAAGTATGCGGACAATTGCTAAATAAGTTGAATACGACAATGCAAATAATGCAACACATAATTAAAGTAAGGAAGGTTTTCCCGTCATTATCATAAAACGGCTGCACATTTTTGGTCTGTTTTTTTGAAGGAACCCACGGATTTCCACGCTTTGCCGACACAACTACGCCTGTTAGGATACTGGAGAAGCAAGAAAACATGTTTAAGAAGCATAGCCGAGCGTTTTATATCCGATAAATCACGAACTGAGAGTATTTTAACTGGCTTCAAAAGCGACCCATTTTATGCAACAATCTTGTGAATCTTGTTTACGACGAAATCATCATTATAGATGTTGCTGAAGCCAGGAAATCAAGGCAACAGTAAAGTGGATCTTTATCACATATAAAGACTACTTTATGGCCATAATTTCCTTTTTGTTTTGCTCGTGAATTATGAATTAACGAGTTCGTCCGGAGCAAGTTTGATTTTTAAATGACATAAAACAAGTTTTGTTACATGTTTGTTTGCTTTCCTCTAATAAGAGTACTTATCCAATATCCACCAAGCCAAGACCCTCAAACTGGAACGATAATTTGATTTCCGTCTTAACACAACACATATGTTCAAAGATAATGTAAGATATCTTGTGGGTCCACGACTAATACTAATGTTAAAGCTGATAGTAATGTTGTCTCAGCCCAAAAACCACTTTGTTAGGAACATATTCTTTCCTTTATACAGGCTTCATCTTAACATAATGATCATATTTTTTTGTTTTGATCCCAATTGGACACAAGAATGATAAATCTATCAAGATTGAGTTACCTTAACACTGTGGTCTAGTATAAACCCAGAGACGTCACAAACTTCATTTCCCAATTGGAGGTTATGTTTCACTAACTATGAGAGCTGATAGGCGGTGAAGTTAAGTGCTAAGCTTTCGTATTAGGTTTAAAAATGTTGGAGGCGAAACCAGCATACATAATGACTTTTGAGACGTTCTCTGGTTTGAAATATTCAATATAGCCCGTCAAAGGCTGTAGACTGGCAATCAAAAGCTCGCAAAGAATAAATATTTCAAACCAGAGAACGTCTCAAAAGCCATTTAGTATTACGGTTGGAAATACAACCGTGTTCGTATGAGCGAAACATTATCTGAATACAAAATGGGAACGCGGGAAGAACCTAATAAGATTGACCATACGGCTGTTAGTGGGCATGTAAGGATCATTACTCATTAGACACGAGTCAGTATTTTTACAGTTTTAGAAATCTATTTATCATTTTTAATTGAAGTAAATTCCCGTTAAACATGACATGTTTTGAGTCATCGTTATCTATAGACACTGACGTGTGCACCATTGCTCTTCCCATTAATATTGGTTTTAATACAAGAGGATTTGAAATAAGAGTGTGCGCTTTGATCTTTTACAAAATCCTTACTTCCTATTTCCTATCTTGCAAGTACATCAACAGGCATCTATTGTAACAATTACTTCCCAAAGCACCCTCCAGCCAAATATTAAAATACTCATCCCTTGCACAATTATGAACGTTTTTTGTATAGACGTTCACTTTTTTCTAACAAACCACAACTAACGTGTTACTGCACAAGTTTTATTGCATTGGAATTTAGTCGTATTCACAAAGATCTCACATCACTGCATAGGTGCTATAACTACGCCAAGTCAATCATGGCCGGAATTGGTTCATTATTGATTGAACGTCATTTTTTCACCAAGACTTAAAAAATTCGTGGTAATATTGGCACCAGGTAACTAGTCTACATTTTCAAATTGTTCGAGTAAACTGAATCGGTGACGAATACAATGAATGTAAACTCACCCTGGGGCCAGTTATTCAAGATCCAGTTGGCCTAACCTTGGGTCAACACAAATATTTAAATCAAACCCACTTTTACCAACTCCTAACTCAGCTTCGAACAACTGTCCCCAGGAGTGCGTGGAACCAGAAACGCGTCCAAGAACACTAAGTTACCAAAAGAACTACTGTACGCTAATATTCGTTAACCAGAAGATTTCTAACCAGCCAGCTATTCAAAGCTGGTTTAGCGCTAATCTACTGTTTTAATCCTGTATTTCTGCACATCCATTCTTCAAAATGGAAGACTGCTATTAATCCAGACAAGTCTTCAATGAACATTCTGTTTTTAAAGTCTTGAAATAAACAGCCATGTAGAAATACAGAAACTAAAACAGTGAGTTAAGCACTAAGCCAGCGTTGAAAAACAAATCCAAGATGCTTTTATTTGGGACATCGCCACTCTGGTTCTTTTAAAAAGTTTATGAAATATTTATTTTATGTCCTTAACTATGTCTTCTATGTCTTTCTTCTCGAACATCTTGAATTTATTTTCAGGAGTCACAGTACACAACTAAAACAGAGAACAAAAGAATCTTTGTGAAAAACATTGTTAGTAAGAGGCTTGCAGGTCAACTAAAGAAATGAAAGATCAACTAACTTTACCTCAACATTGGTTGCACTTAATTTTTCTTCCATGACTTGCTTCAGAATCGTTAGGGCTTGCTTGCATGCTTCTTGTAAAGTCATTGACTACACAAATCATTGCAAAACTCGTTAATAACTTTGTTTTAACTGGCAACAGCATTAACATGGCTAATTGTGCAACATACTTTGTGATATGCTTCTTGTAGAGACTGCTGGGCACCTTCCGAGGCAGAGCCTGAAAGAATTAACATACAACATACAGTATTCTCGATAAGACAACATACCGTGTTCCTGATAACAAGATGTTGAGGATCTGTATTTACCTATCGCCTTAGCTTCATACTGTATAAATGTTCCTGATGGATCTAGATGATATCTATATAACAGATTGATAAAATGGTTGTGATTACTAACTGCACGCAGACCTTCCTGTATTTTCATTGAAGAGCATTAAAATTGCTTACAACTGTGGTCCATTTTCGTCAAAACCTCCAAACAATAATGCAACACCAAATGGCCGACTCTGTACAAAGAAGAAAGCCAAGATATTCAATGGGACATGCTCAAACTTCACATAAAACTATTTTATAGTTTGAAAGTTCAAATTTCGAAGTTTACAAACCATAGCTCCAGATCTGGCATTATCATCACCGAATTCTAAGGCTAAATTTGAGACTGCTTGAGTTACACTTTCCACTGACATTGGTTCATTGTAGGTAAACCAGTGATTCTGAACAATAAAAGGTTATTTTGGTCATAAGCTATTTGATTGGCACTGAACGCTAGTTTAAATGAAATAGCTTAATGTTGTTAAGGCTAGCTTGTCTAAATAAAGTTTTTTTTATGTAATGCTTTCAAGGGTGTTGGGTGTTATTAGACAACATTGTTTTAAAGAGTTGAGTCATTGATTTGGACATGAGTCAAGTGCAGTAGAAATATAAAACGACTTGACTTGATTTGAGAGTCATATTGTCTGGTTTAGACTTGACTTGAGCCACTGACTCAACTGTTGAAGTGATCATCACCTGTGCTTCCACCCTTGCTTTATCAACCATAGTTTTGGAGTCTGCTATAAGACCACTGACTGCACAACCTGGTTAAATGAAATAAAGAAACTTTCAGACAAGAGTTGCAACAATGTAAAAACAACAGGGTGTTTCTTTTGTCTTCTTGTATATTGGGAAAGTTGTTAGAGTAGCTTAAATAGTGGTGAAAACATGGAGTTTTGTTTGGTATCTCTATGAAATGCAGTCAACATTTACAGTATCTCTGACAGTTCTGTGTGGTGGTGATGATGGTAGACAGTATTGTTTAAAGGTGACAGTGATGCACTCAGATAGTATATTTAATATAAAACAAACTAACCTATATGACTATCTATTTCAATAATTTTCTCTATACTTGAAGCTTCCATTAACGGTGATGTAATTCTCTTTTCAACAGCCAAAACAACACCCTCGGATGTTTGAATACCAATAGCAGTTGACCCAAGCTACAAATGTTAACATGGAATATGATCTTTTATAGGAATGCTGGAATGCTCAGAATCAGTACAGTTGGGAATATGGTATCAGTTCATGAATATTAAAGTGCATATTTTGCTCATATGGTCTTTATAGCACACTCCTAAAACACAGGGCTTGAGGAAGGCAAAACAGACTGCCCTGTAGAGCTGAGCCAATCAATCAGCCTAATGGAACTTTCTCCTATTTCCGTCAAAACTTGATCAGCTCAGCATTTTGCCAATGCCTATCAAGCTCTGTGTAACATCTTAAATCTGGATTTCAAGTCTTTATGAGAAATGCCTATTGATCAACGGATAATTGGTTGGCATTCAGTGCAACTGTACAAATGCAATACAAATTATTAACTCACTGGTAATTACGAGTGAGTGGTGATAAAGTGTATCTGGTGATGGATGGGTTAAACAGGAATTCATGAACTTTTTATGTACTACACATGTGCATGAGCAGTTTTTCCACTCTCCCACATGCCTGGGATCAAAACACTTGCTACAAAAGTCCATTTCATTGTGTCAAGCAATAAAATACTATGTTTTACCTGCTTTAAGCAACAATAACTTAGTATTTTGCTGCTTTTGAATAATCAATACAACAGCACACCATTGGTAAATACTACATCCAGGGTGGAGAGAGAGGTTTCAAATATAATAGGTTACATATGCAGTATAAGTTTTGTTTTTAACGGTGGATTTTCGATTGCCCTCATTATCTCAGTGGTCCAGGTCGTGCGCTTTCACCCTGTATGTTTTGGGTTGGAGCCCGGTTACGCTCTTTTCTTTTATACTTTTTCTTATTTTTCCCCCCTTATTTTTTCATCTTAATTTTTCAAAAATGGGTTAGTGTTAGGATCAGTGATTCATAGTTAAGATGTAATATTACTCGGCCCATGCTGCCTACAGAACACCATCACCCTATAATCAAACCTGTTTTTTTCAGCCATTCCATTTTCTTCTCTTCATTTTAAACCTTACCTTTATTGCTTCTATGGCATATTCCACTTGGAAAAGTCTCCCTTCAGGAGAGAATGTGTTCACCCCTCTGTGAAAAAAGACCCCCAAAAAATCAGCATCAAACACGACTAGGCCTTAAAACTGCATAGAGAAAACTCCAACCTACCTATCGTATTCCGAGCGTGTTAAGAACATAATCGGTTGTATGTGTTTGCCAAAAATAAGAAAAAACTTTGCAGAATTTTGAACTTAGAAAACGTGAAAATGACAAAATGTGCAGAAGTGAGTCCGCGATTTTTTCAAATCCTCAGTCAGCGGTACAAACTATTTCCCAGTCCTTCTTTTTTTGCTCTTTTGAAAAAATGGCGTCGAAAATTCCCATTTTGCGAAACATTTCTGCCGTTTCCTTGCTTCGTAAAAGCTCAAAGGTACGTGAAAATGCACCTATGTTAAGCTGGAGGGCTATTTTTTATTAATAGCTTTTCAAAGTTTTCTTAAACTGTGTTTTTGTTCAATTTAATTTGCAGGCCAACCTTGCCCGGTGTTTCGGTACATCAGCAGCCTACCAAGAGGTAGTTATATTAATGTTGAGTAGTGTACAGTACTCTTGAATTGTGTTGTTAGTCAGGGGATTGTAATGATGAAGTTGTGAGTTTTATTGATCTGTAATGAAGTAGTCCTATGTCAACCAATATTGTAATGGTATCATAAAAAAGTTAGTTGTGTAATGCTTTATTAGCAATTTTGGCATGAGCAGGATATTTTGGAACTTCACACACACATGACCAAGTAGTTGTTCTTTGACGAAAAGAAAATTAAAGAGAAACCATTCTCTTGTGGTTCGTTGTGGTGTTTTGCAATAGTATGTGGTGTCTCAAACAGTAGCTTAGCCAGTCCAATATTTGCCCGATCTCCAAATAAAATATTTTTTTGCTGATTGGCTGCAAAATTGAACAAAATTAATGATTATAATTATTTGTAGTTTGAATAATTGGGCTGGTTATGCCATTGGTCTCAAAATGCTTGCGAAAAATAACCGAATTGATGTTCTTTTGTGAAAGAGTCATTTCCCCCACCTTTTGCAAGTTTTCAAAATTTCACCTGTGGTTTCCTCACCTGACCATTGTGGCTGTCCATGTGGTATCTGACTTTGCTGACTTGACATGCCTTGAAATCGTATGACTAATTCAATCAATAATCATTCTTGAAATAACTTAAATGTCATTTACATAGCAGGTATACCACTAAATGGGGACACTATTTATTTAAAAATACTATATACTACTAATATTATGAAGATGTTTAAAAAGCTAATACAATGAAGTGTAAGCTTATAAATATAATCTACAGTGTACAGTTTAGGAGTTTGCTCAAAAACAATTTTTGCCAATTTGTTTTCAAAATTTCATCTACATTCTCTGTGCCTATCCATGACTATAACTTGACATATGTCTTGAAATCACTTGAAACTTTTCACAAATGACTGAATAGGTCTATTACAGTCAATTTCACATTGCTTTTCCACAAGCTGTTGCAAGCTTTGTTGAAAACTTCATGAATTTGTTGCAAAGTTCATAATGATGCACAAGCAGGTTTGTAAACAAAACTTGGGATTGGCTACTAAATAAAGCCAGCCAATCATATGCTTAGTTCACAAACCTGCTTTTGAATTCATTATGAATTTGACATACAACTTTGCACAAATGACAAAATAGGTTTAGACTCATGAAAAAAGATTATTAGTTTTCAGTGATGTAATTTATCTGGTATTCCCACAAAATTTTTCTGAGATTAATACTCACCAATGACCATGTGAACATACATGGAACTTATAATGCTTTTAATTGGTGCTTTTTTAGTCACTTTATAATGTCCCTGAAACTAAAGTCACTACTCTACCAAATGGTTTAAAAGTTGCCACTGAAAACTCTGGCACTCCAACGTCAACAGTAAGTCTTTATTTATTTGATACATGAGAAACTGGACTGAAAAATACTTAACATTATGGCAACAGCCCGCTTTATTTCAGTTTAATTGTTTTGAATTTGCTTTTTTAACAAGTCCAACATTGTGAACATTCTAGGTTGGATTGTGGATTGATGCTGGAAGTAGGTTTGAAACAGAGCAGAATAATGGTGTCGCTCATTTTCTTGAACACATGGCGTTCAAAGGAACAAAGCGACGAACACAGTTACAGTTAGAACTGGAAGTTGAAAATGCTGGAGCACACTTGAATGCGTACACATCTCGAGAACAAACTGTGTATTATGCCAAATGTTTTAGAAAAGACATGGGACAAGGTTGGTCCAAATCAATGTCTTCTCTTGTTTTGATCAACATGCATAGGATTGATCATGCTTTGTGCATTCACTTGTTCAACAACATTGTTTAATTTTATTTTCACTATCATAGCGACAAGTTGTTTGATTTTTGCTGTGTAGTAGGAAAGTATGCATGTTGTGCCTCATACCTACTGATGAAAAACCTGCCTGTAGGTACCAAATCTAATGAGGCCTTTCATAGTCTGTTGTTACTCTCTACTGTGTATCAAGGGTTTTTCTTCCTTTCTAAAATCAACACATTTATTGTAATATGCTAGGTAATTGTACACGAGGAAATTGTTTGGTAGGCTTAGCCTCATGGTTTCACTTTCAAAGACATGTGAATAAGTGCTCTAAATATGAAATGCCTTATTCACAGAGACTTGTTATTTCAATGCTCTGAGCGATAACATGCCATATTTGTTTTGCAGCCGTAGACATTCTAGCTGACATCATTCAGAATTCTAAGTTGGGTGAACAGGAAATTGAGAGAGAGCGAGGTGTTATCTTACGGGAAATGCAGGTGACCAATCATGTCAAAAACGTTGCAAGAAGCAAAAAATAATTGAAAACTGAAAATACATTCTAGAAAAATGCAGACATTTTAGTATCTGTGGTCTTGTGGGAAATCATATTATGTTATGTGTCAGGCATAATTGTAACATAGATCCTACTCAACCTACTGTAGGCTCATTGGATTTTTTATATATAGTGTACAAATTTTGATTTGACAAAGATTGTGTACGAGACACTAGCTTGAAATCATGGGAGAAATGCCGGGCAATGAAGAGAAGAAATATGAAGAGATTTATTTAGACTCATTTGTAATTTTAGGAAGTGGACACACAACTTGAAGAAGTGATTTTTGACCATCTTCATGCAACAGCCTACCAAGGAACAGCACTAGGAAGGACAATATTAGGACCAACAGAAAATATCAAGTATGGTCACAATCAATATGTTCATCTGTGTTTTAAATAACTGATTGAGTGTCTGAATCTGCCTTTGATATATAGCATTGTCATGGATTAGTGTATTGTATCTGTTAACGCCTCCCCTGCCCGAAAGGCTTCCTTTGTATAAACAAGTTGCTGTGAAATTTTGCATTAATCTGCAGTTAAACCAGCTTTTAACCAACTGACTCCTGACAGTAGAACTGTAAGTGTGTGAGAACCATTTACAATTCAGCACATTTGTTATTTTGTAGGAGTATTAAGAGAGATGATTTGTTGGCATACATTAATAAACATTACAGTGCACCCAGAATGGTGCTAGCTGCTGCTGGAGGTAGGTATTGAACGATATATTCATTCAAATTCCATAATATCAGTTGGTGTGCACCTCTGTCACCTTGTGGTAAATCCACCACTGCAAACTTCTATTTCATGGAAATTGATGTACTGTCACTTCAGGAGTTGATCATGATGCATTAGTGAAACTGGCTGAAAAGCAATTCAGTGGACTGAGATCTACATATGAGGAATCAGATGTACCTGAGCCATGTCGATTTACTGGCAGTGAGGTAGGTGGCTGCAAGAACTGGCCAGCTCATCCTCATTAAGTCAATGCGCTGCCAATATTCTTGGGTTTCCCCCAGGTACTCTGGTTTGTCCAACAGGGAAAGATGGGTATGGTTGATATGGTTGGTTATGTAAGATACAGGTGCACAGTATTTGACACCTGAAGTTCTGCATAGTCATCCTGGCCTTGGGACAAAGCTAAATAAAAATAAACTAAATACATTCCAGTGAATTTGGATCCATGCAGATCCCTGCTTTACAATATCTCTTTTTCCTCACCCCATGAGAAAACTGATCAATTAGCTCATCTTGTCATACCGACAAGTTCAATTTCAATTTATGTATTTGTTTCTTACAATAATGTTCTAATGGCGAGAGGCCCCAAGATTAAGTAGATTGACGTTCTTCAATTAGATCCGTGTTCGTAACGATGACATGCCATTTGCTCACATTGCCATGGCAGTTGAAGGTTGTGGTTGGACTCACCCTGATTATTTTGCTTTGATGGTTGCTAATGTGGTAAGTTCGTGCATGCCAATCAACTGCTTGCTGATAAGCACAGAAGATCTACACTAGAAACTGAAAAAGGAATATTTTCTCTTTAGTTGGTTGGAAACTGGGATCGTTCATTCAGTGGATCACATAACGTCTCTAGTAAATTAGCACAGGTAGAAGATGCATGCATCTCGTGTACGGCAATCATGTGGCTTTCATAAACATTGTTTATGTTAAAATATAATCTTGTGGAAACACCTCGTAAGTTTATACTTACGTGGTGTTCCCACAAAATTATATTTTAATTTAATATTCACCTGCAAAGGAACTTATTGTTTATGTTGTGTAAAGTTTCGTCAAATTAAACCAACATGATTCTTTTCTCAACATTGTCCTTTTAGTTATTTTTTATATCATATTTTTGCCAAACAGAATTTACTGACTTTCTTCGCGAAGTAAATGCTCAATTTAACCGTAGCTGCAGACCAGCATTGGGTCCTTCAAAATATCATGTGCATAAACTGGTCTTGAAGCAATATATAACTTTATTGTAGGATGTTTCTGAATACAATCTGGCTCACAGTTTTATGTCATTCAATACTTGCTACACTGATACTGGACTTTGGTATGTTTCCATAAGAATTTAGGTTTGGATCATTGCCTTTGCATAGTTATCATTCTGTTTCTATGAAGTCGTAAAGTGCTAATGGCTAACCTAGTAGAGATAATATTCACATTGAAAGTATTTAATCTTTCAGGGGTATCTACATGGTGTGTGATAAAATGACCATAGATAATCTTATTTATGTTATCCAAAAGGATTGGTAAGTCGAGTTGAGAGTGGGGTTCAGACCTGACCATTTCTGCCTTTTACTGAGCATGGAATGATAGCTGTGTATTTTTTATACTGAAGATCCTTAACATTAACCTCCATGATAAAAATTTTGAAATGTTTAACCTTTCACCATAATTATGACTTTTAACGTTGAGGATGCGAATTTGTACAAGTATAACAGACGCTGAAGTTGAACGAGCTCGCAACGTTTTGAAAACAAATATGTTATTCCAACTCGACGGTATGTTTCATTTGTTTTGTATCATTTGTTTTGTATCATTTGTCTGTACTACTCAATGCTTATTCACCAGAATGCTCAATTGCCAATGTTGATTCACTTGTACGTACATGCATTCTAAAAACTTTCCAGTTACAAATACCGTTTGCCCAATAAGTTTATCAAAACCAGCATCGTTGACAACCTGTAATGGTTGGGATTCCCTTTGTTAATTTAATCTTACTCTTAGGAGCGGTGTTGGTAAATTTCAAAATAGACTTCCGAACACTTTGTTGAAAAGCTTTGAAACTTCTTCTTCTTCAGTAATCTTGTATCAATAATACTTTTGGTTTCTGGATGTTTGAAACAAACAAAATTGTAAAAGTGCACAAACTAAAACGGGGTTAAGCTTTAACCGACTTTTAACAATTGCCTTGTAGATCTAGAGTATGGAATTTGGAGGGGAAACTCATTGTGGCTGTCTCAGACAAGCCTATAATATTTTTCATTAACTTAATTATTTGTTTGTTTGAAAAGGTTCAACACCAATTTGTGAAGATATAGGCAGGTAAGTAGACTGTACATACAGTCTGTTCGGGATTAAAATTTTCTTTTATCTCACCCCCATCTTTGTTTGTTTCTCAACCAGACAAATGTTAACCTATGGTCGTCGAATCCCACTTCCAGAGCTGGATAAAAGAATTGATGTAAGCGTTGTTCTTTTTCTGTTGTATTCTGTAGACTTGGATTAAGAACTGGGAAAAAATACTGTAGTGGGTTGCCATGCAGCGCAGGCCCCTTGTGGGTATTGGTATTTGTCATGTAAACTCTGCACTATCCTTGAGATGTGTCGGTGTGATATTATTGTGTGATTATATTATTTGCAGATGGTTGATGCAAAGACTGTTCGAGAGGTTGCAACGAAGTATCTTTATGACCGATGTGTTGCAGTTGCTGCTATTGGTCAGTTGTTTTTTTTGTTACATTTTGAAGCAATTTCGTTATGATAAGCTGTGCTTACTGTTTGGTTTAGTAGCGAGTTGATTTTGGTGCTTATCAATCGCTGGTGGTGATTTTTCTGATGTTGCTATTGGTGACTCCATTGTAATTTTGTTGTTATTGATGGTGGTCATGGTTGGGGATGAGGATTGAGAAGTTGGTGATGTAGTAACTATTGATGGTGGTGATGTTTAGGGTGATTATAGTGGTATGGTGATTGGTGTTGTTTGTTGCTATACTTGATGGTGGTTGGAGTTTTTTTTGGCTATGCTTGATGGTGGCTGTAATGGTAATGGTGGTGGTGATTGGTAATGGTTGTGGTAAGTGTTATAGTGGTAAAATATAATCATGTACCAAAAACTGGCCCATGATCGAAATATAAAACCAGAAACAAGTTGCGTTGCCCTTTTCTATCCCAAGTAATTTTTTAGGTGAAATTTTACACTTAGTTGAGTTTTCCATTGGTACAAAAACACAAATCAGTTACATGACTGAATTTACGTACTGTCTTCTAGGTCCAGTGGAACAACTTCCCGACTATAATCGTTTGCGATCTGGCATGTACTGGACAAGACTATAAGAAGAGATTAACTTTGTGATCAATAATACCCGAGGGTTTTGCTCTCTCGTTTTGCCATTAAATTCTCGACAAGATCTCTAAGAATGTTCATTGTAAGATATAATGATAATAGTGTATGCTGATGTTGAAGAAATTTTTATTATCAACAGTCTATTCCTTTTATTCTGTATTGAACCCAATCAAACGAGAAATGGGAAATGGGGATGATCTACCTTGTATGAAATTCTAGTACTTGGAAAATATCGAATCGGTAATATTAAGTGCAAATTAATCGAAATCAAGTTGTATAGACCTTTCTCATAATGACGTAAAATGCGGATCCGAGATGATACGCGGAATTTGATTGGCTCGGGAGAATATTCGAATATCACGTAATATTGCGTGTTTGACGTCGCGTTTTGGGGTTTGTATGCAACCATGGAATAATATCCGATGATTAGTAATCCCTGTATTTTCGCGCAGAAACGTATAATTTCAAAGTGTTTTTGTTGCAATTACTCTCATGAAGACTTTACATAGAGATTTTGATGGCGAATTTGAAATCAGACGTTTTCTACGCGTGTTTACTGGATCACATACACCTGAGTAAGAGTCTTATGCGACAAAATCTATTGTGCTGATATAAAGAAACAAGACACAGAATTCTGGTGATATTCCAAATTCTCAATGTCCAAAATTGGTTAGAATAATGACAGCAGAATTCTTTACTGCATTTCAGCTGCCGTTACAGTTAAAAATCTTTTGATGGCAATGAACCTGCCAAAATATCTATATCTCTGGTTGTTAGTGATGTTGTTCTCGGTAGTGGTTCAATTTGGAGCTAAATTAATTAAGTGGGGTGTTTTAAAAATTGCTGAACTAATCGAAAAGTTTGATTTGATAACTGTCATGCATGACTGTCATTTTTAATGATAATATCGTATGATTTTCTGGTTAAAACAAAATCTTAGTGCGTTTTTTTAAGGAGTACCATACAAGAAAAGGTTGTGCAGGAGATGATTGATTACTATATGCTACGAATTTGTGTTGTGAGCAGTTGATGATGCCCAAAGAATTAGATTTTCTTCCAATTTTTATCCACAGAATTGATTTTTCATCGTAACACAAGTTTTGTCGATTTGGCAAGACTTTTACCACTGTGCCCGTCTTTCAGTTTATCAAATGATTTTTTTAAATATTGAGGATCGCGCATTCGTTTCAAGTGATCGACTTATGTAAAATATTTTAAATGTTTCACTAATTCCTAAAATGTTGGGGGAAAATTTTTATGCAAATTTCGATTTAGTGACACCTTTCTTGTGTGCTATCCATGGCACAAATGAGACAGACTTGAAGGCGAAGCTTCCTTTTATATAGCGTCGCCAAACGCGTCTATTTTTAGAAGGAAGCAAGAACGCTGACCAATCGTCTGTTGTCAACGTGGGCGACATTGTTTGAAAACAAACACGACCACGAAAAAACACGCGTGAAAAAAGCGCTTTGGAAAGACTTAGCTGTTTGTTTTTTGAGCTAGAGATTTCCACATCGGAAACAGTGTAACCAATGATGTTTTTCCGCCCCGAATCGACCAAAACTACGTAAATTCCAGGTTTATAGCTTGAGAAAGATTTGTCTTACCTCAGCCAATCAGATCGCGACCGATGGGATCGTTTGTCATGTGACTCCTACTTTACTTCCGCCGCATTTTAAGTCCTCTACGACCTTATTCGAAGGTGTGGTTTATTCGTCTGAGCAGGCGAACAGAAAAGAATCTTGAAATATTTCTCAAATACTGGGTTTCTCTTCTTGGATCGACCTTCCTTTGGCGAGGTAAGGCTTTTAGGTTTATGTGTATGTATTATTTTACCAGTGGCGGACTTCTAGAACGCCTTTTAGGCCGCGGTTATTAACCTACTTCGATGCCATTTGTCGCCTTCGTGATTTTTGTATTACCACACTTCGGCGTTGGATACAAGTGATATAGCATTCGCTACTGGGATTTTTTGAGCCACAAGAGCGGCAGGGTACTTGGATATGTATGTGAAACGGATCTGCGCTAAATTTTCGCGTTGAAATGTGAGAAAGTCGAGTCAGTAGCCTGACAAATGTTGTCCAATTTCAAACCAAAGTCACGTCACAGAAACTCGGAAGGGGTGTGCTGACTTGGAATAAATTTTTTACTGGCAAAGATTGATTGTCAGTCTCTTCAAATTGTGTTCAGAAAGGAGCCAATTTTGTCGGCAAGACGCAAGAGCTTGAGATCGCTGTTAAATGTGTACAATTCTATCCTGTTTTTGTTCACGGATTTCTCATGTGCAATTTCGTGTAAATACAACTCTTATGTGTTATAGCTCAAAAATTCGGCGAATTTTTACCTTCATTCTTGCAGCTGTTGGTCATTGGATGAAGTTTGAATTTAGGCTATAAATATGTAGTTTTATATTAGGCGTTTTTATCAGTATTAGCCTTAACAAAGCCAATTTGCTGAGCGCTAAGAATGTCTCGCTTTAAATATGATAGCTTCTGGCCGATGTCCAAACTCCAAAAACGGTCCAAATCGATTTTGTGTGTGCCCATTGTTCTAAATTTTAGACCTGCCGAGAACAATGAGTTTTTGGGCTGGATATTTTGTACTAGAGATAATAACTGTAGTCTTGAGAGTTACCTCCTTTGAGGAAACTTTCCCAATGTGTGTTCGTATTTTACGGGCTAAAACAGGCATTTGCAGGCTGTCTGGTACTTCTAGAAAATGTAGTTTCTTCCTCAAGTGAAGTATTTTAATTGTTTTAGGGTATAAGTGTCATGGCTGCAATTAGAAAAAAATTAGTAATTGTTGGGGATGGTGCCTGTGGTAAAACATGCTTACTGATTGTATTCTCGAAAGATCAATTCCCGGAAGTATATGTACCAACCGTATTTGAAAATTATGTCGCCGACATCGAAGTTGATGGCAAGACCGTGGAATTGGCTTTATGGGATACAGCAGGTCAAGAAGATTATGACCGTCTACGTCCCCTTTCGTACCCGGATACCGATGTTATCCTGATGTGTTTTTCCATTGATAGTCCCGATAGTTTAGAAAATATACCAGAAAAGTGGACTCCAGAAGTGAAACACTTCTGCCCTAACGTGCCCATAATTCTTGTTGGGAATAAGAAAGATCTACGAAACGACGATAACACGAAACGGGAGCTTGCAAAGATGAAACAAGAGCCTGTTAAAAGCGAAGATGGCCGCAACATGGCAGAGCGTATTAATGCGTTTGCTTACCTAGAATGCTCTGCCAAAACCAAAGAGGGCGTACGAGAGGTCTTTGAGACAGCGACGCGAGCTGCCCTCCAGGTTAAGAAAAAGAAGAGAAAAGGATGTATGATTCTTTGAGCTGGACTCGTTTCTGCGAACAATCAAACACAAACTGTACTTCCTTAAACTGTTTTTTTTCCATCGCCAGTTCATAGGCCAAGGACTTGACCAATGTGAACAACTCAACTAATGAGCATAGGGTTTTTGTATAAAATTTAATGATTAAATTTCACAAGTATGTTAATAGTCAACAACATCACTGTTTTGCAGACAGTTGCAGATTAGCCTGCCGTGCCCTGCATTTCTATGTTTGGCTCGTATATTTAGTCACTTGACTTGATTATTTTGAGTGTTTGCCATTTAATATGCATTATTATCATGTGTATGAGAGGTTCTGAGTGATGAAGTTCCAGAGGTAAACGTCAAATTTAAGTTCTATAAAAACATCAAAACAAAAAAGATATTGTGTCAAAATGCGGTACTTATTTTATTGTAAAGTTTCCACTACAGTATTTTTCAAATTGTCGTTAGGTTTAATAGCAGTATTGTTGATGTTTAACCAATTTCCTGGTTGTTTAAAAATTAAACTGATATTTCATAATTTGTATTTTCACATTTGTTTGGGAAGCTGGGCTGACTCGATAAGAATTGTCTCTAAATTTGATGCATAATTTAGCTATTAGCCAAGATGTCAAGTACTATATATGACAAGCCGTAATAAAATGCAGGTCAAATTTTTACTGCTTGCCTTTATTAGTATATTATAACACTTATTTTTGTGTCACCTACATTGCTAGTAATTTATAGTCTGAACAATTGGGATGTTTGAATGTGTATTTGTTATATTTGATGGTGTTTTCCTGTCTTTCAATGACAAGTTAGATATCTAGATGTAATAACAATTTAATTTACTTTTTGCTAAAATGTACTTCAAATAATTATTGTCATGATTTATTATGCCCACTGTCCCTAGGTTTCTGTGTCAAAACATAGTTGACAAAAGAGATGGTTAGGGAACTTGTTAGTATGACAATGCATGTCATCTATGTTTTTGAACTGGTTCATGCTAGAGTAAGGTTCTTTATTGTCATGTGTGTATTATATTCTAATTTAACTAGACCATACAAATGTTTTAGGAGAGTTTGCCATCCACAACATGAACAGTTAAACAATCCCAAGATTTGCTATTGGAGGATTTTTCCAGTACACATGTGACAATGAAAGACCATATTTTGCATGAAGGTTTGACCAGCATAAATAATATCTATATTCTTATTCTAAGTTTCTAAACCATCCCTTCTATTAACCATGGTCAGAAGTTGATGCAAGGCTCAGGGGTGCTACCACTGACATTGCCTTGTGAGCCACCTCATTTATTTTAACATGCATATCCTAATATCTATGTTTTTACCTATTGCCTGGTGTCACCTAGCACGTGTACACAGACAACACCTCGTGGTCAACATTCCCCTTATTGTTGCTTTGTGGAAGAAAGCAAATTTTGCCAAATTGTTTATATGTGCTACCAAACACAAGGTCAATCCTTGAGATGAAGTGTTAACTGGATCCAATAACTGTGTTTTAAGTACTGTTTAATATATGGGCAGGAGTGCTTTATCGGATTTAAAACACGAGGCGAAGCCGAGCGGTTTATATCCGATAAAGCACGAATTGCGAGTATTTTAAATAGCTTCAAAAACGATCCATTTTATATCCATCTTGTCAGTTTGTTTGCGAAAGAATTTTCAACATAAATGTTGTATAAGCCGAGAAATTTGAGGCAAAAGTTTTGTGAAAATACACATGTGCTTTTATCACATTTAAAGACACTGCCAGGGTAGTGATTTCCTTTGTGTTTTGCTCATGAATTATGAATGAGTTTTTGGGTTTGACCACCATTGATAGCTACCCATTGTGTAGATTGAAAGCTACCCATATTGTACTTCTGTCATTTATGAAGTGGAAAGTTCTACTGTATTCTCTCTATTTAGCCCCCCCCCCCCCTTGCTTATTCATTTCAAGACCTTTTGAGGGGAAAGGGGGCTTAGTGGAGAGGGGGGGGCTTAATTGAGAGGGGTGGGGCTTATTTATTCATCTCTTTGAACTGCATTAAACTCAAAATCATTACACAGTACATATATTATAACAACAACATTTGTATTAACAATATAACAATATAACAACATATAATACATATATATATTATATCTTATACTTAGCTCGTCCTATCAGAATGTTCTATTAGTGGCACGTGTCCATAGTATTTTTCAGCGAATACCATGCTATAGGAAATTCTTACCTAGGTTTTTTTCCCGAGGCATGGTATTCGGCCGAATATCCCGGGAGATTCGACTTTTGAATCTCACGCGACATCCCGCGAGAGCTACACGCGCCGATTAAAACAATGAAAAATGGCGGGAGCACACAAGAGTGTATGGATATTCTACGGTGTTTTTTAAGTGGTTTCACTGGAAATTTTACAAAACAGGGTGTTCAAAAGACGGCAAAATTACTCAGCACTATTTACTTGATGCCATTTGGCAAAGAATTTTGGAAAAATTGTTTATTTGAGTGAAAAACGAAATCTCGTATTCTCGAAGGTATGTTGACAAGTTGTCCTGGACTTGAACAGTTATATATTTTCGGTACAATATATCATTTATAGACCCTCCGCTTGGGTGATCACTTCGGGTTAATATTTTGCCGGATTACCCTCGCTTCGGGTCTATAATTGATAAATGTTATGTGGGGGAGGGGGTTATTAGAGAGGGGGGGGGGTTATCTCATTTTTCATTCAAAAAGGGGGGGGCTTATCTCATTTTTCACTCAAAAAGGGGGGGGCTTGTGAAAGGGGGGGGAGGCTAAATAGAGAGTTTAGGGTAACCATGCTGGAATGCAATTTATAATTACGTTGATAAATTATACTTCAAATTGAAGTACGTCTCTGAATATATGTACTTAGAATGCGTGCTTACGATTTTTCATGACTTGATTAATTGCTTGATTAAATAAAATTTGATCTGAAGGGAAAAGTAAGTTAGGGTAGTAAAAATTCCGGCTTATCTCAGTCCAGGTTGTAAAGAATTAGTTTTTTTCTCATCTGCGTTTTATATTCAATTCCGCATTTCCTCGTACGGGTTTCATTCGGCTCGGAATTTGTCGACAGCACGTGCGCGCCACAAACTTCCGATTCCGACAGTGCTCGATAATGCAGATATATTGTTATCGTGTGCGTGCTGTTAGCTGTTAGCTTGTAGCCAATCACTGAATGCGTAATTAAAAATAGCCAATAGTCGAGAATATAACATTAAAGTGACGTATTACTTAATGATCATTTAGACCATAGTATGTTTAACTGGAGTGATTTTCCAAATTCCAAAATAGCGTATGCCAAGACTGTTAAAGAGTGAAGAGTTAAGCCTAACTGGACAAGAACTGCTTTATTGAATTGAAGACTTTTCGTAGCATGACTGGATATTCTATTTCTATGTAAAGATGTCTAAGCAAGATGATGGTTCAATAGCTTGGGAAATATTGCATCAGTTGGATAATCCATCTGTTTAAAACAGTCAACAAACCGATTTGACAGAAGCAGTGAGATTGATACAATGATAATAAAGGTACAATAGCAACATGGACTACATGTACGTAATTTTTAGAAGTCCAGTTAACTTGTTTAACACGGTTTTGAGTATATTGTGTGTTTGATGGATGGGCTTGTTGTTTTCATTATGTGCATTGTGTGTCAGTTTCACTAGTTGTGCTTGCAGTGTACACTTGCATTATCTAGTATTTGTCTGTGATTGCACTTATTTGGTACACACCTTATGCTTGTGTACAATTTCTTGTTCTTGTTCTTGTGAATAGTCAAATTTGAGTATTTTTTCTCTGATTTAATTTTAAATGTATATATCATGTATAGAAACCATGTACCAGCACCTAGTACTAGTAGCACTCATGCTCAAAGTCTATTGATGCTTAAATCTGAATAATAGGCCGACATTTTCCCTTGGGTGATATTATCAGCTTGAGTCGCCTTATTTGTTAAATCTGAATCACCAGCAATTGCCTTGAAACAAAAAAATATTCATATGAGACAAAGCTAATTTTGCATGAGTGATTGATGTTGAATTGATCACCTGTTAATCATAAAATTTTGGTTGCACAGGGTGTATAAAAAAGTAGACCTGAAGTAGCTGCAAATTTGATTGCATTAATTTGATAGTTCAGAATGACTCGATTTGAAGTCACTTAACAGATTTAATTCGTTCAAGTTTTGAGTACACCTTGAATATCTTTAACAATGTAATGAATTACAAATTCACATTTTTGTACAGCCTGTTTTGTTTACTGAAGTTATTCTAACTTATCCCATGATTATACAATCATGCATTGATTTATGCATTGTATACTCGACATGCATTTTTATATCGATTTTTAAAAATACGCGTAGCGTACCTTTTTTCGCAGATACATGTACTCGTAGCGTACCTATTTTTTAAAAAATTGTCTGTGCAAGCGATAAAAGAATTAAAATCGGCTTTCTTTTATGCTTTCTTTTCTTATTGTATTAGTAGTGTACTATCTAGATTGCACATGCGGATCGGTTTTTTATGAAATCGGACTGGAATTAAGTGCAATATTGCAGTGTAAAGTTCGCCAACGTGTAACAGTTATATAATATATATGTACTATTTACAACATGAGCGGGCCGTGTTGTATCAGCATATACAAACTCGAGCCAAAGGCGAGGGTTGTATATCTGATACAACACGGACGCGAATTTTGTAAATAGTTTGTGAGACTCTCCAACTTTATAGATCAATTTGCGAAGTAATTTTGAAAATCTTTATCAACAAACTTTTTACGTTTGTTTCGAAATTTTGAAAATACATCTTATATAAGACGAGAAAATCAAAGTTAAAGTTTATGAAAATCAACAGAGGATACAGACTCCTTCACGTTCATGATTTCTTTTGTGTTTTCTTTATGAATTATTAATGAGTTTCACAAATAATATTACGAACTTTGAACCGAGGATGTTCGGTGGTTTCAGTGTCAAAGCATGGGCTAAGAAATGAAATTGCTTTGATGCTGAGCTGTACTCAGCTTGTAAGATAGTTCGTATTAATATTAAAAGTAGTTTTACTTCTGATTTATGTGATGTTCTGCACTGGCGAAACGACCGGGTCGTTGGCGAAGCAACCGGATACCGCCATGATTGCTTCTCAATAAAGGCTGCGGTTTTAGTTGAAATTATTTGATAATAGTACTGTGATTCAAATCCTATTTGAGATCTTAAAACCAATGCTCTGACAGTTCTATAGATTCGGATCTTCAAGGGATCTTTAAAAAGGCAAAGTTTCAATTTTATGAATATTGAAAGAGCTATAAAGAGGGTCCTGGGACCAAATGATGCTAAGGAACTGACGAAAATTAACACTTAGTCACTTATTGACTGTGTAAACACTTGTATCACAGTATTGTTATCAAATAATTTCAACTAAAACTGCAGGGATAAAAAATATTTCCTGAGAAATGTCTCTTTCTATGTGCTACCTGTCTTAATTCAGAACCTTTGCATTTTGCATCAAAATTGGTTGAAATTTTCCATGCATTACTGTACCACTCGTCTCTTAAGAATAAACTAACCTTGGACTTGTCTAGTTATATTTGGAAAAGCTTAGTGGGTGATACCTCATGTTGTAACTTTTTTCCTCATTGTTAATTGTACCTGCAATTTTGAAAATGTGGAAATTGCGATGAAATTCATTGAAACTTGGTGGAAATGTGCAAATGACGCATTGTTTGGGGAAAAACTTAGTTCGGAGTTCTTTAAATGCATTATAGTTATATTTCAGCTTGCCGATGATTTTACCCATTTTGCCTCCCAATGGCTTTTTGTATGTGCTACCTTTCTTGATTAAGAACCTTTGCATTTTGCATTGAAATCAGTGAAATTTTGCATGCATCACTATACCACTGGTCTCTTTGGGATAAACTAACTTTGGAGTTGTCTCTTTATATTTGGAAAAGCTTAGTGGGAGATAGCTCTTGTTCTAACTTTTTTCCTTATTGGTAATTGTACCTGAAATTATGAAAATGTATAAATTGCGATGAAATTCGTTGAAACTTGGTGGAAATGTCCAAATGACGCATTGTTTGTGAAAAAACTTAGTTCGGAGTTCTGGAAATGCATTATAGTTATATTTTAGCTTGCCCATGATTTTACCCATTTTCTTTGCAATGGCTCTTTTGTATGTCCTACCTGTCTTGATTCAGAACCTTTCCATTTTGCATCAAAATCAGTTGAAAATTTCCACGCATCACTGTGCCGCTGGTCTCTTAAGAATAAACTAACTTTGGACTTGTCTCGTTATGTTTGGAAAAGCTTAGCGGGAGATAGCTCTTGTTGTAACTTTTTTCCTCATTGTTAATTGTACCTTAAATTACGAAAATGTGGAAATTGTGATGAAATTCATTGAAACTTGGTGGAAATGTGGAAATGTCCAAATGACGCATCGTTTGTGAATAAACTTAGTTCGGAATAAATAACATGTTAAAACGAGACCAACCGAAGCCACGACGATCCAAGTTTGTTGATTTTATTTTGTCGTTTTCATTTGTCACTTCAGCTTTCGTTTTAATGCCGATAGTTGCAGTCAAACATCGGTTGTACATAACTATGTTTTCTACGGTTTTGTTCTGTCACGCATGTAACCTTATTACCAGCAGGCCCTGGATGGTACCTAATTAGAGTGGACCTAATTAGGTTTCCAGGTTCAATTCCTGGAGCCACACTGATCCTGTGCACTAAATGATGCAGACTATACACTACACCAACCAATGACAGAGCAAGATGGTAAAGAAATGATATGGACCCATGGAGTGAATCCACCAGCCGTGTCCTTCAGATCCAAATACTATAACAATGTACGGTTTGTCAAAGTCATTTGCAATTGTAGCTTCAAAAATTTTGAAATATATATATATGGTGACATTAATTTTCTTATTTTATGATGTTTGACTGGATATGAGTGAGTTTGCTACCTACTGAACCGACTATGAAGAGAGAATGCGAACCAAATGAAATTGTTAATAAACATGATAAAACGAAACCAACGAAAGCCACGACGATTCAAAGATGAAGTGAAAGTAAGTTTGTGTATTTTATTTTGTCTTTCCCATTTACTTTAAATGTCAGTTCAGCTTTCGTTAGATTCAGTGCCGGTAGTTGCAGTCAAAAGCACATAAAAACATAGTTGGTACGTCACTACACTGCGACCCACGATATTAGTTTTATAAGATATTTATGCCGTACGTATTCAAAATGAGCATTGCTATTCATTAAAACTTAGGAACATCAAAACAAAGTTGTGAGAAGCAGTGGCAGATCTAGCGTAGGTCAAAATAAATTACTACAGCTCATTCTTGGATATATTTACATTTTAAAACACCTTCAAAGCAGTTTCATTGGTAAGATTTTATTCTTTGGAAATTCATAACCAATGACATTGTTATAAAGTTATTTTGAATTTAAATTGGGCTGCTATAATTTATTTTGACCTACGCTGGATCCGCCACTGGTGAGAAGATCTTTACGATGTTGATATTTGATGTTAGTCACATGACTGAAAAAATGTGGCGCTGTTCCATATTTGAGGTGGACCACGCAATTAGTTTTAAAAATATGATAACGCGATAGGACGTCGTTTTTAACTTAATTGGAAGTGGAACGACATTCTTTAACCAAAAACAGCATAGGTAACAACAAGAGAATGTTTTAGTCAGAAAATAAACGATCTTGGTGTCATAGTTGAAGGATTTTTCAAAGATTACGTTGAACGGTGGAAAAGAGGGATTCTGGATTTCTAAAATGGATATGAATGGGAGGTATTAGGCGTTTGAAGGAGAAATGTTCGTAAATTATCATGATCAACTGTTAGAAAATATATCTCTCGAACGATACAAAAATGTATTTTTTATACAGAACAACCTTAAAACTCCTACATGTGCTGTGGTCACGTGATGACCTTAATTATGTTAAATATATATGAAATAATTATTACTTATCCAACACTCCCACTTAATAATTATTCTGTCATCAACTTATTTTAAGGTACTTAACAATGTCAACTTATAACTTATTTTAAGTCCATTAAGATGAACAAACGTTTAACATGCTACGTAATCTTTGAAATCTCTTCTTTGTCAGTCCTTTCGTCATTATGTCCGCTAACATATCTTCGGTTGATAGATAAACAACTTTAACTTCATTTGTTGATACCTTTTCTCTTATGAAATGAAAACGAACGTCTATGTGCTTTGTCCTGTTGTGAAATTTAGCGTTCTTAGAAATTTCAATAGCACCTTGGTTGTCTTCGTACATTGTGGTAGGCTCTTCACTTTTACAACCAATATCTGATAATAATTTTCTCATCCAAATTGCTTCTTGTGTAGCTTGACTTAACGCTACGTATTCTGCTTCTGTAGTTGACTTTGTCACACTTGCTTGCTTTTTGCTAGACCAGCTCACGGTACAATTTGCGACTTTAAACACATAGCCTGAAGTTGAACGTCTAGAATCAACATCACCTGCCCAGTTGGCGTCAGAGTACCCGTACAACTCGTCTCCATTCTCATTCAATCCATCGCTTTCATTTGCTTTGAATTTCAAACCGAAATTTATAGTTCCTTTTATGTATCTTAGAAGTCTTTTGACTCCATTCCAATGTTCCTTGCTAGGGTTTGACATATATGAAGACAATACACCAACTGCTGCAGAAATGTCTGGTCGAATCGCCGTTGAGATGTACGTTAAGCATCCTATAGCTTGTTGATATAAATTCTTATCAAATGCTTCTTCTTCATCCGTTCGTTGATGGTAGGTTGCTTCAAGAGGGGTAGCGATGGGCTTGCAATTGGTCATACCAAATCTTTCCAACATGCTCTCCAGGTACTTGTGTTGGTTGATGTACAGCGTTTGGGTTTCTCTGTCACGATTAATTGTCATTCCAAGTACAAAATGAATTTCTCCCTGATCTGTCATCTCAAAATTCTTGCACAATAATTCCTCTTCTGCGTTCAACATTTTGATGTCGTTTGACACGGGTATTATGTCGTCAACGTATACAGCTAAAATTACGAAGCTTATGAACCATTTGAATCCTTTATGGATTTCACGTAAATGCAGTTGTCTGCGTCACTTCTTCTGTAACCATTCTTCGTCAAGAAACTATCGAGTGTCTGGTTCCAACATCTCGCTGATTGTTTGAGTCCGTATAGACTTTTCCTAAGCTTGCAAACGTATTCTGGGTGATCTGGATCAACGAACCCATCTGGTTGGGACATGTAGATATCATGCTCTATGTGGCCATTCAGGAACGCTGTTTTTACGTCCATCTGATGAATTTCTAAATCATGCTTGTTCGCTAACGCTAGTAATGTTCTTATACTTGAATACTTTGCTACTGGTGAAAGTACTTCCTCATAGTCAACGCCGTGAGTCTGTGAATACCCCTGGGCGACGAGTCGTGCTTTATGTCGGTCAACATTTCCATTTGCGTCTCGCTTGACTTTCATGACCCATTTCGATCCAACTATATTGCATCCTTCTGGAGGTGGTACTAATTCCCATGTTTCATTCTTAATTAGTGAATTATACTCTTCTTCTAGCGCTTGTTTCCACTTGTTTGCATCTTTACCATTTAAAGCTTCATTTATTGATTGTGGCTCTTCATTCTCTGCAGTCAGGGATTCGGTGAGATTACACTCATCAGGACTAAATTTCGTCAGTGCTTGTCTTTGTCTCTTTGTGCCAAGATTTTGAACTTGCTTCATAAATGTTTCTTCGTACGACGCTCCCACTGGTGGTAAATTCTCTTCACTTTCGATCTCAGGTAATTCAGGTACATGGTTTTGGTCTTCAGCATCATGGTTTCCCTCATGATTGTCATTTAATTTCTCTTCCGAAATATCTTCACGTATGATTAATTCTTTAGTAACTGTCTCAAAATCATGAAACTTGTTTTCGTAGAATACTACATCTTTACTTCGCACGAATGTCTTTGATTCGATATCATAGAGTTTATAACCCTTCGTGTCTGGTGGATACCCAATAAACACTGCCTTTCGTGATCTAGGATCAAGCTCTCGTCGCAGGTTGCTAGGTGTATGGGTGTAACAAACAGATCCAAATACTTTCAGATTCGACACATTACCAAACCAGCCATTCTTTTTACCAAACCAGCATTCATATGGTGCTTTCATATTTAAGGATTTTGTGGGACTTCTATTATGTAAGTGCACTGCTGTATTGACTGCCTCTGCCCAAAAATTAATTGGCATGTTTGCATGAAATATCATGGACTTGGCAGACTCTACAAGTGTTCGATTCAGTCTCTCTGAAATACCATTCTGCTCTGGAGTGTAAGGATTAGTGTATTGATGTATAATCCCTTTACTTGCACAATATTTGGAGAAATCATTAGAGACATATTCTCCACCATTATCTGTTCGCAACATTTTTACTTTCAATCCAGTGAAATTTTCCACCATGTTAACATATTCTTGGAATTTCTCGTATACTTCTGATTTATTTTTCAGAAAATACACAGTGACGTATCTAGTGTAATCATCAGTGAATGTTAAAATGTACTTACTTCCACCAATTGAGTCAATGTTCATTGGTCCACATACATCACTGTGAATTAACTCCAGTGGCTGAGTTGTTTTATTTGAGCTCTGTTTGGGAACAGGTATACGATGCATTTTCGCCTTGGTACATGCTTCACATTCTTGATCAATTTCACCCTTCATAAATTTCATTCCAGTGACTAAGTTTCCTTCTGCCAATTTGTTGATATATCCAAAGTTTAGGTGACCATATCTGCAATGCCATTGCTTTAGTGATGGGGCTTTGGTTGTTGTTACATTAACATAGTCTGGTTGAGTGTTCACAACAAATAACTTACTATCAAGTAAATGTCCAATATTGATTGTCTTCCCATTCTTAATAATGTGACATTTTTCTTTATCAAATATAACTTCAGCTTGCATTTGGGTCATTGCTGGGACTGATAGTAAATTCTTCTTAATTTCTGGGACAAATAATACCTTATGTAAATCTAATGTAATGGTTTCTGCACCATCATGGCAATCAAGCTTGACATTTCCTTCACCATATGCTTCAATAATTCTGTTGTCACCAAGGTAGATCTTTGATGGCTCCTTATATTTCTTGTAATCAGTTATAATATTTCTCTGAAATGTCATGTGTTTAGTTGCTCCACTATCTATGAACCATTGATCATTTCCTGCTTTAACATTAGACATAGAGGTTAAAGCTATTCCATCATTTCCACCTTGAACTTGCTCTTTTTCTTGATATTTGATTCATTTGGCCTTTTGTTAAGAGGACAATTTTTGACAATGTGGCCAAATTTTTGACATTTGAAACATTTTACCCCTGCATCTGACTTGGTTGATTTGATCTCCTCTGATTGTGTGCACCATTGTCTCTGGGATTGTTGTTATACCTATTGCCACCATAAAACTGATTTCTTCCACGTGATGAATAACTATGACTACTCTTCCTTGAAAATAGTGCATCATTCTGACCTGGACTTTCTGTTCGCTTTTCTTTTCGCTTTACATACTCTTCAATCAATAATCTTTTCACATTTTCCCATTTAAGATCTTCTACTTTCTGAGCATTAAGACTTGTAATAAAATTTTCATACGATTCAGGAAGGCTTCCTAACACTACCGTTGTAAATTTTTTATCTGAAATCTCCTCTTTCATATCGCGCAATTGCTCTGCTAGTCTCGTCATGTACGTAATATGCTCCATTATATCACCATCTTCTTTCATTGTAGCAGCATAAAATCTACGGTTTAATCTCACTATTTGGGTGATCGAAACGAACTCAAATTGCTTTCGAAGTATCTCCCAAGCTTCCAAAGGATTTGTTGTTGTACTGATATGGATTTGTAGATTTTTCTCAACACTCAGGGCAATCAACGAATATGCCTTATCAGATCGTAGTTGATACGCACTTTTTACCTGTGCAGTGGCATCTTGACCGGGTTGTTCCTCAGTTCCATTTATAAAACCAAATAATCCTCGTTCCATTAACACTAATTTAATGTTATACTTCCATGTTTGATAGTTCTTTCCGTTTAAGTGTTCGATCTTTGTTATTTCTCTGACCTCCGCCATATTTGAAATTTTTCTTCGCAAATAATAACTGTTTTTCACCTTTCTACGAAGCGTCTACGCCTCAATAAACACAAGGAATATTCACGTCATTAAAGACACACGTATCGTGCATTTATAAGCGGCACCTGGGCCCATAACCTGTTAGAAAATATATCTCTCGAACGATACAAAAATGTATTTTTTATACAGAACAACCTTAAAACTCCTACATGTGCTGTGGTCACGTGATGACCTTAATTATGTTAAATATATATGAAATAATTATTACTTATCCAACATCAACGTCTATCAACATTTTGAGAAAGTTTGCTTTGCCATATATCTTCAAAACTAGCATTGATGGATTCCTGGTAAGCAATAATAATTCTAAAAGTACCTCCACTGGTGTCGTGGAATAAACGTTTGGCACTGGATTGAGGCAAAAAATGCTTGAAAGCACAACGGAAATTTGTCCTTTTGACAGGCAGACGAAATCAGCATGATAAAGCTTGGAAAATGCATGCATGGGTTAGATTATTGATATTCAATTGTGTTATATGACCGGCGAGGCTAAGGAGTCAACAAAAAAGTGGTAAAGTTCCGCTGGTAACAGCGAAAATAGGGATCAGAGGTCTCTTTTGCACATTTAGGCACATATAAAGACATGTTGGTCGCTAATAATACGGATCTAAATAATCGTTCTACCACTTCTTTAGCAGGTACCTATAAAACTATTCAGCAGAAGTTCCTTCTCCCAGCATTAGGGCATTAACATGTTTATCTCGACTTGTCTGTCAAAACATGAAAATTCCGTTGTGCTTTCATGCACTTTTCACTTAATCCAGTTTCAAACGTTTCTTTCATGACAGTATTTAAGGTATATTTTTAGAATCATTGCCTACCAGGAATCCATCATTGCTAGTTTTGAAGATATTTGGCAAAGCAAACTTTCTCAAAATGTTGACAGACGTTGATCATGATAATTTATGAGCAGTTCTCCTTCAAACGCCTAATACCTCCCATTCTTATCCATTTCAGAAGTCCAGAATCCCTCTTTTCTTCCGTTCCACGTATTCTTTAAAAATCCTCTAACTATGACACCAAATTCGTTTATTTTCTAACTAAAACATTCTCTTGTTGTTACCTATGCTGTTTTTGGTTAAAGAATGCCGTTTCCACTTCCAGTTAAGTTAAAAACGACGTCCTATCGTGTTATCATATTTTTGAAACTAATAGCGTGGTCCATCTGAAATATGGAACAGCGCCATATATTTTCAGTCATGTGACTAACATCAAATATCAACATCGCAAAGATCTTCTCACAACATTGTTTTGATGTTCGCACGTTTTAATAAATAGCACTGCTCATCTTGAATACGTACTGGATAAATTCTTATAAAACCAATACCATGGTTCGCAGTGTATAGACGTCTTTATTGGTTTACTATATAAAAGTCCTCTATGTCTGGTTCTCTACATGATGTATGAAACAGTCGGAAAAAGTTAACCAATGCCAAGAGCACTCAAATAGTTACGTTTAGTCCCTGAGGCATTTTTGACGAAAAAACCGTAAAGGGTTAAATTTACTTGAGACATTTTTGACCAAAGGGGCTAACCATTACTTTTTTGAGGCATTTTTGACGAAGGTAACGAATGAAATTTATTTTAAGGGGGTCCACTACTGAATAATTTCCAAATTTATCAATTTTTAAAATTTGCAGAAGATATTGTTCATGACGTTCTCAAAGCATTTCCAGAATTTGAAACACAAAAATTATTTATCAACAGAGAAATTGAGCAAAATGTACATCTTGTTAGGGTAAAACCATGATTTTACCCTTAACAAAAGGGGGTCTTTCATTGGCTTTGTTGCGCGCTTTATTGTTCTGCTCCATTGTTTAGCTTAAGCTATTAATATATGCAAAAGAAACATTAAGCTATTTTCTCCGGCTGCTGAAAAGGCCAATTTTCTACATTTCAAACACAATAACTCGGTTGATACTCAATATTTAAATGTGAAACTTTCTGATCATGTAGTAACATCCCTTCGCTAGGAGATAAACCTAAAATAAGCGATCTTTTTTCTATAATTTAGCAAAGGTACTGCAATGTTGAATGCACAGTTTTAACATTCAAGAATATAATTTTTGATTTCAGAGGTGCTTTTTGCATTGTTATGAAATAATTTAGGTTCACTTCCTAAACATTGTCTTTGGTAATAAACAAAAAGTTGTTTCAAGTTTTTATCATTTATATTTCTTTCAAAATCATGCACACAAAATTGCTTAAATTTAAGCCGAGAAGACACTCTTTTTTGGTAACTATGGCAACAATAACACTTAACAACATATTTTTCAAGACAGAAAAGCAAGCGTAAAACAACATGGTTAAACTATAGTCTGATAGCATTAGAAACGAAAAATAATTATTTTTTAGTAGTGGACCCCCTTGATACGGCCTGGTGGCTTTATTAAGAGTTATATAAAAAATGTTTTAACAAAGTAGCCCTGGGGCCAGTTGTTCAAAGCTGGGTTAGCTCTAACCCTGGGTTAAAATTTAACCCAATGTTTTAGTTTTTGTATTTCTACTCATCTGTTTACTTTAAAACTTCGGGATCTTAAACTACCATCGATTTAGCAACACTTTTGAAGAAATATTTTCAAATTTGTAAACAAACTTCAAGGGAAATCTAATTTTGATTTTACGCTAACCCAGGTTAAGCTAACCGACGTTTGAACAACTGGCCCCTGGAGCAAAATAGATGTGCACTAACCGAGGCTTTACAATGCTGTATATGGTAAGGTTAACTATTACTGTGTACTAACTATATACAGTGTCTATACTAGATATAGGTGTTACCTATTGGTTTCAGTACCTAAGTAAACCTTTGCGAGTATGTTTAATTTTCTCGTTTTTTTTTAATGATAGTTGACTGGATACGAGTGAACGTGTTGCCTACTGGACCGGCGCGATGTTCTATAAAGAGAGAATGCAAGCAAGATGTCACGACAGTGTAATGTTACATGCATGTAAGCTTATTGCTATATTTTCTCCTGCTTTTTGCTGTGTCACGCGTGTCTATAACACCTAGTAGTTTATTTACTGAATTTAAAAAAAAGGCCCTGGAGGGTACCTAATTAGAGTGGACCTAATTAGGTTTCCAGGTTCAATTCCTGGAGCCACACAGATGTGCACTGATGATACACACCAACTGTACTTAATATAGTTAGTAGAGGTAAGTGTACTAATTTATAAACTAATATTGGGTGCTTACAGTTGTAAATAATCCCACTAACCGCCCCAACCATTTTTCGTAGGTTTATAGTTCTCACTGATATCTGCTTATTACAGTTAACATTAGGAGAGTCTATATGACATGCTCAGAAGGTAACTCTAATCTACTATAGTTGGTATACTAGAGCTACCTCAGTTGTCTAAGGTAACTCTAGTCTACCTTCAATAGTGGTTGACTAGAGTTACGTTAATTAACTAAGGTTGAGTTTCAGTAACTCTACCTTAGTTAACTAACGCAACTCTAGTCAACCACTATTGAAGGTAGACTAGAGTTACCTTAGACAACTGAGGTAGCTCTAGTATACCAACTATAGTAGATTAGAGTTACCTTCTGAGCATGTCATATAGACTCTCCTAATGTTACCGTAATAACTACACAACTGTGAGAACCATAAAGGTCTGAAATTCTATGGGGTGGTAAGGGTGGCGGGGTGGTTAGTGGGATTAGTTATGACTGTAAGTACACTCACCTCTATAGTTAGTAGTAGAGGTAAGGGTGTACTTACGGTTATAACTAATCCCACTAACCACCCCGCCACCCTTACCACCCCATAGAATTTCAGACCTTTATGGTTCTCACAGTTGTGTAGTTATTACGGTAACATTAGGAGAGTCTATATGACATGCTCAGAAGGTAACTCTAATCTACTATAGTTGGTATACTAGAGCTACCTCAGTTGTCTAAGGTAACTCTAGTCTACCTTCAATAGTGGTTGACTAGAGTTACGTTAATTAACTAAGGTTGAGTTTCTGTAACTCTACCTTAGTTAACTAACGCAACTCTAGCCTACCACTATTGAAGGTAGACTAGAGTTACCTTAGACAACTGAGGTAACTCTAGTATACCAACTATAGTAGATTAGAGTTACCTCAGTTGTCTAAGGTAACTCTAGTCTACCTTCAATAGTGGTTGACTAGAGTTACGTTAATTAACTAAGGTTGAGTTTCTGTAACTCTACCTTAGTTAACTAACGCAACTCTAGCCTACCACTATTGAAGGTAGACTAGAGTTACCTTAGACAACTGAGGTAACTCTAGTATACTAACTATAGTAGATTAGAGTTACCTTCTGAGCATGTCATATAGACTCTCCTAATGTTAACTGTAATAAGCAGATATCAGTGAGAACTATAAACCTACGAAAAATGGTTGGGGCGGTTAGTGGGATTATTTACAACTGTAAGCACCCAATACTAGTTTATAAATTAGTACACTTACCTCTACTAACTATATTAAGTACAGTTGGTGTGTATCATCAGTGCGCATCTGTGTGGCTCCAGGAATTGAACCTGGAAACCTAATTAGGTCCACTCTAATTAGGTACCCTCCAGGGCCTTTTTTTTAAATTCAGTAAATAAACTACTAGGTGTTACAGACACGCGTGAAAAGTAATAAGGTTAAAAGGTTTTAGGTTTTAAAGGTTTTTTAGGTTTTAGTAATAAGGTTACAGGTGTGACATAGCGAAACACAGTAGAAAATATAGCCATTGACACCTATGCTTTGTGTGTTTTTGACTGCAACTACCGGTATTGAAATGAAGCTGAACTGACGAAGGAAACGGAAAAGACAAAATAAAATCAACAAACTTACTTTTACTCTATGTTTTGGATCGTCTTGGCTTTAGTTGTTCTCGTTTTATCGTGTTGCTGTTTATGGTTTCATCTAGTTTGAATTCTCTCTTCATAGAACATCACACCGGTTCAGCAGGTAACAAGTTCACTGTTATATCCAGTCAACCACCATTAAACGAGGAGAAAATTAAACATTTTTACTAGCATATTAACTATAGTCTATTTATCATATTGGAAGTATTTAGCTTAAGTCTTTCAATATGGGGTATGAAAAAAATTTAAGTCTAATGCCAAGAGCGCTTAATGTTTTAATTGACTTTATATAGTGATCCTGAGCGGTAGAGAATCATTTGCAACATCTAGCAATTAAATGAGGAGAAAATTAAACATTTTTACTAGCATATTAACTATAGTCTATTTACCATATTGAAAGTATTTAGCTTAAGTCTTTCAACTGTTGGTTCTCAATATGGGGTACGAAAAAAATTTAAGTCTAATGCCAAGAGCGCTTAATGTTTTAATTGACTTTATATAGTGATCCTGAGCGGTACAGAATCATCTGCAACATCTAGCAATATGCCATAAATTATACATATAAAATGCATACATGCGTGGCTGCTCTCAAGAGGTCAACTTAGTAAGTTACATAACCATTTGCAAGGTTGGTTTTCTCTTTGCCCCGCTACCTCGGTCACCTCAATCGCAAATTTTAGGCGTTCAAAAAAATGCTTGCTCGATTTAGAACTTCGACATCTCGGTGAATACTCAATTAAAATCTTAGTGTAATATATCAAACTTCACATTATCTTTTTTCTCCATATACGATGCAATTCATTTGACTGTTTTAGTTCGCTAGAAAACGAAATCAGTACTTTATGGAACACCCGGTAATATAAGCATATGTGTAGCTATAAGTACTTAGGTGAACAGGGTCGTAGCTAGAACATTAATAGAAGGGGGGGGGGGTGTATATTCATATATTCATGTTCTGCACTACAAGTTTCCGTTTCAAATCAAATTCAAATTGATCAATTTGGATTTGATTTGAAAAGAAACTCGTCTGGCAAAGCATGAATATATGAACATACTTTCCCTTCCATACCTTCCCTACATAGCTATATGACTCCTCAGTTGTCAAAACTATTAAGGCCCAGTCAAACGAGGATGAGAGTTGATGAGAGTTGATGAGAGTTGATGAGAGTTGTAACTCTCGCTAGCGTTTGACCACCAACTCTCATCCACTCTTATTAACTCTCATCGACTCTCATCAACTATGAACTAGTTCAAATTTTGATGAGAGTTGATAAGAGTTTGTGCGCGTTTGACCAGTCATGAGAGTTGATGAGAGTTGCAAAAGTGCTAGCGTTTTGCACTTTGTTGTAGCAGGCTCAGCAAAGCAGTACAAAATACATTCTCATCAACTCTCATCCTCGTTTGACCGGAGCATCTGAGAGTTGACGAAACTCTCGTGCGAACTCTCGCTTCTCAACTCTCATCAACTCTCATCCTCGTTTGACCGGAGCATCCGAGAGTTGACGAAACTCTCGTGCGAACTCTTGCTTCTCAACTCTCATCAACTCTCATCCTCGTTTGACCGGGCCTTTACATTCCACAGACCCCCTCCCCCGTTTGAAAGTTCTGGCTACGTCCCTGGCAGGTGTTACATAACAGCTTGCTTATCGTTATAGCAATAACGCATAGAACATGCTAAATAAATTGTCTTATAATGAATTGCCACCAGTTCTAAGAGCACGTTTACGCGATGTGCTGTATACTAACCAACGCTCAATACACAACATTGTATGGTTGCTATGACAAAGTAAACATCTGAAAGGGGAAATTATGAGGGATTGGAACTGTAAAATAATAAATTAAGCAGCAATTGTGAATTCAGGATGGCACTCAAACATTACGACTGAATTGCTTCTTTGTATCAAACCGATCAAACAATCTGTAACATGCTTAAGAATAATATTACAAAGAAATTAGTAGTTTCTTTGTAATAAATCCCCCCAATGAAGTGTCATCTTTACTTATACTCTTCACGTTTCCCACACGGTGCATTTTCATGTCACTGTGCTTCGTTTATTATATACTCTTGAGTATTCAAATAGAAAATTTTTGTCTAAGACTAACACCGAAAGAGACATGAAACCATGTACTGTCTTAAGAACAGGGACGTACAATCTCTTCTTATTCAAATCTAATTTTACTTAGTTTTTCTGGCTTATTTTTTTAGCTCTGTTTTTGGCTTACTTCGTAACTCTTATTTCTGTCTCTATTTTTTTCTTGCGTAAATGATAGTAGGTAACCCCCCCCATCCAGCGGCGGAAGTAATTAGTATGCAAGCGCATTATTCAGCAAAGGAAGTAATTAATATGCAGTAGTAGAATAGTCACAGTATGGTCCCGGAAGTGACCAGAGCTCTTACCCGTAGAAATTAGTTCCTAGGTCGGCCGTGTGGACCAGTGCGCGCGCATGTTGACAGAAACCTGTTTAAAACGGGTTTGCTCCATTGTCTTTGAGATATTACGTCATATGGTTCGACTTTTGCGCCAAAATGGTACAATTGTGTGCTAGCAGTCACGCATCGGGCGCTTGCTTAAATATGTTCAAGTTACGTCGACTACGGAAACTTGTATTCAGCGAGGACATTGTTTGGACTTTCTGCATCACCATTCCTATATAGAAGGCGTTATTGGAAAGCACTTGCATTTTTAGTTATTATTTTAAACTGTTGTTGTAAATATTCCTGCTATTGCACGCTGTCCTTTTCCTGTATACTTTGTTCATTCCGTACATTTTACCAAACAGTTACGTATAGCAAGTTAATATCGTTTACTCTATCCCGAACGGTTTATATGTTGTTTAGATCGTGGTATAGAAACGGCTTAAAACGGCTATGATGCAGTCGGTTAAATCAAAATTGACCCTTAATAATCCTAATCGACAATACCCTACTTTTCTGTTCTTTTTGCACCAAGACAATCTATAGATTTATTATGGTTTCCTAGCACAATGCTAAAGGAACTGACAATCCTATAGTATAGGGGAAATATGTTTCATACACTGGTGTGTACTTTGCCGCCGTTTTTGACACATTTCACTGTTGACATAGTCTAACGAGAAGGAATAAGCTTTATTGAAATTTGGACTATACTCATATCATCAAAGTCTACACAGATAATCATAGTTTTCTAGTCAAGGCAATTGGGATAATTAAGAGAGGATATAATTTCCATCTCATGCAATGTTGTGTATTTTGTCACAAAGTTTGACACTGTTGAATTTTTAATGACACTGTACCAACGTTGTTTGTATTGAGGGGAAATTGATGAGACTGCACTATTGGTCGGTGAAAAGGGGGAAAGTGGTTTTTATGTAGAGAAAGTTGGTAACTTGATTTAAACTGTGTCAGACTAATACATCGGACCTTCTTTGCCCAAACTTCAAATAGCATGAGGTGGAACTGCTACTTTGTCCAGTCCTACCGTTTTGTTGTGTTATTGTATATACACAATTAAGTGTGTGTTACATCATGCCCTAACCAATTGAAATAATTGAATTTTTATTACACTGCACTAACGTTCTTTGTAATGAGGGGAACTTATAAAAGTTTAAAGTTAGTGGGGCAGGTTTAAAACAAAATTGACCCTTACTTAACATTCTGCTATACTCATATAATCTCATTTCTGAGTCAAAGGCAATAGAGACAACTGAGAGGATATAATCCCGATAACCCCATGCAATGTTATTTATTTTGTCATTGAGTTTGACACATTGAATTTTTAATTACACTGCACCAACATTTGTAATAAGGAGAAATTAACATTTTTTTATGACACTGCACTATTGGTCGTGAAATGGGGAAATTAGCTTGTATATAGTGAAAGTTGGTATTTAATTTGAACTGCGTCAAGCAATCCGCTAATTTGCACATCTTACCGTCTGTTTTGTTGTGTGTACATTGTATACACAATTAAGTGTGCGTTAAGATATGTCCTAGCAAATCGATGCAAATTGTTTTATAAAGGTTTAAGGCTAGTAGGGCATATTTAAAACAAAATTGACCCTAAATTACCATCCTGCTACTCATATCTGGTGTCATCGCATTAGTGTACTCAGATCGCAGATTTATCGTAGCTTCTTGAGACAATTTAATGCAGACAATAGAGGTAATTTCTCATTGCAGTAGGCAATGTTAGATTTGTGATACTGAACTGCCACATTGCAATAAGGACAATCCTGACACATTTCATTTTTTCGCAATGTTCTGCGTAATGAGGGGAAAGTTAATCAGTTTTGTTCAATGTTGGTACTTTGAACTGCTATCAAACTAATACATCATTCATTACGGGACAGTTTTACGCATCTCGCATCAAGAGACGCCCGGAACATTTTAAGGGACACACGGGAGTGACGGGACTTTCTTACGGGACACATTGCGGGACACCTTTAGGCGTCCCGATGTCCCGTACTAACCAATGACCTGGCTACTATTACTGGAAATATTTTAACATCTACAAAATTAAGAGACCTTATTCGGGGCACTTTTACGCGTCTCGCTTTAAAAGGACACGCGGAAACCTCTTACGGGACATAAGGAACTTTATCGCAAGACATTTTTACATGTAGGCATCCCGATATCCTTTACGTCCCGTCCATCTACATAATAGCATGCTTATCATTACTGGAAATACCTTGACATATAGGGACATAAGGGACTTCATTACGGAACAGTTCTACGCGTTCCGCTTCAAAGGACGTCCGGGACATTGTTACGGGACGCTCTTACGGGACACAAGGGACTTTATCGCGGGACATTTTTAGGCGTCCCGCTGTCCCTTGCGTCCCGTTTCAACTAACATGTCATATGAACCCAAAGGAGTTCATTACGGACCCTTTTTACGCAACTTGCCTCATCAATTGGCCGGTGAGAACACCTGCGAGCTATTTGTGAGCAGTTGGTAACGTAAAGGGAGAGTTTTCGAATTATAGGGGGAAAAGCAACTAAACAAACGCTCAAATGTTATATTTTTAACACATTTATTAGTAATAACTCAATTCATAAGGCGGGGAGACATTGTTGTCATCATCATCATCATCTTCATCCTCATTGCTTTCAGGAAAGTACTGTCTGTCTTCTAACAGACGTTCCAAAAGAAATTTCCTTTTTTTAATAGCAGCAGTCAAAGCTTCGTCAGGGTCGAAATCATCTTCGTCAACGAATGCATCTTTGGTTTTCATTATTTTCCGATGCACTGGATCCCTTTTCATTTGCGTCATCCATTTCAGGCGATCCAAATAAATATTTCCTAGTTTCTTTCGAAGGTCTGGTAAAATTTCTGAAAAGGCTTGTTTCTTTGCGTCAATTTCACTAAAGCCACCATTTTGAAAACTTTGTACAATTTCATTGTGCTTTGTACGAAGTTCCATCGCTGCTTCGTGTATTAATACTTCCCATGGGTTCTCTTCTTCGCTTTCGTCAGAGTCGTTCATTTCTTCGGAACTTTCAGCGTCTTCCTCGCCTGATGAACTGAAGATATCTTCATCAGATGCTGTTGATATTTTGTCAACGGATTCATTTCGCATTCTTTTTTCACTCAACGTTTCTTTCGAAGTCCTTTCGTCACTACTTGATGCTGTCGACATTTCATCATCCGATTCACTCCACACTCTTTTTCGATTCAACATTTCTTCAGATTCTCTTTGATCACTAAGCGATTTGGCTTTAGAAAGATAATGTTGTCTTTCTTCTCCTGAGAGTCGATGGATATCTGCTAAATGGTTTGATAATTTGGCGAGATTCTTCTTACTGCAAATAGGACAATCCCTACGCCTCCGTGGCATGTTACAAACTGCGTTTTATCGTTTATAGTACATACATAAAAAGTGTCCCGCGACAAAACCCTTACATGCTTATAAAATGTCAAAGTATTTCCAGCAATAGTAGCCATGGTATTGGCTAGTACGGGACGTCGCAATGCCTAAAAATACATCACGATATAACCTGTCAGCTCCCTCGACCTTTTGGATCATAATAAACACTTTCCAAGCACTTGTCAACTGTTGCTTTGGCCATGTCTTCTTTTTAAATGAAACAAAGAAAGCGTGAATCCGCGTCACAAAAAAATTAGTTTTCTGATGTCTCTGTTACCTGATCGTTGGGCTCAGTTACTGCTGAAATTGTAATTTTATCACTCTTGCTATGACAAGCGCCCATGTTACCTCTTACAAGCAAACTGAATGAAATAAAGAAAAACAACAAAACAGTACTTTTTAAAATAACTTATTTCTTTGGTATATACACTGTCTAGTTATATTTTAATTTGCACTCACGTAAGACATAGTCAATTAGATTGTTAATAAATGCAGTTCTTTCAGATTCAGAATATATCTGGAACCAAACAAAACATGACATATCAAACAGTGCTTCAAAGTAATCTTTGTGGATTGCTGATGGTCCTGGATACTTTAAAATCTTGCACGCTTTCACGACTCCTCGCCACATAACATCATGGTTCAACAGTTTAAGAGCCCGTTCGGCATAACTTATCCACCGCTCTTCGTTGTCAAGCATCTTAAAGCATTCTCTGAACCTTGTCCATTGATTACTATCAGTTTGATCACGTTTGGCCAATGTTTCTTCTTCCAACTGTTGAATCTTACGATAGACCATCTCCGTGAACACAAGATCAATTAGTTTTTCAACAGTCAGGGCATCAAAGTCAATTTCATCTACATACATTTGTTTAAGCAGGTGTGCCATTATAATTTTCTTTGCGTTTTTTAGACCAACTGTTCGCAAGCACACTCGCTAAATATACTAACGTAATCATTAAATTCTCGAATGTTTTAAATGAAATAAGCCGGACAAACCTGTTCTCCAAACGTATGAACATGAATAAACCGGTTTTTTATATAGTAGATCATAATAAACTAGCAACAAAGATATGCATTACAATGAAAAGCTGTATTCAAGAAAATATAATATTACAATTATTTAAGAGTCTCGTGTTTCAGCAACCGTCTCTCGTTTGAACAACACACAGTTCCTCAGTCATAACAAGTATACTTTAGCAACTCTAGCCCATTCACCCTTGGTTTGATATCGCTTAAACTGTTCATAAACTTTTCCATAACACTGGCTTCAGAAACCTTTGACAACGCATCATCAAAGTACAATGATAATCTTTCATCACTTTCCATCATAAGACATGGATGCAGTCTCTGGGATGGATGATCAATGATGCACCCGTTGCAATTTTCAACAACCAGTTGGTTAATGACTGAGGCAATCTCTTCTGCATAGCACTTTATCAATTTTTCTTGAATTATCTTCTGACGGTGAATAAGAAACCTTTCTTCATTGCCAGTGTCTGTAGGTAAAGATACCTTTGGTAAATGTTTACGTGCAGACATTTTAAACACAGCTTGTCAGTTTAACAGTTCAAGCAATACTAAAGCAGTTTGTACCAACGTTCACTTAACAGTTTTCATAATTAGCATATCAGGCATCACGAGTTTTTCTTGTCTTTAGTGATTGACAAGTACTCTTTGTAAGCCTGTTTACGATTTTCATGACGACTTGTAAACTTTTCCCCGGTTTCCTTGATCGTATATCCGTACGAAGGTGGGTTGCTAAAGTATACAGTGGATTCGAACGGGTCTTCGTCTTCTTTTTTATCTCTCCACTCAAAATAGCCGCACGAATCGTCTTTACCTTTCGAACAGGTATAGAATAAACGACCATAATCGTATGTAGGTCCCAACTATTGGTATGAGCACTTGCTTATTTGAGGTTGACCAGAGGTCGATGTGGGTCTATTTGGAGTCGATGTGACATCGATGTGGGGTGGATGTATTGAGGACATGCAAATAAAACGACGCCAACAGGTGTGTATATCCTTTATATGCTACAGCTATTTTCTAAAAGTTTCATAATGTTTGTTCTATTAATTCCTTCTCACAAACGTTTTGGTGCAAATGACATGTGTGACAGACAAGGCCAAAGTGTTACATAACAAACTCTGGCACAGCGTTCCCCAGTTGTTTCTAAGTCTTCTAATTTCTTTAAGGTTACGGCATGCATCGTCTACCAAACTGTTTAACATCCAGGTTTGTACGTCAACCCTCCGTTTGCGAAGGTATAAAGCAGTCCTCTTTTTCTTCAAATATTCAACTCTTTTTCTAGCCTCTGCCACACGCTTGTTTCAGTCATGTAACCGCAAAAAGTTCTCCTCCATTAAACTGGCCATCTAAAAGTCTTATCTCTGTGAAAGTTGCAAGCAGTATGCTCTTATCGACTCAAATTTAACTTTTTTACTGTTGGTTGGATAGCTAAAAACCAATCAAATTTAAAAATGGTATGTTTCATATGTGACCGGGCCATCGGGCAACATCGGGCCTTATGATGAGCGTATGAGCATGTGCTCATGAGCAGTTATGAGCAGGTGCTCATCTGCTCATTACATAAACTTGTACAAGACTATCGAAATATAACTATACTAACCTGGCGAGTCACATCAGGCCACATGAGCGTATGAACAAGTGCTCGTGAGCAGATATGAGCACCTTTCTCCTCATTACAAATGTTGGTGCAGTGTAATTAAAAATTCAATGTGTCAAACTCAATGACAAAATAAATAACATTGCATGGGGTTATCGGGATTATATCCTCTCAGTTGTCTCTATTGCCTTTGACTCAGAAATGAGATTATATGAGTATAGCAGAATGTTAAGTAAGGGTCAATTTTGTTTTAAACCTGCCCCACTAACTTTAAACTTTTATAAGTTCCCCTCATTACAAAGAACGTTAGTGCAGTGTAATAAAAATTCAATTATTTCAATTGGTTAGGGCATGATGTAACACACACTTAATTGTGTATATACAATAACACAACAAAACGGTAGGACTGGACAAAGTAGCAGTTCCACCTCATGCTATTTGAAGTTTGGGCAAAGAAGGTCCGATGTATTAGTCTGACACAGTTTAAATCAAGTTACCAACTTTCTCTACATAAAAACCACTTTCCCCCTTTTCACCGACCAATAGTGCAGTCTCATCAATTTCCCCTTAATACAAACAACGTTGGTACAGTGTCATTAAAAATTCAACAGTGTCAAACTTTGTGACAAAATACACAACATTGCATGAGATGGAAATTATATCCTCTCTTAATTATCCCAATTGCCTTGACTAGAAAACTATGATTATCTGTGTAGACTTTGATGATATGAGTATAGTCCAAATTTCAATAAAGCTTATTCCTTCTCGTTAGACTATGTCAACAGTGAAATGTGTCAAAAACGGCGGCAAAGTACACACCAGTGTATGAAACATATTTCCCCTATACTATAGGATTGTCAGTTCCTTTAGCATTGTGCTAGGAAACCATAATAAATCTATAGATTGTCTTGGTGCAAAAAGAACAGAAAAGTAGGGTATTGTCGATTAGGATTATTAAGGGTCAATTTTGATTTAACCGACTGCATCATAGCCGTTTTAAGCCGTTTCTATACCACGATCTAAACAACATATAAACCGTTCGGGATAGAGTAAACGATATTAACTTGCTATATGTAACTGTTTGGTAAAATGTACGGAATGAACAAAGTATACAGGAAAAGGACAGCGTGCAATAGCAGGAATATTTACAACAACAGTTTAAAATAATAACTAAAAATGCAAGTGCTTTCCAATAACGCCTTCTATATAGGAATGGTGATGCAGAAAGTCCAAATAATGTCCTCGCTGAATACAAGTTTCCGTAGTCGACGTAACTTGAACATATTTAAGCAAGCGCCCGATGCGTGACTGCTAGCACACAATTGTACCATTTTGGCGCAAAAGTCGAACCATATGACGTAATATCTCAAAGACAATGGAGCAAACCCGTTTTAAACAGGTTTCTGTCAACATGCGCGCGCACTGGTCCACACGGCCGACCTAGGAACTAATTTCTACGGGTAAGAGCTCTGGTCACTTCCGGGACCATACTGTGACTATTCTACTACTGCATATTAATTACTTCCTTTGCTGAATAATGCGCTTGCATACTAATTACTTCCGCCGCTGGATGGGGGGGGTTACCTACTAATGATTAATTATTCTTGTCCTAATGGTTCTTCAGTTCCGAAGCGAAGATGATATATCCCGTTTATATCGTTTCGTACGCCTCCGTTGGCTCTCGATATCCGTTTTATATCTCGTTGTGGTTTCATTTTAAGACTATCTGAGGATTTGCTATTTCACGATCCTGTTTTACAATATTCACACAGCTTGCCTCTCAAATGGCTGAAGAATAAAGAAGAAATTTCTCGTTTTCACGCCCACTCCAAATCCTGTCGATATTTTGCGCGCGCGTTGCATAGTAAGTAAACGAAGCGCTTAGCGTCAAAAGTAGTACATGTCTGACATCGTTACGTTGCCACCAGCAAAATGCAACGTGCTTTCTGACGCTCCATGCTAATTTGCGCGCCATGACTTCATTAATTTGCCTTCGCCCCGATTGTATAAAACGACGGGCTTGTTGTCACGACACTCAAAAGCCCCGAGGAGAACACGACAAAAGCACTACGAAGTTTTCAACTTTTGTAGCAACAAGTAAAGCTGATTTACTCTTTTATTAACCGTAAAAGACCGAATCTTTGAATAAGATTACTCAGAAGGAACGATTAACTTGCTGAGCGAGTCAAGACTTACAAAGGAACTAAACAGAGGAAGTCAAACACTACTTGAAAGCACAACTTATCTTCAAAGAAAGGCAGACTCAGCCAGCAAACTTGGGAAAGAATTCAAGAGATTACAGTTCAGAGGAAAACCTAACGCCCAACGTAGAACAAGGCAGATCAAACGAGGAATCCAAGAACTAAACAGGAGAATTGATAGACTATTTTTGTACAGGCAGAAGCGCAATACACATTATTCTCTTAGTGATCGAAGCGAAGGATGAATTCAAAGCAGCAAGAATTACGCAAACTGGCTAAACTCTTGGCTAAAATTGGCGACAGTTTTGTGGAAAAACACGCTATTGCGGTAGGAAAGCTAAAGGCGGTGAAAGCAAGAAAACGGAGCAGCAGGAAAAGCATTGGTGATGAATTAAAAGAGTCGAGCAAGAAGTTAGCCGAGCTCGGGGACAAAGTCCACGAGAAGAATGAGAAGAGGAGAAAAGGTGTAAAGGCTTTGATCCAGCCAACGAAACAAGTACTTAGAAATGCTGTTGCTCATTTTGTTAGGAAACTTATAGTGAAACCAGAAAGGACAGAGTAAAAGAAACAAAATGTAGACAATGTATCGAGTATCACACATGGGTGAAAAGATTTTATGTCAGTAACGTATATATCTACATATAAAAGCTAGAATTAAACATTTTATAAATGTTTGCGTTAATATTGGCCATGTGAGGACAATGTCTGGCTGTAAACGAGCGTTATGAAGCAATTAAATATCTTAAAACTTGCTTTATGAATACATTTATGTCTTTGTAATTACTTCAATCGTATCAGTTTAATTTTGTACAAAAACTATCCAAGGAGTTTATTATACGCTGGGATCTTTGTCAAGAAATTAAGTGGTGTTTCCACAGAAAATTAGATTGATATTAATGATCGCCATGCAAAGAAACTATTTCAATCCTAAAATGCCTCGACCTTAATAATATCTGCTGTACTGTTTATCTATACAAACGCCTGTCGTTTTCGTCACAAGCGCATGCCAGTGCGACAAGCGCTAGGAGTGATTGTCATGCAGGTATACATGTCTCTTACAATAACATTTCTAGCAAGACTCTTTCAAGTGAAGATATTCAGGGACGCCGGAAATGGAGGGGAAGGAAGGGTAGCTGCCCCTCGCCTTTTTCTGGGAGGGGCGAGGGAGGGGGGATTCAAGTGTAAAAAATATTATACAAGACACCGAAGGCAGAGCTTTGGTGATAACAAAACTCACTGTGACAATGTAAATTGACAAAAACAGACCCATATATGACTGAAAAATGCAACTGACCCGCTAAATTCTCGGATAAGGACTTAAAATTTTGTCGGTGCCCTTCAACAAACGTCCCCTGATCCTTTTCAGGTTCCGGCGTCGCTGAAGATATTTATCAAGCCTAAATTCTTAAACGGCTTTTGCGGAGGCGACGTTAAACCAAAATAATTAATGGCTCCAATTATATCATTAATGGCTCCAATTTTATCATTGTCCAATTTTTATCTTTCTTCCAATTTTATTTTATCTACAACTTCTGTGGGATCTTGAGTTTCCTTAAACTGAGACTCAAGGCATAGATCATTGACAGAGGTCATTGATTGGGTTCTTTTCTACAAAGATAATACATAATATTAGTAAAAACCTGAACATAAAACTAAAATCACAATATATGAAGGGGAGATGATATGTTCGTGTATTTAATCATGAAATATCTGGATGGCAATTTGCTTACAGCATTGCCATTGGTAAACATTTGGTTACTAATATATAAAACTAACAATTAAATATTCACTTAGTATCAAAACCTGATGAGAATCACAACAAATACCAAATCAAACATGTCCTGTGTATGTTAAAACAAAGTATATACACGCGGTTTGCAAAATTGGAAACCTATAAATTGCATTATTTAATCAATTTAGATCTTCAAAAGGAACTCTTACCTTTATTGAATATGATTTCTTTGTGCCACAGACGCCTTCAAGCAAGTCTTTCCCGCAAAAGAATTTGAAATATTCACGAATTGTTCCCGTTTTGTCATTCCTAATACTTCCTTCGCAGCAGTTTATTCGCAAGTACTTCAGTATTTACAATTCATGAATTCCTCGTGAGCGATTTCAGCACGCTTCATTTACCGCAAACACCAACACAGGCGCATGCTGTCAATGCCCACGTGCAGAACATTTTCAGCACTAACAATCACAGAACGCCACACCGGACGTACTGACGAGTTGAGCATAGAACTGACTTTCACGACGCTCACTGTGCCTTTGTTATAGATTATCACTTATCAGCTCGTAGGCATGCATGTAGACCTTAAAGACCATTGTAGTACTGTTGATTCTAAACACTGTTGTAGCTTAAAAATATTTACAGTAAATTCAAAAATTCATGGAAATCACAACCGTGGCAGTGTCTTTATATGTGATAAAAGCACACGTGTATTTTGACAAAACTTTTGCCTCGATTTTCTCGGCTTATACAATATCTACTTTGAAACTTCTTTCGCAAACATACTGACAAAATGGGTATAAAATGGATCGTTTTTGAAGCTATTTAAAATGCTCACAATTCTTGCTTTATATCTGATAAAGCACTCCTGCTCGTATATTAAATAGCACAACAACAACAACTGCGAAGACTGGTTTACAGTTTGCAAAATTTGTTTCATCAATTGTGCCCGAGTAAATGCTAAGTATTGAACAACTGGTTGAAACGCTACAACGATTTAAAAAAGCTTGCTAAATCAGTTTCGAGGGTTTTTCCTTTGGCATGGTTACTAAAACCTGGTTGTTGCGCGCGAGAGAGACAGATTATAAAAAAAAAGGAGATTATAAAAAAAAAGAAATTCACACATTGCATTCTTTCATTTACCTACACCTTACACACTATGTTTATAAACACATAATTCCTAATAAAATATATACATTATTTACGACAATATTTAAACCGAACATTGCTGTTCCGTAGCTAGGAATCAACTAACACGTCTCAATGGTTATATATCTCAGTTTAACTGATAACTTTATATAAAAAAAATATAGAATGCATCTTTGAATGAAACATAAATAAAATTTTTTCTTAACTTCGCGGTCTGTTGCCACATCTGTTGTCGAACTCTTGAGATCCTGGTTGGTTGAATTGAATTCAAAAATGGCCAATTCAAGTCTGACGAAACAGGCGATACAATTGAAAGAAAATAGCAACACAATGATGAACAATTTCTTCAATAACAATATCCTGGGCAAAACGTTCTCCATCACGCATATTGCGCGCTCCGTATCTGTCGTTAAAGTTATCTCCAATGTTTCTTAAACTGTTACTGATTGCATTTATGATAAGTCTTTGATGCAGCACCTGGTCGTTACGATTGTGACGATTGTTTTCTCGTTGTCCGTTGTCCATTCTATCAGGAGACATGGTAGGTAAAAACAGCTGAATTAACGTGCCAGCGCTTTAGCTCATACCCTGGCAAAGAGAGGAAGATGATTGAATTATGACGTGACAACGCAGCCGTATTGATAAAACACTTCACACATCAAGTATGTACCCTGCTGAGCTGCGCTCTGTGATAATTGTAAACGACGACAAGCACATGCGTGCAAGCAATGTGAGATTTGGCAATGTGATGCAAGCAATGTGAGGTTTGCCATGCACCTCCTAACATGTAGCATTGTGTCATTTGCTATCACTTGTGGCTTCGCGCAAATATTTGTCGCAGTTTAGGAAGTCTTTCTTCCGTGTGCTATTTGTTCGAAGACGCCCAACGAGTCCACGAGAAAATGACTCATAGGCGAATGGGGGTCAAATGTCCTTTTTTCCCATATAAATAGGTCTCCCATAGATAATTCACTTGGACTCATGCAAAGCACCAATTGATGTGCCAATTGCCCTGCGCAGGTTAGAACAAGTCCTAAAGCCTATTAGGGTAACATTGAACCCATGATCAGTGATTGACATGTAATAACAGCGTGCAAAGATCATAGCACTGGCGAACAGGTGGCTCCTGGTCGGCGACTCTAGTCTCGTCTGAGGTTGACGGAAAATGATTGCCGTCGTTCTCCTGTGAAACACCGCGTTAATGGGTCGGAAAGATTAGCAGGATCATGCTAACTACAGTCGTTTAATCCTATTGGCTACAGAACAATGAATTCTTGCCCTAAAAATTGCTCTTCCTGTGCGAAGCCTCGAAATAGCCTGTATCGGAATTTTGAAATCACTTTCTCGTTGTAAGCAAGGGCTTTCGTAGAACTAACAAGATATTTCTTTAATGATAACATGTTATTGACACATATCTGTCCACCGATTATCAATCGCTATCAGAAGTGATGACGTATGTCAATTTTTGCTGTCTACTAACTGATGATATTGCGACTGTGTCAGACATAAAAAGGTCAGACCATTCCTTTCAAACCAGGGCACGCTTCCTTTTTTGCTTGTATTTCATTGTCTAGACTCTAAGTCATTAAAGATTAAGCTAGCTCTACTACATTCATTGTCTTGAAAAAAACCTAAAATAAACATTTGGGTTTCTTTAAACAATACCAAATTATCAAATCTTTTTTGGCAAAGAAAAGCTGTGATCATGACTTTGTACTGTAAAAAGTGGCGAAAATGATGTGAAAGTTTCAATTACACGAGAAAACACGTCCAAGGAAACGGAATAAATACAAAATGCTAGGTCTTTTTAGAATTCGAATTTTTAATGCCCTTATTATTATTGCATGTTTAAAGACGTACAAAATGAACGCCTTGAAAAAAATTTGTTTTCAAAAGTAAACGGCCCAAATTGCACAAATTAACAGAAATTGCGCAAATTGAAAACATTTGCGTGACTTCTGGAGCGCATAAATTTGATTAAAGCCAGCTCTTCATTCCGTCCTACAATTACATTTACTAATCGATATCTTATATGCAAACTAGCGGTGACGCACGACAAATCGTTGAAAAACCGACAAAATGAATTTTAATCGGAGAAAATTGAATTCTTATTCTCGCTTTTAAATTCTATCAGACGTTTACGCTAAACATATCCGAGCAAATGGGATGTTAACATTTGTTAATTGTGTAAAATTAATAAAATAAATCAATTTCATTCATATTAACATTGTCATTAAAAAATCTTTAACGGCTAATAGTTTTTTATCCGACCAAAGTCGCCGCTTATTTGAACATTCAATTCGGCAAGCAGTAATTTAGTCGGAATACAGTCGGGAGAGACGTTTGATCCTTTGCGATGGACCGTCGCGTATTCTCAAGAGATAAATTTATCAACTAAGCTAAATTTTGGGGGTCAATAACACGTAAATAATTATTTGTTACAAAGCTCACAGTGTGAAATGACGGGCAAATTTCAAACACTAAGACTTGCAGACAACACCCACGCTTACATTAAATGGCGATGCACTTTTACTAGTTTCAAACCAAGTTTTGAAACTACACGAAGCTTAAATGAGAAATTTAAACGTAGGCGCGCGTGTTAGCATATGATTAACAGCTCTTGTGATCTGTTTCACGCCTTTCTTTAACGCAAACAAACTATATAGTCGTATTAACATACCTGTAATATAAACAATTTATTTTCCCTAAAACGTAGAATACATCGCTCACCTTAGGCTCAACATTAGACAAAGACTTTTCAACTTGCAATTTCTTCAACTAAATGAAACGAAGACCAAAACATTTAGGTCAAAACTGTCTCAAGAGTCAATCATACATGCGTAACTAATTCGCCTTATATAGACTACCATATATAGACAGACTCTATATTTGGCATGGCTATTACAAATGTGTATGAAATTATCTACCGCCACAAAAATTATCAAAACAACAGCATTTACGACTAGAACGGAAGCAAGTTTAACGCACACTCTTACCTTTTGTGATTAAAATTTCAACTTTGTAATAATAGCAAAACTTGACAGTCGTACAGCACAAAACAATGTGCACTTGCGTTGAAATTTCCCAAGTGTGTGTTCCGCAAGAACTACTATGAAGAGCGAGACAAGTGACCGCTAATGTGAAACATTGGAAACTGAGCAAGGATGCTTCAAAGTACTACACTTTAAAACCACTCGGCGCGCGGCTTACACAAAGAGACAAGACCGCTATTTACTGTGGGGGTCCGTGGAATAAAAAAGATGGAGCTGCGGCAAGCACAAAGTGGAAACGCGGAACTGCACAAAGTTGAGCGCGAAAGTAAACTCGCGGCTTATTATACGTTTAATCGAAGGGTAATTTCTTGAAATGTAAACACAGCCTAATTTTGCAGCGTAGCTAACCTTTTTAGGGCTGGAAACACAGCAGGCTGTGCTTGTGCTGCCATTTGCTGACCGAAAAGGACGGGCACTTGAAGTAGGCCAGCTTTACCTCCGCATTTTAGCTTCTATCAGAGTCCCAGAGATGGCGAAAACGATAAGGAATACTAACAAAAAGCTAATAAAATAGAAAGGCCAGATTACCAGCGATTAGATGATGATCTCTGGGACGATTTTAAAACAAAAAAACTTGATATCGATGGGCATAGATGGCATTAAATATGAATGAGCAAAAAAAACATTGGAGGCAAGAGGTTGAAAATAATTGACAGCTCATGTGGTCTTTTTTGATGCCGCACGTGAAAATTCGCCTCTAAAAAAGGGTGCCCGCGGAAGCACAAAGCATATACAAAATAAAGCTAATTACAATCAGCACATGTAGAATGTTTACAATTTCCACTGATAGCTAACATGGCACAGTTTCTGTTACTTTACTGTTCCGATCCTATGAAGAATTCTCTTCATCTACAATATGAGATACGTATACGGGTTCTAAATGGCAGCTGGGAATTGCCTGAAGATTTTTTGGTAAAATGGAACTTCATGCACAAGAGATGAACAAGAAAAAACATATTAGAAAACAGGAACAGGACTAAGATTTGAACAAAGTAGGCGCTTGGGTCAATGATTGGACTTGGTGAACAAAAATTGGGCTAGGAAATGGGGGAAGATAAAGCAGGAGATATCCCGAATTAAGTGCGCATAGTAATAAGTACACGATTTGATTTAAACTGTATAGTTCAAATCGATTTGATTCATCTTCAGCAGTGTGTATGATATCATATCTTACTAACTGTGTTAATAATATGCAGTCTTTATTCGGAATAGCTTTCAGTAAGGATCAAAGCCGCCAATTCTAAAGTGTTCTTTTGCTCATTTTAAACCTAATCAACTAAATCAACTAATCAACTAATAAAAAGGCTCGTTTTTTTGCTCTTCTTTGCTTTGCGTGAACAAAATCTACTCAACATAGCTAAAGGTCATATGTTTGATGATAGCTACTCCGTTTTTCTCTCACAGAAAATATTGACAGCAGACTGTCTTAAAAAACGAAAGTTTAAAAAAAATAAAGGTCTGCAACGAAGCAAGAGCGCAAGACAATAAAAAGTTCAGTCACGTAACTTCGAAGCTCGACCACATTTTATTGAACCGCACTGTTTGCTAAGACATGCTCTGAAGAGTGACCACACGTGCAATAATAACAGAAAATGACAGTTGAGCAATACCTGGGTGGTCCCGATTCAACGCATAGTAAGGTTACTCAAGGTTAGCCTATCTTCAAGGTCGCGTGAACTGATGCATTTTCCCCCTAACTTGTTTGATCAAAAATAGACAGCAAACTTCATGATCACCTCTCAACTCTGATCTTTGCATGATTGACACTTATCTCACTCATTTTGCACGCCTTGACGTACAGGCAGTCAAAGTGATACTGCGTGAATAACCCGCACTGGTAAACATCATGACGATGTAAATTTTTTAGTCATATGAAAGGAAACGTTCTAGTAGTACCGGAAGATGAACGGTTCCTCCTGAACAGAATACATTAATACTGGAAATGCGCTGTAGCAGACAGGAATTATTATTCATAGGCGTCGTTATAGCCAGCAGACTTTATTTGCAGAGCAAAACGCGCTGTCTGAATAAAAGGCAACTGTAAGTGTCACGACGGCTTTTCAAACTGTAATGTAACTCGCCACCATCACGTGTGTGCCTTCTAAACGCAAGCAGACCCACACCAAAGCGTATAGCTTCATTCAGTCGTGAGTATATCAAAGTGGCCGATGTGACAGAGTATGTAAGCCGATCTACGCTTAACATGACTAATTTGAAAACACCCCACAAAAGAAAAGGTAGATCTGGACTACATCACATCGCCGAGGATGACTTTGCTACGACAATCACGACCAAATGAAAACTAGACCTTAAATTCATGGTCAGGACGAGGTGGAGTCATGTGTTTCCTTACATTGAGGTAGTGCGATTTGTACAACGGGTCGTTACAGTTCAATTAAAAAGGAACCAGGAAGTGCTGGATAATGTATTGTACTTGCTTAGAATTTCTTTAAAAATTACCCGCTAACTAATTGAATGAGAAAACGAGGAAGGATTCTATACTTTATCCCTTCTTCTATCTATGCCCAAAAATTGTGCACCCTTCCTGCCAGCAGGTGTGTGCCAATACCACTCTGTTTGGGGGGGGGGTGTTCCTGCAAAGACTTCGATATAACGACCATCTAAATTCTATTAGTAACTTAACCAATGATTTCCAATCAATTCTTTTACCTAACAAGCCTCCTTTTACCGACATTCGCGCAACTTTAAATACTGACGAGTTTTGCAAAAGTGCAGGAGGTTATCACTCTCCCCGTTTGATCCCCACCCTCCTGCTCGAAACACCCCAGACTATGAGGTATCGTTAGGCATGTCACTGTTAGATAACGCAGACTTATTACTAAGACACTGAGACTGTACTGAGAGTGTACAGACAGAAAGCTACATAATGGATACTTCTTCTATCGACTTTGATGGTTGTTTTGATATCAAGAAAAATAAGTTACAATGGAAAGGGACACTAGAAGAATTGAAAGCTTTTGTTCTGACCGAAGTAGACGATGAAACGGCCGCTAAAACTGCATGGCATTCCCCTGGAGGTGGAAAGTGGAAATTTGAAAGCAATCCCCTTGCAGTAACTTGGTTGACTAAAAGCCATAACATTTATTTTAGCGGTGACAACAGCGCTAACCTAATCGAACGCGTTCAAGAATTCCTAAAGCGAAGGGAATGTGCCTCAGAGACTAGCTATGTTGAACCGCTTGAGAGCCAGTCGCAGTCCGAAGACGAAAATGACGCGTGCGACGGCTCAGAATATCTCTCAGCTGGAGCTCACAGCATGTCTCATGATCCTGTCGCGGCAAATAAAGATGCGAACATCGAATATGAAAAGCAGGGCGATTCTATTTTGTATATCAAAAGTGTGAATCAAAACAAAACAACCAAGAAATCGTTAAATGAAAATGTATTTAATGAGCCGTTTAATCTGCATAAGGTATCTAACGAATGTGGCGAGAAACTTAATAAAACAAGTCCCTTGAAAGACATATACGATAATTACAACAACGAGTCGGAAATCAGTGTATTGAAATTTAAATTTGAAAAATTCGCCCAAAGTGTAACGAATAAATTAGAAGGTATTGCCGCCGAAGTCAATAACATCAAAGAGAACAAACCGTACTCTATCATAGTATTAGAAAATACAGTAAGCGACTTAAAGCAGGAAAAATACGAGTTGGCTAAGAAGTATGATGACCTTAAGGAACTAAATACGGCTTTGTCCCACACCAATTCGGACTTAAGGCTAACAAATAAAAATCTCGAAAGCGAAAATGCGAGTCTTTTGACAGCGCTGAAATTAACTCAAGACGACTGCACACGGAAGCATACTTCAACTGTAAAATCAAATCAACAAAAACCCCAGTGGTGTTTACAAGCAAACCGACGTGATAAAAAGAATAGTGATGATATTGCAAAAAACATGCCAACTACCAATAAACCAGAAACTACTAACTTCGCTGGCGAGAATAGATATAATCCACTATATATTCCAGAGTCACAAAATGAAGAGGATGCTGCGTCAATTAGTAAAGATGAAGCTCCTGCAGCTTCAAAAGACAGTTACCAGAGCCTAGCGCCTAGAAGATCAAGAAAAAAAGTGGGGGAAGAATCAAAGATCCCCAAACAAAATCGGCAGCCTAATAATGGTTCAAACACTGTCAAAGACAAAGGCCCAATAGCCATTTTGGGCGACTCTATGATTAAAATGCTAAAGCCATCGAGGCTGCAGCGTTCGATCGGAAAGAAGACTGTGATCAAGACATTTCCTGGGGCATCAGTTGCTGACATGAAGCATTATGTGAAACCCACTCTTGAAAAGAATCCTGAACTCATTATCCTACACGTCGGGACGAATGACATTCCTCAAAAAGAACCAGAAGAAATTGTCAAGGAAATAGAATCTCTATGTACAGGTATAGTAGCAAACAGTTTGGCTAAAGTTGCTATTTCTGAAATAATCCAAAGAGATGATCAAGCACTGAACATAAAGATAAATAGTACAAACAAACTCTTAACCAAGCTCGGTATGAATTACAACTGGCCTATTATTCAGCATAGCAATATTAATATATCTAATCTTAATGCTTCTGGCCTACACCTAAATATAACAGGTACGGCAATATTAGCAAAGAGCTATTTAGATTTTCTAAAGCATTGACTAAATCTTCCAAAGGCTAGTAACTTTGAATACATCTGCAATAGTTGTAACATTACTAATGATGTTGAAAAAACAAATCTTAAAAATGAAACCCCTATGGCAACCTCAAATATTGATAAAAGCAATAATCCTTTTAAACAAAATGAATTGGTACCATCAATTCGTGGTTTCAAGATCGCAAGCTTAAATATAGCTAGTTTACCGAAACATATTGACGAATTAAGAATTGCAATGAAAAATAATGAAATTGACGTTCTTGCAATTAATGAGAGCAGAATGGACAACAGTATTGCACCAGAGATGGTAACTGTACATGGCTACAACTGGGTTTCTAAGGATAGAAATAGATTTGGGGGTGGTGTTGGTTTTTACGTCAGAAATACAATAAATTTCTGTCTTAGACATGATCTAAATGTTGATGACATTGAAATTTTAACTATTGAAATTATTAAAAATAGAGTCAAACCATTTTTAATTACCACGTGGTATAGACCGCCAAATGATACAATTAACATTCTTTATAAATTTGAGAATTGTTTAAAACTAATTGATAATGAGGACAAAGAAAGTATCATTATAGGAGATATTAATTGTGATCTCCTAGATAACAATCCTACGTCACTCATCTCAGAATTAAAATTTATTACAAATCTTTACCAATATGAGCAATTAATTAAAGAACCTACGAGGATTACAAAAGATACTTCAACCCTTATAGATCATTTTTATACAACAAACAGCAACTTGATTACTTCAAGTGGAGTGACGGCTATGACCATCAGTGATCATTATTTGATCTATGGTATTCGTAAATTTAAAACATTTAAACAGGCTCCAAAGTTTATCGAATACCGGGATTTTAAACATTTCAATGAACAAAATTTTTTGTGGAATTTAGCCTCGTTATCAACATTGAATTTCATCGATTCTGATCCTAACAAGTCGTGGATTAGCTGGAAAAGCAAATTTTTAGAGACTGTAAATATGCATGCTCCTCTTAAAAGACGTAGAGTATCTAATAAGCAAATACCATGGTTAACGAATGATCTATCCTTAAAAAGACGGGAAAAAATATATTTAAAGCGTAAAGCTGTATTATCAAAGTCTATGACCGACTGGTCGGCGTATCGTAATGCAAGGAATCGCTATAATAAACTTGTGAAAGATACAATCCGCAGTTATTATCAAACCAAATTACATAATACCCAAGGTGATCTTAGAAAAACGTGGAAAACAATTAACGAATTAATCAACAATTCAAAAAAACAGAGTATGATTCCAGAAATAAAAATTGACTCAGTTGAAATTACTGATCCGATCACCATCACAAATGCATTTAATAAGCACTTTGTGGAAATGGGTGATAGACTTTCGACTAATATACCTCATTCCCATGTAGCTCCTGAAAGCTACCTTAATGACCTCCAAAATCCAGTAAATAAGCTTACCTGTTTTAGAAATATCACTCAAACAGAAATTTTAAATCTACTTCACGGATTAGTTGCCTCAAAAGCACCCGGGATGGATGGAATCTCAGCAAAAGTTTTGAAAATTGCAGCTCCAGTAATAGCTCCATCACTTGCATTAATTTTTAATCAATCAATCTCTACCGGTATATTTCCATCTGACTGGAAAATCGCGAGGGTAACTCCAATATTTAAAACGGGAGCCAAACATGACATGGAAAACTACAGACCAATATCTGTTATATCGATTGTTTCCAAAATTATGGAGAAACTGATATATAATCAATTATATGACCACCTTATAAATTCAAACATACTATCAAACTCCCAACATGGCTTTAGACCATGTCATTCAACAACCACAGCGCTATTAGATATCACCAACAGATGGTATCAAAGTATAGACGTAGGACAACTAAACGGAGTTGTATTCCTAGACTTAAAAAAGGCGTTTGATACTGTTGACCACGATATTTTACTTCAAAAATTACAAATTTATGGCATAAATGGCTTGGCACTTAATTGGATTAAGTCTTATTTATCAGATCGAATTCAATATTGCCAAGTCAATGGTCACTTGTCAAATCCTTTAACTGTTACAACTGGAATACCACAAGGCTCGGGATTAGGTCCATTATTGTTCTTGATCTACATTAATGATTTCCCAAAATGTTTAAGACATACAAAACCAGATATGTTCGCCGATGACACACAAATTACAACATCTAATAGTGACATTAGCGTAATTTTGGAGAATCTTAACGCAGATTTACTAAATGTTTCCACTTGGATGTCGGCCAATAAATTAACTTTGAACAATAATAAAACTGAATTCATGGTCATAGGCAGTAATAGAAGACTTGGCCAAGTTGAACAAGAACCCTCAATCTGTGTTGCAGGTGTTGAGATAAAAAAAGTCAATGTGGCCAAGTCTCTAGGTCTAATGATCGATGACACTTTATCTTGGTCGGCCCAGGTTGACAAAATTACGAAAAAAGTTAACTCGGGTCTAAGCATTATAAGAAAATTGCGTGATATAGTTGACTATAATACTCTAATAATTATTTACAAATCTATCATCCAACCACACTTTGATTATTGCTCACAAGTTTGGGGTTGCCTAGGAAAGGTTTTATCAGATAAACTTCAGCGTCTTCAAAACCGAGCGTTTCGCATAATTTCCCGTGAAGGATATGAAACGCGATCAAAAGATATTCTAAATAAGGCAGGATTTTTCGACCTACAAACTAGAAGAGAACAACAACTTGCTGTAGTGATGTACAAGATCAAACATAAAATGCTACCAAATTACTTACAAGATATTTTTGTTAACACTCAGCAAGTCCATTATCATAACACGAGACAAAGAGAATATAATTACGCATTGCCAATGCCAAACACTAATGCTATGAAAAAATCATTTGGCTACAGAGGTGCGGAAACTTGGAATAATCTTCCAATTGAATTGAAGTCGCAAAAAGGTTTATCAACTTTTAAGAGTAAGATAAAACAATTACAGATTGATAAGCAATAAATTTTTTTAATATTTATATAATAGTTTAGCACACGGCCTATTGGAAGATCACTCTTTTTTTTCCTTTTTTGTAAATATTTTATATATTGTGAAATAGTACCGTGTTTAAATATCGTAATAATAATAATAATAATAATAAAAAATAATGATGTTCGGTTATTTGAGACGCTGTTTCGCGACATTGACTGCAACAAAATTGAGATTATTTGACCGCCTTCGCGGGTCCAATAAAACGTGGCAAAGAGAGCGTAATTTGTCAGCTTAATAAGGCTTTTCATCAACTGTTGCAATCTGATCTAGGCGCGTCTTTCGTTTACACGTATCCAAGACACCGCAAGAACACGGAACGACCTCAAAGTACATTCTATTTATTTGTTTTTGTTATGCAAATTCCAGTTATATATTCATAAAAACCTCAAACTGTGCGGCAATAATGTTGTCAAATTATGTACAGTACGGCTGAGCCTAATTTTCTGAAGCGTATATAGATTTTCCTAAGCGATTTTGCTTGTCTCGCTCGATGCGATTGAGCAAACTTCGCGCGAAAGACTTGAGGAATGTTGACATTCAAAAACTGACCCTGTATTTCTGTGGCTGATTTCATTCTTTTGCATGCATTCGTCAGGAAGAGTTAATGGCTCACAGCGTAGGTCCCTTCACACTAACTTGCTGGTAGATCTGTTTAGATTAACTTTACGATCTCCACTGCGATTTTAGTGGGATGTTCAGAGTGATGCGAGGGTGATGAGATGTGATGAGATATGATGAATAGCGGTGCCAGCAAATGTAAAAACTCACTTCGACTTTTACAACTCTTCGTTTCACAGCAGGAAGACTTATTTCGTCTCATGTTCGTGGGCAGGCAGGGGCAAAAGCCGGAAAAACTTGGCCCTATTAGAGTGCCTTGTAAAAGATAACTTGACAGGAAGGCTTTGGAAATGAGGTTGACTTGCACATATGCAGATATACTTATGACTTTCGGCAAAGCGTCAATTCATAACTGTTTTTAAATAACCATCGTGCCATCTACAAGACAGAAGTTTGTAGCAAACGAGAAGTAACTACTTGTCAAAAACCATTTCCCATTTTAAGGTGAATAGCAGGTTTTCACAAGTTCAGGACTTGAGTCACAAAGGTTTCTGAGCCGACTAAGGATTAACAACCAAGGTTTAGTGAATCTTTTTACAATCCTAACCACCTGTCCACAATAATTCTAAGTGTTATGAATGCTATATGAGATCTCAAAGGCGAAAGGCCGTGGCACCGAATGTGGATTCACTTCTCTGAGCAAATTTCAGCCCAAATGCAGCGTGGGACAAGTGAATAAAACTTGGTAACACAAAAAATCTCTAACTTGTTCAATGATTGGAGATATAGTAATATCACGTGGGGGGTCTCGAGCGCTTGATTAATAGCATTATAGATATGTCGGCATACTAACTTATTAATTTCAATAACATTCCTATTGATTTTTCGATTGCACATTTGACTATATATGGCATGCCTTTTGCGATTTAAACCATCGATTGACTTCAACTATCGATTATTGGAAGAAAATAAGCTACTTCGGTCGTGGTATAGTTTGCAATGACATAACAATACAATTACAGTTATCTAATCTCTCGCTGTTTAAACACAATTAGATAGTCAGCACTTTTCGTGACACATGCAGTGTTAATAGAAAGCTTTTCACTTTATCATCTCTCCGCTCTTGAAAAAAAGCTCTCAAAAGTTGATAAGATCAAGCGAAACAATCCTATTTACCGCTTTTATCTTAAATAAGACATCCTAAGCCCACTTCAACGCTCGTTTTCTGCGGTCGTTTAATATTTTAAGACAAACAGTAACAACGGGCTTCTTGCCCTCTTCATGATGCAAATTACCGTGACAATTTACAAGCATATTGTTCATAAATACCCTTAATTGATGCATGTTGTTTTAGGATGTTCTGTACAATGTGGCAACGGCTTAAATCAATATTAGGTTTTCTTAAGAACCTGCGCAACATGGGGTCAAGTATACTCTATAATGACAGAGTTTTGCAGTGCTAAAATTTGGTCCCCGTTGCTCTCTGTACTGCCTTGCCGCCGCCTGCACCAGCAAGTTTTATACGACAGCGAAATGTAGGTTAGTCATCTAAGTAGGAGCTGAGTATGGTCTAGAAAGCTTTGAAATTACCTTTTGAACTTTTTGAATTGAATGCATGAATTTAAGTAGGACCGAAGTAGTCGTTTTTTTAACAAATACACTTGGAAAACTATACTTAAAGAAACCGCCCTCTTAAGAGCATAGATTCACGCGTTTTTTTAATGTACTGTGGTAACGAAATATTTTGCTTCTAAGGACAAAAAAGCATTAAGAAGGAAGGGAAAGCCTCCATAAGACGCACTGCATAAGCTAGGAAACCTGAACTGCATGAGCCACTAAAGAAAGAGCATCAAGAATAGAGGAAATTATTCAACTTTGCTTCAACAAACTCGAAATAACGGACGAAGTATAAACCATTTTACAAATGCCAAGTTTAGCTCCATGAAGTGTTGTAAAGATGTAGTCAAGGTATGGAGCCAAGGCTGAGTAATTATAAAGAATGTCAAAGGGTCGACCGATCTGTTATAATTGCACAAATGTATTATAACTGTAAAAAAAGAAGCACCGTCAAAGAGACCGGCCATCAATCACAAGACAACACCTGCTTCGTTGTTTACATGATGTAGACTATACTGTACAAGATCGAGAAGGAAAGATTAAAATAACAAGGACTTTGCTGTAGAAACACAAGGTGTTCTGACAGCCCTGCAGATAGAGGTACACGTTGAAAAGAATAGCATAGCAATCCATATAGGTTAGCCAGAAAAACAATATGGGCAAGGACATATTTTCTGGCGTCAATCAATAATGCTAATATAAGTTTTTTTTAAATTTCTGATTGAAATATAAGCAGCTATGATGTAAAGGAAGTTATCTTAAGCTTACTGAAGCACCCACAATTAGTAACATGCAATTTGAGAATACTTATTTTACATAAACAAGTTGAAAAATTTCTTTGAAATAGATCGCCCTAGAACTTAGAAAACTACGAGTAGTAAATGTCGATCCTGGCAAATTAGCTGTTGCTCATAAATCGTTATATGTCTTAATGTTAATGTTTGTATGTTTTTGTTATGTAATGCAAATTTTCGGAAGGACTTAATTTAGGACTTATGTCCTGTTATCCTTTCCGTCAGTCATTGAACTGTAAAGTTATAAAAAATTGCTTTTTAACAACTCTAGCACATACATAACAATAACAATATGCTTATTGGGTGTAGGTTTATTTGATGTACGAACTATATAAATGCATGAAGTCTATCGCTCTGTTTAAGCAATACCTTATACCCATCATATCATTCGCGCTCAATACTTAAAGTGTAAGGTCTTTACCAGGTTACAATGATGAGCACTTTAAGTTAGCTCTATTTCTTCTTCTATATCAAAAACATTCACTAGGATTGCTTCTAGCATATTTTAAACCGACAGCTCATTTGGTTTGAGTATCCATTTCGCGAAACTAACGCGGCAATGAAAGTTAACGATACTGTGTTTTCAATCGAAACACATTTAAATCCCCCTTTCCCCCAAGTGTACCTGTTTACACCATCATCACCTCTGGAATGTCGCCTGTTTTTCTCTCATCTCTTGTTAAATATTCCCAATATATTCACACCAGATGGCCCAAGGTTTACACGCCTACAGGACGTATTAAAAAAACATTTACACTCTGACTATATAACACCCTGCTGTTTCAGTTGTTCTTGTTTCGTCTCGTCCTGTTCCACAGATGCCACTGTTGTCTTTGTTTTTAGGTTGTGTTTTTATTTGCTTTCCTTTTCTTCTTAATACTGCTGCTGTTTCTATAGTTCCCTTGTTGAACGTTTTGTTTTTGCTTTTGCTTTTATGGTAATGGTAATGTCATTGCTTTCTTGTGGAAATTTATCATCGCAAAGCCTTCGATCCGCAAGCTCGGATCTTCCTAAGCGCTAATACTTACAAAGAACGTACACTACTTTTATTATTATTGCTATCTTTGTGGTCGCTGACGTTGGTCGTTGTTGCTATTGTGAAGCTTCATGTTATAATGTTGTCGTTACTGTTGCTGTTATTGGTTTTATCCTGGTCGCCATTATCGTCGTTGGTGTTGTTGATGTTGTTCAAGGTTCCTGCTGGTGTTATGTGGTCAAGGTCTTGGTGTTATCTACTCAGGCGAAAATTATGTTTGTGGTGCTACTCTGAGTTTGTATTCATACTGGGCAAGCTGAAAAATATGGCTGACCACGGCAAGAATGAATCGAAGCAACGGCCTTTGGACTGCTGGCCCAATGCTCTGCCTATGCTCCACTGAGCTATGCAATCTGGTTTGCTTCAGTGTGGAGGGTAGAGCATGCGATATTTCGAAACTGAGTCTAGTTGTTTTGATATATCCTAATACCACGAACATCATGGTTTATGGTTCGTGGTTTCAGCACACTCACCCTAACATGCCGAGTTGTTTTTTCTTGACCACAAACAGGAATAAAATGATACTGTGAAACAAATTGTTCCTTCCCTGAAACAAAAAGACAAAAGAGTAAGTACGTATAGTTTCTGAAAGTTGATTATAATTCCGCAAGTAATTAACTAAGGATGAAGGTGCTGTAGCTCCAAAGGACATTGTTTCCTAGTATTGCAACATGAGCGTTTTAAAGTGAATTAAAAAGAAATAAAAGAAAAGTGCTTGTGTTGAGGTTTTAATGCTGACAAATAACATACCTTGCCAACATCGTACACTTCATCACCAGTTATAACCTGAAAATATAATCATGTTTAGCTCAAAAAGCCGTGTTTTGTTTCAATTGCATGCTACTGGTACGGAAAAGGGCTGGCACTAGTTGTCAAATAGAGATCCATTTTCGAGCCAAATTATCAAATTTCTCATGAAATATAATTTACTTCGGTTCCCAATTTCTGCTAGACTTATAATTAACTTTATTAAACATAATTACTAAGTTCCAACAAGTTTCATGAAGGATTAAAATGATTAAAAGCAGGAAAATGCATTTCTTTTTTATAGCTAATCAGATCAGCTGGTAAGGTACAAACTATCCGCATAGCTTTCGTTCTATTTGCCTGGTAATAACTAGAAAGAACCAAGGAGGGATTCCGATTTAAACCTCGTTTTTAAGTTGGCATCCAAAATACACGTTCAGTGAGCCTTATTATCTATCTGACGTTAATCAGCAGGTATTTCCTTACATATACAAGTTCAAACCTTTTCTCTGATGTGAGTTGAACAAAATTATGGAAGACCTGCTCTGTGACTTATTCAAAACATCTGCTTAGTAAGGGATGAACGTCTTCAAACCTCATTCCTTAATGAATCTCGCCCAGTTTAGTAAACAGAAATCGAATAAAGTATTGTACCTTAAAATGCGGTGGATTCTGTCGAAATCTGTGAATAGCGAGATCGCGCTTTCTCGACTCTATATGAATATTTGACATTAGTAGAATCATACTTGTATACTATTGCAAATGATGTCATTTGATTGGCTACCCTACTCGCTATATACTCCTCGGTATATTTAATATCAATAACTTTGAGTATGTTAAACTTTCTAAATCTCCTCACCAGGCTTATCGAGATTCTTTAAGAAATACAACCCAGTAAATGTTCTACCATCTTGAAACCGTGCATCAGTAGGCAGCCGGGAGTCCATATATGTACAGAACACGTGCATGACAATCTGTGCGTCAGTTGGAAGATCTTGATCCCAACTGCGGCCACGGTAATCACTTCCAGATTTCCAGTGGTATGCACCCATACAACTATCTTCACCAAGTTCTGTGAAAAATAAAAGCACAATGGGTGAGAAAGTCTATTTTTTAGTTCACTCACCCAAATTTTGTTTTACTGACAATACTTCTATTCAACAAATTATATCGCACAAACAGCCGAGTGGTCATCCCAGAAAAGATCCACCCCCTCACCCCAATAAATTAACAATATCCCCCTCCCCTTTCTGGACATCCTATACAAATAAAATGTGGGTCAACTGTCATGCTTTGCAGGGTCACGGTTTACATCTCCCCCAAGAAATTTATCCTATACCAAAAAATTGGCAAGAGAAATAAATTCTTCATTGCACTTCCATTAAAAATATGTTACAATAAGCAAGTGTATCCCTATGATGGTTTTTTAAGACCAAGTTAGACCAAGTTTTTCCAGACCAGTTAAATGGCTGACTATTTTGACGCCCAATGCATGACGGTTGACACACATTATTTAAGACATTCTTCACGTGATCCCCCCTCTCTGAACGATGAAAATTTCTTCTGTAGTTATGAATAGTTTTCTCTGGGTTATGGATCTTTTTTGGAACAATCCATTGTGTTTTCAAAACTCCGTACCTTTAATTCTTTTGACGAGGTACTCTTGATTATAACTCAGTTCTAAGTAGGGTAAAACTGCAGCCAAAGTTGGCACGTGTTCAGCTTTGGTTGTTGACACTTGTCGTAGACTGCCAAGACTAATTACTAAAGAACAGCAAAGAAAAAATGTCAGTTTCATCTAACCACTAGAAATATCCACAGAAATGTACGAAACAAACTTACAGCCAATCTGTAGCTCTGAAGATCCCATTTTTCGCAAACTGACGTTAATCTCAGCAATTTCCTTGACAAGTTTGCAAAGTACGGTTTGACTGATCCACTACAAATAACAAAGTGCATGATTTCATGCAGCAGAAAATGTCAGTTATAATTGATCCAAATGGACCATCATTTTGGTGTGTTCTGGGCAAGAAGGTATCAAGCGTGCAAGAGGTGGGTCCGAAATATAGGTTTTTAACATATACTTTGTTTTACTGCCTCCTCCCTCCCACACCCAAGACAATGCATAAAATTTGATTACGAATCCAAAGATAACATGTAGTTTGGAAGTAGTTCTCAAATACAGACTAGATTTAATAAACAAGGTGAGATTTTCTCTGACTAAAATATATTTATTTGTTTATGAGCTTTCGGCCAACATTCTGCAGCCTTCAAAGGGCACATACAATATACAGACTGGTGGCCAAAAGCTCATAATAAATAAATATATTTTAGCCAGAGAATGCCTATCTTTTTCGTTATGTCTAATCCTGGTTACACAACTACGATTTTTTACATATTAGATTGCTCTCACTTTTATGAAATTCAGTATATATTAGATATTTTTTTGACACTGACCTTTCGAAGGTTTTCCGTCCAAATATCTAAATCTTGCCTTGTTGCACCAAACTTTGACCAAAGCTTGAAGAAAAGTTAATTAAAGATTGTAAATGATTAAAAATAACAAATATCGTATACAGGCATGTTATTTACATTATTTTATTTATTTATAAGTGCTTGGAGCTGTCAAAGTTTCTGCGATAAAGACAGGAGTTCGCACTACACTCTTGCCGTTTAGGTCTATAAATGTGACTACTCACGAAGTCTTAAAATTTACTCAACTAAATTAACTAACTCTGGTCACTAATATTAACAATTTGAGCTGTTTACCAACCTCCTCAGCTTGTGGGCTCATGTGACCAAACTCATCCTCGTCTTTAGCTGTAGCAGACAGTGGACTTCTGTTGTGAAATATTACAAAATTGAGCTAGTGTTCTCTTTAGTAGACAGTGCACTTCCACCTATCCTAAACTTGTCTAACTCCTTGTCTTGAGTCTAGATCTTCTAGCTGCCTTCAAAATCCTTACCTAGTTCCAATTTTATATACAGACAGTGGTGTGCTGTATTCAGCATAGGATTTGTATGGCGACCATTGGTATGGACTGTGTGATAAAATACCACTGGTATTTGCCATGCTGGAATAACCATCTGAACAAGAAACAGTTACCATTAAGAAAGACAACTATAGTTTTATAAAACGTTTAATAATTTTACTTACTGTATGGTTAAATTGAAAAAGTTATCATTAATATTACTGGTTAAATTAAGTGTGGGAGTTGAGGAAAACCCCTATTGAAGTACACATCATGAGGTCAACTATGCTACAACTCATCTTCGTTATAACTAATTGTAAACATTTCCTGTTCATGAAGGAAATGTACAGTGAACATTAGAAATTAACCAAACAGTTATTGTTTCAATCTACCGACATCTACAACCAGATAGTCGAAAAAGTGCCTTAAAAACACAGATAAGGTATGAGAATAATATTGTATATACCTCTGTGGAACGTGTCTCTTTTATCTTCTTCAGTTTGCAAATAACTGTTCAGAGCTTCAGCATTTTTAATACGATCATCTGAAACTACAATTAAGATTTGTTGTTTAGTCATTATACAAACTTATAAATTACAGTTTAATTTCTTGTGTTTTTGAAATAATGACTTACATGGTGAATTACTGGGAGATGGATATTTTGTCATATGACTAGAAAATAACAGAAAAGAACATGTTTTTCATTACTTGAATCCAAAATTGAAACTGACGGCACAATACCCACTAATTGCAAATACTTACCTTGTATCTAAAGATGTCATTGTGATATCATTATAATACACAGGAGAAAACTTGCTTGGGGAATATGGACTGCTGTTTCCTATCAACTAAAAAAAAACATTAACTATTTTGAAACCTTTCAGTGTTTTCAAAATGTTTTTCAGTAGGTGTTGCATGGCCAAAAGTAGGTGTTGATGTTGACTTAAATACATATTCAATTTAAAGTGTATAAAGAAAGTAGAGAATCATAAAGTTGCACTCAGATGCTACAGCCTATTTTGAAAACACTGCCTTTCCAATTTGTCTATGCGTTACCCAGGCTGATTGTTTTTAACTATAACTAAACTTAATACACTGTAATGAGTCAGAATGTGGCTTTGTTAATTAATAATCAAAACTTTTCCGGCTGAAACAAACTGCAAGTTCATTTCTTACCCTGTTTCGAAGAGCCATATTTCCCGTAGGTGTTTGATAGGCAGACATATCAGGTTGAAATCCTGCAATGTATGAACTCGAAGGCATATTGTGGGGCACCATACCAAAGGAATGCATGTCAGAGACGGACTGCATTGGTGATGATGTCATGCTCCAAGAATTGGTCACTGTGGAGGGGGATGATATGGGAATAACTGGAGACATTTTGTAGGCATTTATGCATGGGCTGTGCTGGTTGACAGAATCTTGTGGGACGTTTGGCTTCACTGGCGAAAAGCGTGAATCTAAATGTGAAATTGTAAAGTATTTGATTGCCACATTTAATCTCACTGGAAGGCTTCTAGATAATATTTAACTAGTGTGGCTCTGATAGACTTTGCTATTGCTGTTAATGGCTATAGCCAGGCAGCCCCCCAACCACAAAAAAATTGCAGCAGTGTCCCAAAACACATGTTTTTGACCCTGCTTACACATGCAAATATGAGACCACATCCATGCACATATTTTGGACAGCCAGATTTAAAATTCTGGCTAACACCCTGCCGTAAATCAAGCAAAGTCCTCAATGGGGGAAATCTGTAGCAGAATCACAAGAAACCATTAACTATTAACTGCAGTAACTACACACAATGGCGACATTTGTTCTTTCTCAAAAAAAGGAAAACTTCACCAGACAACGCTTATACCTCCACGATTGATAGCAAGCAGTTGATATTGTTTTGGTGTCAACAAGACAGGATTCTCCACAAGCCAAGAAAGAAAGATGATCATTTCAGAAAGAAATCTTAACGAGCACCATACAGCAACAATAACTTCTGAAATTTTTTTAATGTTTGATTAACAACAACTTTATTCACAATAGTTTGTCCCAAAAAACTATCCATAACCCACCTATGGAGGAAATTCCTGCAGCCCAGAGTAGGGGGAGGGAAATTGTCCAACCTTAATTTTGTATAGGATGTCCAGAGAGGGGGTATTGTTAATTTCCTCTGTGGGGTGGGGGGGGGGGGTGGATCTTTTATGGAACAACCTAATATTGATGAATGAAATTACAGATTTTACAGAAAATATTCATTTCTACAATGTTAAGTGTTTTTGGATGTGCTAATTGTGATTTCCATGCTAGCCTGCTTGATGACATTACATGAACAAACTTCATCCTGGATAATTGGGCATATATTGACTACAATCAAGCAAGGTGCCACAGTCCTGCCTAATTATTTTTTTAATTTGTTAATTAAAACAGCCAAGCCAAGTTTGCATGCAAAGTAAAAATGTTTTTAATTAGACACTATATATAACAAGTCAGGCATTTTATTTAAATGACCACCCTGGCTAACCAAGTTCATGCATATAAACAACTGCTAAATGTATTTGTCATCAGGGCCATTGGCAAACGGATTTTGTCCAATGAATGCAGACTTAAATAACAAATTTGATTGGCTCTTATTTTGTGACTGTGTTACCGTTTCAGGGAAGTGTAACTGTAAAATATTGCATGTTAGTTGACAAAGTTAATAAATAACTGTAAAATCAATTGGTTGATCGCACCAGGGTGCATTCTATGTAAAGTTCATGCCGAAGATTCGTGGCTGTATGCCGACTTTCATTATAAATTATATTATGATTTTTGAAACTCCACGCCGGAGATAGATCCCAAATTTTGTGCATGGATACCTACCTATGTACCAAATAACTTTCTGATAGGTGGCATTAAAGCTTTGAAAAAATGTGCCATATAAACTAAAACAAAAAATGACGCATCAATTTCGATGAAAACGTTGTCAAATTGTAAGGATTATTGGCTTGTAGGAGAAAACTTACATCTCCGAGATAGCAAATCCCGCCATGATTAAATTCATGAAAGCCCAAAGCAAACCAAAGCGTACTCGTCTGCTTGATTTGTACTTTTCATACGAAGATTGCACTACCTCAGCCTCAGTACGCTTTATGTAACTTTGATACATGATTAAGACAACGTAGCTATCTTTGAAATGTATAAAAAAAGATTTAAAGTCAGTTTAGAGTAAACTCGTGCTCAATTGAAGGCAACCATGTTTGAATACTTGCATCAGATTTCCATTTTCCCCCTCCCCCCGGGAAGACATGTAAATTTAATTCGGGAAAGTCAGATCTGGGCATGATATGGGATATTCTCTCTGGAATACACTCATGTAACACAGATTTATTTTTGAGCAGTAGTTCTTTCAGGAGGGGAGGGGAAATCTGATGCTCAGATTCACCAGCTCTACAACCCCACCAGTTTGTGTGTGTGTGTAAGGAGGGGGCAGGGCAATCAATATCTGCCCCTCCTCTTGTGTCTCCCACCACTTTACGTCCTGCCTTTTCGTGAACTGTTTCCTGCCTCCAACCTTTTTCCTACAAACTTGACTATGCTGCTATATTTAGCCATCCTATCTTAATTATGTTCATAATGGATGCAACTTCTTAGTTGAATTTCATTTATAGTCAACTAAAATGCCTCAGATTTCTCTAATTGGCTAATGATAAAGTTTAATTCCAATGAGTTAAAATGGCAAAAAATCAATACTCTCTGCTTCTAGTTTTTGATAGTTTGCTTAACTAGAAGGGGCCTCATTCTTTTTCGGCCTCCTGCCCTTTCACAACTCCTACAATCTGCTTTGTCTGCTTGTGCTTACCACCCACCAACCTTGTACCCAGAGTCTTTTACCTCCTGCCCTTATTCTCCTGGGTCCCCAACCCCCTTCACTCCAGACAGACAAACTCATATTGTGTTCCCAAATTACCTGCCAAACCAAGCTAACATTCAGTCAAATATATCAATGTGACCAATATCATAGTGTCTATGCCAATCTGCACTTAATATTTGTTTCTAATTTAACTCTGCTACAACAGTTATGACCAAATGAAAACTGGGCTTTATGCACCTTGCATTGCTTATCCACATTTCTTCCATTTGCAAATCAATCAAGTCTTTGTCAAAATCTACACCCACCCCCTTTCATCAGGACACTAAAATAACTTAAATGCAGAGTTTATGCAGAGTTTATGGGTGGGATAATGCAACCCACCAGAAATTGTACAGACTGATGATTGATTGATCAATCGAGGCTTAACTTTTGAGGTGATTTTCCAGTGAATGCTAATGATGCTGTAAATCCTGTGTGAATCATGTTATTTCTCACCCAAACATCTAGTTCACAATAGTGCTGCCCATCTCTAGCAAACTGCTCCCAGTTGATCTTACAAGAACACATCACTGAACAAGAATTTTAAAACTTTATTTCAATGGACAATCATAGATTTCACCATCTGCCTCAAAGCACTCCCTCAATAGTTCAATACATTTACATGATTTGGTCTCCAATAATATCAACAGCAACGTACAAAGTTATTTGTTTTTTAGCTAAATGCTATGTCAAAATTACGAAGTTAAATTGCCAAAGTTTTGAAATATGTGTCAAACTTCAAAACGAACATTGTGCCGAAATATTTCAACAAAACTTTTTACAGCAGAAATTATTTCAGCTAGCAGAAATATGATGATATGCATAGTTTGTTAGTAACACATGGTGTCTTTTAGTATGATTAATTAAATAAAATTATTCCAGTCAGTGTTGAACTTACCTGTTTTTGTATGCACTGAGTATTTTTACCAGAAATTGAGTGACTGGTTTTAAAGAAACCAAGTTTAGATGTTCTATTCACATGGTGAATTGTGCAACCTCTCAGAGGAGATAACTTTGCATTATGTTAATATACAAATTAGTCTTTCTTTCTATGTACATTACAGAGTCACAATGGAAATCTAACAGAAGTCACAACGGAAATCGTTTATTTGTGCGACATTGCCAGAAGTGTGATCCCAGCTGCACCAATTGCACCCATTGCAATAACTCCGGTCCAAAACGACTTTGGAGGATTCTTTCCATTGAAATGGTCCACAAATCCATCCTGTAGAGAAGCAAGTGAAAAAATTAAATTTTACACACATTTTCTAGTTTTGAACAAGATAGAGTGACTGTCAACAAGACGTGACGGCTTTATCCTAATATGATGGAATGAGGAAATCTATTGTGTTCGAAATAAATTGTGTGACTGCACCCAAAAAGATTAACAAAGATGATGAAATTTGAGGCAATGTAAATACTTCTTTTCCGGTCAATTAAAAAGGGTATTTCCAAGAACGAAATTAGTTTCTACAGATTATTGCTGACAAATATGACAGCTCTTGACTTTCAACCTGTGTGTGTATAGCCTTTTATTTCTAAACGATAATTGTTGATATTTATATACATGACTGGAGACTACGCCAACCTCCACAGGCTTAACGACACCAGTAATTTGTAACAATTGATCACCATCACAAGACTACCACAGGTACATTGGTAAACAAGGTCCAATAATGACTTGACATGGTCATTCTTGCCAAGTCTGGAAAATTGTTACACAATTATAAACTTCTAAACCATCTATATATTGAAACCAGGAAATACTGTTAATAACACGTCATATACTCAGTGGTTCAGACCATTTTCGTAACACATGCAGGAAATCATTCAAGTTTAAAAACCCTTGCTTTATAACCTAGAAAAATGCTATCGAATCAAACAATGAAGCCTGAATGAACAATTTATATTTAGGTAAAAATATCTGCAATTTTACTATTAAAAGAAGCACTTCACATACCCAGCCGCCATTTTCAATAATCCATGTGATGAGGTGAACGCGTATGAATTCCAACAGCCACTGAATCACTTCACACACCATTTCAGGACGTTTTTGCTCAACAAAATGATGCGCTAAAACGCCAGTGAAAGTTATCAAAGAAACGATTCTTCCCCAATTTACTTCAGTTGAAAAGATCTCCTCCGCAATGCTGTGAAAATTTCTTCGCGCTTGAAGCTGTGATAAATCCACCTTGAAGCGTATTTGCTGAAATAGCTGCTCGTGTTGGCCTTCTAAGGTCAAAGCCAGGCTTCGAATGGTATTCGCTTTGTTGCTCGGTTGACTTGGAGGCACTACAATTTCACGGGGAAGTCCACGCAAACATGACTGCATGAATTTCGCTCTCAAACGGTAACCGACATAGTCGACGATCAAATTTTCAGTTTCTTTCAAAAAAGCACCAATGAAAGCATTAGCAAACTCTTCAGTTGGGCTGTCTTGGCTATCTGACGATGAACAATCGCTACATGAATCGAACGACATTATACAACAACGTCGCAATGGCGGCCTTTCACTTGAACTTGATAACAATTCGTAGTTGTTTCGCTTTTTGTCCGTCGACTCGCTTCTCCTTTGTCGTAAACACGACAAACAACTCAACAGTTAACTCACGGTTTTCAGTAGCTTCTGGCGTATGTAGAGTAAAGGTTCCTTTCAAAGAAGTGAAGAAAAATATCGTTGCTATCACGCAGTCCAATTCACAAGACGTGTAAACAACAGTGTAAGGCGTAAACACAACAAAAGTGAAACCACGTAGTTTCATCGTAAATACTTACTGTTTAGCCTTGAACGAATGTGGTAGAATATGCAATAATTTTCAAAGTACAACTGGTTTTGTTTTACTGGTTGAAAGCTGGTAAAACAGACTAAAAAGAAAATGTATTAAGTTATTGAAACCGTACTTGAGCTTCGACAAAGTCAAACGCGAAGGAACAACTGGTGACAAATCATATGATTGACATTTAGCATTCACCTCCTGGAAACAGCCAATCACATACGAGGAGAAATTAAATACTTCAATATGATTGGCTAAAGTAAAACATCTGGCCTTTACATTGTCGCGACAGATCTAGAAAGAAAACTTGTTTACGTTTTCCATTTTGTAAAGTTTGGGCAAATTTGAACAAAAATCATGACACATATTAAAATTTGACATTTTCTAGTGAGTCCCAAGACCTCTCTCGTATAGGGTAATCTTAGTGCTTGCCCGCGTTCGGATTGTGAGAGAGTTGTAAGCTGACAAAACGTGAATGAATTCAATTCTAAATATGAGACATGATTTCTTGTTTTCTTTTTTTTCAAAACAGAATAATCCCCTGCCTGTTCATTCTCGCAGAACAAGTATTTAGTACTTCAAGAGCTCAAACACTTCTGCCAAAATTGGAGAGCTTAAGTTATCCATGTCCAAATTACAGTGAGCACTTCCAGAAATACATTGTGCGCGCAAAGTCGAAACAATTTTAAATATTTACAACCTGCTAAAATAAATATTCACTATGTAGTCTTAAGGGAGATAAGAGTCATTCACCTTGGCCATTAATCAGCTGTACACAGTCACAGGCTGTAAGCGTCTACTCTGCGATTTATAATTAAAACCTGGTATCAATGGCCCTGCGGTTTTCCGCAAGGTCATTCATATTTGCTTTCACACAAATGTTGTTAAAAATCGAGAAAAACCGCTAACTTTTACTACTACAACAAGTGATCATCTGCTTTACTCTGGTCTTGTTATGAACCACTGAAATAAATAGCGTTCCAATATAATCTATTCTTTCCGGGGGGAAGAGCATCTACTGAATGAACCCCGGAAGAATCTTATCGAGAGTTTTGATTGGTTCACACAAACAATCGGAAGCCTTTAATCGGAAGTACAAAAGTCACCGGCTAACATTTTTCCCGCGAAAGACCGAAGGGACACATCAAAACACCACGGCCTTTAAAGTGACCAGTTCATTTGAAAAGGAGTCCAGTTTGGGCGACAAACAATCGCAGGATACAGGTAAGTTGATGTGATTTCACAACTGTTTTTATTGTTGGACACAAGGGAATAAAACAGCTTTATTAATAAATGCCGGCGATCGCGTACGCCATAGTATTTTTACTACGTTGTTCCAAAGAAACTTGAAAACAGTATTTTGTCTAGCGAACGATCATTTAGGTTGAAGACGCTGGGCAAGATCAAACATGTTTAATCTTTTGTTCAAAACGTAAAGTATTTACTTGTGGTGTTAAAACCCCTCAGATAAACAAGACATGTAGACAAATTTTACACTAATAAGACGCTTTGTTGTGTTGTGTGATCATGTATGAAGTCCCATTGACCTTCGTGTCAGAAATACGAAGCGATTTGTTCGTGTTTTCGTACGCAAAATGTTTGTTTGCTAATCAAAATCTAATAAAGAACTGCTTGAATTTTTCAACCATCCTAGTTTGAATCCAGGAAAACCCCTTAATTGTTTGGGGTTTTATCTAGTCCATAGCATTGGAACGGTTGTGTTGATTCAGCTATTTATTTCAGGTTTGAAAAGATACCTGCTGACAACTTAACAAAGAGATTTTTGGTGACAAAAAATGAACTCGGAAGACGATCAGAGGTCAAGGCCAAAACTGACACAATCAGATGAAGAGGAAAAGAACTCAAAAGCAACAGGATTGACGGAAGATAAAACGAAAATTTGCAAAGAGATCGGGCAAATGCTCTCGCGCATGGGAGACGAATTTGAGAAGGCTTTTTCATCCAGACCTGTGGCAGTGCCGCAACAGCCAAAAAGGAGAAAAACGAACAGCGAAGACTAAAAACAAGGCGATTAAAATAAATTCAAAACTGAAAGATATAAATACGTGCATGAAAACGTTGTGTGTAGGTGGTTTATATCATATTAAATAGCTTGAAAAATTATATAAATGGGTTTTTATTAAGTGCAGAAAATTTGTAAATAGTTTTGTAGGTTTTTTCTTGGTCACCGATTGTCACGGACGAAGTTGGCTAAAGCTTGCACAAATGTGTATATAGCGTGTAAAAAGACGTTCTTGTAAATATTCTAGTTGACTGCACACTTCAAAAGACATTTGCTGGACAAACCGAATAATTCAGATAAAAAATAGTGACTAGGATAAATATTGTGTATAAGTAATCGAAGTGAATAAAATAAGTCCGTTGTTAAATCAAGGTCGTGTGAATGGATGAGTTTAAAAAATATTGACAGTTCCTAATCATGCGTTTGGCGGTCACCTTTGATGAAAAGGTCTATCATCGACGCCATGCCGAATTTCCGCTAATAATGCACAAATATTACATAATGTTTACTGGAACAGAAAAAAATTATCTCAGACCTGTCCAGTAATGTGCTGAAATTGATAAACTGTTTTTCGGGGATATATGATATGCACAAATGATTATTTAAGTATTCTTTGCATTCATCTTCGATGTGAGACGAACTGTCAAAAATTTGTGTCAAACATGCATTCACGTGCCTTTCACGTGTAACCCTGACTGCCATCATTTGCTGTTCATGTGAAATACATCTATAAACTTTATATATGGAGCGCAAACAATAACAATAGTAGTATTGCAGTTATTGCTCGTCCATTTACCATCAGCACTACCTACCACTAACTTAATTATGGTGACAAACTTCAATTATACCTAAACCTTTTACTCAAAATCTCAACTTGCTCACGAATTCTGGTGTCTTTGCAAAAGATTTACAAAGTTTTACATTTTGTACGCTAATGTATCATTAGGTACTTGGAATGCTGTGTACTATCAACATTGGTTTATGAATATATTAAGCGATCATATAAATAACTTAGTTACATCACTCTGTCATAAAAAGCTGTACAATATCTACAAACATTGAACAAATATTTACTGCGGTTTCCGTATAAACGACTCAAACATTGTCAGCTGTCTTTCTGCAAAATGGACAATGACCTTTCTGTAATACCAGCAAGTCGTAATCCTCCGAATGAAACATCTAATAATGGAACAAAAAGTCAGTGGTACGCCATCATCTAATACTTTCTGCACGGGCTTAATAATTCTACAGTGGAAGCGGAATTTTAGAAGTTTCGGAATCACATGCAGAAGTTTACAAATTTTGACCTCTGAACTGTACTTTGGCAAGTCTGATTCCAGTTCTATTTTTGTCTTCATATTGTGATTATTTATGGGGGCAACTAAAATCAGCCTTCCAGGTACTTAGAGATCAGTGGATGAAGCTCTCAGTCATCAACAGCTCAGTGGTGATCAAGCACCATTCCACTTACCCTGTTGCAAGATTGACAAAGTGTAATCGCGACGTCCGGCATAATTGATTTGTAATAGTTAAATTTCAGCGGTTGTGGCCATCTTTTAATGAATACTTCATGACGATTCATCGATTGCAGCACAGCACGACCCACTTTGACCGGAATGAACTCCGTCCCCCCTTGCTGTTGAATGAAAAATGGAGCAAAAATTCGTTTGTTTCAAAGATATACAAAAAAAGCAGAGCTAAGTGGCTATTATTCTACAATGAGCTGCTGTAATTTGTGCCTGAACTACCTGGAAACGTACCTCGAACGTTGCGGTCTATCGTAGGTAGTAATTAAAATATAATTTTATGGAAACACCACGTAAGTTTATTATCGCAGAACTAAAATGTCGTGATTTTACCTATTTAAGGAACGTGTGAATTTAAATTAGTCGCATTATTATTAGCACGGATCAAAAGCACCGCGATAATAAACTTTCGTGGTGTTTCCACAAAATTATATTTTAATTTGATATTCACCATGCAATCATACAAGGAACTTATTGTGGGTAGTATTCTACAAAAAGCTGTCACGGTCTGTGTCTAAACTACCTGAAACACATTGTAGCTGCAAGAATGGTTACCTCAAAGCTCATCAGCTTTTCCGTGAAAGGGTCATCATCTGCACCGTCTGGTTCATCTGAAATCTGTAAAGACTGCATATCTGTGATGTTAGTTAAGAACTATTCACACAGATAGACAAACACAAGATTTGTGTGGAAAATTTTCTGAGCTTATTTCGTCTTCTATGAAGAGTTGCACACACGACGTGGACAAATGACGTGCTCAGCATCAATTGGGCAATAATCTGTTGCGTAAATCCGCACCCCCAAGGGCGTGGAACACAATAAATTTCAATTCAAATATTAAAAACACAGACTTTAATATACATTTGTATGCAGTGAAAAGGATACTCCCCGTATTAACTTCGTTCCACTGGGACTTTTCCTTCTTTCTTTGCGTTGGAACATCTGCTTCAATCAACTTTACAGCTTCTTCATCACTACGGAAACAATACAAAAAAAATATACAGTAACCCCTCATCTTTTAATCACTGGAAAAAGTGCTCACAGTCTTAATCTAGCTATAATCTGAGAAATGCTTGTCCAGTTTTTAATCACTTATATCTTTTATTTTCCTGCATGAAACTCGTTGAAACTTAGTAAGCATGTTTTGGTATGGTAAATTATAAGTGTAACAGAAATTTGAAAACAAACTAAATTATACTTCATGAGGAATTAAGTAGTGGATTCCTATTTGAGGTGGAAAAATATTTTTGTTTCTGGGAGCTTAAAACCAGAAACCTTTCTAGAAACTTTCGACTTTTAACCGACGCGGAAAATAGTGCATTGCAATGTAAAGTATTGTCAGGAAACACATGTAAAAATTTATCTGAAGTGGGTTACAAATATTGAGCATAAAATATTTTCAGGGGACTTCAAAACTTTCTAGGACCAATAGTCCGATACATTTTCCACCCCTGACTTTATATACAGACATATATACCTTATACCATCTTCAAGGACAAACTCAACAAGAGGCAAAACATCTGGAATGAAACAACTCTGAGTTTTACACACGTAAACGCACCACACTCACAGTTTGTGGCTTGAATTGAAAACAAAACTACCACTCACCAAATGATGAAAACGAGAACACAAATGGTTGTCTACAGTTAATGCAATGGTTGCCTTTGCTATTGAGCAATGGATTGGTAGTTGAACATCGATAACACAAAGGTAAAACATCCTGAAATATAAACAGCACAACAGTAACAGAGTGCGCAACCTAAACACCAGCAAGCTAAGGGGTGGGTGGGGGTCTGACAGATAACTTGCGAGACTGTGCCCTTTTAAATTCATAGCATTTCCAGCAACAATTTGGGGCAAACGTTATACCAGCCTGTAATCTTTAACTGTAACAGAGAACGTGAGGGAGTTTGATTGTATAACCCCTTCAAGCAAAATAGTCGGGGGGGGGGGAGGGGGGTTCTTCATCCCTATCCTTCAAATTATATCCTTAAACACAACAAATGATCACCTTCACCCCCAAATGTTTACCTCGTTGTCTGAGAAAGGTTTCGATCTTATTGTTATACTCCCAACATCAATCAGTTCTTGAAATCGCGAAGGTACCTTAAGAGACTGAAACAAAACATGCTCGTTAAGATTTCATTTATGGCCCACCGAGTAATATTCAGAAGCCACAACACCTTTGAAGTATTATTTTTATTGCGACATAAGAGATAACAACAAACCTGCAACTTGTCGTAAGCATACCGCGCCATCTTGAAAGCCCCCAAATGTTTTCCTTGCTTTGAAAGTGCAAATAACGTAGCACTGAGATATAGTTAAGGATGTCAAATCAATAACACACGCTCATGTCGTATCAGCTAACCCGCCCTGTCAGGACACCGGAGTACCTAAAGAAAACCACGCCTTTCGGGGATTGATTCAAAGGATACACTCTAGAGATACCCAATGGTGTTTCTTTCAATAGTAGATGCAACAAATAACGAGCGATGTTGAATAAAGCCTCGGGAAGATGATCGGTAAATGGTTCGTCCTGAAAATACGAAAGAAAATGTCGATCAGTAAAGGTGTACATGTTGTGCTGAGAGAGCAGGTGTATTACAGAAATCCTTTACCTGCAAACAGTTTTAAGAAGTGTATGAAAAAAACATACTCGGAATAATAACGACATCTTATGAACTCAAGACACGAGTCATTTAAATAAAACAACACACAACCCAAATACCTTGTATCTTGAGTTTACAGTATGTCATTATTATTCGGAGTATGTTTTTCTTATCTGTTCCAGAAATGTTACCGTGTATCTCTGGATGGAATGATAAAGATGGTAAATCTCGGCTTTAGTCTGATATTCGTAAAATTTCCTTAACATTTCAGCATCTGTCTTTCCGTCTAGAAGAAAAGAAATGCTTCTAATTATATATTGTGGACACCCGCTCTTTCCTTGAAGATGATACCGTTTCAGAACTAATTTTCAACTTGATACACGGACATTTAGTCGCCATGTTTATGTCGCTGGAGCTGAATTGCAAAGAATGGAGCTCAACCTGGACCAATCAAGGTTTTTCCAAAAACTCGTGTCAAATCAAGGCTAAGCCTAGCTCATCCTGTCAACATTCCCTGGGGGAGGAAACCTAAATCGTACCTTTGTCCAGCACAACGTGTAAACACTGCATAGATAATTTCCAGTAGTAATAACCAGCATCGTTAAACCTACGTAAATCAAATGTAGAAATCGTATTTTTTGAAAAAGTGGTATAAGATAGTAGAAAGTAGTGCCTAAGTTATGTGTGGACCTACAAGAGAATTCAGTGAGTGGGCTGGGTTGAAGTGTGGGAGGGAGTGCTGCAGATCCCTCTTAGTTTTGGAAAAACAGAGACAAATGTCAATGTCCTTCTTAGGTTTAAGGCACCATCATCATTATTAATAGTGTAAACTAACCAGAGAGCTAGGCTGGGGAATAAACGACCATCTCCTTCTCCCCAGACAAGACTCTAAATATTTCTCGAAACAGAATAGGATATTAAGTATTAATAGCACATGCATACAGTACCTGTTCTCGACAACAGCATTATGCGTGAGTTGTTCCAATACTTCCACGGCCTTATGTTGTTGTCCTGCCTTATGAAATGCTAAAGAACAGGATGAAAACAAGTTGCAATAATGATCTGCTAAAATTTGCCTAAACAGACAAAACAAAGCACCCGATGAACTAACTAACCTTCCTGAGCCTCGTCAAATCTATCATTTTCTGCAAGCCAATTAGCGTAAGGGATATACACGTCATCCTTAAAAGAAAGATAACAAGTTTTACCGACGAAAATGATCTATATTTAAAAGTAATAACATAAGATTTCGTTACCACATGGGTAACGAAATATTATACAAGTTTGAAACTTACTTTTAAATCTGGCTGTTTTTCAAGAAGATGGAACGCCTACAAAATGAATAACGATATGGCTGGTTTAAAAATAATGATTGATTAGTCAACCAAACATTACCGGCGTGTGTTGCAGTTTGGGGTTTATTGGTTTGAACATCACTTTGTGATATCGCAGTCAACGTTCGACCGAAAGTCGTGAGTTTTCGGTATTTACACTGGTAGGTCCCATACAGAGTGTTAACAAGGTTGGTTGTAAGAGTAAAAACATAATTAATTTTTCGAGACATTTGTCAATCCTATGGGCTGTAGAACCCGTAGAGATTTGTCATCTCAGAGTGGTAAATCAATCAAATTATTCTCCCAATACTTGCTTGCTTTCTCGGTTTAAAGGGATAATAGATACTCTGATAGCTTAATCACTTTACCTCATCCCAGTGTCGAGTGTCCACATGTAATTTGATCAAAGATTTCAGATCTCCCATTTTCATGTACATCTCCGTCGCATAATCATGCTGGAAAATATAAAAACAGATAGTTTGACTCCAGCCAGTCGCACTAAAAACTCCACAGCTCTTACGAGAGGTCCTTCGATAATTACCTCTCACTATATCCCAAACCTGAGTGAACCGAGGATGAGAGTACTTGATGAGAGTTGACAATCACGCGATCTTGGTCAGCAGCTGTTTTTGATGCCTTCCTAACACAGTCATGTATTTTATTGAAGTGAAAACTTGCCCTCTTAATCTGAAACATTGGTTTGAAGGATTTTGTCAATCTTTCAAAAGTTTGAAGAATTTTTTAATCTAATAGAATATGTTTTAATCCAAAAGATTGAATATAGATTGAGGGATACTCTTTCAGCGTTCCAATCGATTGAAATATGTCACTCAATTAGATCACGTTTCAATAGAAAACGTATTATCCCTAAAAAAATCCCAAAAAGAAAAAACACTCATTCCTTGATTTTTTTTCATTGTGAAGCTTGAATTTTTCCGTGCTAATTCGTGACTGTCAATTCTCATCACGTCTCATCAACTCTGACCAACTCTCGTTTGATCCGATCTTTACCTGGTCCAGTTTCACGAAATAATGAGCACATTTCTTTAACGCTTCAGTCTCCGCTTTGTTGAGATTTCGTCCAACCTCTAGAAGTCTATAATCGGGACGTTACGCTGGTCAGGAATTGTGGAAGGTATCAGAAATACGCGTTGAAATTTTAGTTAGAAGATGAATCTGCGCCCTACCACCACAAAGCACTCACTTTTCCACCCAGCCATTCTCTCCGATCAATTCAATGGCTTTCATATGTTCACCAGCAGTCAAATACATATCCCTGAGAAAAACAAATGTGGCTGTAATTTACCTATACATTTTTTAACTTCGCCCCAAAGCAAGGTCACTACAACAGCTTAGGAAATCGGAGTGCCAGGAGAAAAGCCACGACTTTCTACCCAACGTTGACTTGTATTCTGCAAATAAGGTGTGACCGTGACCATAGGGGGTGTTACTAGTACAAACCGACCCGATTACCAGATGTAATTCATTTCATTTTAAAAAGATTTGCAACATACTGCAAGTTGCAGGAGGCAAGCAATAGGACACGTGGTCCCTTAAAATATTCGGGAATGTCTTATATAAACATACAACAACTTGGCAAAGCGAGTTAGCTGGGGTACCAGACTCTCTTCTTTAACAAACACTAACTATGATTTAGGTTCAAAGTTTTGTGTTTGATCAATCAAGACAATCTTACGCGGCAGCTCTGGGGTCGTTGCTTGACTTGGCCCACTCTGCTTGCTGCTTGATCAAATGTTTCACATTCTTGGCATCGCCAGAACCAATGAACTCCTGGAAATATTCAAACATGAACAACAATTACATTGCCAAAGATTTCTTCAACTCTTCTTTGGAAACCATGCCCAAAAATACAAGAACCAAGAGTTCAGTTCTCTTTTAAACCACAATGTCCAATACAATTTCTTGTGTTGGGATTCAATAGCTACAACATCTTTCTCTTCTGGAACGACTTTTTTAACTTGACAATAGCGCGATTATTACTTTACCTTGGCATACTCAAACTGACGAAGATCAGAGAACATGGACAAAGCCTGAAATAACATTAAAGCACATTTACTCATACGTCACATCCAAGGGAGGTTGGGGTAAGGGTGAGGGTGCGGGGAGGGAGGGGGATGTAGAATATTTTAGTGCAGTTTTGCTCGAGAGGGCCGAGGTAATAAATAGTCCCAACCTTTTCCTCGTTACCAGTCTTCTTATAAAGTTTCGCTGCCTCTTGGAATTTTCCCTGATAAGCATAGATATCTGCTAGAAAAGCCAAGTTGTCCGATTCTCCTCGTTTTTTCCTCTCCTGAAGAACGTTGATAACGTAAACTTTAGTATACTTCAAAATCTGACCCAACCTCCTATGGCTTTACTACAAACCTCGATGTTTTGAAGAAGTTCTAGATATTTCAGATCACGAACTCTGGTGAAAGCCTATAGAAAAACAAGAAAGAAAAGGGTCTTCCAAACTCTCCTTTTGCGGAGACTTTGCAAGTTCATGCGAAGTATGCAAGGCATATTTACGACTAAGACACGGAACAGCATCCTACCTTCTTCGCGATGTCGAAGTTCAAACCCTTGGGCAAAAAAAACGAAGTTAGAAATTGAAATTCATATATATTGAGATTGAAATGTGAAAAACAAGGCAATCAACCTCCATGGCATCCATCGCTAGTGCTCTCCAGTCCCCGTCAGTGACTCCTAAACACGCGACTTTGTAGGCTTCTTTATACATCTTTGTCTCCAGGTATTGGTACATAGATGCTGACTGCATGTGGAGGAAAGCAACCAGTCAGGCAAAGCTCAAGAACATGTCAGTCCAACGCCATGCCATGTTAGGTCAAATATATAATAGAGAGCTTATTGTGTACAATGCAATAATTCAATAACACACTCTAAAACAAATAAATTCTTCACAGAATAATGCTCTGAAGTGATGCTTGTGGCGTTACCCTGAGTCTATATGTCCATACCGAGCAAGCTGAAATAAATCTGCACATTGCCAGGGGTAGATATAGACTCAGAGTAACACTACAAACATCATTTTCATAACACCGAGACACAACAAATACTATAAATAGTTTGTGGTCCCAGGGTGATTTATAACAAACTAACATTTCCAATGTAGTTTATGCAATACAAGAAATGTACAGGTTCTCTCACTACCTGTAAAGAGTTTCACTATAAAGTGAATATCGATGTTTCGAGCGAAGGTCCTTTGTTGGGAAGTTACTAGGAGCTACTGACTTTCCGTCGAAGGGCTTTCCCTTGAAACGTCGATTTTTGCTTTATCGTTTCAGGTGGTAAAAGAACCTAAACCTTTCGTGTATTTACAAGAGTAGCTTTTCTGTTGTAAACACAACTGCTTAACTGAATACCAAGATCTAAAAATGTGTTTGTAATTAGAATCAAAACCTGACCTGGGGAACATCGACTGCAGTCATCGCATAAACATGAAGACAGAAAATCTTTGAGCCACTGAAACCAACAACAAAACCCTATGAAAAGATAGCACAATCTGTATGTATGTCCACACTCGGCCGTCTAGAGAGGAAGGACAAATCATCCATATGGTAGAAACCTATCACGAGGGAAGGATGGCAACTAAAACCATCAAGGAAACCCTACTGCATGAAGCGATATCAGAATAGACGTTAGAGGTCTTTACGTCACGCCAGAGTTAAACAATGAATTGCAATGCAATGCGGGAAACATGTGGGAAAAATTTACCTTGTATCTATATGCGTTGAAAACCGCGTGACGTAAGCACTTCCAAGATCTATTGGTATGTATATGTGTCTATATGAAGGACAAATCCTCCAAATGGTGATAAACGTATCATGAGGGAACGCACGGTACACATAAGGTTATAACAGAAAATAACAGTAGATAGCACTTCACCTGCAATTTTTGTTGATGTACCGGAAAGTTACTAGCTTTGATATTCAGAATACCATTACCAGAATAACATAACATGTCCTAAACGAAAAGTACTTTGGTGAATAAATCGGTAAAAGACCTAACAGTAATGTGTGGAAATTTTGGTAATCAGTTATTAGAATTACTTCTACTAAAAAAAACTGCTTTTATATCAGTGGTGTATTCTATCTTGAACTAAATTTCCCAGGGACGGTAGTGTAGTTAAAGCATACGAAGCACGGCTCACCACCAGAAACGATGTAAACAAAAATTTGACACTTCAAGCGAAGGCCCTTCCTTCATCGCTAAAACAGTTCCGATGAAGGACCTTCTCTCAAAAAGTCTGATTCTGCAAATGTGTCGTTTCTTGTAGCGAAAGACCCTATGTGTTTTTTTTTTTTGCAATTTGTTTCAAGCTGGCTACACTGCAGTTAAAGAAAATGAAGTTGAACCAACCTCGTTGTGTGTGTTCCACGCAACACTGTTAGCGCCGGGCTCTTGGAACAACAGTTCTTTATTCTTCAAGTTATACACAAGACACGTGTTGTTCTCATCCACAACTGCTATTTTTGTCCGGCTGAATATTAACAGAATAACCGAGAATAATTTAGATTGGTAAAAGGAAAGGGCCCGGAGTGCTCAAGGGCGCGAATCGACTATAAAAGAAGTTCTTTCTAATATTGTCAATTACGACTAGTTTTGTTTCAAGTGTTCCCCAGATTTGCAATTCATAGTTTGACACTGGTACGTCCTAAGCATGTCAAAGGTCTATACGAAACAAAGTCGATTTTGAAAAGGGTAAATGCTGCGAGCGACAGTAAAATGGTGTACGATAATTTCGAGATTATTTGGAAATAAAACCAAGATAACCTTCGCCCAGCAGACCTCTACCCTAACCCTAACCCTACCTGCAACTCAAGTCCAGACACCGAACGCTGGTTTGCTGTTTCAACAACTGGATAGGAAAAGGATTGTCTGTGAAGATTTTTAAAATCTAAAGAGAATACTTTCTTTTAGCCACGATTCAAGCCTTCTTCACACTTATCCTAAGAATCGAGATGGCCTCTTTTGGTCGATGTGGTTAAGTAGTTACTATATACAAATGTGTACTTCTTTAAAAGCAACCTAATATTTGTTTTCCAATACTTTGGTTTGGGAGGCACTCTTTCACATACGCGATGAGGACAAAATCCGCGATTGTTACCGCAAGTGTGAAGCACACTTCGTCGGTGGTGGACACAGACAAGACTAACTAACCTCCATGCCTCTCTCTCCCCTAGCAAAATGAATGAAAATTCCCTGTCCCACCCCCTCATACCGCTTTCGTGGCCATGCATTCAGAGCCCCGTCCTACTGCGCGCTCAAATGTACAACCCCCCGTCCAACTACGCGCTCAAGTGTACAGCCCCCGTCCTACTGCGCGCTCAAGTGTACAACCCCCCGTCCTACTACGCGCTCAAGTGTACAACCCTCCGTCCTACTACGCGCTCAAGTGTACAACCCCCCTTCCCGTCCTATTACGTGCTCAAGTGTACAACCCCCGTCTTACTATGCGCTCAAGTGTACAATTCTCTCCCTCCCCCCGTCCCACTACGAGCTCAAAATGTACATCAATATCTATCAAATCCCACCTGTCCATTTTTCAAGCCAACCAACAGACCCTCTTTTCCCGGCGGCCCACCTATCACCTTTATGTATCTGATCAATGATTCCATGTTCCATTCTCTGCGGGGGAAAAATGGCTTCTCTTTAGTCTTAATGACTTCTCCAGACTAACAAAGAAGTCTTCCGTTATTCAGACTCAGGTAAATCTTACACGCATTCTATTCTGCTTGTTGAGACAAATTTTACATTATAGCATAGACAATCTAAGGAATGGACTGGAAACGCAAGCTAAAGTTTACGCGACACCCGTGATACGCTTTACTTTGGAACCCTGTAACTTCACTTTAAATACATTTCAGGACTTCGTATTTACATATTTTAAACAAGAACAGAAATGTGAATGCAACTATCGAATTTTAAAACTTTTCAGAGAGATAACGAGGCGGAAAATCACCATTTAATGTTTCCGTAAACCTTTTTCAACAACAACAATGGCGACATTTCTGCAGTCAAAAAGAATGCAAACATTCAGCGTTGGGTTTTAGCTTTGTTATATCCATAAAGAATTTCAAAAGTCGATAGTTCCATAGAGCTTGCCGTTCTTATTTAAAATATGTAAATAGAAAGTCCTGAAGTATATTTAAAGTGAAGTTACAGGGTTCCAAAGTATAGCATATCAGGCCGTATCACGGATGTTGCGTCAGCAACATTGACACTTTAGCTTGCGTTTCCAGTCCATTCTGTTGATTGTCTATGATTATAGGTAGCCAATGAGGATGCAGTAAATGACACCATTGTAATAACAACTCCGCAATGCATTTTAACATTGAATGACAGATGGTCATGAGTGTTTAGTCACTAGTGTGTACAGTTGAGCTTTTGGTTTTAGCTTCAAATCTATCATCAACTACCCAACACTGCTGCTGATTTTCGACAGTCTTTTGAACTTTGTGGGTAAGTAGTATTATTATGCTTTGGAATAGAGATTCACATATCACACACGAGTGTGTCGATATGTAATAACCAATGCCTGTTGGATAAGGATACATGTTATGTTTAGGGACTGTTATATTTAATCAGACATTTATTTTAATGAGTGAGCGTCCTTAGCGATAGTTGAGGCATTGGAGCCCAAGGAGGGATATTGCATACATTCTGGCTTCTTGTTTACATTAATAAGGTGTCGTCAAGCGAAAAGGGGAGCTGATGAGAGTTGACAAGCGAGAGTTTGTAGGAGAGTATTCCTTGCCCTTGTATCCAAGTCAAGGCACGAGAAGAGCTGCGTGAAAGTTGTTCAGAGTTAGCAAGCATGAGCATGCACGAGAGTTTTCCTAACTGTCACGTCTTGCTCAAACGAGAACAGGAGAGTTGCACGAGTTCGTATAATAATTTAAATTACATGACTGTCATGGGCCAACGAGGATGAAAGATATTCACAATGAAAGCAAAAGTTAAATAACAGCTTATACGAATAGTTTCAGAATCATCCTCAGAGGTATGAAAAACTAGTTTTTTATAATAGGCAAGGGTGAGTTTGCAAGGTCTTTGCGTCTTTATTCAAACAAGAACCGAAACTTTACAGAACTGATTGACTGACACGGATAAGTTTCCATCTCCGTCTTTTTTTTACTCAACTCCTACGCTGTGTTCAAGTGGCATAAGAGGTGATGAGTCGGCACTGTCGAGCGAAAGGCATTGAATTATTAAAACGCTCCTGTCTGGGCGAAACGAAATATATTGCAGTCACGTGGAAATGTCTTGTGATGCTTAAGAATTATAAAACGTTTTCCCGTGTTGATATACAGTTATATCAACATGAGTGGAAATTGGAAAAACGAGAAATTATGTGAAAACACGACGCCCGAAGGGCGGAGTATCAACACAGAAAGATGTTTTATAATTTTTTTATGATATAGCAAGAAAAATTTCCGTGTTTACAAGTGGCAGGAAATTTTTCGTGTTTACATTGAGTTATGTAATCACGGCTCTTAAACAGTCAGCGTTCAGGATTCACAAATACTATATTATAATGTGCATTCTTAGAGTAAGAAATGAACTGATCTGCAGGTTCGCATGCTATCATACATTGAGCGAATATCATTCTGTGAAGTCTCTGATTAGTCATTCACTTCCTGCCACCGTGGCACAATTTTTCTCGCATCACCAGTCATATTGATGCTTGAATCGACTTGAACTTCAAAGAAAATCTCAGTGACTTAAATAACCGATAGTTAAGCTATACGTAAACTGGAACAATAACTCGGTGCGGTGAAGGAGATCAAGGCAGTTTGATTCAGCTTTCAGTTGAACTTTCACGTCTTAAAGTTTTTTCTATTGAATACCACTTTTGATAGTTTCAATTGATAGTTTCCAATCTTTGCTGTTATGTATTTAAATCCAAATCTCAGGCTTAACTGGACTGTTCTTGTAGCGAGTTAGTCTTTTTAAGAAGAATGACATTCAGAGAAATACATTCTTTATCATTATTATTGTATAAACTTTTTTAAAAACGGTAACCCTTCAGCATAAAAAACTGATTTTCAAGGGGCCGTTTAAATAAAATATTAAAAACCTATATTACAATTACACACACTTACTTTAAACACTAAGTACACACTAAATAATAATAACAAAAGTTGTAAGAGGATTAAAAACTGTACTGGCTACCAAGAATATTTTTAAATTTACTGATCGTTATCCCCTGTTGCTTTGCTGCCGTTGGCAAGTTGTTCCATAGTAAAGCCCCCGAGTAACTGATACTTTTTTTTATAAAGTTAGTTTTAGGCTTAGGGATATGAAAGTCAACAGAGTTGCCGCGCAAATTATGACATTCATTATTACTTATTTCAAACATATCATTCATAGGCTAACTTAAATTATTGTGTTTTATGTTACACATAAACGCTGCCTTTTTAAATTTCATTCGTTTTTCCAGTGGTTGCCAACCAAGATCTGATAAAATTTCACGTGATCTAATCTCATACGTTTTGCCTGAAATGACCCTTGCAGCCCTGTTCTGTAATTTTTGCAAATTTTCAATCAAATAATTGCTGCATGTATCCCAGACAAGGCTACAATAATCAAAATAAGGCATTATTACGGCATTGTAGACATGTATTAAAGCATATTTTGGTACGTAAGACTTCATTCTTCTTATCATACCGATTCCTTTTGAAACCTTGGCAATTGTAGTGTCCACATGATTTCTCCAAAGAAGCTGATCATCAACCACAACCCCCAAGATTTTTTTTCACTTGCTCTATTAACTTCTGCATCGCCTAATGTAATTTTAGGATCTGTTTGGATATCTTTTAAACGTTGTCAAGAGCCTATCAGCATATATTCTGTTTTTTTTATATTTAAAGTCAATTTGTTGGCAAGCAACCACCGATGAACTTTTTCCATGTCCTCATTTAATCGACTTTGAACAACTTCAACAGATATACCGCTAGTAGTTAAATTTGTATCATTCCCAGAAGATTCACATTTCAAAAATCTAACATGCTTTTTTATTCTTCTTTGCATTGCAGAGAGAAGACTACGCGAAAATTGTCGTCAAATAAAAATGCCACTTTCGGGACAGGTTCGGGAGCTTGATGGGATCAACTTAATTGAAACGGATACCATATCGTTTAATTCACGCGAATTCCGAGTGATTCGTGTTCTACTGCGCCTGCTGTCACTATGGCGACCGTGGTCAGCGGGCTTCTTTGAAAGCTACGTCTACCCCGTTTTTGCCAACCTTCTATTATTAACAATCGGTGCATTACGTAGTGCCTTACAAGCCAGAGAAATATCAACATGGTTAAGCGTCCAGATCTTGTATATCATCCATGAATTAGTTGTATGGTTAGGTCATATCCTTGCCATACGCTACTTCGCTTCAAGAGACCTGGAAACAAATGTGCTAAGGTCCTCAAAACCGCTGACTGGATTTGCAAAACCTTTGAAACGCTGGCTCAAGATCCTAAATGTTACTGCAGTAACATCAATGACGTGTTTTTTCATAATGCTTTGCACGCTGTTTGTAGTGCTAGTTTTTTTGTGGCACGAAGGTGCTGAACGTTTTTCATCGCAACTCCCACACGTGCACGGCCTGGTCGATCACATCTTATACTGTTTCATACTAATAAAATTTTTCTACAATATCGGTATAGGACTTGCATTGTCCTGGACGTTAGCTCTACTGTATGCTTGTTATGCAGCTCGTCTGAAAATCCTGGAAAATATTTTCCTCAAGTGGAAGCACTCCTCGGTCGATGCCGTTTCACTTTTCATGGAGATGTATGCGCGGCCGGTGAAACGCTCCTGGAAACGAATCTCATGGTGGTTTCTCGTTCACAACATCGTGGCACTTGCATTACCGCTGTACGGTTACGAGCTGGCTCAGGCAGTTTCCGGTACAGAATATCATACGAAACATCTTCCGCAGTTTATTTGTTACTTGATATTCATCGTAACTATTTGGCTTGCACCAATCCTTGTGGGAGAGCTGATAAAACGACGAGAGAGAAAGTTTATGGAGAGAATCAACGATATTTGCCCATGGTTAGTAGAAGCCGAGAATGACTCCGTTCAAGCTACCAATGATTCTAGTGATTTATCAAACCACAGTTCGTCTCTCGATTACGTCGGGCCCACTCCTGCACAAGAATCCGACACTGGCACGAAGTATGCCGAGTACACATTCTTGACTCGAGGCAAAGAGCTTCGGAATTTTCTGAGATTTTTAAAGCGACGTAAACCCGGACTGGTTTCCCGTGGATACGCATTTCAACTGAATCTCTCTCTCATATCCATTACTTTTGCGGCTGTATCGTTTGCGATTCAACTACAATCTCATAAAACAGTTTCTACACATTTCAACTGCACGGCGTCGTAGCTAAACTGACTGACGTACAGTCACAAGACCCGTTCACACGATACCCCAATTGTCGTATGCGATTGTCATTCTGTATTATGAAAACCGCTGATCATGACATCACTTTTGTTCATCGCAAGGCGAGAAATGACGGACACGCATGCGCACGTAAATAACAGCAAGTTAATCAAAATTGTATGTTGCAATAGACGTTTGAGGTCCTTACGTCACGCAAGAGTTAAACAATGAATTGCAATGCAATCTGGGAAACATGTGGGAAAAATTTACCTTGTATTTATATGCATTGAAAACCGCGTGACGTAAGCACTTCTCAGGTCTATTCAAAGAAGTTAGATAGGGAAAATAAAAAATACAGTTCTAGCACAGCCAGTTTTAGAGCTATCTGTCTGGTATCAACAAAATGAAATAACTATAAAAGTCATATTCAACTATAGTCAATGAGAAATAAACTATTTGATTGCAAAACGGTTAATTCAAATGTGGTTAATCGTTTTATTGAACCAGCCCCTGGAGTCGAGCTGATTTTAAACACGAGAAGAATAATGATCATAAGTCGGAAACTCAACCGCAATGCAGAAAAACTTCTGACCCCATAAAACACAGTTAAGAGTGTGTTATGACATATAAAAACACTGCACATGGTATATTACATAACCAACATGATTGCCTTCTTTATACTTTACAATCATAAGAATAAGACGAAAATTCAAAACCCTTGTGACACTAGCAATGAGATTTAAAAGCTGCATACTAAATTCCTGGAAAAAATCCGTTGCCAACATTTGACTCGGGTAAAGCCTTTGCAAATATTACACACGCATTCTATTGTGCTTGTTGAGACAAAGTTTACATTAGGTAGCCAATGAGGATGCAGTAAATGACACCATTGTCAATTAATAAATCCACAATGCATTTTAACATTGAATGACAGATGGTCATGCGTGTTTAGTGTGTACAGTTGAGCTTTTGGTTTCAACTTTAAATCTATCATCAACACCCAACATTGCTGCTGATTTTCGACAGTCTTTTGAACTTTGTGGGTAAGTAGTATTATTATGCTTTGGAATAGAGATTCACATATCACACACGAGTGTGTCGATATGTAATAACCGATGCCTGTTGGATAAGGATACATGTTATGTTTAGGGACTGTTATATTTAATCAGACATTTATTTTAATGAGTGAGCGTCCTTAGCGATAGTTGAGGCATTGGAGCCCAAGGAGGGATATTGCATACATTCTGGCTTCTTGTTTACATTAATAAGGTGTCGTCAAGCGAAAAGGGGAGCTGATGAGAGTTGACAAGCGAGAGTTTGTAGGAGAGTATTCCTTGCCCTTGTATCCAAGTCAAGGCACAAGAAGAGCTGCGTGAAAGTTGTTCAGAGTTAGCAAGCATGAGCATGCACGAGAGTTTTCCTAACTGTCACGTCTTGCTCAAACGAGAACAGGAGAGTTGCACGAGTTCGTATTATAATTTAAATTACATGACTGTCATGGGCCAACGAGGATGAAAGATATTCACAATGAAAGCAAAAGTTAAATAACAGCTTATACGAATAGTTTCAGAACCATCCTCAGAGGTATGAAAAACTAGTTTTTTATAATAGGCAAGGGTGAGTTTGCAAGGTCTTTGCGTCTTTATTCAAACAAGAACCGAAACTTTACAGAACTGATTGACTGACACGGATAAGTTTCCATCTCCGTCTTTTTTTTACTCAACTCCTACGCTGTGTTCAAGTGGCATAAGAGGTGATGAGTCGGCACTGTCGAGCGAAAGGCATTGAATTATTAAAACGCTCCTGTCTGGGCGAAACGAAATATATTGCAGTCACGTGGAAATGTCTTGTGATGCTTAAGAATTATAAAACGTTTTCCCGTGTTGATATACAGTTATATCAACATGAGTGGAAATTGGAAAAACGAGAAATTATGTGAAAACACGACGCCCGAAGGGCGGAGTATCAACACAGAAAGATGTTTTATAATTTTTTCATGATATAGCAAGAAAAATTTCCGTGTTTACAAGTGGCAGGAAATTTTTCGTGTTTACATTGAGTTATGTAATCACGGCTCTTAAACAGTCAGCGTTCAGGATTCACAAATACTATATTATAATGTGCATTCTTAGAGTAAGAAATGAACTGATCTGCAGGTTCGCATGCTATCATACATTGAGCGAATATCATTCTGTGAAGTCTCTGATTAGTCATTCACTTCCTGCCACCGTGGCACAATTTTTCTCGCATCACCAGTCATATTGATGCTTGAATCGACTTGAACTTCAAAGAAAATCTCAGTGACTTAAATAACCGATAGTTAAGCTATACGTAAACTGGAACAATAACTCGGTGCGGTGAAGGAGATCAAGGCAGTTTGATTCAGCTTTCAGTTGAACTTTCACGTCTTAAAGTTTTTTCTATTGAATACCACTCTTGATAGTTTCAATTGATAGTTTCCAATCTTTGCTGTCATGTATTTAAATCCAAATCTCACTGTTCTTGTAGCTAGTTAGTCTTTTTAAGAAGAATGACATTCAGAGAAATACATTCTTTATCATTATTATTGTATAAACTTTTTTAAAAACGGTAACCCTTCAGCATAAAAAACTGATTTTCAAGGGGCCGTTTAAATAAAATATTAAAAACCTATATTACAATTACACACACTTACTTTAAACACTAAGTACACACTAAATAATAATAACAAAAGTTGTAAGAGGATTAAAAACTGTACTGGCTACCAAGAATATTTTTAAATTTACTGATCGTTATCCCCTGTTGCTTTGCTGCCGTTGGCAAGTTGTTCCATAGTAAAGCCCCCGAGTAGCTGATACTTTTTTTTATAAAGTTAGTTTTAGGCTTAGGGATATGAAAGTCAACAGAGTTGCCGCGCAAATTATGACATTCATTATTACTTATTTCAAACATATCATTCATAGGCTAACTTAAATTATTGTGTTTTATATTACACATAAACGCTGCCTTTTTAAATTTCATTCGTTTTTCCAGTGGTTGCCAACCAAGATCTGATAAAATTTCACGTGATCTAATCTCATACGTTTTGCCTGAAATGACCCTTGCAGCCCTGTTCTGTAATTTTTGCAAATTTTCAATCAAATAATTGCTGCATGTATCCCAGACAAGGCTACAATAATCAAAATAAGGCATTATTACGGCATTGTAGACATGTATTAAAGCATATTTTGGTACGTAAGACTTCATTCTTCTTATCATACCGATTCCTTTTGAAACCTTGGCAATTGTAGTGTCCACATGATTTCTCCAAAGAAGCTGATCATCAACCACAACCCCCAAGGGTTTTTTTCACTTGCTCTATTAACTTCTGCATCGCCTAATGTAATTTTAGGATCTGTTTGGATATCTTTTAAACGTTGTCAAGAGCCTATCAGCATATATTCTGTTTTTTTTATATTTAAAGTCAATTTGTTGGCAAGCAACCACCGATGAACTTTTTCCATGTCCTCATTTAATCGACTTTGAACAACTTCAACAGATATACCGCTAGTAGTTAAATTTGTATCATTCCCAGAAGATTCACATTTCAAAAATCTAACATGCTTTTTTATTCTTCTTTGCATTGCAGAGAGAAGACTACGCGAAAATTGTCGTCAAATAAAAATGCCACTTTCGGGACAGGTTCGGGAGCTTGATGGGATCAACTTAATTGAAACGGATACCATATCGTTTAATTCACGCGAATTCCGAGTGATTCGTGTTCTACTGCGCCTGCTGTCACTATGGCGACCGTGGTCAGCGGGCTTCTTTGAAAGCTACGTCTACCCCGTTTTTGTCAACCTTCTATTATTAACAATCGGTGCATTACGTAGTGCCTTACAAGCCAGAGAAATATCAACATGGTTAAGCGTCCAGATCTTGTATATCATCCATGAATTAGTTGTATGGTTAGGTCATATCCTTGCCATACGCTACTTCGCTTCAAGAGACCTGGAAACAAATGTGCTAAGGTCCTCAAAACCGCTGACTGGATTTGCAAAACCTTTGAAACGCTGGCTCAAGATCCTAAATGTTACTGCAGTAACATCAATGACGTGTTTTTTCATAATGCTTTGCACGCTGTTTGTAGTGCTAGTTTTTTTGTGGCACGAAGGTGCTGAACGTTTTTCATCGCAACTCCCACACGTGCACGGCCTGGTCGATCACATCTTATACTGTTTCATACTAATAAAATTTTTCTACAATATCGGTATAGGACTTGCATTGTCCTGGACGTTAGCTCTACTGTATGCTTGTTATGCAGCTCGTCTGAAAATCCTGGAAAATATTTTCCTCAAGTGGAAGCACTCCTCGGTCGATGCCGTTTCACTTTTCATGAAGATGTATGCGCGGCCGGTGAAACGCTCCTGGAAACGAATCTCATGGTGGTTTCTCGTTCACAACATCGTGGCACTTGCATTACCGCTGTACGGTTACGAGCTGGCTCAGGCAGTTTCCGGTACAGAATATCATACGAAACATCTTCCGCAGTTTATTTGTTACTTGATATTCATCGTAACTATTTGGCTTGCACCAATCCTTGTGGGAGAGCTGATAAAACGACGAGAGAGAAAGTTTATGGAGAGAATCAACGATATTTGCCCATGGTTAGTAGAAGCCGAGAATGACTCCGTTCAAGCTACCAATGATTCTAGTGATTTATCAAACCACAGTTCGTCTCTCGATTACGTCGGGCCCACTCCTGCACAAGAATCCGACACTGGCACGAAGTATGCCGAGTACACATTCTTGACTCGAGGCAAAGAGCTTCGGAATTTTCTGAGATTTTTAAAGCGACGTAAACCCGGACTGGTTTCCCGTGGATACGCATTTCAACTGAATCTCTCTCTCATATCCATTACTTTTGCGGCTGTATCGTTTGCGATTCAACTACAATCTCATAAAACAGTTTCTACACATTTCAACTGCACGGCGTCGTAGCTAAACTGACTGACGTACAGTCACAAGACCCGTTCACACGATACCCCAATTGTCGTATGCGATTGTCATTCTGTATTATGAAAACCGCTGATCATGACATTACTTTTGTTCATCGCAAGGCGAGAAATGACGGACACGCATGCGCACGTAAATAACAGCAAGTTAATCAAAATTGTATGTTGCAATAGACGTTTGAGGTCCTTACGTCACGCAAGAGTTAAACAATGAATTGCAATGCAATCTGGGAAACATGTGGGAAAAATTTACCTTGTATTTATATGCATTGAAAACCGCGTGACGTAAGCACTTCTCAGGTCTATTCAAAGAAGTTAGATAGGGAAAATAAAAAATACAGTTCTAGCACAGCCAGTTTTAGAGCTATCTGTCTGGTATCAACAAAATGAAATAACTATAAAAGTCATATTCAACTATAGTCAATGAGAAATAAACTATTTGATTGCAAAACGGTTAATTCAAATGTGGTTAATCGTTTTATTGAACCAGCCCCTGGAGTCGAGCTGATTTTAAACACGAGAAGAATAATGATCATAAGTCGGAAACTCAACCGCAATGCAGAAAAACTTCTGACCCCATAAAACACAGTTAAGAGTGTGTTATGACATATAAAAACACTGCACATGGTATATTACATAACCAACATGATTGCCTTCTTTATACTTTACAATCATAAGAATAAGACGAAAATTCAAAACCCTTGTGACACTAGCAATGAGATTTAAAAGCTGCATACTAAATTCCTGGAAAAAATCCGTTGCCAACATTTGACTCGGGTAAAGCCTTTGCAAATATTACACACGCATTCTATTGTGCTTGTTGAGACAAAGTTTACATTAGGTAGCCAATGAGGATGCAGTAAATGACACCATTGTCAATTAATAAATCCACAATGCATTTTAACATTGAATGACAGATGGTCATGCGTGTTTAGTGTGTACAGTTGAGCTTTTGGTTTCAACTTTAAATCTATCATCAACACCCAACATTGCTGCTGATTTTCGACAGTCTTTTGAACTTTGTGGGTAAGTAGTATTATTATGCTTTGAAATAGAGATTCACATATCACACACGAGTGTGTCGATATGTAATAACCGATGCCTGTTGGATAAGGATACATGTTATGTTTAGGGACTGTTATATTTAATCAGACATTTATTTTAATGAGTGAGCGTCCTTAGCGATAGTTGAGGCATTGGAGCCCAAGGAGGGATATTGCATACATTCTGGCTTCTTGTTTACATTAATAAGGTGTCGTCAAGCGAAAAGGGGAGCTGATGAGAGTTGACAAGCGAGAGTTTGTAGGAGAGTATTCCTTGCCCTTGTATCCAAGTCAAGGCACGAGAAGAGCTGCGTGAAAGTTGTTCAGAGTTAGCAAGCATGAGCATGCACGAGAGTTTTCCTAACTGTCACGTCTTGCTCAAACGAGAACAGGAGAGTTGCACGAGTTCGTATTATAATTTAAATTACATGACTGTCATGGGCCAACGAGGATGAAAGATATTCACAATGAAAGCAAAAGTTAAATAACAGCTTATACGAATAGTTTCAGAACCATCCTCAGAGGTATGAAAAACTAGTTTTTTATAATAGGCAAGGGTGAGTTTGCAAGGTCTTTGCGTCTTTATTCAAACAAGAACCGAAACTTTACAGAACTGATTGACTGACACGGATAAGTTTCCATCTCCGTCTTTTTTTTACTTAACTCCTACGCTGTGTTCAAGTGGCATAAGAGGTGATGAGTCGGCACTGTCGAGCGAAAGGCATTGAATTATTAAAACGCTCCTGTCTGGGCGAAACGAAATATATTGCAGTCACGTGGAAATGTCTTGTGATGCTTAAGAATTATAAAACGTTTTCCCGTGTTGATATGCAGTTATATCAACATGAGTGGAAATTGGAAAAACGAGAAATTATGTGAAAACACGACGCCCGAAGGGCGGAGTATCAACACAGAAAGATGTTTTATAATTTTTTTATGATATAGCAAAAAAAATTTCCGTGTTTACAAGTGGCAGGAAATTTTTCGTGTTTACATTGAGTTATGTAATCACGGCTCTTAAACAGTCAGCGTTCAGGATTCACAAATACTATATTATAATGTGCATTCTTAGAGTAAGAAATGAACTGATCTGCAGGTTCGCATGCTATCATACATTGAGCGAATATCATTCTGTGAAGTCTCTGATTAGTCATTCACTTCCTGCCACCGTGGCACAATTTTTCTCGCATCACCAGTCATATTGATGCTTGAATCGACTTGAACTTCAAAGAAAATCTCAGTGACTTAAATAACCGATAGTTAAGCTATACGTAAACTGGAACAATAACTCGGTGCGGTGAAGGAGATCAAGGCAGTTTGATTCAGCTTTCATTTGAACTTTCACGTCTTAAAGTTTTTTCTATTGAATACCACTTTTGATAGTTTCAATTGATAGTTTCCAATCTTTGCTGTTATGTATTTAAATCCAAATCTCAGGCTTAACTGGACTGTTCTTGTAGCGAGTTAGTCTTTTTAAGAAGAATGACATTCAGAGAAATACATTCTTTATCATTATTATTGTATAAACTTTTTTAAAAACGGTAACCCTTCAGCATAAAAAACTGATTTTCAAGGGGCCGTTTAAATAAAATATTAAAAACCTATATTACAATTACACACACTTACTTTAAACACTAAGTACACACTAAATAATAATAACAAAAGTTGTAAGAGGATTAAAAACTGTACTGGCTACCAAGAATATTTTTAAATTTACTGATCGTTATCCCCTGTTGCTTTGCTGCCGTTGGCAAGTTGTTCCATAGTAAAGCCCCCGAGTAACTGATACTTTTTTAGTTAGTTTTAGGCTTAGGGATATGAAAGTCAACAGAGTTGCCGCGCAAATTATGACATTCATTATTACTTATTTCAAACATATCATTCATAGGCTAACTTAAATTATTGTGTTTTATGTTACACATAAACGCTGCCTTTTTAAATTTCATTCGTTTTTCCAGTGGTTGCCAACCAAGATCTGATAAAATTTCACGTGATCTAATCTCATACGTTTTGCCTGAAATGACCCTTGCAGCCCTGTTCTGTAATTTTTGCAAATTTTCAATCAAATAATTGCTGCATGTATCCCAGACAAGGCTACAATAATCAAAATAAGGCATTATTACGGCATTGTAGACATGTATTAAAGCATATTTTGGTACGTAAGACTTCATTCTTCTTATCATACCGATTCCTTTTGAAACCTTGGCAATTGTAGTGTCCACATGATTTCTCCAAAGAAGCTGATCATCAACCACAACCCCCAAGGGTTTTTTTCACTTGCTCTATTAACTTCTGCATCGCCTAATGTAATTTTAGGATCTGTTTGGATATCTTTTAAACGTTGTCAAGAGCCTATCAGCATATATTCTGTTTTTTTTATATTTAAAGTCAATTTGTTGGCAAGCAACCACCGATGAACTTTTTCCATGTCCTCATTTAATCGACTTTGAACAACTTCAACAGATATACCGCTAGTAGTTAAATTTGTATCATTCCCAGAAGATTCACATTTCAAAAATCTAACATGCTTTTTTATTCTTCTTTGCATTGCAGAGAGAAGACTACGCGAAAATTGTCGTCAAATAAAAATGCCACTTTCGGGACAGGTTCGGGAGCTTGATGGGATCAACTTAATTGAAACGGATACCATATCGTTTAATTCACGCGAATTCCGAGTGATTCGTGTTCTACTGCGCCTGCTGTCACTATGGCGACCGTGGTCAGCGGGCTTCTTTGAAAGCTACGTCTACCCCGTTTTTGTCAACCTTCTATTATTAACAATCGGTGCATTACGTAGTGCCTTACAAGCCAGAGAAATATCAACATGGTTAAGCGTCCAGATCTTGTATATCATCCATGAATTAGTTGTATGGTTAGGTCATATCCTTGCCATACGCTACTTCGCTTCAAGAGACCTGGAAACAAATGTGCTAAGGTCCTCAAAACCGCTGACTGGATTTGCAAAACCTTTGAAACGCTGGCTCAAGATCCTAAATGTTACTGCAGTAACATCAATGACGTGTTTTTTCATAATGCTTTGCACGCTGTTTGTAGTGCTAGTTTTTTTGTGGCACGAAGGTGCTGAACGTTTTTCATCGCAACTCCCACACGTGCACGGCCTGGTCGATCACATCTTATACTGTTTCATACTAATAAAATTTTTCTACAATATCGGTATAGGACTTGCATTGTCCTGGACGTTAGCTCTACTGTATGCTTGTTATGCAGCTCGTCTGAAAATCCTGGAAAATATTTTCCTCAAGTGGAAGCACTCCTCGGTCGATGCCGTTTCACTTTTCATGAAGATGTATGCGCGGCCGGTGAAACGCTCCTGGAAACGAATCTCATGGTGGTTTCTCGTTCACAACATCGTGGCACTTGCATTACCGCTGTACGGTTACGAGCTGGCTCAGGCAGTTTCCGGTACAGAATATCATACGAAACATCTTCCGCAGTTTATTTGTTACTTGATATTCATCGTAACTATTTGGCTTGCACCAATCCTTGTGGGAGAGCTGATAAAACGACGAGAGAGAAAGTTTATGGAGAGAATCAACGATATTTGCCCATGGTTAGTAGAAGCCGAGAATGACTCCGTTCAAGCTACCAATGATTCTAGTGATTTATCAAACCACAGTTCGTCTCTCGATTACGTCGGGCCCACTCCTGCACAAGAATCCGACACTGGCACGAAGTATGCCGAGTACACATTCTTGACTCGAGGCAAAGAGCTTCGGAATTTTCTGAGATTTTTAAAGCGACGTAAACCCGGACTGGTTTCCCGTGGATACGCATTTCAACTGAATCTCTCTCTCATATCCATTACTTTTGCGGCTGTATCGTTTGCGATTCAACTACAATCTCATAAAACAGTTTCTACACATTTCAACTGCACGGCGTCGTAGCTAAACTGACTGACAGTCACAAGACCCGTTCACACGATGCCCCAATTGTCGTATGCGATTGTCATTCTGTATTATGAAAACCGCTGATCATGACATTACTTTTGTTCATCGCAAGGCGAGAAATGACGGACACGCATGCGCACGTAAATAACAGCAAGTTAATCAAAATTGTATGTTGCAATAGACGTTTGAGGTCCTTACGTCACGCAAGAGTTAAACAATGAATTGCAATGCAATCTGGGAAACATGTGGGAAAAATTTACCTTGTATTTATATGCATTGAAAACCGCGTGACGTAAGCACTTCTCAGGTCTATTCAAAGAAGTTAGATAGGAAAAATAAAAAATACAGTTCTAGCACAGCCAGTTTTAGAGCTATCTGTCTGGTATCAACAAAATGAAATAACTATAAAAGTTATATTCAACTATAGTCAGTGAGAAATAAACTATTTGATTGCAAAACGGTTAATTCAAATGTGGTTAATCGTTTTATTGAACCAGCCCCTGGAGTCGAGCTCATTTTAAACACGAGAAGAATAATGATCATAAGTCGGAAACTCAACCGCAATGCAGAAAAACTTCTGACCCCATAAAACACAGTTAAGAGTGTGTTATGACATATAAAAACACTGCACATGGTATATTACATAACCAACATGATTGCCTTCTTTATACTTTACAATCATAAGCATAAGACGAAAATTCAAAACCCTTGTGACACTAGCAATGAGATTTAAAAGCTGCATACTAAATTCCTGGAAAAAGTCCGTTGCCAACATTTGACTCGGGTAAAGCCTTTGCAAATATTACACACGCATTCTATTGTGCTTGTTGAGACAAAGTTTACATTAGGTAGCCAATGAGGATGCAGTAAATGACACCATTGTCAATTAATAAATCCACAATGCATTTTAACATTGAATGACAGATGGTCATGCGTGTCTAGTGTGTACAGTTGAGCTTTTGGTTTCAACTTTAAATCTATCATCAACACCCAACATTGCTGCTGATTTTCGATAGTCTTTTGAACTTTGTGGGTAAGTAGTTTTATGCTTTGGAATAGAGATTTACACACACCAGTGGGTTGACATGTGATACTCGATGCCTGTTGGATAAGGATACATGTTGTGTTTAGGGACTGTTACGTTTAATCATATGTATATTTTAATGAGGAGCGTCCTTAGCGATAGTTGAGGCATTGGAGCCCAAGGAAGGATATTGCATACATTCTGGCTTCTTGTTTACATTAATAAGGTGTCGTCAAGCGAAAAGGGGAACTGATGAGAGTTGACAAGCGAGAGTTTGTAGGAGAGTATTCCTTGCCCTTGTATCCAAGTCAAGGCACGAGAAAGCTGCGTGAAAGTTGTTCAGAGTTAGCAAGCATGAGAATGCACGAGAGTTTTCCTAACTATCACGTCTTGCTCAAACGAGAACAGGAGAGTTGCACGAGTTCGTTTGGAATTTAAATTACATGACTGTCATGGGCCAGCGAAGATGAAAGATGTTCATAATGAAAGCAAAAGTTAAATAACAGCTTACACGAATAGTTTCAGAACCATCCTCAGAGATATGAAAAACTAGTTTTTTTATAAGAATAGGCAAGGGTGAACGGGGGCTGTATAGAACTGATTGATTGATGCTGATAAGTTGATAACTTTCCAACTGCGTTTTCTTTTCACTCAACTCCCACGCTGAGTTCAAGTGGCATAAGAGGTGATGAGTTGGCACTGTCGAACGAAAGGCATTGAATTATTAAAACGCTTATGCCTTAGCGAAACGAAAACAAGAGTTACATTAAAGTTAAAGAGCATTCTCCGCCCTGCATATTGCAGTCACGAGGAGATGTCTGAGACATATGACTATAACAGACAATATGTGTATGATTGTCTCGTTCGAGATTTAGTACAGTTCATTCTGTTGCGTTGTTGTTTTTAGCAGAACTTGTGCACGGCAATCGAGCCTAATGTGAGTTCTTAGAATAAGAAATAAACTGATCTGCAGGTTCGCATGCTATCATGTATTGAGCGAATATCACTCTGTCAAATCTCTGATTAGTCATTCACTTGTTGCCACCGTTGCACAATTTTTCTCGCATCACCAGTCACGTTGATGCTTAAATCAACTTGAACTTCAAAGTAAATCTCAGTGACTTAAATAGTCTAAAGTTGAGCTATACGTAAACTGGAACAATAATTCGGGAGGGGGAAGGGGTTCAAGGAAGTTTGGTTGAGTTTTCAGTTGAGCTTTCAATATTGAATACAACTTTTGATAGTTTCAATGGGCAATTTGCATAATAGACCAACATTCGATCTAGTCAAAAAGAACAAAATCTTTTACTACAGCTAAAAAGAGGACCCTAAGATTAGTAGAAAGTTTGGAGACAAAATCCTGTAAAATACGCAAAATATAGCATTGTGAAGTTTGCAAATTTTGTATATATTAGTATTATGCGCGGAAAAAATTACCATTTTCGCGGCAATTTCAGTTCAAAAATGGCAACTTTTTCCGCGCGTAATACAAATATATACAAAATTTGCAAACTTTGCAGGGCTATATTTTCCGTATTTTACAACATTTCGCCACCAAACTTTGCAATTCTACTAATTTTAACATGCTCTTTCTAACTGTAGTAAAATATTTCGTTCTTCCTGCATAGTTCGACCATTAGTCTATTATGCAAATTGTCTAATCTTTGCTGTTATGTATTTAAACCCAAATCTCAGAATAAAAACTAGTTTGGCTTTACCATATTAACTGGACTGTTGTTGTCGCGAGTTAGCCTTTTAAAGAAGAAAGACATTTAGAGGAAGACATTCCCCACAGAAGATTCACAGTTCAACAATCTAACATGCTTTTTTATTCTTCTTTGCATTACAGAGAGAAGATTACGTGAAAATTGTCGTCAAATAAAAATGTCACTTTCGTCACAGCTTCGGAAGCTTGATGGGATCACCTTAATTGAAACGGATACCCTATCGTTTAATTCACGTGAATTCCGAGTGATTCGCGTTCTACTGCGCCTGCTGTCACTATGGCGACCGTGGTCAGCGGGCTTCTTTGAAAGCTACGTGTACCCCGTTTTTGTCAACCTTCTACTATTAACAACCGGACCATTACGTAATGCCTTTCGAGCCAGAGGAAAATCAGCCTGGTTAAGCATCCAGATCTTGTATATCATCCATGAATTAGTTGTATGGTTAGGTCATATCCTTGCCGTACGCTACTTCGCTTCAAGAGATCTGGAAACAAATGTACTCAGGCCCTCAAAACCACTGACCGGATTTACGAAATCTTCGAAACGCAGGCTCAAGATCTTAAATATTGCTGCCGTAACATCAATGACGTCTTTTTTCATAATGCTTTGCACGCTGTTTGTAGTGACACGTTTAATGTGGAACGAAGGTGCTGAACGTTTTTCATCGCAATTTCCACACGTGCGCGGCCTGGTCGATCACATCTTATACTGTTTCATACCAATAGCAATTTTCTACAATCTCAGTATAGGACTTGCATTGTCCTGGACGTTAGCTTTACTGTATGCTTGTTATGCAGCTCGTTTGAAAATCCTGGAAAATATTTTCCTCAAGTGGAAGCACTCCTCGGTCGATGCCGTTTCGTTTTTCATGGAGATGTATGCGCGGCCGGTGAAACGCTCCTGGAAACGAATCTCATGGTGGTTCCTCGTTCATAACATCGTGGCACTTGCATTACCGCTGTACGGTTACGAGCTGGCTCAGGCAGTTTCCGGTACAGAATATCATTCAAAACATCTTCCACAGTTTATTTGTTACTTGATATTCATCGTAACTATTTGGCTTGCACCAATCATTGTGGGAGAGGTGATAAAACGACGAGAGAGAAAGTTTATGGAGAGAATCAATGATATTTGCCCATGGTTAGTAGAAGCCGAGAATGACTCCGTTCAAGCTACGAATGATTCTAGTGATTTATTAAACCACAGTTCGTCTCTCGATTACGTCGGGCCAACTCCTGCACAAGAATCCGACACTGACACGAAGTATGCCGAGTATACATTCTTGTCTCGAGGCAAAGAGCTTCGGAATTTTCAGAAATTTTTAAAGCGACGTAAACCCGGGCTGGTTTCCCGCGGATACGCATTTCAACTGAATCTCTCTCTCATATCCATTACTTTTGCGGCTGTATCGTTTTTGATTCAACTAAAATCCGATAAAACAGTTTCTACACATTACAACTGCACGGCGTCGTAGGTAAACTGACTGACAGTCACAAGACCCGTTCACACGATACCCCATTTGTCGTATGCGATTGTCATTCTGTATCATGAAACGACGGAACACGCCAACACTCTTGTTCATCGCAAGGCGAGAAATGACGGACACGCATGCGCACGTAAATAATAAATTCATTAAAATTCTATGCTGCAATTCATAGCTGGAGGTTAGATAGGGAAAATAAAAAAATATAGTTCTTCCACAGTCAGTTTTAAAGTTATCTGTCTGGTAATAACAAAATGAAATACATTTAAAATGAAATACAATTAGCTGTTACTCTGAGTTTATATCTGCGTCTGACAAGCTGAAAAATATGCCTGACCACGGTGGGAATCGAACCCATGACCTCTGGCCCAGCCGCTCCACCAACTGAGCGGTCAGCTCTGCTGGAGATGTGATATTTCGGAACTCGAACCAGTTCCTTCGGTATCAATGTAATCTTAAACGTCAACTTCACTTTTACAAATCAAAAATGCATTTTAACATTGAATGACAGATGGTCATGAGTGTTTAGTGTGTACAGTTGAGCTTTTGGTTTTAGCTTTAAATCTATCATCAACCACCCAACATTGCTGCTGATTTTCCACAGTCTTTTGAACTTGGTGGGTAAGTAATATTAAGGCCGAAACATACCGGATGCGATTTGACAGCGCCGAATTTTCGATTTCCAACGTCCTTTAACATTAATCCTTCTTCTATTTTTCTCCAATCTTCGGAAAGACTTCAGCAATTTCAGCTATTTGGTGCACGTATCTAACCAAATTTCTTTCCGTTGATGGTTTTATTTGCTTTTAAAAATCGAAAAATCGCGTCGCGTTGGCAAATGGCGTCCGGTCTGTCAGAGCCTTTGTGCTTTGGAATAGAGATTTACATATCACAGCCAAGTGTATCGATATGTAATACTCGATGCCTGTTGGAATAGGATACATGTTATACCATCAACAGGAGGGATTGTTAGTTTAATCAGATGTTTATTTTATTAAGTGAACGTCTTTGACCATAGTTGTGGCATTGGAAGGAGGGATATCGCATTCATTCTGGCTTCTTGTTTGTTTGCTTGTTTATATTAATGCGTATGCGTAAGAGTTTTCCCAACTCTCACGTCGTGCTCAAACGAGAACAGGAGTTGCACGAGTTTGTACGGGAGTTTTAAAGTGATTGACTGTCATAGGCAAAAGAGAATGAGAGGTGTTGATAATGAAGCAAAAGTTAAATAACAGCTTGTAAGAATAGCGAGGGTGAGTTTGCAAGGTCCTTCCGTCTTTATATTCACACGAGAACCGGAGCTGTATAGAACTGAGTGATTGACACTGATAAGTTTCCAACAGCATAATCTTTTTACTCAACTCCCACGCTGTGTTCAAGTGGCATAAGAGGTGATAAGTTGGCACTGTCGAGCGAAAGGCATTGAATTATTAAAACACTCATGCCTCGGCGAAACGAAATATATTGCAGTCACGTGGAAATGTCTTGTGATAATGTAACATTATTACATGTGATATTATAACATACAATATATATATGATTGTCTCGTTCGAGATTCAGCAAAGTTCATTGTGGTGCGTCTTAGAATAAGAAATGAACTGATTTGCAGGTTTGCTTGCTATCATATACAGCGGCGTAGACTGGCCGACAATTTAGTTCCGCTATACAAACTTCAACTTATCTTCAAGTTAATTATAATTATTCATTTCCTTAGAAATTGATTGTTTTCACAGTCAGTGAACAGGAAAATATTTGCATAGCGGCTCTAAATCATCGAGCTGGCTACGCTACTGATAATAAATTGAGCGAATATCATTCTGTGAAGTCTCTGATTCGTCATCCACAGACTCACTTGTTGCCACCGTGGCACAATTTTTCTCGCATCACCAGTCACGTTGATGCTTGAATCGAATTGAACTTCAAAGAAAATCTCAGTGACTAAAGCCCTTTTTATTCTTCTTTGCATTACAGCGAGAAGATTACGTGAAAATTGTCGTCAAATAAAAATGTCACTTTCGTCACAGCTTCGGAAGCTTGATGGGATCACCTTAATTGAAACGGATACCCTATCGTTTAATTCACGTGAATTCCGAGTGATTCGCGTTCTACTGCGCCTGCTGTCACTATGGCGTCCGTGGTCAGCGGGCTTCTTTGAAAGCTACGTGTACCCCGTTTTTGTCAACCTTCTACTATTAACAACCGGACCATTACGTAATGCCTTTCGAGCCAGAGGAAAATCAGCCTGGTTAAGCATCCAGATCTTGTATATCATCCATGAATTAGTTGTATGGTTAGGTCATATCCTTGCCGTACGCTACTTCGCTTCAAGAGATCTGGAAACAAATGTACTCAGGCCCTCAAAACCACTGACCGGATTTACGAAATCTTCGAAACGCAGGCTCAAGATCTTAAATATTGCTGCAGTAACATCAATGACGTCTTTTTTCATAATGCTTTGCACGCTGTTTGTAGTGACACGTTTAATGTGGAACGAAGGTGCTGAACGTTTTTCATCGCAATTTCCACACGTGCGCGGCCTGGTCGATCACATCTTATACTGTTTCATACCAATAGCAATTTTCTACAATCTCAGTATAGGACTTGCATTGTCCTGGACGTTAGCTTTACTGTATGCTTGTTATGCAGCTCGTCTGAAAATCCTGGAAAATATTTTCCTCAAGTGGAAGCACTCCTCGGTCGATGCCGTTTCGTTTTTCATGGAGATGTATGCGCGGCCGGTGAAACGCTCCTGGAAACGAATCTCATGGTGGTTCCTCGTTCATAACATCGTGGCACTTGCATTACCGCTGTACGGTTACGAGCTGGCTCAGGCAGTTTCCGGTACAGAATATCATTCGAAACATCTTCCACAGTATATTTGTTACTTGATATTCATCGTAACTATTTGGCTTGCACCAATCATTGTGGGAGAGGTGATAAAACGACGAGAGAGAAAGTTTATGGATAGAATCAATGATATTTGCCCATGGTTAGTAGAAGCCGAGAATGACTCCGTTCAAGCTACCAATGATTCTAGTGATTTATCAAACCACAGTTCGTCTCTCGATTTCGTCGGGCCAACTCCTGCACAAGAATCCGACACTGGCACTATGTATGCCGAGTACACATTCTTGTCTCAAGGCAAAGAGCTTCGGAATTTTCTGAGATTTTTAAAGCGACGTAAGCCCGGATTGGTTTCCCGCGGATACGCATTCCAACTGAATCTCTCTCTCATATCCATTACTTTTGCGGCTGTATCGTTTTTGATTCAACTAAAATCCGATAAAACAGTTTCTACACATTTCAACTGCACGGCGTCGTAGGTAAACTGACTGACAGTCACAAGACCCGTTCACACGATACCCCATTTGTCGTATGCGATTGACATTGCAAGACGAGAAATGACGGACACGCATGCGGACGTAAATAACAGCATTTTTATCAAAATTCTATGTTTCAATTCATGGAAGTTAGACAGGGAAAAGAAAAAATACAGTTCTAGCACAGTCAGTGTTAGAGTTATCTATCTGGTAATAACAAAATGAAATACATTTAAAATAAAATACAATTAGTTGTCACTCACGTCACTTATATTCACGTCTGACAAGCTGAAAAACATGCCTGACCAGGGTGGGAATCGAACCTATGACCTCTGGAATGTTAGCCCAGCCGCTCCACCAACCGAGCGGCCAGCTCTGCTGGAGATGGGGTATTTCGGAACTCGAACCAGTTCCTTCGATATCAATGTAATCTTAAACGTCAACTTCACTTTTAGCTTGAAACTATCAGCAAACGATATCATCAAACACTCAATACCTAGCTGACCTGACCGTGAGTAGAAGTCCTGGAACGAACGGTTCGGGAGCTTGATGGGATCACCTTAATTGGAACGGATACCCTATCGTTTAATTCACGTGACTTCCGAGTAATCCGTGTTCTACTGCGCCTGCTGTCACTATGGCGACCGTGGTCAGCGGGCTTCTTCGAAAGATACGTCTACCCCGTTTTTGTCAACCTTCGACTATTAACAAACGGACCATTACCTTTCAAACTACAGAAAAATCAACATGGTTAAGCATCCAGATCTTGTATATCATCCATGAATTAGTTGTATGGTTAGGTCATATCCTTGCCATACGCTACTTCACTTCAAGAGATCTGGAAACAAATGTGCTCAGTCCCTCAAAATTGCTGATCGGATTTGCAAAAACGTCGAAACGCAGGCTCAAGATCTTAAATATTGGTTCAGTAACATCAATGACGTCTTTTTTCATAATGCTTTGCACGCTGTTTGTAGTGACACGTTTATTGTGGAACGAAGGTGCTGAACGTTTTTCATCGCAATTTCCGTACGTGCACGGCCTGGTCGATCACATCTTATACTATTTCGTACCAATAGCAATTTTCTACAATGTCAGTATAGGACTTGCATTGTCCTGGACGTTAGCTCTACTGTATGCTTGTTATGCAGCTCGTTTGAAAATCCTGGAAAATATTTTCCTCAAGTGGAAGCACTCCTCGGTCGATGCCGTTTCGTTTTTCATGGGGATGAAGACGCAGATTTCATGGAGACAAAGTTTACATTAGGTAGCCAATGAGGATGCAGTAAATGACACCACTGTCAATTAATAAATCCACAATGCATTTTAACATTGAATGACAGATGGTCACGAGTGTTTAGTGTCTACAGTTACGCTTTTGGTTTTAGCTTTAAATCTATCATCAACCACCCAACATTGCTGCTGATTTTCCACAGTCTTTTGAACTTGGTGGGTAAGTAGTATGATGCTTTGGAATAGAGATTCACATATCACGTGTGTGATATGTAATACCCGATGCCTGCTGGATAAGGATACATCTTATGTTTAGGGACTGTTAAGTTTAATCAGATGTTTATTTTAATGGCCATAGTTTAGCGATGGTTGTGGCATTGGAGCCCAAGGAGGGACATTGCATACATACTGGCTACTTGTTTACATTAATAAGGTGTCGTCAAATGAAAAGGGGAATTGATGAGAGTTGACAAGCGAGAGTTTGTAGGAGTTTTCCTTGCCCTCGTATCCAAGTCAAAGCACGAAAAGAGCAGCGTGAAAGTTGTTCAGAGTTAGCAAGCATGAGTATGGACGAGAGTTTTCCTAACTTATCACGTCTTGCTCAAATGAGAACAGAAGAGTTGCACGAGTTCGTATTGCAATTTAAATTACATGACTGTCATGGGCCAACAAAGATGAAAGATGTTCATAATGAAAGCAAAAGTTAACTCTTTCGCGACAGGTCGGCCATCTTATTACACTTGCCTACATCACCCCGGTCGACTTGAAAGTCACATTTAGTCGCGATTATTTACATCTAATAACTACAAATAGTACCAGTCGATTCCTCATTCGATAGGCTTTTTATTGAGCCTATATTTGCCGCCTAAGTATGTAGATTAATTCAAAATCAAAGCTTACGACGTTGAACAAAACATAACTTGCCTTATAAACATGATGAACTCAATGGCCAATATCTCCTAATGTATTCGACAGTTTCCTTCCAAAAGAGAATCAAAATCTTCCTCATATCCGCTCCGCGTTTTATCCTCATATCCGTTCCGCGTTTTATCCTCATATCCGTTAGGATAGGATAGGATAGGATAAACTTTATTTAACCACGGTAAAAAACTCATCAGGTTTACGATATTATATACAATAAAGATAAAAATACAAAACAGCTACAAACTAAACATATCCTGCTTTCCATGAGTGCCGTGGGGACAAACTTTACACATTTATATAAAATAGCTACTGCAGCCAGCTTTGAATTGCTTGAGAGTAACAGCTTGTCTGACATGAATAGGTAGATTGTTCCACAGCTCCGCACCACTATAACCAAAGCTATTCTTTAGATAGTTGGTACGGGGCATTGGAATAGTTAGCTTGCCCTCAGTGTCTCTCAATGTGTAGTTGATTACACTATTACGGTAATTAAACAAAGGCTGTAAATAATCGGGATTCAACCCGTTAAGAGATTTATAGACCATAGTAACTTTTTGAATTTTACGTTGAGAGTCTAATTTTCTCCATCCAAGTCTTTTAATGAGTAAATCGGCATTAGTGTCATAGCTAGAAAAAGTTAGTATTCTTGCAGCTCGATTTTGCAATTTTTGTAGCTTATCTGCAGAAGATTTAGAGCAGTTATCCCAAACAACGCAACAGTAATCAAAATGTGGTTGAATAATTGAACTATAGATATACTTAAGTGTGCTGCTGGGGACAAATGGCCTCATGCGTTTTAAGGCACCAATGCCAGATGCGATTTTCTTAGAAATTTTGTCAATATGTTTATTCCAAGACAAATTTTCATCAATATTTAAACCAAGAGACTTAACACAATCCACTCGTTTAATTGGAGTTTCATTGATTGTTAAGGTAGGAGACGAGTGAAAAGTCCTAATCCTCTGCCTAGAACCGATCAACATGAATTCTGTCTTAGATGTATTTAATGTAAGTTTATTCGCGGCTAGCCACTCACTAACACTCTTAAGATCTTGATTCAAGTTCTGATCGATATCATGAACATTTGCAGCAGAATATGTTAAGTGAGTGTCGTCAGCAAACATCCGTGGATGGGAATGTTTGAGACAATTTGGCAAGTCATTGATGTAAAGTAGAAATAGAAGAGGTCCTAAAATTGTTCCTTGTGGGACCCCACAGGATATAAATCGGTCTTCGGATAGAAAACCATTCACAAGACTTTTTTGTGTACGATCACTTAAATAGGACTTGAACCAATCATTAGCTCCATGCCGAATTCCGTAAGCATTTAGTTTAGAGACTAGAATTTCATGATCAACGGTATCAAAGGCTTTTTTAAGATCCAGGAATACAACGGCATTAACATTACCGCAATCGATATTGTACGCCCAATCATTAGTCGCCTCAAGAAGAGCTGTAACAGTCGAATGAAGGCTACGAAAGCCAGATTGACTTTTGAAAAATAATTTGTTTTCGTCAATAAAAGCCTTAACTTGATCATATATTATTCTTTCAAAGACTTTTGCAACAACTGGAATGATTGAGATGGGCCGATAGTTATTTGGATCATGTCGTTCACCTTGTTTAAATAGCGGTATAACTTTTGAACACTTCCATTCGTCCGGAAAAACACCACTATTAATGGAGTGGTTAAATATTAAACAAAGTGAATCTGCAATAAGATCAGGGCATTCACGTAGCAATCTAGCTGTTATTCGATCCAGGCCAGTTGCTTTAGACTTGCTTAATTTAGATAGCATAGAAAAGACATTAGACGATGTTATGGTCTTCATTTGGAAATTAATTCCATTGTCAAGAGGTTCTAGATACTCCATATATGAGTTCGTATTTTGATTACATGTTATTTTGTCAGCAAGTTTAGGGCCAATGTTGACAAAATAATCATTGAACTCATTAGACAATTCTTGTGGATTAGTGATCGAGGAACCATTAACTTTTAATTCACTCACATGAGAATTATGTTGTTTTCTCGATGTGAGTTCATTAATAATGTTCCAAGTCTTTTTTAAATTATTCTTGTTTTCATGCAAAGCATTTGCATAATACAATGCTTTAGCATTTTTGATTTCACTATTTACCAAATTTCGAGATCTTTTGAAAACTTTCCAGTCATCAGGATCGTTCGAACGGGACGCTTTTATTTTGAGAACATCTCTTTCATGCATGCACTGTTTCAATTCGGGTGTGATCCAAGGCGATTTAGATACCCTAACGCGTTTAGTTTGTAGAGGGGCATGTCTTTCAGCAACATTGTTGAATGTGTCCTTCCAAACATGCCACATATCATTAGGATCATCATAATTCAATATATCATCCCAGTTCTGTTGACGCATGTCATTTCTGAAGTTGGTAGAATTGAAATTTTTGAAATTTCTGTAAGTCACAGTAGAATGACCTCCTCATATCCGCTCCGCATTTTATCCTCATATCCGTTCCGTCAATCCGCTCCGTTCCGCATCCGTATCCGCGTTTTATCCTAACCCTTTATGCTGCGTGTTATAATTCTTACAAGTTTGGTTGTAATTCGAGCATTTGTTTATCTGTGGCGGTCGTTTACGCAAGTCTCTTCGGCACGCGCGCTAACCGGCGAGAGCCGACGATCTAGCGATTGCGTTGGGGTAGATTCACGGGGAAAAAATGCCGTATAGTAAACTTTGACCTGTAGAATCGATTTCCGTTGTCGCTGGTTGTCTAGGTAACACGCTTTCTTCAAAATAAAGCACCAAACATCTCACTTCCGGTTTGGAATGTTTTGTTGTCGGATTACGTGGCCGCTTAGAATTACATTTTCCTTATAACTTTCTTGTTTTTCTCTGTATTGAGCTAAAACTTCGTGACTAAATAGTATTTTCAAAGGGCTATATAGTGGTGTAAAGATAAAAAATAGCCGAGAAGCGAAGGCGATATTACGAGCCGTAAAACGTGGAGACATATAAAATTTCGTGAACTAATTATAATATATTCATACACAATTCTCACTTCCAGAAAAGAATTTGCTTCAAATACCACAGAAATGTTTTCAAAATGCAAGTAAATATACACTAAGTAGACAAACTTACTGCGCATCTAATGGTGGTATTTTCATCGATACGAATAGTTTCAGAACCATCCTCAGAGATATGAAAAACTAGTTTTTCATAAGAATAGGCAAGGATGAACCGGAGCTGTACAGGGTGTCCCCAAAAACCCCCAAAACTATTGAAAACGATCTATTGTTAGAATTTCAATGCCTAGCACTAAATTGAACCCACGAGTGGATAAACTATTGACATAACCGTCATAATTAATAGTAATACTCAGTGTTAACCATTTTTATGCCAGACAAAAAAACTAAACCTACGAGAGCATATTAAAAATGCAATCAAATTTTATGCATGGGTTATTTTAGCCTATTCAATTTGGTTTTTATCAATATTCCCATGAGCAAAACAAACGTACTTTACAAAGATATTTTAATTTTTTAACAAGTGCTAGGGCATTCAAAAGTTAACAATAGGTGATTTCCATAGTTTTTGGCTTTTTTTGGGACACCCTGTATAGAACTGATTGATTGATGCTGATAAGTTTCCAACCGCGTTTTCTTTTCACTCAACTCCCACGCCGTGTTCAAGTGGCATAAGAGGTGATGAGTTGGCACTGTCGAGCAAAAGGCATTGAATTGTTTAAACGCTCCTGCCTCGGCGAAACGAAAACAAGACTCGCATTAAAGTTGAAGAGAATATTTGTCCGCCCTGTATATTGCAGTCACGTGGGGATGTCTTGTGATACCATAGGTCGCCCAGGAACTGCATGTGCGTATTAGTGACGTACCTGTATATAATTACAGTTACGTCACTAATACGCACATGCAGTTCCTGGGCTACCTATGGTGATACATATGATTATAACATACAATATATGTATGATTGTCTCGTTCGAGATTCAGCAAAGTTCATTGTGGTGCGTCTTAGAATAAGAAATGAACTGATTTGCAGGTTTGCTTGCTATCAAATACAGCGGCGTAGACAGCCCGACAATTTAGTTCCGCTATACAAATTTCAACTTATCTTCAAGTAATTATCATTATTCATTTCTTTAGAAATTGATTGTTTTCACAGTCAATGAACAGGAAAATATTTGCATAGCGGCTCTAAATCATCGAGCTGGCTACGCTACTGATAATAAATTGAGCGAATATCATTCTGTGAAGTCTCTGATTCGTCATCCACAGATTCACTTGTTGCCACCGTGGCACAATTTTTCTCGCATCACCAGTCACGTTGATGCTTGAATCAACTTGAACTTCAAAGTAAATCTCAGTGACTAAAGCCCTTTTTATTCTTCTTTGCATTACAGAGAGATTAGGTGAAAATTGTCGTCAAATAAAAATGTCACTTTCGGGACAGGTTCGGGAGCTTGATGGGATCACCTTAATTGAAACGGATACCCTATCGTTTAATTCACGTGACTTCCGAGTAATCCGTGTTCTACTGCGCCTGCTGTCACTATGGCGACCGTCGTCAGCGAGCTTCTTGGAAAGCTACGTCTACCCCGTTTTTGTTAACCTTCTACTATTAACAACCGGACCATTAAGTAATGCCTTTCTAGCCAGAGGAAAATCAGCCTGGTTAAGCATCCAGATCTTGTATATCATCCATGAATTAGTTGTATGGTTAGGTCATATCCTTGCCGTACGCTACTTCGCTTCAAGAGATCTGGAAACAAATGTACTCAGTCCCTCAAAACCGCTGACCGGATTTGCAAAATCTTCGAAACGCAGGCTCAAGATCTTAAATGTTGCTACAGTAACATCAATGACGTCTTTTTTCATAATGCTTTGCACGCTGTTTGTAGTGACACGTTTAATGTGGAACGAAGGTGCTGAACGTTTTTCATCGCAATTCCCGCACGTGCACGGCCTGGACGCTCACATCTTGTACTGTTTCATACCAATATCAATTTTCTACAATCTCAGTATAGGACTTGCATTGTCCTGGACGTTAGCTTTACTGTATGCTTGTTATGCAGCTCGTTTGAAAATCCTGGAAAATATTTTCCTTAAGTGGAAGCACTCCTCGGTCGATGCCGTTTCGTTTTTCATGGAGATGTACGCGCGGCCGGTGAAACGTTCCTGGAAACGAATCTCATGGTGGTTCCTCGTTCATAACATCGTGGCACTCGCAATTCCGCTGTACGGTTACGAGCTGGCTCAAGCAGTTTCCGGTACAGAATACCATTCAAAATATCTTCCACACTTTATTTGTTACTTGATATTCATCGTAACTATTTGGCTTGCACCAATCCTTGTGGGAGAGGTGATAAAACGACGAGAGACAAAGTTTATAGAGAGAATCAATGATATTTGCCCATGGTTAGTAGAAGCCGAGAATGACTCCGTTCAAGCTACCAATGATTCTAGTGATTTATCAAACCACAGTTCGTCTCCCGATTACGTCGGGCCAACTCCTGCACAAGAATCCGACACTGGCACGAAGTATGCCGAGTACACATTCTTGTCTCGAGGCAAAGAGCTTCGGAATTTTCTGAGATTTTTACAGCGACGTAAGCCCGGATTGGTTTCCCGCGGATACGCATTTCAACTGAATCTCTCTCTCATATCCATTACTTTTGCGGCTGTATCGTTTTTGATTCAACTACAATCCGATAAAACAGTTTCTAGACATTTCAACTGCACGGCGTCGTAGGTAAACTGACTGACAGTCACAAGACCCGTTCACACGATACCCCATTTGTCGTATGCGATTGTCATTCTGCATTATGAAAACGACGGATCATGCCAACACTCTTGTTCATCTCAAGGCGAGAAATGACGGACACGCATGCGCACGTAAATAATAAATTTATCAAAATTCTATGTTGCAATTCATAGAGGTTAGATAGGAAAAATAAAAAAATACAGTTCTAGCACAGTCAGTTTTAAAGTTATCTGTCTGGTATCAACAAAATGAAACACATATAAAATGAAATACAATTAACTTTTACTCTGAGTTTATATCTGCGTCTGACAAGCTGAAAAATATGCCTGACCAGGGTGGGAATCGAACCCAGGACCTCTGGAATGTTAGCCCAGCCGCTCCACCAACTGAGCGGTCAGCTCTGCTGGAGATGTGATATTTCGGAACTCGAACCAGTTCCTTCGATATCAATGTAATCTTAAACGTCCACTTCACTTTTAGCTTGAAGCTATCAGCAAAGGATATCATCAAACACTCAATATCTAGCTGACCTGACCGTGAGTAAAAGTCCTGGAACGAGCTACCAGATAGAAATCCATTTTGCTGCTGTTAATCACTTATATCTTTTGTTTTTCTTTGTGAAACTTGTTGAAACTTAGTCACTGTCTTTAATAAAGAAAATTATACGTCTGCCAGGAATTTAAAAACAAAGTAAATTACATTTCACGAGAAACTATAGTCAGTGAGAAATAAACTATTTGATTGCAAAACAGTTACTTCAAATGTATAGTTAATCGTTTTATAGAACCAGCCCCTGGAGTCGAGCTGATTTTAAAGACGACAAGGATAATGATGATAAGTCGGAAACTCAACCACAATGCAGAAAAACTTCTGACCCCATAAAACACAACTGCTAGTAAGGAGTGTGTTATCACATATAAAAACACTGCACATGGTATATTATATAACCAACATGATTGCCTTCTTTATACTTTAAAATTATAAGCATAAGACAACAATTCAAAACCCTTGTGACACTAGCAATGAATGAAAGCTGCATACTAAATTCCTGGAAAAAATCCGTTGCCAACATTTCACTCGGGTAAAGCCTTTGCAAATATTACACGCATTGTATTGTACTTGCTGAGACGAAGTTTACATCAGGTAGCCAATGAGAATGCAGTAAATGACACCATTGTCAATTAATAAATCCACAATGCATTTTAAGATTGAATGACAGATGGTCATGAGTGTTTAGTGTGTACAGTTGAGCTTTTGGTTTTAGCTTTAAATCTATCTTCAACCACCCAACATTGCTGCTGATTTTCCAGAGTCTTTTGAACTCGGTGGGTAAGTAATATTAAGGCCGAAACATACCGGATGCGATTTGGCAGCGCCGAATTTTCGATTTCCAACGTCCTTTAACATTAATCCTTTTTTCTATTTTTCTCCAATCTTCGGAAAGACTTCAGCAATTTCAGTTATTTGGTGCACAAATCTAACCAAGTCGCGTCGCCTTGGCAAATCGCTTCCGATATGTCTGAGCCTTTGTGCTTTGGAATAGAGATTTACATATCACAACCAAGTGTATCGATATGAAATACTCCATGCCTGTAGGAAAAGGATACATGTTATACTATCAACAGTAGGGACAGTTTAATTAGATGTTTATTTTATTAAGTGAACGTCCTTGACCATAGTTGTGGCATTGGAGCCCAAGGAGGGATATTGCATAGATTCTGCCTTCTTGTTTGTTTGTTCATATTAATGCGTATGCGTAAGAGTTTTCCCAACTCTGACGTCGTGCTCAAACGAGAACAGGAGTTGCACGAGTTTGTACGGGAGTTTTAAAGTGATTGACTGTCATAGGCAAAAGAGAATGAGAGGTGTTGATAATGAAAGAAAAAGTTGAATAACAGCTTGTAAGAATAGCGAGGGTTAGGTGAGTTTGCAAGGTCCTTCTGTTTTTATATTCACACGAGAACCGGAGCTGTATAGAACTGATTGATTGCCACTGATAAGTTTCCAACCGCATAGTCTTTTTACTCAACTCCCACGCTGTGAAGGCCAATAAGAGGTGATAAGTTGGCACTGTCGAGCGAGAGGCATTGAATTATTAAAACGCTCATGCCTTAGCGAAACGAAATATATTGCAGTCACGTGGAAACGTCTTGTGATATTATAACATTATTATATGTGATATTATAACATACAATATATGTATGATTGTCTTGTTCGAGATTCAGCAAAGTTCATTGTGTTGCGTCTTAGAATAAGAAATGAACTGATTTGCAGGTTTGCTTGCTATCAAATACAGCGGCGTAGACAGCCCGACAATTTAGTTCCGCTATACAAATTTCAACTTATCTTCAAGTAATTATCATTATTCATTTCTTTAGAAATTGATTGTTTTCACAGTCAATAAACAGGAAAATATTTGCATAGCGGCTCTAAATCATCGAGCTAGCTACGCTACTCATTATACATTGAGCGAATATCATTCTGTGAAGTCTCTGATTCGTCATCCACAGATTCACTTGTTGCCACCGTGGCACAATTTTTCTTGCATCACCAGTCACGTTGATGCTTGAATCGAATTGAACTTTAAAGAAAATCTCAGTGACTAAAGCCCTTTTTACTCTTCTTTGCATTACAGAGAGAAGATTTCGTGCAAATTGTCGTCAAATAAAAATGTCACTTTCGGGACAGCTTCGGGAGCTTGATGGGATCACCTTAATTGGAACGGATACCCTATCGTTCAATTCACGTGACTTCCAAGTAATCCGTGTTCTACTGCGCCTGCTGTCACTATGGCGACCGGGGTCAGCGGGCTTCTTTGAAAGCTACGTCTACCCCGTTTTTGTCAATCTTCTACTATTAACAAACGGACCATTACGTCATGCCTTTCAAGCTACAGAAAAATCAACATGGTTAAGCATCCAGATCTTGTATATCATCCATGAATTAGTTGTATGGTTAGGTCATATCCTTGCCATACGTTACTTCGCTTCAAGAGATCTGGAAACAAATGTGCTCAGTCCCTCAAAACCGCTGACCGGATTTGCAAAAACGTCGAAACGCAGGCTCAAGATCTTAAATGTTGCTGCAGTAACATCAATGACGTCTTTTTTCATAATGCTTTGCACGCTGTTTGTAGTGACACGTTTAATGTGGAACGAAGGTGCTGAACGCTTTTCATCGCAATTCCCGTACGTGCACGGCCTGGTCGATCACATCTTATACTATTTTATACCAATAGCAATTTTCTACAATGTCAGTATAGGACTTGCATTGTCCTGGACGTTAGCTCTACTTTATGCTTGTTATGCAGCTCGTTTGAAAATCCTGGAAAATATTTTCCTCAAGTGGAAGCACTCCTCGGTCGATGCCGTGTCGTTTTTCATGGAGATGTATGCGCAGCCGGTGAAACGTTCCTGGAAACGAATCTCATGGTGGTTCCTCGTTCATAACATCGTGGCACTTGCGTTACCGCTGTACGGTTACGAGCTGGCTCAGGCAGTTTCCGGTACAGAATATCATTCGAAACATCTTCCACAGTTTATTTGTTACTTGATATTCATCGTAACTATTTGGCTTGCACCAATCATTGTGGGAGAGGTGATAAAACGACGAGAGAGAAAGTTTATGGAGAAAATCAATGATATTTGCCCATGGTTAGTAGAAGCCGAGAATGACTCCGTTCAAGCTACCAATGATTCTAGCGATTTATCAAACCACAGTTCGTCTCTCGATTACGTCGGGCCAACTCCTGCACAAGAATCCGACACTGGCACTATGTATGCCGAGTACACATTCTTGTCTCGAGGCAAAGAGCTTCGGAATTTTCTGAGATTTTTACAGCGACGTAAGCCCGGACTGGTTTCCCGCGGATACGCATTTCAACTGAATCTCTCTCTCATATCCATTACTTTTGCCGCTGTATCGTTTTTGATTCAACTACAACCTCATAAAACATTGTCTACACATCACAACTGCACAGTGTCGTAGGTAAACTGACTGACAGTCACAAGACCTGTTTACACGATACCCCATTTGTCGTATGCGATTGTCATTCTGCATTATAAAAACGACGGATCATGCCAATACTCTTGTTTATCGCAAGGCGAGAAATGACAGATACGCACGCGCATGTAAATATCAAAATTCTATGTTGCAATTCATGGAAGTTAGATAGGGAAAATAAAAAAATACAGTTCTAGCACAGTCAGTGTTAGAGTTATCAGTCTGGCATCAACAAAATGAAATAACCACAAAAGTTATATTCAACTATAGTCAGTGAGAAACCACGACAAGTAGACAACTTAAGGAAATACAAAATAAAACAAATTCCGAAGATAGACATCTTGTATTCCCGATATTCAAGAAAAAACAAGAAGACGACGGAGTCGGTGATATTTCGTCTATATTTCAAAGACATTGTCAAACCAATGATTTTGGAAATTATTTTTTTTGATTTTGATTTTTTTGTCAAACCAATTGCCATTAGTTTGACAATGTCTTTGGAATAAAGACAAATATCACCGACTCCGTCGTTTTCTTGTTTTTTCTTGAATATCAGGAATACAAGATCTCTATCTTCGGAATTTGTTTTATTCAGTGAAAAATAAACTATTTGATTGCAAATCGGTTACTTTAAATGCAGTTAATCGTTTTATAGAACCAACCCCTGGAGTCGAGCTGATTTTAAAGACAACAAAGAATAATGATGATAAGTCGGAAACGCAACCGCACTGCAGAAAAACTTCTGACCCCATACAACAAAACTGCTAGTTAGGAGTGTGTTATCACGTAGAAAAACACTGCACATGGTATATTATCTAACCAACATGATTGCCTTCTTTATGCATTACAATTATAAGCTTAAGACAACAATTCAAAACCCTTATGACACTAGCAATGAATAAAAGCTGCATACCAAATTCCTGGAAAAAACACGTTGTCAACATTTGACGAGTGGTTCCCTATTCAGACAAAAAGATAAAACTTTCACAAACCTTTCTTTTTCACCGCGAAAGCTGAGGCACTGAAGACGTTTCTCCTAGAAAATATTACGACCACATAAATACTTCATGTTATTGCTGTCCCCTAAGCGCCGTTTAATAACTACAGTTAGGCGTTTTTAAAAGTTTTGACATCATCTGTAACGGCTATTGAAGCCCTAGTTGACTTCTAAATGAATGTATCGCTCTTCGAGTTATTGATTTAACATGGTTATTTCACCTGTCGCAAAAAATTTGCATGTGATTCCCGATTTTGAAACAGAATTTGACATGACAACATACTCACCTGACATAAAATGATGTTATTCGCACAAACCACGAGCAGATTACAATCAAATTTCTCTTCAATCTTTTCCTATAATAAAATGCAAAACAATTCAAAACTTAGTGTATATAACGAGGGCCGTTTACACCGGCGATTAATTACAGCAATTTTCTCTTTCGGTTGAGCGATGTGAGTAGATTTTTAACGGATTTTTGTACTGCCTTTATTCATCACGGAGATTCACTCCTAACCAACTCGTTCCAATACGTTCTAATAACGTGAGTTTGATCCATGATAATAATAATATAGTCCACTCCAGAAATCATGCCTCGTTTTTAAGGAAATTAGTCAACAAGCTTCGTTCTCATCTTCAATTTGGAAAAAGCCCAGCTTTACAACACTTTGAGGAAGATTGGCAAAATCTGAAAGTTTTGCCCGAAGAAAAGCTAAACCCCCCCCCCCCCCCTTCCCCCTTACCTTCACTCGATATCGCATATCAGTTGGATCATCACCAGACAACTCGTACACAATTATTCTGTCTGGAAGTTGCATCTATAGTGAAAAAAAAAATGTACAAAAAACACGAAGTACAAGGTACTGTAGTTTGTGTACAAGACCTCTCCCTCCAAGCCAACCAACTACTGCAAAAACACTTACTGCTAATCGACCGCGGTATATGGCAATTTTCTTTACCAAATCACGACATTTTATTCGCACTAAAAGAAAAGCATGTTGTATAAACAAACCAGCCAAAGTTATTTGACCTGAGAAGAACAATTATATATAAAACTAAATATTTATTTTATCAAACTCATAATTTCGGTTCCGTACTAGGTGTAAAAGTGATTTTTAAATTTCACTTATCCACCGTTTAAGCTAAACGCCTTTGATACAACCGGCCCCTGCCCATTAGGTTCACTATTAGAAAAACCCATGATCTAATATGGTATGTTATTTTTCACCTTTATTTTCCGAGGTCAAATGCTGAACAATGACATCAGTCATGCTGTCACGATAAGCATATCTAAACAGATGGCGAATATTAATACCTGAGGCTGGTTCTATGTACGTGAGGTAGATAGCGCTACCCGTCTGACAGTGATTTCTTCCACAGCAGGGCAACAGAAAGGCATAAAAACCAATGACACCAAGGATACTGAACTCGCAAGTGATACAAAGTGACTTTAAATCGAAAATGATGAATTTTAATGTTGGTAATACCAGTAACAGATCATGTTTAGAAAGTTTGAAAAATCACCGTCCCGCACTGGATAGTGCCACTCCTCTTTGGCACAACCAATCCCCAATGATCAAAATCATAAATTTGATTATCTTTACGATTTGGACAAAATAATTTTATTACCTGTCTTGATAAAGTCCATGAACAGTACTAAACACCAGCTGATAATACGCGATAGTTCCATCTTGACAACCTGTGACCTGCAGAGGCGGGAGTAATATGTAACTGTACAATGTTCACCCCAATGGACAATTTGCATAATAGACTAACATTTGATCTAGGCAAGAAGAACAAACTCTTTTACTACAGCAAGAAAGAGGGTCCTAAGATTTATAGAATTGCTGACTTTGGTGGCAAAATGTTGTAAAATACGTCAAAAATGGTAACTTTTCCGCGCGGTAATACAAATATATACAAAATTTGCAAACTTCGCAGGGCTAATATTTTGCGTATTTTACAACAGTTGGCCACGAAACTTTTCAATTTTACTAATTTTAAAACGCTCTTTCTAACTGTAGTAAAATATTTCGTTCTTCCTGCATAGTTCGACCTTTAGTCTATTATGCAAATTGTCCATTATTTCACTGAGGCTGGACAATACGCGTCCCTCCCTTTCAGACTTGGAAACAAGGAAAATAACCACAACACTGAATGATTTTGGGTTCAATTAAAGAATAATTCATCCAGTTTTAACTCAGCTCACATTATCATGCTGTTCCCAGTCCGGACTATGCCTGAGCCTCTTCAAACACAAAATAGTTAATTACCACAAAATTTTGTCCAGGTCTAACCCTACATGACCATATCCAACTTTGTTGTTCCCCAACTGATCCCAATCGTACACCTTCTTTTGTGTATAATGAGCACTAAAATAGAGTAAGCGTGAGAAATGTAATGATGGATAAATTTACGTTGAAAACGTTTTGAGTCGATGCTAGAAACAATTAATAAATAAACCGGCTTGCAAAGCAAGGCTCTGGGCTCACAGTTTAGAAGTCAATCTCATAAACAAGGGTCATGTTTGGAGACAGCTGTTAAATAATGTAACAAAAATAAATGGACCACTCTTGTTGGTTACTTCAGTAATGGTCAAAATGTTTTGAGTACCTCCTTGTTGGATCCACCAATAACAAGATATTCACCTTGAGAGAAGAATGAAAGACTGCAAGGATCAAATCCTAACTGTCTATCTTTACCAATCTAAAGTAAACAGAATCTCTTAACCAGGCTGATAATTTAGTCCTGATTTGCATATTTCAAATTGTTATCAATCATCACTCTCCATTTCTTGAGGAACTAGATTGTTTTCAGTCAAGGAGTGCAGAATGATGTAACCAAAAAAAACAGAGACCTGTTTTCCACTGAGTTGATAAAATGACAAAGTTTGATTCCAATCACCGACAGCCAACACATCATATGGTTCATCTCTACATATGCGCAGGAGAGAAAGCTTGTCTCAGTTTGAATTTAGTAGATTTCAAAGTACTCTGATGCAAGCTCTCAGCCTATCCCATAGGAAGGCTTATTTTGGGCACATTTTTATGGAGGAGAGTCAAAATATGAATTCAACTCCACAATAAGAGTCCTTACTTAGATGGATTCCATGATATTGTCCACACAGGTTGATTGGTAGGTCTGTCTATTTTCACTTTCTCTTCCCCACTCTAGTGTAGAGTATATGATTAGAGCAATCAACATTATCTAGAGGAACTGAAGCATCTCTTGAATGCACAGCCTTTACCTTGCTACGAATGCTCACAGTTCCACTATATAATCCAAGGGCCAGATACTGACCATCATTCGTCCAGCTAAAATTATAGACAAATTACTTATTACAAGGATGGTACTAATCTGGCTCTCTTTATCTCTCCACTCAAATCACCTGCAACAAGTCACCCTGGAAGAAACTTTATGTTTTGAAACAGATTTTTGTTCAGCAGACCACAATCCTAAATGAAATACAGAGAAAAATTTAAAATTGTACTTCAGAAATGTACCATAGAGAATACCATAAACAACCTGAAGTGAAATCTCCAAAGATCTTTAAAATGTCAGTTTGCAGTGGCCAAACCCATTTTTTATGAAAGAAGACTTATTTGGTCACTCACACGAGGTTTTAAGATGGTGAAATTTTGCAAAGTGTTCTGTAGGGTAGTGATCCACCATACACTTTTTCATAAGAGAAGGCCTAATATATATTCAGTTGTATGTATGTATGTATGTAAAACTTTATTTAAGGACAGTGGCTCCACAGAGGTTTTCAAGACATATCAACTCACCAAAATCATTGGCAGTACAGCTTGCTAGTTGATGTGAAACTGGGTTATATGATAAGCACTGGATTGGATCATTGTGCCTGTAGTGAGAAATAAAAAACACTGTTTTTTTAATGTTTCACAATAAATATATTGCAGGTAAAGACAACAGAACATAATTAAGTTCCTTATTAAGTTCCACCGAATACTCTACTAAAACATAAGTTACATTACAGACAACATACATACAATAACTACATAAATTATGACAAAAGGAGGTAGAATGACGACTATATACATATTTAATTAATTAATTAATTCAGTCCTGGCTTGCTCAAGTGGTCAATTAACCAATAAGGCACTATTAATAAAATTATTATAATTATAATAATAATTATTATAGTAATAATTATTATTTTATAATAATAATAATAATAATTATAATAATTATTATATATTATTATATTAATATTATAATGATCAATTTGATAATGAATCATACAATTTTAATAGTATAAACTATCTAAAGATATCTTTTTAAAAATATGTACATATCTTATCGAGTTTTCAATAAAATATTATTATTTATTGTTATTATTATTATTATTATTATTATTATTATTACATGCATTTAGACAACTGAAGACTCATGCTAAATATCTAATTAAAAGAATAATCAATATTGCTATAAGAATTAATATTATAATTATTATTATAGATTATAATAATAATAATTATTATATTATTATAATAATAATTATTATTATAGTAATAATTATTATTTTATAATAATAATAATAATTATAATAATTATTATACATTATTATATTAATATTATAATGATCAATTTGACAATGAATCATACAATTTTAATAGTATAAACTATCTAAAGATACCTTTTTAAAAATATGTACATATCTTATCAAGTTTTCAATAAAATATTATTATTTATTATTATTATTATTATTACATGCAGTTAGACAAGACTCATGCTAAATATCTAATTAAAAGAATAATCAATATTGCTATAAGAATTAATATTATAATTATTATTATAGATTATAATAATAGTAATAATTATTATATTATTATAATAATAATTATTATTTTAATTATTCTTATTATTTTGATAAAATTTATTCATTTCTGAACACATTTAACCCATTTGTACAAGGCAGTTTAACCCATTTGTACAAGGCAGCTACTGTTAATAAATTACAATTTAATCTGCAAGGTAGCAGCTGTTCAGCAATGGCAGAAGAGGGCACAGAGCCTAAATTTTCCAAAAAAGGTCTGATTTGTCAGGTCTTAGGGTGAGGTGGGGTGTCATTGGGAGGGGTAAGGAGCTTTTCATACTTACGTATATTTTAAAATGCCTTCCAATTTGTTTGTCCAAATAATGACACATTTGTCTGAGCCCCCAGATGCAAATCTTTTGCCTAAAATTATTTTTAGAATTAGCCCTAAATACAAGCAGTCAGAAGCCCTCATCTAACTACCCATGTTAACCCCCACTAAATGAAGTACCTCCCCCCCTCCTCTCCTATGCTACAACCCCCCTCCTCTAGCTCTACACATAATAAAGTGTCTGCACACAACACAGATATTTACACAGCAAGATCAGTGAATAAACCTCGTTCGAAACAGATTTTCTCAAAAAGTCGCCATGTTGAATTTTGCAACACTGTTGCCTAAGTTACTACAAACAATTTAGAACACACGAAATACATTCTAGTTTGAATATAGCTCAACAAATACAACAACAATTACGGACAGCAACTCTTAAAATGCTTCAGGAATTGGCACCTAGTTATTGCAAATTATAACAAAATGTACGTCGAAGGAAATAACGCACCATCTTTTGCATAGGCAACACAGAAAACACTGTCTTTATGACCCTTTAGCGGTTGAATGAGGGTCCCATCTGACGTGTCGTAAACCTAGGACATTCCCAAGACATTTGTTAATAAAATTAATGCAAAATAAGCGAGTTTTTCGGGCGAGAACTGAAACCAAATCTTACCAAAACAACGGCGCCAGTAGCGACAACTATTTGGCTGCCATCGGGTCGAAATGCGATGTCGTATATACTGGAAAATTAAGTTGGAAACGTGTTTTTTGAATAATTTGTGAATGAAATCAAAATATTTGATGCGTTTTACTGGCTTACCACTGATCTTGTCTGTCTTTATCCTGTACTTTATCGACCCATGATGGAATCGACCTCATTTTTCTTGTGTTTTGGGACAATTTCCGAACACAACACGGCCAAGTACGACCATTACCGAAGATAACCGACAAGAGTAGTCCATTTATTTTTGGCACCCGTCTCCAAATAAGACCCCTGTTTACGAGCTTGACTACAAAACTGCGAGCTGGAGCCTTGCTTTCCGAGCCCGTTTACTTATTGATTGTTTCGAGCTTCGATATATAAGTTCATCTACCAGATTTTAACACTGATAATAGTAATAGATGCAAGGTTGACTTGGGCTCGCACTTTAGCACCTCCGCCCTGTTTACTGCAGGGGTCTAGATATTCGAGCTGAGAGTTGCCCATTTTTAGCTGGGAAAATTTCCTCCCCATGGAAATCGGAATAACCCTCCCCCCTTCCTTCAAGACTTGTGGATTATAATGTGACAGTTCTATGGAATCTATGCAGCCGTAGCTTCTTACCATCAGTTGCATAATCCACACAGTATACGGTGGATTTATGTCCTTTGAGCATATCAACCATCGAACCACTGTGAGCATCATAAACCTATATATCAAGGAAAGTTTAAGCCGCTATAGCTTTTACGGCAGAGGTTGGTTATAACACAAATTATTCGTTCAATTTTCATCAGTATTTTTCTAGATTTTTAAGCATTTTCCAAATCAATTAATTCCAACCTTCAAACAACCAACTCCGCATGTACCAGGGCTATATATCGCTATGCATACAACCAACATTTATAGCTATATCCTGAGTTACTGGTATTTCAATGAGACAAAAACATTACCCCGTTTGCCCTGTAATGAAAAAGGCCTACCATGCCTACCAACATACCAAAAGCATGTTTCCAGCAGTTGCAACAACATTGCAACCATCAGGACTTATGGCAACTTCATAAATACTAGACAGTAAAAACAAATAAATTGAGCGTTACTGGGCGTTCAAGTCTGCTCCCAAACAGCGCAGAATTTACGGAGGGCAAGGTCGAGTACCCAATGTGCGAGCCATTTAGAGGGGTTCAGAGAGAGAGAGAGAGAGCTGTCCAGAATCTTGGAAAGGTTCACCAGGCAACGTATATTTATCTGCGGTTTTAATATTTTTGCAGAATTTGCGCTTGCTCTCGTGAGCTTCCTCAGCTTTGTCGTCACTTCAGAGCATTACACTACATTACACTAGCATCACAAAGGCCTGGGGTCCATTCCTGCTGAAGAACCTACAGAGTGGATTATTTCCACTCGAATTAAGCCAGTTTCGAACGAAACTGTTCAGCTGACCTCTAGCCTCAGAAGGAGAAATGGTACAATACACCACTATGCAAACTAGCAAATATTAAACTCATAATTTAATCAACTTGCCTTTGGGGTACGTGGTTTCGATCCAAAATCCGATCAGTCCAACACGTTTGGACCCGATTAAACGCCATCTTTAATTACACAACAACGGTAACCTTTTCTAAGAGTTATAAACGTCATCCTACTCATCCACACATTGTAACACATTAAGACACGAGCAAACATACCTACTATTGGATCAATTCTAGCATCATTTCGGCAAAAGTGTAAGCTATGTTAATGATAAATTTTCAAGGGATATACAAATATTGATCGTGACATGTGGCTTAATTTCCAAGGGAACGCGAAAGAGCGAGTATTCCGAGGTGATTAGAAAACGTCTGGGTTGAAATAATATGTAAAGCAAATAAAACGAGAATATTATTTCTAGTGTCAACATCATAACAATTCTGAGTTGGAGATTAAGTATCATTGCATGGGCCAACGTCCATCACTTTATCCGCTGCATTAATAAATGTTTAACTTTTCAATTGAAATTGCAGGCAGTCAAAGTATTAGCAGGACATGTCGCGACTTAAGTTTGCGGTCGCTCTAACAAGCAACAAAGTGGAACGCCATAAATGAAAGAAATTCAGGGTTTAACCTCGAAAGGCATCGTGAACAACCAATAGAGAGAAGCTCGTAACAAAATGTTAATTTGATTATTTAATGTCAAGTCTAGATCCTGCATAAAACTATTTCAAAATGCTAAGCATTTCGGTCAATTTAAAGTGCTAGACACTTACAGTTGAACAAAAGACTGTTACTTTATGACGTCAAAGATGCATTATAAAAATAGTTATTGCACGGTTGATACAAACAGGTGAAATGCGCTAATCTAGCTTTAGCGTGCACTCAGGTGACGCTGCTGTCGCCAGAGAGCCTTTGAACTCAGCGTGGTGCGCACCCAGTCCTCGCAGCAGATCAGCGGAACACGTGATATACTCACGCAAGTGATGTGATTGCCACGTGCTCAAGAGTTTTTCCATATCCACAATAAGATGATGTTTAAAATTAGACTACAGACCAAGATGTAACGTTGTACGTTGCTACAATTGGACCAAGACATTCTTTTGCATTCTCTCCATTTGCTTGGGTGTAGTTTACCGCTTGCTCCCTTAAATGATAGAAAGAATTAGAAATTAAGAATTACATCATTTTTCTTCGTGGAATTTAAGATACAACTATTAGCGGCTGGTTTACATTAAGACTTTCCATGCAAACTTCGTTATTAAAAAATCACGGCATTTCTATTTAATTCGTGATTTACTGTGCTCTCTTCTAAAGAAGGCTACCTTTTGAGATCAAGCGGTAGTGCCGCATGTTCGAATTTGAGTATTTTAACTTCTTTACGAGCCCAAGAACGCGTAATTCTCTGCGACACAGAGAATTGTTATGCATGCATTACAAATTAATTGGAATTTCTTCCGCCAAAATAAATCAGAATGGGCTCATATGGGAATTAAAGCATTCAAACTCAAACGCGTGGCACTACACATAGCGCTTGACTTCAACTGGTAGAGTTTAACGTGGAATGTCAATTATGGCAGTCATTTCGACACATGATAATAAGCTCTGCGCCAAGACGTAAAAGAAGGTTCAGGTAAATCTAACGTGATTTCTCCTTACCCTGTAACTTTGAAGAGGTTGAAAGAAATTATCTTCACCATCAGAAAATTCTGTCAAAAAATAAAAGTACCGCTCAGTTTATAAGAAGACGAAAGGGATCAATGTTCCGACAAAAAATTGCACGGATGTCATAGAAGTCACACAGCCATCCACCACTAACATTGGGAGCAGTTTACGAGTACAATATAGATAACGAGTCAATAAAGCATTGCAGAAATAACAAAAGTACAAACCTGACATTACTAGGGTGTTATTGTCAGATATAGAGTTACTCAGTGTTTTCCCTTGACCAGTAGAAAATCCGTTGACACGAAATTTAGCAGGCCATATTAGTGAATTCCCGCCAGAGGTAACGCCCGGTCTTTCATTGCTGGTTTGGAAGGAACCATTGAACTCTTGCCTGAACCATGAACCTTGAAGTAAAAACAAAAGAAACATAACGTTCAAAATAAGCTATAATTGCAACCTTGATAATATAATTTATGCTGTTTTTTAGTTAAAAAAATATGTTTTGAAAACAGCAAATGATCCAAAGCGAAGAAGGAGAGAGTTTTAAAAATGAAAATCTTGAAATCGCACTTGTTCAACTGTCTTGAAATGGCGACATGTGGAAAGTGAACTTGCGACATTTTAGACACAAACTTTGTACAAATTTTGACGGCGATATGGAAATAAAAGGACAACAAGAACGGCAACATATACCATTACCCATTTTAACAAGAACTCTCAAAAATATTTCCCTACCTTTCACTAACTGAAACGATACGTTATACCGAATATCGCTTCATAGGTAGTGAATTATCCTACGTTTAAGCTGTGTGCTTTTGACTGCAGTACCGACTTTGACAACGTTAATAGTTCGATAAAAGAACTACAGTGTGTCCCAGAAAAAAGCTAGTCTTTGATGTCAAGCGTTAGCGCTGAACGTTCGAATTTGAATGTTTTAATTCCCTAAGGAGTGCATTCAGTGTTATTTTTGACAAAACAAATTCAATTAACTTGCAACGTAAGCATAAAAAATCTCTGCATGTGGCAAAGAATTACGCATTCTTGCGCTCATTAGGGAGTTAAAACATTCAAATTCGAAAGCTCGACACTGGCGTTTGATTTCAAAGGGTAGCCTTTTTCTTGGAACACACTGTATAAATAGACCTACCGTTGTTGTTACGTTTTCTTGTGTTGTTCACGCTTCCTGGACCAAGTGACAACGAACTAATTATATCTTCATCAACACTTAATTTTTCTTCAACGTTTTCTATCTCATCCAGTTCATCTGGTAACTAGTTAAAAAACTTGTTGAAAATAATCTATATAATGTAATAATTCATAGAATTCTCAGACTCCTCCATACCACACCTTCAGTTTCTTGCTACTAATTTGCCTTTCTTCCTGGAATACTTCTTCTGGATCTTTGGATTCCTGTTCTTTTTCTTCTATTTCTCTAAAGAAAGCGGCCATGAGACAAAAACATGCTATTCTGGATGATTCACACAGTGAGACAGGGTGGGATCAGAACTTGCTATTCCCATATCTTCCTACAGATGTGGCAGTAGAAGCGTTCTGAAAATATTTCACCAATTAATTTGCTCATGTTTAGCAGCTCCTCTGATCACTTCCTCTAATTAGCCCTCTAATTTTAAAAAATTCTGTTTATTGACCAATCAGACGGTTCATGATATAAGATATAACATTGAGATTGGCCAATTAACGGGAAGTTGTGAATCTTTCAAGGAACTTCTTCAAAATTTTGAGGAACTGATCAGAGGTACTGCTACACTTGAACAAATAAATTAGTCAAATATTTTCGGTCAAATGAGTTTGGTCAAATATTATATTTTTTAACTGCTGCACCTGTAAAGGTACATGCAAGTCTTCTACACCCCATACCAAGCGATACTTTCAAATAGTTACTTTAATTTTCCCTTTTTCTTTCTTCCTTGACCAAACATTTTATCGCCAATGGTTGATACAAGCTGAACATAACATGTCACTCCAGACAAAAGCAAGCTACAAATCAACCATTGTTCAAAATGCCACCCAGACATTATGATAAGACAGAGGTAGGAAAGACAAATTAAGCCAGTCTTAGAAAGCCTAGAATAGAATAATTAGTATATTAACCCTAGCATAATATAACCCTAGAATAATTAATTAATAAGTCAATAAATAATTATTTTAATTTTAATTATTATTCATAATTATTTAATTAATTTATTATAGTTGTAATAAATTTATGTGCTGTTTCTACAAAATTATACTGACTAACCATCTCTGTCCCAAAATATACACCATTGTAACTTGATAAACAAGCGAGATGGAAAGACACAATCTGTAATTGGCTGAGCACCATTCTAAAACAAGAAAAAATAAAAATAATTTATTACACAAATTACAGTGGTTTATTGGGATGTCAGGCACTAATAAAACTGATAATCTCACATGTGACATTATGAAAATTTCACAATCATCAGTCATAGCTTCTGGGTATTTTATATTGCTAGAAATGACTGTAGTTTATATAATAAACAGAAAAATACATGGCTGGTTGGAAGTAGCAGACTTATCTCTTGTGTTGAACATGAACTCATTTTCTGCGCTCACTCGTGAGATATCATGTTCAACACTCAAAATAAATCTTGTATTTCAGTGCACCAAGACCAAGTATTATTCTCTTTCTATATACATGCTGTCTCCTTTACTTCCTGAGTAAACAAAATTAAACATCAATGCCTGACCTCCTAGAAAATGGGCACCAATTTAAGTAATAATATAACAGCTGTGTTTAGTTGCTAGCCTGGTGGATGGAGATAGCTTCAAATCATTTCTTAGCAAGTAACTGCTGTACGTAACTGAAACAAATCACAAATAGTGATTACTTTCAGGTTTCAGTACTTTTAGGTTTCAGTACTTTTAGGTTTCTGTACTTTTAGGCTTCTGGGGGGTCAATCTTGACTGGGTAGGTGTTTATGCTGTGCTTGAGTAAGCTTATGAAATAATTGATATCAAATGGTACCAAACACTGCACCAAACCCAAGACTTGCCAGTCTCTGACAAACAATGTCGTACTTATGACTGATAATAGGGCAGAACAAATTTCAGGCCTCGAAAAGTTGGATAATTTCTTCCCCTCTCCTGTCATCTCATCCAAGAATTGCAACCACTGCAACACACCTGGAGTGCTTGTTTGATTATCTAAATTAAGAAGCAGAATGTAGGATTCTTGCATTTGAATGATAAGAACAGGAGTGATAGAAAGGAAGCACTACCAGCACCTGGTCAAAATTTATCAAAAAATACAAGAGATATAAGTTGGCTGTTTTGCTAGCAGCCCTCGCAATTCGGATAAATCACGGAGGTAAAAATTGCCGTCAATAATTTCAAGTTCAGCGGCAGTTTTTGTTGCTGCTAAATAGGATGACTGATAAGGACAATATGTAATCAAAGAATGGATATGAGTGCATCTGTCATTTTAGAAATTGGGTGTAGTGTAAAGCAGAGACAACCAGAACAACTAAAATTATCAGACAGTGTAGGTATAGTTAATAGTACAAAAATGCTAAAAAGAAAGAGGTTTTCTCACTACCTGAATCAATAAGTGAAGATTGTCATTTGATTTTCACTTTATCGTTACAGGTATTGAAAGAACCTATGCCTTTATTTCTTGCTTCAAAATTTATTTTGGAGGAGATTGGCAATCTCCAGGCTCGCAAACATTTTATTTAAAAAGTACTTACAATATCTTTGAATATTTACAGCAAATATCATGCAACCAGTCACATTGGTCAAGAGCTGTAAAATACTAATTATTGATGTTCTACTCGATGAATTTTCCTAGTAATAGACAAATTAAAGACAATACAATTACATGGGCATAAACTGTGGAGATTAGAGAAGATATTCACGGGTCCTTAGAGGGTCTAGATTTGCAGATCAATCAGTCTTTTCCAACCAACTGAGCAACAAGTATCCCAAAATACTCCAATATAATATATATCTCAAATTTTAATCAAATTTGAAGTCGAATTCAGCTCCATAAAACGTTGTCAAAACTCACCAATGGGTGTCTGTTATTAGATGAGCTTTTTCTATGAAACATTCCACTTAGAACACGTGGTAATTCGCTGAAAATTATAACATTTCCCCAATCCTTGTTTACATGCTGCATATTTGCGGATGCGTTACCGGGCGGAGAAAGAGGCTGAGCCTGGGCCGAGTAATATTACAATCGTAGACATTACCAATTATAAATATTCATAGTTTATAGAGGGCTAAGCGAATTATGACGTGAATAGAGAAATCTCCAACTCATTAATAATTCATAAGCAAATTAGCGAATGAACTTGCCCTAATTCGTCACATGATTGACGTTGGATACCGCAAGGAACACGCTAAAAATCATATACCATCACTGTTGTTAGTTCAAAAACGGTTTTCATCTAATAACTGAAATCCTAATTACAAATTCATCCTAATTACTCCCTCTTCGCTCATGTTCAAATGATCAAGGTCCGTGATAAATTCTACACGCCCTACACATTTCTGTCTTACAATGGACTATAGAAATTAACTTACAAAAGCAGGAAGTAGAATAGTTATCTCCATTGTTCACAAAGACAAAACGAATTACTTTCATAGGTCCCCCGTTAGCGCTTAATAAATTGAACAGCCAATGAAATGTTTTCGTTTGAGATGTTATGTAAACAACTCGTTTCTCGTGTTCCATGAGGGGAACCAAACACTCAAAAACAATAAAACACTCGCGCTTCGCGGTCGTGTTTCATACCGTTTTCTCGTGTTTGGATCCCCTGATGAAACACTCAAACTCGTTGTTTACATATAACATCAATACTTTTGATATCGGAATGACAAGAATACAGTTGTTTCACGGAGCCCTGGAAAGAGGTTTACAAGCTCTGGGGTACTGGGGCAAGAAACAAACAGCATAAACCAATCATAAAACATATCTCATCGGCGTTATCCAGAACCTCTCGTCCTTGCCAAAAGGAACGCAGGCTCTAGGTACGACGAGATTGATGTTGACTATGAATCACTGACCCTAACCTTAGAAAAGATAAGGAAAAAAATTAAAAAAAGTATAAAAGGAAAGAGCGTAACCGGGCTCGAACCTGGAGCATAAAGGGGAAAAGCGCATGACCTGGACCACTGAGCTAATGAGGGGAATCACAAGTCCGCCGTTAAGAACTAAAATTATACTGCAAATGTAAAAGAAGAAAAGATAAGGAAAAAAGGTATAAAAGAAAAGAGCGTAACCGGGCTCGAACCTGAAACATAAAGGAGGAAAGGCGCACTTACCAGGACCACTGAGCCAAATTTTCCCGCCAAAACATGCTTAATGTGAGTTGCAATCCCTACAAGCACTTTTAGCTACCCACTGGTGACTGGTGTCCGCTAAACTGCACTCTAGCCTAGGGCTCTTATCCAACAAAAACTGCAGATATATTAGTTCAAATAAATGTACAATTTACTTGACAATTCTGTTGAACGTAGAGTTTTACATATACAGAATATGGCCCTACAATGTCAGTCACGTTTTACAAAATGAGTCGAGTCTATGTTTTATAAGACGACTCCAGTACAGCTTTCAGCCTTTTACAAGCACATTCCACTCCGGTCTAGGTCAGTCCAACATTTACAACACTCCATGTTTTACAAATGAGTGAAGTCCATGTTTTACAAGTCCAGTGGAGTCCAGCTTTTACAACATGCCCCATAAAACATTGAGAATACTATATAAGGGCGGAAATACAACCACATTTTTCTCGGTAATCCTTCACGCTGAGTCATTAACATTTGTTAACATCTTGACAGCAATTAGAACATTCCTTCCTCATTGTGACGTCATTAGAACACGTACGGCGCATGCGTAATGTGAAATTACTGGAATATTACTGAGCAACAAATGCGAATTGCTGAGACATATAAACACAATCGCGTGAACAATTACATAAGTTCTTTAAACATCAAATTTTAGCTGAAATGACAAGCTTTTTGTTAACACTTGTAAGGCAGTAAGTATTTGAAACAATATACGTTATACATGCTGGTTTTGGGGCAGTCTTTCTTGTCCCAACACGCAGAATTTAAGAACATATTTTGGGATTATTATTCATGGTACCCGATTGCATTCTCACCTTTTGAATTTATTTCTTTTAGTGGAACTCCTGATGCCAAAAGGCGAATTCCGAAGTCAGTCGGTAAGATATTAAAGTGTCTTGTGTGAATGTTAAGTGACTTATAAAACTTTTGTATGCCTTTTAAGCTTTGAAAAGTTGGATAGGGGGGCAAGTCGGACAGATAATATCATTACTGTTTAATATGCCGTAGAATGCTCCCAGATTGAAGCGATTTTATGGTTTCTGTGGTCAATCTAGTAACATTTAAGAAGGAAACATGTAATATGTCATGTATGTTTGCTGAAGAAGTACTTTTTATCTGTCGATAAACACGAGGGAAAACGAAAGTTGAAATGACCCGCGATTTTGCTGGAAATTTAACTGATCACGAGCTGTTCACGTGCTCACAACGTGTTTCGAACTGATTCTCGAAAAATACTGCAATTCTCGATAGTTCTCACATAGTTTTATGTTAAAAGTGAGCGTTTTTGATATTCGTGAGCTGTGTGTATTTTTAAAAACGTTTGTATATAATGTTTTTGTGGTGCAATGTTTTGTTGTGTTCAACCAAGGTCAATGTCAAATGACATGCAATATTTAAATTTCAAATCTTGTTCTAAAATAAGAAACATGCTATTATGATGATTTTTAATGCAGTTTTTGATGTTGTTTGTGTTCTGGAATGACTACTCAATGCCTCATTTTGCAAGAAAAAAATACGATGTGTATTATTGCTTTCTTGTTCAAAATTCAAAAAGCTTAAATGTTGCAAATACAATTAGAAGCCCAAATTGTAAACTATTAATGATGCCAATTAATGTTTTGGTATATAAATGTTGCCAAAAGCATGACTCAAGGCAGCTTATGTTTTTCTTCACAATAATTAGAGTTTTAAAAATTTGAAGTATTTTAGCTTAGTCAGCATTATTTACATGGCTTTTGTAAGAATGTAATTTGTTAAAAAAAAATATCATTCAAGTAAAAATTAACTCCCAATATGACCTCAAAATAGCACTGCTGCTACATATGTCCATTGCACCAAGTAATAAAAGTTTGCTAAAGAATACTTCCTTTTTTCCAGGAAATAAAGACAATAGTTTATCAAGAAAAGGTTATTGCCAGGCAGACCTGCTTGGCCAGAGATTAAAATGTGAAAAATTCACACATATTTATTGTAGCGATATTACAAAGGCAAAAGAGGTGGGATGTACAGGAACTCATTTATAATCTGTTTTATAATCTGAAATTTCTATATGATATAATTTGTTTTAATTTCTTATTGTAGACAGCCGTAGTTATAGCAAACCACAACAGGTCATGTTCATCCTTACCCATACATGAAGATCCCCGACTAGAAGAACTGGTAAGCGATTTGCTTTTATTTTTGTATGTTGATAAAATCCTTATGTTTGTTGTTCAAAATTTGTTTGTGTTTTCAAACTGTTTACAGATTGACCATGTGTAGAGTGTACCTGGCATGGTCGCCGAAATTTGATTGTACATTTATGTACACCAAAAAGGCAAATCCCTAAACTTTTTTGCTTCTTGATTCTATCATTTTCACATTTGACTTTTACGTGTAAGTATCACTCTTCTAACAACCACTGCGTTTTAATTTTTCAGAGATTACTCGAACAAGAGAAAGGCATTGAGGACATAAATAATTCTTTATTAAATAAACTTGAAACTTTAGAAGATATTCGTCACAGAGCAGAAGACTTTTTCTCAGAAATTTGCGACATAATGTTGCATCGGACTCAACATGCTCAAGGGTACGACGCGGAGGAAGATCACTGTGAAAGCACGAGTCGGAACAGTTGTGATGTCGAGGTTATGGACGAGGTTTCAAAAGATCCAGCGAACGTGCTGGTGGTCAGTCATAAAGGATTAATTCGGGAAATGCTACGGTACTTTTGTTCCGAGTTGGGTTGCCAATTACCGAGAAGATCTGGCCGTAGGGTGAACATGGATTCCTCGTATACAGGAGTGTCTGTATTCAGGGTTCGTGTGGAAAGGACAGATGATCTGCTGAATAACATTCATGTCGAGTGCTTACTATTGAACGATAACTCGCACTTGAGTAAGAGATCAAGCGAGTGCGGGTCCAAAATGGGAGAAAGTATGTTGGTCACACCTTAAACAACTTGATCGCTTGTGAGTGGAATGCAGAGAAGAGGAAATATTGACGGCGTTTTTAAGTACCAAGTGATTTTAAAGATGGTTTTGTGCTTGCAGAGCAAGCATACGAGGATGTTACTGGTGGGTATGGTGAGATATCAACGTGCTGCATGTGTGGTACACAACCGGAAGCTTTGCCATTGGAGAATCGGAAGAATGTTGCGCAAAATAAGCTAATTAGTTTACCTGTTTATGCAGTAAGCATTCCATGTTTATCAGCGAGTAGTCTAACTTCAGCTTGTTTGCCAGTTTTTGTATACTAGAATACTTGTTCTTGGTTTGCATGTAACATCAAATTCTGTTTTCTTTTTGTAACTGCTTATCATGGCACTGGTATTGTTGATAGTTTTAAATCACTTGTGTTGAATTTAACCCAGATGGCAGCACTTTATACCTACCCAATCTTAGCCGCCGCTCGTTTGAAATGACTGTTGTCAAACATACATTTGTTAGGTTATCTTATCGTGTAAATTCGTAGTTAGCACTGTGTGCGTTCTTAAAAAATGTAAATAGAAATATTCAATGCAGATTGTGCTAAATTAAACAGACAATCGGAAGATATATTTATGTATCGGCGAAAACTATGGTAAACGTTTTTGTCATGTTTCGTTGTGACACGTGCGACAAAGTAGGTTTTAGTTTCAATTTCACTTCTGTTAATATTGTGTACGTATTCTTGTAAATAGCTATTGGAAAATAATTTAGTAAAAATGAAATATATATTTTGGGAAACAAGTCTCGTGTCATGAATATGAATGCTGGCTCAGTGCATAGCTCACAGTTAGACTTCCCACTAGTCACCCGCTCATTTATGCGGCAAAAGATCGAGCCTGAGGAACAGGGGGGGAGCGACTTGTGTCACTTGTAAGCGCACCAAATTCACCAGAGCAAAAATGCTCCGGTGACGTCATTTTCAGCTAATTGTATTCGTAACGCCATTTTGTGAAAAAAAATCATATATAAGGGTTTAGCTGGGACGAATTTGAAGACTAAAGAAATCTTAAATTATACAATCGACACTGAGTTTTCGTGTTAGAATACTGATATTCTTGTTTAGAGTGCATTTACACTTATTCAAATACATTTACGTAACTTTATTGTTAAAAGACTAATTTTAGACTTTAGAAAAAAAAATGACGCAAAAAAACGATAGGGCTCGAAAAGAGGCACGATGAAGTGCTAAGAGCCAAAAAGCGCAAAATGAAAAACCTGAAACTAATATTTCCTGCTTCTTTCTATAGCCCGTTTTCCACTTTAATTGTATCGAGACAGGAAGTCTAGTTATGCTCTGTAGTTGTCTACTTGTCTTGCTCAAATCTGATTCTATTTCCGTTTTCTATTGTCTTTTAGCTAATGAATCCATTTCCCGGTGCATGGAATCCCAATCTCCTGGCAATTCCAGGTATTATTTCACCGCTCAAATAAGCGTAGTTTCTTGTCCATAATACAAAGTGATGTCATGATAACCCTTGATATATTATATTAATCTGTGCTCAGACATTGGCCTGAACGGATCGGTTCAACTGATCTGTAAACATTTTCTCTGACATGGAAGAACAGTCTGGGAACTCAGGAACACTCTGCCATTTATCTTTCTTCGCCGAATCATTAGCTGATTCCATTTGTGCCAGCCTTTCCGCCGCTTTTTCGGCTTCTTCCTGCTCTTGAAGTTTCTTATTTTCAATTTCGGCAAGAGAAAGCTCTTTCTGTTCAACAATCTGGGAAAATGAATCCGAAAAAAAATGGGATAAACAGATTTTGCAAAATGCAGGGGGACAGCTTGCTTATAATCTTGGAAATATTTCTTCAGAACTCGAGAAACACAAAAAACTGATACAGTTAATGTTATTAAAGAGTTAAAGAGAGTTAGCAATGACCCGGCTTTGGCCCTACATGCATGTAGAAGTACAAAAACTAAGATGTTACTCAGGATTAGCATCAACAGCTTTGAACGATAGTTCCCAATGAGTTAAGCTCTTCGTTTAATCGCTCCTAGTTATAAAAAAGTTCAAGAAATCCTTATACCTCTCGCAGTTCTGGGGTCATGGTAAACCTCATTTTGAAATTCTTGGCGTATTTCTTTGGCATGATAGGCTCGTCCATAATCTCTCTATTAAAATCCGCCCAGTACTTCTCATAGTCGCTTTCTGACTCGCAGCTGATCATTTTCACGAGCAGAGATCGGAAGCCTCTCGAGGTCTTCTCGTGAATCTGTCGGCGATCGGCGGATTTGAGAAACGATGCGGCCGCGGCCATCATGGTGGACACGGCTCCGATACACGCCACAACTTCTTTTGGTACTCCATCGAGGAGAGCCATAGCTGTTGTACTGGCTGAAAAAAAGGAAATGTATATGATGTATTTAAATCAACCTCTTATACACTGCAGAAATTCATTAAGGTAGTAATTCCCCTTTAAAATGTGATTTTTGAAAAAAAATTCAAATTCTTAAAATTTATGTATTTAGGTACTTTTTAAGTATTATTAAAAAATTTCCCCATAGCAACGCCACAGCAACGCGTTTTCGTTCCAAATTTGCTTGATTATTTCACTTGCAAAGCGTATTTTTTTGAATTAAACTTTTGATGTATGTTATTTAATCTGTTCTGGGTTGATGCTGCCCACATTATTGTTTACAGTTTTCAACGATGTTGAACAACATTGCTGAGCCTGAATAACAATGCTGAAGAATATGGCTAACAACATTGAACCTGTGTTTCTCAAAATTTATTTATTTAACTTCGCCGCAATGTCAAGGTCAATACAACTGCTAGAGACGCCAGTTACTGCACGCCAGTTACTGAGCTTCCCCTACGGGAGAAAACCACAGATTACTGGTGAAAACCATAGGAGAAAACCCCATACACTAATTTGCGCTGTTGCATGCACTCTGTTGTTGTTGTATAGACGCCATTTTATACCATGAAAGTTTTTGTGATCACAGCAAAGAAGAATTCTTAGAAAACTTTGAACAGGCAAAGTCGGCGAAGAATATATAATATACCTTAATTTTCAGTTTCCTGGCTACAATTTCTTGCTTATATTTGATCACAAGAGCGTTTGCAGCCCAAACCAAACTGTCTTAAAGGATTGAGTTGAACTGTAATTTGAACGCACAGGGGTGTCATGTTCAAGGCTTGATAAGTATAGCACTAAAAGTAGGTTAAAGTAACCCTCTGTTTCAGTTTCTGGCTTTCTACACTCCCAAACCTCAAGCACAACAACAAAAGAAGCTGCTGGGATCTTTCTTGCTTGATCTCAAGCACACCAACAAAGAAGCCGCTTCTAAAGAAGCTGCTGGGGTCTTCCATTACCGGAATGTACACGCAGTACGAGGAAAATTATAATAATTTTATGTTACCTGACAGAAAGATGAGAGAAAGTCCAAAAAATGTGTCAACTCTTCCCCAGAATCTCGCAGCTCTGGTGTGACTTTCTGCCTTATCCTTCGCCGCACTCACAAAAAACTCCCACTGCTCTTCCATGGCTGATATTTTTGTTGCTTCACTAAAAACAAAAAAAATAAGAACGCGTGAAAAAATTACAACATGCATTATTCCATTTAGTATTAATACTATAATTATTATTATTAAAAATATTTGACAACAGTGACCCTACTTTAGCAAGCATAAAATTAAATTGCTTTTGAAGAGGCCCTATTGTGAGCAACACAATTAAGCATTTAAAGGTGGAATGCTATACCAGGAATCAGTCTAAGTATGGTTTGATCAAAAACTTGGCTGATTTACCATAAACAAATCTTTCAGTTTTCCAAATTTCTCTGATCAATGTTTCAGAAATTCGGTCGATGACCAGACAAAGAAAAAACCCCAATTTTTTGCACAAAGATAAACAAAAGTTTTGGCACAAAGATAAACATTACAAAAAACATAGCACAAGCGACCTCCGCATCGCTTCAAATGAATTATCGAATCACCGCGCCAAATCACTGGAATTAAGCGGTATGTGTTTGGCATTTCGTATTATACTTACCCTATTTGGAAATTTTCCAACAGAACTACAAGACAACCAGTTTTTTGCTATTATTCAAATGTATCCTATCTCGAAATGCGTGTAAATCAACGCCAAGGTGGACCCAATAAGGTGCAAACCTGTTGATGGACGAACCTGTTATATTAGTCAAAAGCAGTTTAAGTTTACGTAAAGGACGTTGATCGATGCGGTTTTTAAGTGCATCTGATTACGTATCACAACACGTGATCTTTTTGGTGGCCAGTTAGCTTTGAATTCTTCTTGGACTCGAAGTTAGAAATTTATCCCCCCCCCCAGTGGCCACAGGGCGTTGTAGTTGTTAATTACAACCTTGAAATTTGGCTGAAAATACGTTGATTCGTCGACACGTGATTTCAACGCTACTAATTCTGACGTTCTTTTAGAAACGTTGGTTCGACATTAGCGAACAAGACGTCGATATAATGATGTCCATTCATGCTTGATTATATGACGTCAATAGGACTCAACTTTGCCGACTCAACGTCGAGACACGGTGGATAAGATTGACATCGTCATCTAAATTTTGTTTCAGACGAGTACAAGCTTAAGAATGATGCAATTCGCATCTTTCTTTTCATCTTCAAACCATTTTTTTACGATTCAAGGAAATTATGTAATTATTAGCACTGATGAAATCCGAGCTTACGGATCGAAAGCTTTGCGATAATAAATGTGCGTGGTGTAAATCAAGACTAATTTTAGTTCAGGAACATTCAAATTATTGAAAAACACGTACTTGTTTTGGCAAACCGACCACAAAGTGTCGTGGATGTATTGACTAACACGATTGAGGAATGAAAACAAAACACCTTTTCTTGTGTTTGAAAACCCTCAAACTAATATATAACCATGCATTCAACATTACAAACATTAAAAGCGCATTGTTTAAGAAGAGCGCAGTTTTCGCGTAAATAGTAAAATGAGGAAAACATGCGAAAACTTATACTTTGGGCTCAATGTAGCCTACGACGCAGACCTCTAAACCAACGGGGGTTCAGAGCTAGGTCGACGTCACAGGCTAAGAAGTCATTTAATGTAGAAAATGCAACGAGAATAAGAAGTAGTATATTGATTTAGGAGTGTATATTTTGTTGACAGTTACATCAGTTGTAAAATGTGTATCGACTGTATTGTGAGTGGGATCCAAAGTGGCGGTTTGTGCTAATTAAGTGTCTTACTGTTGCTATGTGTAATCACACGTAAAAAACATCGATTTTTTGCTTTTTTTTGCGCTATTCGTGATATAGAATAATCACCAAATTCATTTAGGACCAATGTTTAGGACACTCACCATGTTGATTCTGAAGCTTGGTTCCGTCCCAGAGCAGTCGAAATGAGACGGTTTGTGTCATCGATAGTTTTCGCAACGCGTTTGTTTTTATACATCCTTACCACTGAGACGCAGTTAGCGCAAGTATAGCTTTTTGAATTGTCTTTTGCGGTTTTATTGTTAGTAACAGGTACTGGAACTCATTAATTCAGACGTCGCAGGCAGAACTTGCCCCTGACTGGGACGCACTACCAATTTCAATGAATTTGTCAGTGTGTATATATACGTTGATTGTTGTAGTTTTACTTTTCCAAATTAGTAATTGATTTATTCTTTGCCAGCTCAGCTCTCTGTGGTGTTTTTAATAGTCTTATCAGCACGTTGTGATCCAATAAGATTATTGCTGACAACGTTTGACAGTTCCAGTAACTTACTGGAATTGGAATTTCATGCATACAGACGCAGGTCACGCAGACCCCCAAAAGTGTAGCAATCCCAATAATTTATTGGATAAAATAACCTTATTGGGCAGCATCGTGCGGATTGGGTGTCTCATTCGCGTTTTCTTCTTTATCTGCGTTTTATCCCCCATCCACATTTTCTCACGTGCGTTTTATCCCCTATCAGCATTTTTTCATCCGCGTTTTATCCCCCGTATCCGCATCCGCCCGTATCCATATCCGCGTTAGAAGCGCGAAATCTGCTCGGAATATGTCGACAAAAAGTCGTCGCAAGCTTCGGCTTCCGACGGTGCTCGAATTTCCCCGATTTTCAAAAAAATTTTTCTGTGCAGAAGGAAGGATTGAATCACAAATCTGTTACGTCTTTTATCGACTGTGGCTTTGATTTAAGGTAATATGATTTATTTTCTATTGTATTTGTAGTATACTATCTAGATTACTCAAAGAGATCGACTTTTATGAAGTCAGATTGGAAATAAGTACAATATTGCAATATATAGCTCATGTTTTCTAAGCTCAGGGATGCTCGCTTATCAAAATAAAGACCGTGGTTTTTAGTTCAAAAATTGATGATAAGGTACAATTATAGAATACCTAGCCATATAGGGTTAGGGTTGGTGTTAGGGTTTGGGTCAGAGTTAATGTTAGGATTTTGAACTGGCCAGATATTCTATAATTGCTTCAAAATATGTTAAAATAGTCTGCGATGAGGGGAGAAGGTTGAAGCAATTGCAGAACAAGTCCATGATTTGGGGACAAAATCCATATGACGATGGCCACTAGCCCTGCTAGTGTGAAAATATTTGCCAGGGTGCATTCCATGTAAACTCCAAGCCGAAGATACACCAATAGTTATTATACTTACTATTCTTGGGTTTCACTGGAACATTTTGCAGTAAATTTATATATTGATTATTGATAGTAATATTGATTATTATACTGTACTGAGGTAAACTAATCTCACGAAATTGCACATATTTGCTGCAGAACACAAGGTCAATACATACAGTGAAAAATTATTTCACTTCGATGACTGTGTATCGATTTGGAGTGGACGCCCAGTGAAATTTATGACATCACGTGAAACACAAGAATTGTGATTTGCTTAATCCACGCTGAAGATCTTCGGCATCAGGTGCATGGAATGCAGTCTGGAATATTTGTCTTTAAAGAAAATGACATGCCAGGCCATCTGGGAATGATTTAGTTGTCAACTTTAATATAGGGATGTGCTGCATATTGAGGGGGAGGGGGGGGGGGGTAAAAGGGGTCCTTGTCATGATCTTCAGATTTTTTGTGATGATGTACAATATATCACTCCAGACAACTGCATGTTGCAAAAGAGTGAAAATTGATTAAATGAAGTGGAAAGCAAATGTTTTTACTATGGTCCACGACACTCACAGCTTAAACAAAACGTTTACAAAATGGTCTCAACATTTAAAGCAATTCCTCACAACATTAACAAAACGTTCACATAAAAAACAAGTGGGTCACAACTTTGGCATGTATAGCAACACTACCTCAAGTTCATTGTGCTGTAGTGTGTCTTTCATTTGTTATCGAGTTTTTATAAATGAACATATTCATCCTTAAGATGGCTAATTATAAGAAATAAAAACCTTACTCTGTATCTATAAAGTATTTCAGTGTGCTATTTATGCCTTTAAGGTATTTTGAAGCAGTTTCTAGCGATATTCCTTGGCCACGTGTGTTGTGTGTTGTTATCCTACACAAGTAAATAGAAGCTGGAGACTCACACAAAATATGCCCAAACAGTTGTATCTTGCCTTAAATCTATTCTTTTTCGAAATAAATGACACCACAAGAAAGTAGAATGATTGTTCGGCATAACCAATGTGTTTTTTGTCCAGCTGAATGTGTCCTGCATAATAGAGAGGGATTCGAAACAATTTTAACGTGGACAAGTTCGGTTGGACAAAAAAAACACATTGGTTATGTAGAACAGTTCTTCTACTTTCTTATGATGTCATTAGTTTTGAAAAAGAGCGGATTTAAAACGAGATATACGACCGTTTGAACGTGGGCATGTTTTTGTCTGAGCCTCTATATACTTGTGTAGGATAACAATGAAACCCATGTGGCTGAGGAGTGAGGAATATTGCTAAAAACTGCTTCAAAATACCTTGAAAGGCATAAATATCACACTGAAAGACTTTACTGATGTCTAGTAAGGTTTTTATTTCTCATAATTAGCTACCTTATGGACAAATATTTTCATTTATAAAAACTTGATTACATACAAATCAAAGACAGACTACAGTACGATGAGTTTTGGAATTTGGATGCTGTGGCTATACTGTTAATGTTGTGACACACTCGTTTTTGGTGTGAACTTTTTGTTAATTTTGTGAGCAAATTGCTTTTAATACAAGTTATATTTGTTAATGCTGTGAACAATTTATTTTAAAATGCTGTGAACAAATTGTTAATGTTGTGAGCAAATTGCTATATTTGTTGATGTTGTGATCATTTTGTTATTGATGTGAGCTGTTTGATAATGCTGTGAACAATTTATTAATGCTGTAAATGTTTTGTTAATGCTGTGAGTGTCGAGTCTCATTGTACTAGCCGGCATTTTAGATCTTCATATTCACGGAAAATTTTAATCAATTGTATTTTCTTAATTCACAAATCGCAACATGCAAATAATGCTAATCATGGGACACAAAAATACTCTCCCCCCCCTCTCCAATCTGGCAAATCTGCAGCCCTGGGTGCATTCTGGGTATTCATATTCTAATAAGAATACTTTGAAATTTGTAAACTTGTAGGTTGATAAGATGCTTCACATCCCCTCTTAACAAATGGCAGATTGCAAAAAGTGAAATTGTAAAAGGTATTGTATCTTTTTTTTCATCTTTAATAATTAACATTCAGTACATTTCACCTGTCAATTTATTTGATACACATTCATTTTGCATGTTTTCTTGATGTATGATGCAAGTTCCAAAATTATTTCACATTGTTGACTCTGTCATCTTGCTTCTAGTCTCTGACTCTTTCCAACTGCAAGTAAGGAACATTGTCACTCAATGATGGAAAATATACAAAAAGGCTTAAAAATTTGTTGTCTTGTTCAGTTATTTTAAGTGAAATTTGGCAGAAATTGAGCTGTAGCTTACAAAATTTCATCACGAAAATTTCACATTTTTATATTTCACATTTATTTTTATCTACTAATATTACCTGTTAAGTGGAGTTAATTGGTCAATTTTTTCCCTGTCAAAGGTCACAACATTCGCATAATTTTAATTTTTATAATGATAAATTGTTTTTGTTTTAAAAAGTTGATGTATTGTTTTGCGTTTTGGGCATAGATTTTGTTTAGCTTTCTTTAATGGACCATTAGCGCTACTACGCAAACTTTTGACTTGGAAAATTTATTGGTGCAGTCAGAAAGGGTATCCTAAATTTTATACTACTTTCAAGTTTGGTTGAAAAATATTGTAAAATGGGGGAAATATAGTCCTGTAAATTTTGCGAATTTTGTATACTTTTGTATTACGCACAGAAAAGCGTGTTACCACTATGTGGAAATATGGCAATGCTTTTTCCCGCGTAATACAAAGTGTACAAAATTCTCAAACTTTCGATTACAACATTTTTCAATATTTTACTTATATTACAAGAAAACTTCACAATTTCACAAAATTGTAGGAAGCTCTTTCCAACTGTGCTAAATTTAAAAGTTTGTCTAATTGGGGAATGGTCCATTATGTAAAATTGGGATGTTTGGTCACAAAATGCTGTAAAATGTGGAAAACATAGTGTCGTAAAGTTTGCAAGTTTTAGTTAAGCAGATTGTGGTGCAACGACTGCAGACGCATGTTGGGATGCAATCATGGCCACTGATCGCGGAAGCATGCTTATACCAGTATATAATTAGATAGCTGCTTTTTCTTGCCCTTGTGTTAGGCACAAAGTTTATTGTTCTCTTTCAGCTGTGTTACATTATTTTCTATTATAATTTAAATGAGTACAATGTTTGGTGCTTAATCTTTTTTATGGTTATTCAAAGTGTTATCTTTACAAATTCTTTTCAAAAAATTATTTACAAACTGCGATCCTTTTTAATCAAAAATTCAATTCCCATGGGAATTGGGACAATAAAAAAATCTTCGTGCTTGGCCAGCTCCGGAAATTCTTTTCAATAATTTCATTACGGTTTATTCCCATGGGTCTACAGAGAACAGATCGTGACTTAGTACACAATACAGGATGAGTAAAAAAACTGATACTATTGAAATTCAAACTAGCATCATTGCATTCTTGCAATTTGACAGACGTTGATGTAAAACAAAATCTAATTCCCTGTGGAAGTTAAAATGCATGATTGTAGTCGTCCAAGATTTGTCAGAAACAAGACAAAGTCAGAAACAAGACAACAATACAGACCCATGAAGGGAATAAACCGTAATGAAATTTGCGGATAATTTGAATTTGAAAGGGCATCAGTTTTTTTTCTCAGTACTCACTGTGTATACACTGTGTATCAAAATAATTCAATTTCAAATTTGGCGTGTAATAACACAGAACATATTTGACAAATTCGGTTGGTTTTTACACTGCTGTAAAGTTTATTTAATATTCACCTTTCAAATGAGATTTTGTACATTTTCTATGCGTGATTTAGTTGGAAAATAAGGGGTATTACTTGACAAAAATCACAGTTTTCTGCCGAAGAGGATTGGACGTTGTTTGCTTTGAAAGTCAGTCTCACAGGGCTTTGAAATGCTGATTATCACTGAAAACTAAAATGCAAATTAATCGCAGGAGCTTTATCCTCATTAAATGAACGCATGTATTAACATTCTGCTATGTCATATATTTGAAAAGCCTTTATTGAAAATGAAACTAACTACAAATGAGATAATTTAAGATGTATAGATTGGTCATTTTACCATAAAGAACAGTGTTAATAGTAATTAATATAGTCCATAGACTGTTTTTACTAACTAAAAACTCTTCGCTTTTTCAAACTCTTTTTTGTTCTTCGTTTTTTGTTTGTATATGTACAGTATGTATATGTAATATTATCCTGTATTATGTTATTTTCTATGTTTAACTTTTCTATTCGCCTGTTTAAATTCAAACTTATGTAAATTTTCTACATAACAGTTTGCTGATTAATTGAATTTACATTATCTTTGTCTGTACTTCTTAATATAAGAACGATACGTCATTTTCTATTTTCCTAGACAAATTATGTAATTTGCTTCAGTATTTTAGAAACAGCAGTCTGTCAAATTTGGATTTAAATTATTTGATATACACGCGGTAGTTCCAGTAAATGACTATATAAATAAATACTTTTACTAATTTACATTGAAGGTAGCGCGCTAATAGAGCCGAGAGAGCATGGTCCCGACTGCCACTCGAATCCGAAAATAAAAAAGAATTTTGCTGAAGTATGCATTTTAAATGTAATTTATTTGGGTATTGTAGGCTGAACAAAAACAGAAAAGGTGCAAAGACAAACATTAGCAATACAAGAACAGGTGAGTTTCCTGCGAAACTTAACCGGCATTTTTGTCCCTAATAGGGACCTTACGATTTACAGAACGACAACGCGACGGCAACGTCTTAAGACAAAGAGTAAATTGAAAAGAAATGAATAATTACGGTTGTAAACAACTCATTTGAATATTGGACACGCGGTTCTCGTATTGTTTAGACCGGCAAATCACACATTTTCCCGTACTGTATACAACGCCGACGTATTGCATACAGCCGGTAGAATTGCAAATTCGGTTTAGTAGAACTCATTCTAAACCAGTAACTCAAGTCCTCAACTTTTTAAAATGTATTACACTAATACTATTGATATTAAAAAACTCGTGTCCTTTATAAGAACATATCATACAGTGTTTTCTTGCCGTTGCCGTCGCGTTGCCGTCCTATAAATCGTAAGGTCCCTAATATCTTACCACAGCGTACAGCAATTATACTAGAGGAATTAAATGTCGAGAACTTGCTCCTAGCCGTTTTGTTCGATGTAGCAGTAGATTTTTTAAAGTGTTTATGAAACGAAATTTTCTCCCTCAATTTTTTTATTGCATTGGAAAGATCAGTTAAAGTTACAGTATAACTTCCTTGATATAATTTTTTTAACTGCCTTACTTTTCGAGATATTTAATTTTATTTGACTTGAAAATAACACAACCAGTGACGTCATTGTGCATAATCGCTTTTCATAAAAGCTGAATTAATTTAAAAAGTACTCAAGATATAACTCGTAAATACCCAGTTCTGGATGTTAAACATAGCCTACACACATGTAAGTGTAGTTTTAGTTATTTTCCACTATTATATGCTACAAAATAAGCAATCTAACAGCCATTCATATACAGTATGACGTCGGTGGTTGTGTTATTTGCGTATCCTATAAAGTTGAATATCTTGACAAGAGACGGAGTTACAAAAATTCTACCAAAGAAGTTATATTGTTATTTTATCTCATCTTTCCAATAAAACCAACAAAATGTTGGACAAAATTTCGTTTCATAAACACTTCAAGGTAAATAGCAGGGCCACTTGGTAGTGGAACATGTCCCTCTACTGTTTATGCAATTGACCGGCGAGGGCATTACTCTGCCTGTTCAGTGTTTCTATTGGCCAGAAAATGCAATTGACTGGCCAGAACCTGCATAATGAACATGCGTAATTAGACATGCATGAAGACACAAATTTCAAAGATTCCGACTCGAGTCAGTCGAGTGACCCCTCTGTTTATTTTGTTTTCTGTGACTTGTGTTCATTTACGTGTGTTAAGCACAATGTTTATTCTCCTCTTAAGGCCCTGTCACACGGTGCAATTTTTCCTGCAACTTGCAATGCCATTCTACTCTTGGGAGATGTAAATTTGGCAAATACATCTTTTCATCACCGTTTGCTAATATAGTTTAACATACCAAACATTTGTCACAAATTTAAATCTCTTCAAAGAATTGTGTTGCAAGTTGCAAGAGAAATTGCAACGTGTGACAAGGCCTTTACTGTCATGTAGATTCTCTCTATATAAGCTAGTTTTAGCTTTAAGTTCATCATAAAGTCTTCTAGCTGTTGGCTGTCTTTACAGTGCGAACCATGGTATTAGTTTTATAAGATATTTATGCCATAGCTACGTATTCAAGATGAGCATTGTTATTCATTAAAACTTACGAACATCAAAACAAAGTTGTGAGAAGATCTTTGCGATGTTGATATTTGATGTTAGTCACATGACTAAAAAAATATGGCGCTGTTCCATATTTCAGGTGGACCACGCTATTAGTTTTAAAAATATGATAACACGACAGGACGTCGTTTTTAACTTAATTGGAAGTGGAAACGACATTCTTTAACCAAAAACAGCATAGGTAACAACAAGAGAATGTTTTAGTTAAAAAATAAACAAACTTGGTGTCATAGTTGGAGGATTTTTCAAAGAATACGTGGAACGGAAGAAAAGTGGGATTCTGGACTTCTAAAATGGATATGAATGGGAGGTATTAGGCGTTTGAAGGAGAAATGTTCGTAAATTATCATGATCAACGTCTATCATCATTTTGAGAAAGTTTGCTTTGCCATATATCTTCAAAACTAGCAATGATGGATTCCTGGTAAGAAATAATAATTCTAAAAGTACCTCCACTGGTGTTGTGGAATAAACGTTTGGAACTGGATTGAGGCAAAAAATGCTTGAAACCAAAACAGAAGTTTGTCCTTTCGACGGGCAGACGAAATCAGCATGATAAAGCTTGGAAAATGCATGCATGGGTTAGATTATTTATATTCAATGATGGTATGTGACCGGCGGGGCTAAGGAGCCGACAAAAAAGTGGTAAAGTTCCGCTGGTAACAGCGAAAATAGGGATCAGAGGTCTCTTTTGCACATTTAGGCACATATAAAGACATGTTGGTCGCTAATAATACGGATCTAAATAATCGTTCTACCACTTCTTTAGCAGGTACCTATAAAACTATTCAGCAGAAGTTCCTTCTCCCAGCATTAGGGCATTAACATGTTTATCTCGACTTGTCTGTCAAAACATGAAAATTCCGTTGTGCTTTCGTGCACTTTTCACTTAATCCAGTTTCAAACGTTTCTTTCATGACAGTAGTTAAGGTATATTTTTAGAATCATTGCTTACCAGGAATCCATCATTGCTAGTTTTGAAGATATTTGGCAAAGCAAACTTTCTCAAAATGTTGACAGACGTTGATCATGATAATTTATGAGCAGTTCTCCTTCAAACGACTAATACCTCCCATTCTTATCCATTTCAGAAGTCCAGAATCCCTCTTTTCTTCCGTTCCACGTATTCTTTAAAAATCCTCTAACTATGACACCAAATTCGTTTATTTTCTAACTAAAACATTCTCTTGTTGTTACCTATGCTGTTTTTGGTTAAAGAATAACGTTTCCACTTCCGGTTAAGTTAAAAACGACGTCCTATCGTGTTATCATATTTTTGAAACTAATAGCGTGGTCCACCTGAAATATGGAACAGCGCCATATATTTTCAGTCATGTGACTAACATCAAATATCAACATCGCAAACATCTTCTCACGACTTTGTTTTGATGTTCGCACGTTTTAATAAATAGCACTGCTCATCTTGAATACGTACTGGATAAATATCTTATAAAACTAATACCATGGTTCGCAGTGTATAGACGTCTTTATTGGTTTACTCTATGTCTGTTTCTCTACATGATGTATGAAACAGTCGGAAAAAGTTAACCAATGCCAAGAGCACTCAAATAGTTACGTTTAGTCCCTGAGGCATTTTTGACGAAAAAACCGTAAAGGGTTAAATTTACTTGAGACATTTTTGACCAAATGGGCTAACCATTACTTTTTTGAGGCATTTTTGACGAAGGTAACTAATAAAATTTATTTTAATACGGCCTGGTGGCTTTATTAAGAGTTATATAAAAAATGTTTTAACAAAGTAGCCTTGGGGCCAGTTGTTCAAAGCTGGGTTAGCACTAACCCTGGGTTAAAATTTAACCCAATGTTTTAGTTTCTGTATTTCTACTCATCTGTTTACTTTAAAACTTCGGGATCTTAAACTACCATCGGTTTAGCAACACTTTTGAAGAAATATTTTCAAATTTGTAAACAAACTTCAAGGGAAATCTAATTTTGATTTTACGCTAACCCAGGTTAAGCTAACCGACGTTTGAACAACTGGCCCCTGGAGCAAAATAGATGTGCACTAACCGAGGCTTTTACAATGCTGTATATGGTAAGGTTAACTATTACTGTGTACTAACTATATACAGTGTCTATACTAGATATAGGTGTTACCTATTGGTTTCAGTACCTAAGTAAACCTTTGCGAGTATGTTTAATTTTCTCGTTTTTTTTAATGATAGTTGACTGGATACGAGTGAACGTGTTGCCTACTGGACCGGCGCGATGTGCTATGAAGAGAGAATGCAAGCAAGATGTCACGACAGTGTAATGTTACATGCATGTAAGCTTATTGCTATATTTTCTCCTGCTTTTTGCTGTGTCACGCGTGTCTGTAACACCTTGTAGTTTATTTACTGAATTTAAAAAAAAGGCCCTGGAGGGTACCTAATTAGAGTGGACCTAATTAGGTTTCCAGGTTCAATTCCTGGAGCCACACAGATGTGCACTGATGATACACACCAACTGTACTTAATATAGTTAGTGGAGGTAAGTGTACTAATTTATAACTAGTATTGGGTGCTTACAGTTGTAAATAATCCCACTAACCGCCCCAAACATTTTTCGTAGCTTTATAGTTCTCACTGATATCTGCTTATTACAGTTAACATTAGGAGAGTCTATATGACATGCTCAGAAGGTAACTCTAATCTACTATAGTTGGTATACTAGAGCTACCTCAGTTGTCTAAGGTAACTCTAGTCTACCTTCAATAGTGGTTGACTAGAGTTGCGTTAGTTAACTAAGGTAGAGTTACTGACACTCAACCTTAGTTAATTAACGTAACTCTAGTCAACCACTATTGAAGGTAGACTAGAGTTACCTTAGACAACTGAGGTAGCTCTAGTATACCAACTATAGTAGATTAGAGTTACCTTCTGAGCATGTCATATAGACTCTCCTAATGTTACCGTAATAACTACACAACTGTGAGAACCATAAAGGTCTGAAATTCTATGGGGTGGTAAGGGTGGCGGGGTGGTTAGTGGGATTAGTTATGACTGTAAGTGCCCTTACCTCTACTAACTATAGAGGTGAGTGTACTTACAGTTATAACTAATCCCACTAACCACCCCGCCACCCTTACCACCCCATAGAATTTCAGACCTTTATGGTTCTCACAGTTGTGTAGTTATTACGGTAACATTAGGAGAGTCTATATGACATGCTCAGAAGGTAACTCTAATCTACTATAGTTGGTATACTAGAGCTACCTCAGTTGTCTAAGGTAACTCTAGTCTACCTTCAATAGTGGTTGACTAGAGTTACGTTAATTAACTAAGGTTGAGTTTCAGTAACTCTACCTTAGTTAACTAACGCAACTCTAGCCTACCACTATTGAAGGTAGACTAGAGTTACCTTAGACAACTGAGGTAGCTCTAGTATACCAACTATAGTAGATTAGAGTTACCTTCTGAGCATGTCATATAGACTCTCCTAATGTTACCGTAATAACTACACAACTGTGAGAACCATAAAGGTCTGAAATTCTATGGGGTGGTAAGGGTGGCGGGGTGGTTAGTGGGATTAGTTATAACTGTAAGTACACCCACCTCTATAGTTAGTAGAGGTAAGGGCACTTACAGTCATAACTAATCCCACTAACCACCCCGCCACCCTTACCACCCCATAGAATTTCAGACCTTTATGGTTCTCACAGTTGTGTAGTTATTACGGTAACATTAGGAGAGTCTATATGACATGCTCAGAAGGTAACTCTAATCTACTATAGTTGGTATACTAGAGCTACCTCAGTTGTCTAAGGTAACTCTAGTCTACCTTCAATAGTGGTTGACTAGAGTTACGTTAATTAACTAAGGTTGAGTTTCAGTAACTCTACCTTAGTTAACTAACGCAACTCTAGCCTACCACTATTGAAGGTAGACTAGAGTTACCTTAGACAACTGAGGTAACTCTAGTATACTAACTATAGTAGATTAGAGTTACCTTCTGAGCATGTCATATAGACTCTCCTAGAGTTACCTTAGTCAAAGCTAAAGTGTACCTTTCGTAGTGGACTAGAGTTACACTCTACCTTAGTTAACTAACGTAACTCTAGTCTACCACGAAAGGCAGACTTTAGTTTTGACTAAGGTAACTATAGTAGACTAGAGTTACCTTCTGCACATGTCATATAGACTTTCCCAATGTTAACCGTAATGCCAACCGTAATAACCAGACAACAGTGAGAACAATAAAGGTCTGCAAGTACTTGTAACTGTAATTACCTAGTACTAGTTTATACTTAGTACACTTACCTCTACTACCCAGTGTATATCAGTTAGTGCAACATCTGTATGGCTCCAGGAATTGAACCTGGAAACCTAATTAGGTCCACTCTAATTAGGTCCCCCCAGGGCCTTTTTGTGTTAAAACTTAGTAATAAGGTTGCTGGCATGATATAGCAAAACGCTGTAGAAAATATAGTAATGTACCACCACCTAGTAATTTTTTGTGTGCTTTGTATGACTTGACAAAAAAAATGGAAGACAAAATAAAATCAACAAACTTACTTTCACTCTATCTTTGGATCGTCGTGGCTTCGGTTGGTCTCGTTTTATCATGCTGCTTATGGTTTCATCTTGTTGGGGGTTGGCATTCTCTCTTAGTAGAACATTGCGCAGATCCAGTAGGTAACATGTAAGAGATTTTAACAAACCGTATATTAGTTCCTTGTTTGTTTGCATGGTGAATATCAAATTAAAATATATAATTTTGTGGAAAAAACAAGGAAGTTTATTATCGCAGAGCTTTCGATCCGTAAGCTCGGATGTCTCGTTATCATTAGCACTGATGAAGATCCGAGCTTACGGATCGACAGCTCTGCGATAATAAACTTGCGTGGTGTTTCCACAAAATTATATATTTTAAACCGTATATTTTTATCGTGTTTGCATCTTGACATCTTCTTATTGACACTGCTAGTGATTCACAATCGCTCCCTCGGTCGATATCAATTCTTCAATTTTTTCCCACTAAGGGGAAGCATCCATACTCAACTTGCCACGAGAAACGTCAAGTTGACGTTTGTGGGTGTGTGGGTTATTTTCTTTGACGTTTTGCCTGTGGCAAAATGATATAGAGATGTTTCGTATAATGTATAATTCTATTTATTATATAGTTGACAGTAAGATACTGAAAATACACCGTAAGATATTTTCCATATCTTCAATAGTGAAGATATCGATCACGTGATCATTTCCCGCCAATAATTTTGTATTTTCAAAATGGCGATATTTGTAAGAGCAGCGAACATATTTTCACCTTTGTTTAAAGAAAAAAACTACATGCTTGTGCCGAAAAAAATGGAAATAATACAAGAAAACACTAAAATGATGAACAGGTATTGTTTTAGTTTAAATAATATTGAAATAAAGCCATGTTTTTAGCATTATTGATCCAAAATTAATATTACTGACTTGGGTCTTAAATTGTTTACAACTATATAATAAACAGAACATTACACGGCGGTTTGAAGATATGAATTTTATCTTCTCGTGGTGAAAACAATATTTTACTCACTCGCTGCGCTCGTTCGTAAAATATTGTTTTAACCACTCGAAGATAAAATTCATATCTTCGCACCGCCGTGTAATATCCTCTATTTGTAATATGCACTTTTATTGAAACTGATATACGCGACACAAACCTGCACAATATTTTTTGTAATCAAGGAATTTACAAAACAAACAAGCTTCCGTATTTCGGCAGACGGTAAAATTAGCGCTTAACATAGATTTTATTGTCCAATTTGTCGAAATACATAAAGAAAAGCACCATTATATAAAGTTTTCGGTCAATATTCACCTTGTTTTTTTGTTGCCACGGATTGACGTTTCTAGGGTGGGTGGGTGGGTGGGTATGGAAAAGAAACGTCAAATTGACGTTGTTCGTGGCAAGTTGAGTATGGATGCTTCCCCTAACTAAAACATCAACTAAACTGGACTATTATTATTATGAACTAAGAAATGCCAATTAGGTTTTGTTTCGCCTAACGTTTGTTTATACCCAATTCACATTTTAAGATCACTCACATGCCTAGTTAGTATTATATTAGCTTGCGGCATCGCAACGGACAGAAGCATGGACGTGAGTGATAACTCGTATTCATCATTTGTATGCCTGGGGCCGGTTGTATCAAAGGCGTTTAGCTTGAAAATCACTTTTACACCTAGTATGGAACCGAAATTAATAGTTTAAAAGAATAAAATATTTAGTTTTATATATAATTGTTCTTTTCGGGTCAAATAACTTTAGCTGGTTTGTTTATGCAACATGCAAATTTGCTTTACATTTTTTACTTATTCACCGTTTAAGCTAAACACCTTTATTACAACCAGCCCTAGGTTACTTTTGTCCTGATGTACTCTTCCGCAAACCAGAACAATGGTATCCAACCATGTGAGTAATCCCAATTGTCATCTTGACTTCAAGAATCAAATTTACATGCTAAGTACTTCAGTCACTAACGTTTGCTGTTTTCAAAGGTGGATTTCTTTTTGCCCTGCTACCCTGACAAATCTCTGAGTGTTACGTCCACTGTAAATAAGTGGAAGTACTTGTATTTTATGTGCAGGTACCTCTACTTAGTGGAAGTAGCACTTGGGTAGCGGTATTCTTTATTCAATTCCCGTGGGAATTGAATTTTTTAATAAAAAGGGGTGGCATTCAAATTCTGTAAAAATTTTTTGAGAAACAATTTGAATAAAAAGAGATGAACCACCACACATTGCACTCATTTATTCCAGGTTTGTTTTGGCAAAGTTAATAGAGCTAGATGGTTTGGAAACTTATTAGAACTACAATACAGGGTGAGTAAAAAAAACTGATGCTCTTTCAAATTCAAATTAGCTGCGAATTTCATTACGGTGTATTCCCATGGGTATACAGAGAACAGATCGTGATTTAGTACACATTACGTAAACCAATTCTGACAATTCTTGCACGGCTGAAATTATGCATTTTAACTTCCACTGGGAATTAGATTTTGTTTTAGATCAACGTCTGTCAAACTGCAAGAATGCAATGCTGCTAGTTTGAATTTCAATAGTATCAGTTTTTTTACTCATCCTGTACTGTGTACTTAGTCACGATCTGTTCTCTGTATACCTATGGGAATACTTAAAGTTCCGCAATGAAATTCGCGGCTAATTTGAATTTGAAAGGGCATCAGTTTTTTTTTACTCACCCTGTATAAGTCATTATCTATGTTTTTGTTCTGGTTTATGCAGAATGAGGTCCTTCGTCGTCACGTGCGCATTGCATTTTCACCTAACTAACCAATAGCAACGTTTTAGTAAATTTAGTCATCCGTGACTTGAACAATAGGGTAATTTAAGAATTCCTATTGGTGGATTCGGCAAAAACACAATACACACGTGACGATGAAGAACCATATTTTTGAATAAACGTTGACCAACATAGATAATGAGTTATATTGTTATTCTAATAAGTTTCCAAACCATCTACTCTATTAACTATGGTTTTGGTAAACAGAAACAATGGATCAAAATTAGGCAATTGTTTGTGTGCAGTAAAGCAAATTACAAAGGTGGATTAAGAGCAGCTGCGACGTACCATGCAAATGAAGGCGTTTCGGTAAAATAAGACCCCGTTTACACGGTACCGGATCCGCATGGTCACGATATCAAATTGAATAGTTCCACGACAAGTGTGGCTCTTACACTTACGATAGTATAAGCGCAGAATTTAACAACAAGTAGTCATAGAAAAAAGTGGTTAGAGTAAATATGACCGCAAAACTACCCGAACTCGATGTCGTGACCAAGCGAATCCGGTACCGTGTAAACGGGGTATGAGAATTATGTATTTTACTTTCTATTTTATTTTTTGTTTATAACGTAGTTTATTAGCTTATTGTATGAAGTGAGGGTATGAGCTGTATGTAAGTTGGCTGAGATTTGAAAAAGATTAAAATTTTCGAAAGTATACCCAAAAAAATCTACTGTTACTTTTAACAAAACGGCCAGGAGTAAGTTCTCCTTATTACCTGTTTTTGTAGATCTGCGACTTTGATGTTTGTCCATTAGACCTTTTCTGTTTCGTTTAGCCTAAAATATTCAAATAAATACATTTAAAATGCATAATTTACCAAATTTTTTTTTCGGATTTCTGTGGCAGTCGGGCTGGTGGTGGAGGACCGGCTGAACGGAGAGTTATAAAGTGGAGAGTTATAAAGTGGAGAGTTATAAAGTAGAGAGTTATCTCGGAGAGTTATGATTTTGGAGAGTTATGTCCGAGCCACGCCCACTTTTTTAAAACGGCCACACCCAATCTCTTAACTCTCCTGATGTTTACCTGAATTAACATGAGAGAGTTATGTTTTTACGCAACTCTTTCTCAGCAACATTATGAAAATGTTAGTGAGTTATCATTTTTTATAACCCTCTGTGCTCACGATTGAAGAAATGAAGAGAGTTATGTCAGTGTTTCGGTGTTTATTATTAGCATGACAAACTACTGATTGGTTGAGAGGAGTACAATTATTTCATTAACTGCACTTCATTTCACTGCAGTACAATTAATGATTTTTCCAAAACAACGAAATGGCGGAAAAGTCGCATGGCCGAGTTTAAACACAAACGAAATTGTTGAAGAAGTGGAATTCCTGTAGAAAATACAAACACAGCCCAAAATTTTCGCTAAAAGTCTGGCAGGACTGGAATGTAAAAATTGTCTTCATTGAGAATTATCGTCTACAAGAACTCGATAAAGGGCTTTAATACTAATGGCGAGCTTGGTGCTACATGCGATTTTGTCAATGTTGCTAATAATAAACAAGTAATCATGCGATGTTGTTCGTACAATTAGGCATTAATAGTACTCGTGATGTTTGAAAATTTTGGCAAATTGGACTTAGCTCGGCGGCCGCATAATTACCTATAATACTAACACTTCACAGTAACAGTTGACAGCAGAAAACTTTAGGTAGGAGTACGGGTAAATTAACACTTAACAGATATTCGGTAGTTTTTATTATTGTTTTAACTTTCAAAAAAACTATCAAACAAACAGGTCTCCAAAACAAACAACATCTAATGCGCCGGAAATACAGATAAAGACTAAATAAAACCTTTCAAATCCTTCAAAACCTGTTCAAACTTACTTAGCATTAATGACATTTACATAGTCATAAGCTAAAATCAGTAATAATCAGCGATAACCGTAAGCGAAGGAAGGAAAGCTTTAGCGCTGGGTACTATACAGAAAGTTATATAGTGATTAGAACGAATGTATTGAAGTGTAACTCTCCTAAATCATAACTCTGGTTAGAGTTATGAAAAATTGATAACTCTCCAACATCTTCATAATGTTGACAAGAGAGAGTTGCGTAGGAATATAACTCTCTCATGTTAGCTTAAGCAAACATCAGGAGAGTTAACAATTGGGTGTGGTCGTTTGGAAAGGTGGGCGTGTTTTGGGCGTGGTTCAGACATAACCCTCCAAAATCATAACTCTCTGAGATAACTCCATAACTCTCCCATTAGTCATACCCCTGGTGGTGGAGTACGCGGGTTTATCAGCCGCCAGTGACTGTGCCATGGTGAGGAAAGAGAGGGTAATGAATGGAAGTGGGGGGCTAAGGACCAAGGAAGACAGCTCAGAAGTGAGGCAGGTAGGCAGTTTGGAGAATCAGCAGGGGGGGATCGAATTTACATGCTAACAATGTAAGTCTTTGCTGTTTGTTGTTTTAATTTGCTAGGTATGTGTGACTGCTCTTGATTGAAGATCAACTTTATTAGCATTTGCAAAGTTTTTTTCCTCTGCTTGCTACCCCCTGAACAATTTATTGAGTGCTATGGCCACTGTAATTAAGTAGTAGTACTTGTACAATATGTACATGTACTACTACAAGTACTTCTACTTAGGTGGAAGTAGCATTTGGAGAACTTGCCAGGGTAGGAGTTGTTCTTATTTAATTTCCATGGGAATTGAATTTTTAATCAAGGGAATCACATGTAATTTTTTTCAACAATTTATTGAAAAGAATTTGTAAATATTAGAATTTGAATAGCAATAAAAAGAGATTAACTATCACAAATTGTACTTACTCAAATAAGTGCAGGATCTATTCTTGCCAGTTAAAGGTGAAATTGCCAAGTGCTCACAGATATGGGTGTAGATGTTCAACATGAGAATGACTCAGCTGGTTTATATTTGGCTTAATAACTTGATGTTCAATATGCTGGTTTTCTAAACAAAATTATTACATTAGTTATAACTAATGTAGTTATACGTCGTATTAAAGTTCAAACAGTTCATACTTGACGTTGAAACATGGTACTATACCTCACATTGACGAGCATTTTGTGTTCTCCTCATAGTGTGCACTCAATAATATAAACTATCAGATTCCACACTTTTATATAATTACAAATCTGTGGCCTGTAAACAGATTTATGCTAATGTTTATGCTAATGTTAATTTGGGCAACTGGGCCCTACAACGGGTGTGATGCAAATGTTGAGTTTGCCCTATATACGATGCTGCACAGCATCGACACATGTACTTATAAACGATATTGGCTCACATGAGCTTAGGAATATTATCTTTAACTTGAAAGAAATGTGCTAACCTTCACCAACATTCACTCCAGATTCAAAGCCAACTATAATATTGTCAAATTTTGCATGCACAACAACAAATAAAGCCTGTTAAGGACAACTGGTCAAAGAAAACTTGTTCGTCATACAGATGCGTAAGTGAACTTGACAAGAAACTTCTCACGGAAAACTTGCTCATCTGTATGGGGCTTAAAGTTAAACCAAAATCAATGTATTTATTGAACACAATTTTTATTTACTTGTTTTGGTAAGAAAAATACAAGATAAATAAATGTTTCATGATGCATAAAACAGAAATGTTCTACAATTTTAATTTCAAATTCAATGAGCATGCAAGCGATGAAGGAGCAATGACCTGTCATCCGTTGCACATTCATAGTTTACAGTTTAGGCTTTTCAAAGGACAATCTTTATTGAATTAGCTGTTTATAAGAATATTGCTTAAAGCAATTCTTTGAAAAGTAACACCTATTAACATGTAATTATCCAAATCAAGTTATTTAAATAGATGCATAAATGCAAAACAATACCTGCACATCAACTTTCCAAACAATTTATCATCATTTGGCATCATAAAAATTAAAATGTTTCGAAATTATGCACATTTTATGACCTGTAGCAAAGGTTATTAATACTAACCAATCAAAATAAAGCGAAATATTAAAATGTGAAATTTTCATGATGAAATTTCATCAGACAAAGCCAAATTTCTGCTAAATTTCATGTTAAATAATTGAACAAGTAACATTCTTACTGTATCCAGTTTAAACTGCTTTGCCCACCGAGCCCGAATATTGACAGTGTTCCTTTTTTTGTGATTGGCATTAGGGCCATTTATACGAGCGAAAATAAGTTGAAAACACAGCCTTTTATATGCCAGTTTTACTAAATTTATTAAAATAGCCCAAACACTCGTATAAATAGACCATAACGAGGTCACCGAAGTTTTAAATACCCATTACCATGACAACAAAAGGAAAATGGCTTGCGTTAGAAAAAAAGCTACACGAAATTACTTTGGACTTGCCTTGGTCGCGAACGAAGCGTTTTTACGAGGTTTTCCCGCCTAAAATTGGCTGCGGCCAATTTAAGACGAGGCCCGAACCCTGGGCCAAAATTAGCCGCGGCTTATTTTAGTCGCAAAGAAATTGTACGTTTATACAGACGTTCTCGACTTATTTAAGCCACGGCCTATTTAAGCCACGGCTTATTTTCGCTCGTATAAATGGCCCTAATGTGCCAAGTCAACCACTTGAAACATTCTTGGAATTTGCAACATACATCTAGCAAATTTTGAAAATTAAACATTAAGGATGTTTCTCAAACAATTGGGCAGATAAACCATCGTGAATGTTTAAGATGAAAAGTCAAAAGATGACTATTAGATGATTATAATTTAAGTCCCCCGCCCCCCCTAACCACATCACAAAAATTCATCACAAACCATTTCAACAGATTTTTGAAAACTGAAACTTTGAAAAACCAAATCTATAGAACTGTCTGAGCATTAAATTTAAGATCTCAGTTAGTATTTCTATCGGATTTCACGGTATTATTATTAAGTAAATTCAACTAAAAACCGCGGAAGAGGCCATCAGTTGAAGAAGAGGCCATCAGTTGGATTTGCACAAACTTTATACTGCAATATTGTACTTAATTCCAATCCGATTTCATAAAAGTCGATCTGTATGAGTAATCTAGACAGTATACTACAAATAAAAGTAGAAAAGAAAGCACATTACCTTAAATCAACGCGAGTATTAAATAAAAACCAAACAGATGATATCTCGGCCATCCCTTGCCGTGCACAGAAAATAATTTTGAAAATCGGAAAATTTTCGAGCACCGTCGGAAGCCGAAGCTTGTGACTTTCTGTCGACATATTCCGAGCAATATTCCGAGCAAGTTTCGCAAGAGATAAAACGCGGATGTGGACGAGAAAATACGGGTGAAGGTGGACAATTGGAGCACAAGACTTAAGATAACAAAAAGTTATCGTTCCGCATAATGAAGACATGCACGTGAAGTATTTGCCTCTCGAGATTGGATAGTTGTGAACTATTAATGAGATTTTGAAAAATAGTTAAATACGTATACTGCTTGCAGTGAGCTTGATTCAAGAGCCAGAATGTGGCGCAAGTGCATGATACGCAATAACGCACAGCTACAATTATGTTAAAATACAGGTGCAGCAAGTTTAATTTATCAACTTGCGTGTCACAAAGTCAAAATACAAGATAAAATTTTTTTATCCTGACTATATTTGGTTTAGTTTCCCTTAACATTATAATATATCTACTACAGATAATACATACTATCAAAACGTCTACGTTCTTATCGTGATCTAGATTTTATTATTACTTAAATACTATTCAAAACACGAGTAGGAGTGTTTTATGCGATACACACGAGAAATGGCTAAAACACGATAGTGTCGTGACATGTACCTTTTTACAAAGACCATAAGCATTTATATAATGTCCCACGTTATATAGCATTTTAAAATTAGAATTTAATCAGGTATAAAACAACTGCTGCGGTTGTGATTTCCTTTGAATGTGTAGTGTAAATGTGTCATAATATTACCATATGATCGTGAGTGTAACAATTTCCATCAGTTATCTGATCCACAATATCTTAAAGTACATCGAGGAGGTTTACTTAGTTTGTAAACATAAAACAGTCCACAGTTCACAACCTCGATGTTGTTTGACCAAGGACAACAATTACGGAAAAAACTGTAACAAACTTTCCTGGTCACCTTGCCTTGAGCAACTGTAGGGTGAGTACCATTTATCCAACCTGAAGCTGTAGTTCCACATCTACCATACGGTACACATGATGTGAGCATTTTGATGCCAGCTCCTCCTCCAAATCTGTACCATCCTGAAAGACCGCTGTCACAAGCACGGTGGCTTCCTGAATATTTCTGGTTTCTGCTGCTTTCTCTCAGCCAAGAATACCCGAAGCATTCTTTATATTGAGGCACAACTAAATCAGTTTAACAAATGAGACAGTTCATTATCAAGATAAAGACTGCACTCCAGTGAATTTTATGCTAATTATCTATTACTATTTATACTATTTAACACTAATTATTTTTTGATAATTACGTCACAAGTCTCTCTTTGTTCTGGTGGCATGGTTACCATGGTTTATAATTATAAATCAATCACTTAATTACGTCGTAATTAATATGATCATACTCCTAGCTTTTTAACTCTTCATGTAAACGTATTCAATCTCGTAGCCAGAGCCCACGATCAAAACTCCAATGCCAATGTAAATTGCTTTTTAAATGTTTGCGAGCAGAATCCAATCACGAATAAAATAATTTGTTATCAGAGAAACAATTTGAACGATAATTGTCAGGGTGTTTATTCATATATTCCCGTTCTGTCCGGCGAGTTTCTTTTTGAAATCGATTGGATTTCAAAAGAATTTCGTTGGGGAAAACGGGAATATGTGAATAAACACCCTGCCACTCAGCGCTCTAGTTACGCCACTGCATATAATTGAAACATTCCACTTCAGGCCTCTAAAACAAGTATTAACTCGGTTCCAGTTCCCTTTGATGACAGTAAGGAGACAATTAACTATGGCATGTAATAAGGTTTGGTTTCGTAACAGAAATGTATTCTTAGACGGGAAAGTATTTGTCATTTGCAATAAAATATTATTAGAAGATACCACTTACAATCTGTTCCCATCAGCTTGGTCAACTAAACAAATAGAAAAACGACATATTAATCAGCGGTGGGTACTAGAAAGAGGACGGTCAATAATTAAAAAATATTAAAATTAGAAAAATGCTTAACGTTATTCTACGAACTCGAGTCGTATATGAGCTGATAGCCGACGAGGTGCGTACTGTTTTATTATATAGACAACTGCTAACAAAAAACTTCCCAGTGCAGCTATATTTTACTAAAATATAGTCAGTTTAGCAATGTAAACAACTTGATCTTATACCGTATAAAACACTACTTATCGTTGTTTAAAAAAAGTTTTAACAAAAGCTTGAAATTCTTAAAAAATATAAATGTTTTGGGTTAAACAAGCGCTTGTTGACCTCAAAATTTAGCACAATTTTTGTTCTTGTAGCAATTCAAAACAATCATAATCTTTTCCAGCTTTCAGGAGACTTATCCAGTATTAATTCGTAAAAAACTGTATTTTATACTTGTTTAGGTGACATTTAAATCAAGTACTAACCTTCAAAACTTTATCTAGGTTTATGCGTTGTACTTAAAGGCTGGCAAAATACTCAAAAAAAGATCTTTTGCAATCGAAAAACTTTCAGCCACGATCTTGGTTTCTCTACTAGGAGGATATGAGCTAATATCCTACTAGTAGAGGAGCCAATCAGATTACAGAATACTTAATATCCGTTGGCAGTTTATATAAATATTATTATTATTTATTGAAAATATTTTAGGAGTTTTGATTGGTTAAAAGGTGAAATCGTCATATCCGCTTGGTAATTGCCCAAATTTAGGGATGATTCAATAATTGTTTATTACTACTTTTATTCTTGTTTGTGATTGGCCTAAACGCCTCTGATAATTTACCGTATCCGGAAGCTGATGCGTTATTTTAGCTCCTGACGTGATCAGCGTGATATAATACTATCTTTGGACCGAACTTCGGTCCAAAACAAGGTATTAATGCACGATGTCGAACTCAGGCTCCCTGCAGGGCCGGCAGCTTTCTATAATTCCCGCCAAAACTTTATATATTTTTGAAAAGTAATCTGAAATTTTAATAGTCTTACCTTGCTTTCAAAATACAAAATGAAATAATGTCATTTATTTCTAACACTTCAGTGAATTAAAATATATGAATGAAATAATGACATTTATTTCTAATACTTTAGTGCCTTATTTAAAGCACCTATACACTAATAATATCTTCAGTAAAAGGCAGTTTGTATCAATTGATCATGAAAAAACGTACATCGGTTAGATTTTTTTCCAGCTTCTTGATCTTGTCTGAATTTAACTTGTCTTTTCTGTCAGACTCTTGCATGACCTGGAAAACAGAAAATACCGAATTAAAATTGATGATGAAATAATGACATTTATTTCTAACACTTTAGTGCCTTATTTAAAGCACCTATACACTAATAATATCTTCAGTAAAAGGCAGTTTGTGTCAATTGATCATGAAAAAACGTACATCGGTCAGATTTTTTTCCAGCTTCTTGATCTTGTCTGAATTTAACTTGTCTTTTCTGCCAGACTCTTGCATGGCCTGGAAAACACAAAATAGCGAATTAAAATTAATGAATGAAATGATGACATATATTTCTAACACTTTAGTGTCTTATTTAAAGCACCTATACGCTATTAATTTCTTCAGTAAAAAGCAGCTATTATCAATTGATCATGAAAAAAACGTACATCGGTCAGATTTTGTTCCAGCTTCTTAAACTCTTGCATGATCTAAAAAACCCCAAAGAATTAGCATTTCTAATAGTTTGAATTACTTTGAAAGACAAATTCTTATAATCGTCTTTTTATTTGTCAAATTTTGCTGCAGCTTTTTATTTAAGTCTCCTGCACAATCTGTAAAAATGCAAAACGGCGAGTCATAAACTAGACTGACATCAAAAGACTTCAAAATTTTCTGCTCCATATTCAGATCACCACCACTTTTGTTTTATTTAATTTTTTTAAATCAAACCTGTCTTTGATATTTCTTGTGAAATCTGGACACGGAAAACGTTATTTGGGTTGAACAAAGATCTGTCAGTCCTTGAACTAAATACTGACATGCACACGACTGTATGATCGCGCAGTGATTGTAATGGGTTCACGGATATTTTTGTTAGAGTATACATGCATGCAAGCAACGGCTTTAACATCAAAACTCCATGAACTTGATCATTAAGAAGATAATGCCAAATAATGCGCATATGCATAAATTGACGTCGTAACTGGTTAAAACCGTATGTGCGACCCGAAGGAAAACTCTACAGGCACACGAGAGTTCAACTACGATGACTCAACTCTTATATGTGTCACTCTCTATCACAGTATGAAGAATAAACAGTAGGGCCACTCAGCAGTGCAACATGTCCCCCTATTTTTATTGACTGGCCAGAACAATAGCAGAACAGCCGGTTCAGCGTTTCTATTGGTCAGAAAAGGCAGTTGTTCGCCAGAACCTTCATAATGAATATGCATAATGCGACATGCGTGGGGACAGAAACTTCAAAGGTCCGACTCGAGTGCTCCTTCTGTTTATTTTCTATTCTGTACTCTTAACCTCCATCTTAACCTTCATTTGTAATAATTTCAATAATCCTACCTTGCTTTCTAGCGCCACTACATTCCATGTTTCGTTAGACCTTACAAAAAGTTCTTGCTTGTCTTTACGATATTCTAGTAGACCATCAACTGCAGGCACTTGCCGCGCGGCAGAAGAGTCTGGTACGACCACAATCTTCAAAGGACGCAGCATAAAGAAGAAAGCATGAACGAAAATACTACAAAACTGGCACGGTCATCTTGACATGATTTAAAAATGTTTTCATTTCAAAACATTAATTTAGACTGGTTTTAATTTGTCATTTTATGTGCGAGAACGGTTCTGAAGTTAGAATTTAAATGCACAAAAATATTTTCAAAAATAAAAACTCACCCCATTATACAGAAGTGTGGAGTCTTTATTACAGCTACCCTAAACACAATTTTTTTTTTAAATTTCCTTTAAAACATTCATAAAGTCAACCGTATTTCTATTTAAACCATCTTCAAACATCTTCATACCTCAACAGGAATAACACTGTGACCAATCAACTTATACGAGATCAATTTTCCATCATTTCGCTTCACTTGATAATCCATACATTTCTTCCAGAGTCTCTTGGGAAGACTGGATCTCACCCAAAACCACGTGAACACATTCTTTGTGACTGTACCACCGTTAATGGCCTTACAGTTCTCAGCACAGTAATCTTTTGTACCACCCACAGGACCATAACAACCACAACACTAGTATAGATAAAGAGTTCGTGACTTGATTTGCAGCAATGCAATTAACTGTATACCCAGCTGATTCTAATCAAAACTCTCATGCAAAACGCTATAGTTGTATACCACTTGTACACAAAACAATACAATGGATAAAATAATATTTCCTTAACATTTGTCGAAAATTTATATTCCGTGGAATATAGAATAAATTTGTGTTTACAAAATTTTGTTCTATGTACTTACATATCCATTGTCGCAACCAACAAAAGCAGTTGCATTGTATTCCATTCCAGATATGCCTCCTGTAGCGCTGAAACTGTGATTTTTTTACAAAAAGCAGAAAACTAAAATTAAATGTCTTTTCTGTTCTGAATGAGAAAAATAATTAATATTATTCTCACCTAAACCCTCCATAGTAATCCACCTGATACTGAATGATATCATGAAAAGCAAAACCCCATGGACACGGTTTTTGTAAACATGAATTCATCTTGTACTGAAACAGAAACAAATTGTGTACAGACGTCAATTGATTCTTCTTACTGATGCATTGAAATATTAAAAAACCCACAAATTTGATTTCATCTTCTTTTTTCGTAAAAAAAGGAGAACAGTTCTCTAACTACGCACCCATCCAAATCTAGCCAATCGATGATGCGCAACACCAAATTTGGAACATTGTAACTTTGTAGTGATAATTTTCTCAGTCAGAAGATCTTTAACGTAAGCAATGTCTCCAATTCCAGCTGATCTCTGATTACATCCGGCGGCGTTCATCATTAATTCTTTTAATAAACGCTTTGATTGTAATCTGAAGGACCTACATGTAAAATATGTTTCTTTATTGAGAGAGCTCCTGCTTTTGGCCTAAAGACTTGTCCGTAAAGTTTTGTTCAATTATTCCCTGGAAAAATTTTTTATCTAGATTTACTAACAACCTCCAAACCTACCAGTGTGCTTTTGTTGTTTTAAAATCCTCCTTGGTCGCCATCTGCACTCTGAAGTCCAGGATTGGTGCATCCCCGAGAGAGCTCGACCAATGAGGTTCACCGTACGGCTCAACGGTCTTGTTATTGGATGGAACTGTCCACGTGATGGAATTGTTTTTACGACCAATCAGCATGAAGCCACCGCCGTCTGTTGTCATATCACAGAAGACCTTTGTGTAGGAAAGATACAATTTAAGGAAAAAAATATGGAAATATATCGATTGTAATAAAATATTTGGACCAAGTTACATTTCCTATATTGTTTTAACTTGACCATGTTTAAGTTCACCTATAAAAACAGTCACGTAAATAGTCTTTTTACTTTTTAGCAAAACCAAGAAATCTAACGTGCTGTTAGCAATAGTATTTCTGGCGAAACACTAAAGAAATTAATGGTAATAAATTGCCAACCTTCACAGGATTTGAACGTTTTAATGTGATCCAGTAAAATCCATCTTTAGCATCGTCAAGTTTGTCCAAAATATCTGAACAATTAAGGCCTGGGTTGAAATATTCTCCAACAGTTTTCTTTGTACCTGGAAAGAAAGATTTTAGGTGCAATAATAAAGCTCTACAAGCTTTGTCTAATATACTTCCTACATACATAACACCCACTATGCCTGCATGGTTTTATTTCTTTCAAGGTAAACTAAGTTATTGATTTACAAGCCGCGGTATTATAATCTTGTTGTACTTCACTCGAAATTGTCAAGAGCCTTTATATATAGAATTAGTTCCAGAACGATTCATCATTTCAAAGAATTACAAGAATTGCCCAAATATGGCTACATATACTCTCACTCTTTCATCTGCTGATCAGTAGGCCCTTGTGTGTGCGCACGGAAGCACGGTGTAACAGAATGACGGCTTGACTATAAATAGACTTGATACAAGTCGACTCGCTAGTGTCACAAGTAAAACAAAGTAAATAAAGAGCGAGTAGAACAAATGGACGAGATGGAGAAATTCATACTTTACATTTGAGCTCAATCCAACGCTCACTGTGTTTTACTTGCGACAATACCAGCACAAATCGACTTGTACTTGTAGCAGGAGTTCAGAACACAGACAATACCCGAGGTCAACCAAGATGAACTTACCATCCAAGGGTTTCCATTGGTAAACACCTTTATTTCTCACACAAATCAAAATGACGTCTTCATCAGATTTGTCTGTAACCAGCACTTCTTGACCATGAATTGTGTTGTTACACGAGCCAGGATCATAACTATTCAGGGCTGGGATACGCTGGAAAGGATTAAGTTCCTTTTTAATTAAGAGGCCAGAGGAAGGCCTATGAGGGTTTCCAAGCTGTATTTGTGCAGTGCTTGCATGAGAACTAAAGTAAAGGTTTTCTCGGTTGTAAGCAATGTAGCCACTAGTTAAATCGGAAAGCATTACACTAATCTAATAAATCTAAATCTAACTATTAAATCTAAATATATTGTTTGTTTAAAGTCGGATAAATTAGGAAGAATTGATCATATCACATATTTTAACAAGGTGTAGAGTGTTAGAACACGGACAATATGAGACTGATATCCGTCACAGCCAAACTGCTCTTACGAGCTAATGTTTTCAGTGTTGGTAGTGCAGTTAAAAGTATACAAAACCATAGTATAGGATATTGTTATTTATTGAAACAAAATACAAAGATAATCTGAGCGTCTCATTCGAAAAATCTAGCTTAATGAGCTCTGTTTACCCACTAGAAGCAACTAAAATAAGTGATGTACCCGAGATAAAAATTAGGATGCATAGAGGTACTGACCAGTAGGAATGAATGCATCAATAATTCAAAATTAAGCGATGGTTTCTTTGAAAAAGTTGTAACATACCGGCAATCCATTTCCAATACTCAGACCAAAACACAGCAGAGACATTAGCCAGGATAACATCGTGAAATGTGAGCGGTTTCCTTAAAAGAAAGATGAGAACATTAAAAGTTGCGAACTGAATGATAAAACCTTGTACCAATTACTGAAATAACAATCTCAATTCTTAGTTTATTTATGAACTGAGGTATAAAGTTTTAATAGTGCAGTAAATATAAATTCACTTGGGTACAGATTTCGTGCAGGCCGAAGGCCGCGTCAACGATCAAATCGCATGTATATATATGTTATCTCCGTCCTGCAATCAACTTCAGTATCATTGCATGTAGTCTAGACTTAACGAAGACGAACCTGCAAATTCTATCACACCATAACGAGCATGCATAAACCTGATAGCCAAAAATACAAAAACGTACCTGCACTTGAAAAAAGATTCTTGACAAAATTTTATACTTCTCGCTCCAACGACTGAAAAGCTTGTGTCGGGATCACCCTCTTTTATAATCTGGGACGCAACGTTTGTCCAGACGCTCTGGTAACCAATACTAAAATAGTAACACACTAACAGGATGTTTTTTCAGGAAACTGTGAACTCGCTTCGACTTGTTGACAGAAGGTTAAATCATATCGCAATTGTCCCAAACAAGCTTAACATTTGACCATAAACTGATCCGCAAATATTTTCAAGTGTTTTATTATTTTCCCATGTGTACAAAACCTGGACGTTTATATACTTTTAGGTGGATGTGAGGAATCATACATTCAGTTATTCTATTACCCTAAATATATATAAAATATAAATACGTATGTATCAAAATATGTGCTTGTTTCAAGAGCCTGATTCTGGCTCAAGTGCATGATAGGCATAGCTAAAATTATGCTCAAAAAATAAACAGCGGGTAATGCGGGTTTTTATTTGTGTGTCACAATATTCTCATTATATGTTTGGCTTATTCTCCATTGAAATACAATATATATACCAATGGGGCGCCTACCAATGATTATTATGTTCTTAAAATCTATATGCTCTTAATTAAAGTTTTCTTACTCTATTTTATCACTATTTAATTCTATATATAACACCACAATTGAAATTCAACATTTGGTAAATATCTAATAGCGGATACCGTAACTCAACTAATTAAACACTTTAGCTTTTTTAAATGAGAAGTTTGCGCTCAGTCTATAAAGTAGTAGAGTCTGTGTTTTCACCCTGGAGATCAATGAATCAAAACAACAATGTTGGCGGTCATGCTGGTTTACTTTTCAAAAGAATGTATTTAAATTATTTTGTGGGGGTACAGCAACATTGCAAATTAAAACAGGGTTAAAATGGCGCTATTATAAGGTTGAAAACAACGTTTGAAAATGGGTGACTGGCTCTTGGTTATCAATGGCGGCCTTCAATTTGGCTTCAAAAATGGCGGCCAAGTTATCGTTCCGTATAATGAAGGCATGCATATGAAGTATTTGTCCCTCGAGATTGGATAGTTGTGAACTATTGATTTTGAAAAATAGTTAAATACATATACTACTTGCAGTGAGCTTGATTCAACAGCCAGAACGTGGCCCAAGTGCATGATACGCAATAACGCACAGCTACAATTATGCCAAAATACAACTGTAGCAAGTTTAATTTATCAACTTGCGTGTCACAATGTCAAAATACAAGATAAAACATTTTTTATCCTGATTATATTTGGTTCAGTTTCCCTTAAAACTATAATACATCTACCACAGATGGTACATATTATTGAAACGTCTACGTTCTTATCGTGATCCAGATTTTATCATTACTCAAATACTATTCAGAACACGAGTAGGAGTGTTTTATGCGATACACGCGAGAAATGGCTAAAACACGATAGTGTCGTGACATGTACCTTTTTAAAAAGTCCATAAACATTTATCTAATGTCCCACGTTATATAGCATTTTAAAATTAGAATTTTATCAAGTATAAAATCACTGCTACGGTTGTGATTTCCTTTCAATGTGTAGTGTAAATGTGTTATAATATTACCATATGATCGTGAGTGAAACAATTTCCATTAGTTATCTGATCCACAATATCTTAAAGTACATCGAGGAGGTTTACTTAGTTTGTAAACATAAAACAGTCCACAGTTTACAACCTCGATATTGCTTGACCAAAAACAACAATTATTCGACCAATTGTAACAAACTTTCCTGGTCACCTTGCCATCAGCAACTGTAGGGTGAGCACCATTCATCCAACCTGTGGCATAAGTTCCACATCTATGGCTTGGTACACATGATGTTGGCATTTTGATACCAGCTCCTCCTCCAAATCTGTACCATCCTGAAAGACCGCTGTCACAAGCACGGTGGCTTCCTGAATATTTCTGGTTTCTGTTGCTTTCTCTCAGCCATGAATATCTGAAGCATTCTTTATATTGAGGCACAACTAAATCAGTTTAATAAATTAGGCAATTGATTATCAAGATAAAGACTGCACTCCAGTGAGTTTTATACTAATGATCTATTACTATTTATACTATTTAACACTAATTATCTTTTGATAATTACATCACAAGTCTCTCTTTGTTCTGCTGGCATGGTTGCCATGGTTTATAATTATTAATCAATCACTTAATTGCGTCTTAATTAATATGTTCAGACTCCCAGCGTTTGCAACCGTTTTGATGACGTATTGTGTAAACTGTTTATGTAAAATATGTAAACGTATTCAATCTCGTGGCCAGAGCCCGCGATCAAAACTCCAATTCCAATGTAAATTCCTTTTTAAATGTTTGCGAGCAGAATCCAAACACGAATAAAATAATATATTATCAGAGACGTAACTTGGACGATAATTTCTAGGGTGTTTATTAATACATTCGCGTTCTGTCCGACGAGTTCCTTTAAATCCTTTCTTTCAAAAGAATTTCGTTGGGGAAAACGGGAATATGTGAATAAACACCCTGTCACTTAATGCTCTAGTTACGCCAGTGCATATAATTGAAACATCCCACTTCAGGCCTACAAAACAAGTGTTAACTTGGTTCCAGTCTCCTTTGATGCTAGTAAGGAGACAATTAACTGTGAAATGTAGTAAGGTTTGGTTTCATGACAAAAATGTATTCTTAGACGGGAACGTATTTGTCATTTGCAATGAAATATTATTAAAAGATATCACTTACGCTCTCTCCTCATCAGCTTGGTCAACTAAACAAATAGTATAACGACATGTTTAATCAAAAGTGGGTAGTAGAGAGGGGTACTGTCAGCTATTAAAAAATACGTATTATTATACCATTAGTCATCTTATATGGCGATCGGGGGGGGGGGGGGGGGCGAAAAAAGCGACTCCGGAGATTTCCTACGATCTATAGGTATCCATTTTTAGCTACTGTTTAGGTAGCTTTCCAACTGATAACCTTACAGCCCAGAAACGCCTGGTATTGCATAGAATCTAACTGAGCCCTGTACGGATACTGCCATCAGCAAAAGGCGGTTAGAATAAATTATTTATCAGCAAAACTTACATTACTCAAATTTTGCTCCACTTTCTTAATTTCATCAAAATATAACTTGTGCTTTCTCTCTAACTCTTGCATGATCTAGAAAATACAAAATAGCGAATTATAATCGGGCATATAAGAGCATATAAAATAGTAAATAATAATCAACCCATATAGAGCATATAAAATAATAATCAATCCATATAGAGCAATAGAGCATATAAAATAGTAAATAATAATCAACTAGACATTTATTTCAATATTCAAAACCTAAAGAATCTTACAATTTTCTGTTTTCAGTCCGTACATGTTTCGGTCCATGATTCCATTGCGCATATGAAAATTGAAGTATTAATTGGCTAAAGCCGAAGCACCGAAAAAAGGGCTACTAAGTCAATTACGATAAGTCAGCCCAACTTAAACGCTTTAACTGAGCCATCATTTCTCAACGATGGATGAGAGGGAATTAACGTAGTAGCTGTACACGCCTCGATCAATCAAATTATTATTTCATTTTTCTAGTCTAACCTTGTTCTCACGGGCAAGTACGTTCCATGTTTTGTTCGACCTTACATAAAGTTCTTGCTTGTCCTTGCGATATTCCAGTAGACCATCAACTGCGGGCACTTTCTGCGCGGCAGAGGAGTCTGGCACTACCACAATCTTAATAATTAGACAATAGACAAATTTTATCACAAAACATTAGTAACAACAAAGTTGGCTAAACACTAAGAATAGTGCCAGCAAAAAGGAATGTTAATTAAAGCATATAAAATAAAGAAAATTAACACTTACCCCATCATGGAGAAGTGTGGAGTCATTACCACAGCTCCCCTTGAATAGACGAAAAGTACAATATGTATGACAATCAACTAATTTTTGCAAGTTTGGGATCTCAAATCCATATATTAATAAAATCAACATCTTCAAACATCTTTATACCTCAACAGGAATAACACTGTGGCCAATCAACTTATACGAGATCAATTTTCCATCATCTCTCTTCACTTGATAATCCATACATTTCTTCCACATTCTCTTGGGAAGACTGGATCTCACCCAAAACCACGTGAACACATTCTTTTTGACCGTACCGCCATTAATGGCTTTGCAGCTCCTAGAACAATAGTCTTTTGTACCACCCACAGGACCATAACATCCACAACACTGATTGTATACGAAAAGCACATTATTTTGGGGGAAATATACATGTATAAAAACACAGCAAGCCGAAAATTTAAGAAAATATAATAACAATCAAAAACCAAAAAGTAAATTCCTCAGGATACGACTTTTAAAAACAACACAAGCAGTTACAACTGACTTTTCTTCGAAGTCAGCGTCAGACAGAATTAAAGTTGAAAATTGACAATTTCAATTGCTTGTCTGTTTTCTGTTGTTCGGTCATACCTTGAATTATAATATGACCTTAATCCTTATTTGGAAATTTGTTTCATTTCATGTATCGTAGTTACTTCCATTACATAATATAAATTGCAAAAAAGTTTGCATTGTCTTACACGCCCATTACCGCATCCCACAAAAGCAGTCGCGTTGTATTCCATACCAGATATGCCCCTTGTTGTGCTGAAACTATAACGGACAAAGCATTTTATTATTTATATTTAAGGAAAGAAATAATGTAATAACAATGCATATGTCGAGAAAAAAGAAAGTGTTTGTTTGACCTGAATCCTCCGTGGAAATCAATTTGGTACTTTATAGAATCATGAAAGGCAAAGCCCCATGGACATGGTTTTTGCAAACACGAATTCATCTTATGCTAAAAATTGGAAAACAAAATTACTTCGATAGATAATTAACAAGGAAAATACCATTGATTTTATATCAAATTTCCGAATATTAAAATGCTAAATATTAAAAATGCTAAATATGTAAAAACTCAGTGATAACTAATTTGTGCATTGCCAACAAGGGCAAGGCTATTGTCTAAAACATATTTTGACATTAAATTACTCGAAGAAAATACATGACATGTTTTGAAATTGTAAACAGTTAGTGTTAAATTATTTTATAAGAAGATATGTCCACATAATGTACAAGACACATATAATATAAATGTGCAAGTATAAAATATCTACCCATCCAAATTTCGCCGAAGGGTGATAAGCAAAACCAAATTTTGAACATCGAAGTTTCGTTGTAACAATTTTCCCAGTCAGAAGATCTTTAACATAAGCAATATCTCCAATTCCAGCTGATCTATGATCACATCCAGAAGTAATCATCATTAGATTCTTCAAAGGACGTTTTGATTTTAATCTATAGGACCTAAAAATAATATTTCTTGTCGCAAAGAACTATAGTAGCTATAATTTGTAGAGATAAAATATTTAAATTTCTAGTTAAGTATTGAGGGTAACCCACTAACCCGTCATTAGTTTATGCAAAACTCGGTATTATAGGCAGGGTAAATAAAGCTTTTGCTGTAAAGCCTAAAAATACGTCCTCTAAGAACAAACCAGTGTGTTTTTGTTGCTTTAAAATCCTTCTTGGTCGCCATCTGCACTCTGAAGTCCAGTATTGGTGCATCAAAGAGAGAGCTCGACCAATGAGGTTCACCGTACGGCTCAACTGTCTTGTTATTGGATGGGACTGTCCACGTGATGGAATTATTTTTACGACCAATCAACATGAAGCCTCCGCCGTCTGTCGTCATATCACAGAAGACCTTTGTGTAGAAAGGATTAAGTTTGAAGAACTGGCATGGTAGTAATGATTAAAACATCGAGTGATTTAGGACATGAGAGAAACCGAATTAAAAATAACTTAAGATAAGTTTTCAGTCGTGCAAATTTGCATGTGGATACTCACAATGATTTTACAATTTTCCATGTGGTAAAATTTTTAGTAGCTACATATAGTAAGTAGCCCTCAGGTTTTGCATAGGCCATATGGAAATAATGATCTCATAGGTGAAGTCCCTTGCTCAAACATGAAATTAAAAGCAGAAAGGGCCAACCTTCACAATATTTGAACGTTTCAAATCGATCCAGTAAAATCCATCTTTGGCATCCTCGCGTTTGTCCAAAATATCCGAACAGTTCAGACCTGGATTGAAAAATTCACCAGCTGTGTTCCTTGAACCTAAACACAGAAAATATGCTATGCCTACGTAATTCATTCAAGCATAAAAACTGACAAACGGTCACATTCGTTAACAAATAAGGTATTTCAAGGAAAAACTATCATTTTGAAAGGCGTCTTTTCCGTTCATTAGATCGATCCAGACGTATAATTAGATCAGCGCATTTGACCTGCAATTAATTCAAAACTGTCACCACATTATTCAAAATTATTCCTGATCACCCTAATTATTCTCCAGTGTGTAATAGTGATCCCACGGAGCGAGGGGGCGTCAATTAGGTTTCTACGCAGACGTCGGACTCTAATATTAACCAATCACGCTCTGATATTTTAATCCTACTTAGATATGCGATCCCTGTGGGTTAATTATAAAAAGAGCGCATTTCAAAATTTCGCTATTCACAATCTGTTCTCAACAGCGAAGGAAAGTCTGTCAATCAGAAAGGAGAAAAATTCTAAACGAAAATGCCTGTAAAGCCTGGTGTGGCATCGAAAGGAGGAAAGAAAGCTGGCAAGAAAGCAGGAGCCAGTGGCGACAAGAAGAGACGGCCCAAACGTAAAGAAAGCTATGCTATCTACATCTACAAAGTCTTGAAGCAAGTTCACCCAGACACTGGAATCTCCAGCAAAGCTATGGGCATCATGAACTCGTTCGTCAACGATATCTTCGAACGTATTGCCGGTGAAGCTTCCAAGTTGGCCCACTACAACAAGAAATCGACCATTTCCTCGCGGGAAATCCAGACCGCAGTTCGTCTGCTCTTGCCCGGAGAGTTGGCCAAACATGCCGTCAGTGAAGGAACGAAAGCCGTGACAAAATACACAAGCAGCAAGTAAAAAGGCTTTCTAAACCTTACCAAAAAACGGCTCTTTTAAGAGCCATCAAATCTATAAAAGATCGAAACGAATAATCGATTGACTGTACTGTATTCCTATTGATATGAAGCCAAATATCTTCTTACATTGAATACGAAGTCTAATCCTCGTTTGGCCATAAACTAAAACCTACAAAGCGCGCGAAAACTCGAAATTTGCCTTCTAACAAACTCTGGTTCCAAACTCGTGAAAAATTTGATTGGGTATAGAATTTCTGACAACGATTTCAATTTTGCCCATGCATTGGGCATATAATATATTCATGCAGGTTCAAAACATTATCACAAAGGATTCATTACAAATACTACCGGAAGCCCTTTCGTCTGTTTCCATGTGTGCGTTTGGCGGGAAAGTAGCATATGTAATTGCGCCATTGTAAACTTGTGATTATTCTATGCTTGTGATTTGGGAAATAAAGATGTTCCCAAAAAGTATAGTATTTTTTATTTGCAAATCACTAGTAGATTTCATTAACTAAACAATATCATGCAGGTTGCTCATGATGTCCAGTAGCTGTTAAATTTAACATATCTATGAAGCAATCTTTATTCAGGAAGCCTACGTCACAATATTTTGTTTCCACAACATGATACACCCTGATTACTGCCTTAAACTATGATTTGCCCTCAATTTATAAAACATGTCAACAATCTAAACTCACCATCGACGGGTCTCCATTGATAAACACCTTTATCTTTGACACAAATCAAAATGATCTCCTTGTCAGTTCTGTCCTTTACCAAAACTTCTTGAGCATGAGTTTTCTTGGCGCAAGAACCAGGATTGTAGCCGTTCAATGCTCGAATACGCTACAGACAAGAATGCAAAGTTAGCATAGAATACACATGGTTTTGAGGGTTTTTCCTGTTCATATTTGGGAATTATCTAAAACGAGATTCTCATTTGATTAGATTTACGAATTTTCAAGCACGACTTTTTCAGCTTATAAACAGACTTTTCATATCATTCAAAAAACATCCTGTCTTTCTTGTCCCTGCCCTTGGTTAGTTTCATTACTTGTCTAAATTAACTTTTTCCCCTTCCTGGAATCAATGACCATTGCAAACTCGTTCCTTTAACAATACCCTCTGTGAACAGGAAACATTTAAAGAACTTCCCTTTTCTAATGACCCTCCAGTAAAACCCACAACAAAGAAAAAAGGGGAATCAGACGGCCAATAAAAACAGTGCACTTGCTAAAAAAATCTGATCATACCTGCTTTGCACTGCCAATGAACGACAGGCCACAAAACAAGACACACAGAGCCAAGACAAGATTCATGGCTTACCAGTCTTTCTTCTAAAAAATATTAGGAAAAATTCACATATCAGCCAGCCGTGCAATTATTATCAACATAACAAGCAGAAATCATACAGTCCACACTGGTACATTTGCAAGAAACCGACTCACCGATTTGAGTAAAAAACCTCACTGCAGAAAAATTGATTTCTGATGAGTTTGAATACGGTCACCTAGTTTTATACCCTCGGATCACGTGGCATGCCAACGGGCCCTGGAAGCGAGAGTGACGTCAGCCGATCCAACTACAGGAAGTCGTTCAGTATAATCGCAAGCTCATTTTCTCAAGCAATAGGAGTATCGTTTCAGCTCGGTTCTTTAGGTTTTATTTTTGATGTGACATTGTTGATTCAGGATTATTGACTTGCACTGCAATTATTAAACTGACTTAAACTTATCAGAAACAAAGATAACACTGACCATATAAATTCTGCCAATATTTTATGGTGATCATTTGCACCTGTAGTCTATTTCTAAAAGCATACCATACGGTTTAGCTCTGAAGCTAGCCATCTTATATACAGGCTAAATTGATCGAGTATTAACACGAGATATTATAATTGTGATCTGGAAGATGTTATTGACTAAAGACGAGTTTACGCGCGCCTTACCCGTTTGTCATTTATTTGCTAAGTTTAAATTGACTTTAATCATACGGTCTACATTCGCTGAAGAAAACTTGAGTAACCGAAAACACCCAGCACAGCGCTGACTAGCTTTTCTCATATAAAAGCGTGAAAGTTTGAATAATTCATTTTTTTTGTCATTCATCATTTTTTAATGTCATTTTTTTTTCTGGTATTCAGTATGCGTGGGGTTGTGACATCAAAAGTATATGGATGTTTCAAAACAGAGGGTATTCAATTCTCTGCTTCAGGATGTGCAAGAAAGGTTATCCAGAAGCGAAAACACAAATGTTTCAATTTTAACTTTGCCTGTTTTCTTTTTACAGCAAAACTATGCATTAAATCAACTAATCTTCCTCTAAGCCTTCCAGTGTTTTTATTCATATTACCACGTTTAAGTTAGTTTATCTTTGTTAAAGGAGTTCTCCAGCTTGGAGAGCAATGACAAGCGTAATTTATCAACTGTGCTATGATGAATTATATGAAAATTTAAATTTATATATCTTTTACGACATAATGCATCGTGCTTTTTTATTACTATAGTACAATAACATACTATGATTAATTTAATCTATTTTAAGGTTATATAAAATTATTTCAGTCTTACTGGCAAACATCATCGGCTACGAAATGCAAATCTTTTAAGCTAATTTACACAGCAAAACTACTTTACAAAAATTTATGCTAATTCTTAGTCCAATGTTTACACGCTAATAAATATGACTATCTTGTGTTATGCTTGCCTTCTATTTGGTGTTAACGCAAAAAGTTAGACGACTTTTTAACAATTTATCAACAATGTGGCTGGGTCGTGTATAATAGAATAATCTGGATCTAGTTTAAGTTTTAGAGTGTTGTATTCAAATCCTATAGTCATTGTTGACTGTAGAGATGTATCTGTCTTCTATCACACCTGTCACCTTCATATATGTTCTAGATATTGTCTTAATAACAAGCTTGCTTAGCGTAGAAAACTTTATGCCTTTGATTGCTTGTACTAAGCTCAGCTTATCTTTAAACCAACATGTTCCATCCTGTGGAAATACAGTTAAACTCTCTTCATTCAAGACCTTTCTAATTGAGACAATTTTGACAGCTAGCCATCAAGAGATTAACCTAAGTCTAAGTGGCGATCAGCTGAGACGAGAATTGCTAACCTTGGTGTAGAATCAATATTATTTCACATTTCCAAGCAAATGGAAATTCTATGCTATATGTTTAGATACGGCCTTGACGATTTAAAATTGCAGTGAATCCAAGAATAGATCACGATATTATGAATTTAATTATGATATGAGATTCATGTATCCAGTCCAATTTTGGATCAGCATGATTGTTCATTCGTGTTTAAAACTACTGTGTATTTATCGCAACTGGAATGCTTCGCTTTGCAAAGTAAAAAACGTGCAGAGTGTGACAAAAACAAAATTATTATAAAAATCTAATTTCTTGTGTACGTCATATCATCATCCAAATTATCCGAGTCCTCTGATAATTCGTTTTCCTCCTCCTCGTCGTAAACTATCGACCTGTGATCGTTACGGCCCGACATTCCACGAACACTACGCGAAGATGACGAAGCCATTCGACTTGACATTTGAACCTAAGAGTCAGATAGAAGCTGTTTTATTTTTCTCAGTAATTTAAGTGGTGCTTATTACTCTTACCTGGGGTTTATTTGGAGTTTAGTCTTAAAATTAACATTAAATTTAGCTGGTGAACTGGTTTAACGACGGTTAATAAAAAACACGATACATTTGGAGCCTCGAGAAAAAACAATGAAGCCCATTATTAATGTTAGTGTAGGTTTGCACAAAAATATGAGTCCCAGCGCGTCTTATGATGTAGTGATATGATCTACGTCATATGATGATAATTGTTTTGTAAGTAAGCCTCTAAACCATATATTCTTTAGTTGCTATGGTTTAACTCTGACGAAATTGAAATCCTATTTACCAATGAGATCAGGCGAAGATTTTATTTAGTCAACGAAGGGATATGTGTTATTTCTATGTCTCATTTCTGACCTGTTGCGCCCCGCTGTCGTAATAATCCTCATCATCGCCTTCCGTCATCGCAGGAGGTGGAGGAAGATCTTGGAGAGGTGTGGATGTCTTGGACTGTAAGGGATACAAATGGATATAGTTTGAAAAACATTCAGTCGTAAGATTTACCAAACTCTACCACAACATAACACATGACGTCATACCGAAGTGCCTCCTTTCTTTTTCTTTCCTTTCCGCTGACCATTTAATGAAGTGGTCTCACTTGTCTCCTGGAGGTTCTGACAAGACAAATAAATCCCATTCGAACTACGAATGACGAAAAAACACGAAGAGGTCTTAGGGGTGTGCATGTACCAACTGTCGGGACAGTAAAGAGGCGTGGGGAGAGAGAGTTAGAGAGAGGGTTGAGAAAGGTGGGAGGGGGGTGGTAGTGTAAACAAACCAAACGAAACAGAAAACAGCTGATCTGCGTCGAATGCAAGACATGCATGAATGTATTGTGGATAGGAATGGATAAAATAGTAGAAAACCAACCTCAGTTTCTTGTTCTTCCTCGATTTCATCAAGTGTCCCATGAGATGAGGCAGCTTGGAAGCTGTGCTTGGACTGATAGGACTGAAAGAAACAATGAATAAAATAAATTCATGCACAGGTATCGACACAGACTGCTCATAAATCATCATCCCTCTCTGTTCTAAATGTCTCCAAAGTGATGAACAAATTGGTATAGAAGGGGCACACTCATTCTAAAATCCTTTTACATCCCTTGTGGGAATCATTTCACCCTCTTAAATTATGGATTACAACTCAAATTTAAGTAAATTTACAAATAAATTCCATAGGATTTCTCAACGTGTACATTTTGTAACAAAATCCTAATCTTCTACACCGTTCAAATATGACTGATCATCTCTATTATTGTAGTGTTTTGATTTCGGCTTGTTAGCTGTTTGTCTCGGCTTTTTCAATTGTTTTTGAACTGTCAGTTTCCAACTGTCTGTTACCTGTTCACTTTCGGCTTTAATTTTCTTCTTTTTGCCTTTGCATGGAGTTGCACTCAAGTTCATTTTTTCTTCTGGCATCTGAAGGAACAAATTAAATAGTCGGCTTTGGACGGACTTGTTTAAATTGTTGTGTATATGCGACCTAATATTCGTTGTGATCAATAACCAGATCCGTTTCTAATTTGTTAGAGTTAGAATTGATGTTAGGGTTAGGATTAGGGCAACTACAGCAAGATATCCCAAATTTAGTAGGTAGGCTGATCAGTTCCAGAAGGACTACCTCTTATTGACTCAGTGCTGGGACAGGGACTTTCTTTACAGCTTCAAGGCCATTAACTATCAATTCCCCAGGATAAAGACTAATCTAACTTTATTTAAGTTGCGTGACCCTTTTAATTCGAAATTTTTCTGTACAAATACACTGTAAAGCAACGTTTGATTTCTGAACACTGACTTGATTGCTATTTCTGGAAATGCTTCTTTCTGGCTGCTCTTGGAAACCGGAAATTGCAACATATCCATCACGTGAGTTACGTCCCTAAGAAGAAAGTGAAAACATGGACTACTCGATCACATCCTTCAATACGGAAAATCACACAGGAAATTGCAGCCTAATTCAAGTATTTATGTAACCGCATGTTGCACCATTGGCAAGATTTTGAGCTGCACATTCCACTCAGCAATTCAGTTGAGACGTCTACCTGTTGATTGCTCGATGGCTCCCCCATAGACATGACGTGAAAGTCATTTGGATTAAACTCCAATGGTTTGTTATTACTCATCTTTCCTTCATATTGATGTTGATGGATTGGTGAGACATTACCAAGTACCGGCTCTTCTTTTCCGTCCAGCGCCTGGTATAAAGTAACAATACTTGCAAGATAATTTCTGTTGGTAACATCTTTCTTTGCAGTTGATGAGAAAACACATAGGGGCGCTCAAAGGAGGACAAGGACAACTTCTCCTGGCCCTCTAGCGAAAGCAGGAGGTAAAAATAAAGTAAAGCACTATAACAACCACAAAAGAAACGCAATACATACCAGCGCTAGACGAGTTGTCATTGTGTAATTCAACTTTGCTTTATTCTTGCGTCGATTCCAAATCAGAACTAACGGCTCCCTGATAATAGCCTCAGTCAGTTCGTGTTTTAATGCGTTGTACTCTACGACTGTCTCGCACCTTAGCAGGCGTATTAATAATGTCTGAAATAACTTAGCAAAGCGTTTGTGTCCAGCTTTCTTGCGATCTGCCACCAAGAATTTTGAACAGGCTGTTAATATGGTGCACGTACCGCTAAGAGCTGCCAAGACCATCTTGTCTATTCCTCCCAGGAGGATTATGCACGTTAGAACTCCTAAAATGTAGAAGATTAATGAGATTAGGTTCTTTTATCAAAGGCAAACTAGTTTTTAGCGATAATAGCAAGGGAAGCAAGAAATAAAGCGAGAAACTAAAAGCAACAAGAGACGGCTGGCCAACATCACTGCCAGAAACCAATGACCAGAAACCATTGACCAGAAACTATTGGCTAGCAACCATGTCTACATCACTAGCATAACATCACCACATCATGACCAATACGAACACAGCCATCATCCCCACCACAAACCACTACCAACAACCAAGACAGCACCAACTCTACTACTACAACCATCGATACATCATCACCGTTACCAATACAAATACCAAAAGCATCACTCCAAAAACCACCAACAACCAAGACAGCATCACTAACACAACCATCACTACATGACCACCATTACCAATGCTACCACAATCACAAAGACACTATCACCATCACCTGCATTATTAATTACCATTACAAAAATCACAGCCATCATTATGATGGTACTACTATATGCTCTAATAAACTTAACAACTACCGCCACCACTCGCTATTGCAAATACCATCATCGAACCAGCACAATCACAACACCATTACCAGGCACCACCACCGTGCACCACTATCATTACTTCAACTACTGTCAAGATCAATCACAATTCCTAAAGATAGACGATATCGACTAAAGCAAAGTAGGGGCACATCTCAAAGAAGAATACTTCAAATATCAAACGCTTACTGGGAAATATCCTCAAGTACAACAGGCAATTCCATATTCAAACCAGAACATACCTGCAATCAGTATAACAGTCATGATCATAAAATTATAAACGGCGTTGTAAAAGCGAACCATGGTCGTATGATTGGCTGTTTTGAGTTTTGCCTTTCTTGCAAACGACTCCCATTCTGTCTTCTTTTCCTCCAGTTTCTTTTCGTTTTCTCTCTCCTCCATTCTTAGTTAAAGACAATAATGGTATATCGCTGTTAAGATTAAAAAACACCAAAATTATTTAGTGAATTAACAGTACAAAAACACGGAGCAAGAAAATGCGAACAATATACTCTAGCCACCACGGCGAAATTACTGTTAACATAGTCATATGTTATATTAAACTCGTTTATTCGCTAATATTTATAAGGACATTATTTCGAAACATACATTTCAACAAGTCATCGTAACAAAAACATCAAAGGATGGGCAAGCGTTTTTAACTGTATGGAAATCGCTCATCCAAAATTTAATTCTTGTTGGGAACATAATGGAATCCTAGCCTGTCGGATACGTGCAGTTGATTTCTAATATTATAGAGTTGATCTGCTGATAACTATACACGAAAAAATGAATACAGGAGTGCAAATATATTTTTGTTTATAACCATGGTAAAAAAGTGTTTAGTTCAACGCAAATAAAACCAAATATTGTGACCTGCTGTACGCACTGTATAGTAAATTCGCAGGGGCTCTTCTATTAGGCAGTGTACAAGCTCTTTAGTTGTGTAACAGTTGTTGTCGTGCAGTGTGTTAAAATTAATTACATTATCCGTCTGCCATTGTTTTAAAAATGCTACTCTTTATCATATGACCTGGTTTTCTTGTAGCTATATTATATTTAATCAGAAGTGATATAGCCTACGCTTACGAGTCATTTTCGCTGTCTAAAAATGCTTGTGTTTAGCAATTTTTGAAGCAAAATTACATTTAAAAAAGGTATAATTCGACACAAAAAGGTCCACTTTCTTTCGTTGACAAAATATTATCCAGAAATTCAATATCTGACACGCGCAAACCCCCTAAAGGGCATTTTTTTATACACCGACGATAATTGCATGGCGAGATTTACCTTCAATATCGACAACTTCCTCGTCAAGCTTGTCTATAGTGGAACAGCCACAAGCAAATCAACTTATGTTGATACTTGGCACGATCTGTGGGAGTCGCTTCATTTATACCTGTTGCTGGATTCTAAATAGAACGTATAAAATACATATGTATATATCATATGTTTTATTATAACGATTGAACTAACTTTATACAAACTGTAGCAATGGTAAAGTTAACTATTCGTTAAAGGAACTTTTGAAGACATCTTATACCAAATGAACGACTGTATAAATTTAGAGTTTATGTGTGAAACAAAACATCAACTGTAAAGTTTGCCAGCAAGTTTGTAAGAGCTGGATTTTGTGGCGAAGACAAGTTATGATGATTCGAATCTGCATGCGTTAATCTTGTTCTTTATTGATAATATCCTCATTACTGCTTATTGATACAGTCATCATTATACAATTAATTAACACTGCATGCAAGTGCAGACAAATCATTAATGCAGCAAATGGATTTGTTTCCTGAAATTCACTAAACGTATGCATTACAAAATCCGTGATTGAAAATCTGAATGATATGGAAAAAAGCGTTCTTCAATGAAATGTTATGATACGAAAATTATTTTATTATAATAATCGTTAAACATACCTCGTGCTTGAAGCTTAAAAAAATCACCTAATTTCCATTTTTTTTGGGTCTTTTATTCGAAATCTTCACCGCTCCAAAAAAAAATTATTTCACAACACAAGAGTATGATGCAGACACGAGCTTGTATAACGTTGTCAGTTCCTGAATAAAGGCTTGAATAAGATGATTAATTATTAAGGTCGTATAAGCGTCTTCAAGCATTGATTGCAGCAGGTATGAGAAGTCCCGCAAACCAAAACAAATCAACCCAGTGACCTTTCTTGTCCATGATTCAACAGCTTATGCATGTTCAACGAAAATTAATCTTAATTATGCTGGAAACTATTAGGAATTCTTATCTGAACACTTTGGAGGCTAAAGAAGGTCGTGTGTTTTTAGCTCGATGCTACTGCACAGGATTAACTCGAGGAAAACGTTCCTTATTGAGGGGGAATTAGACGACCCACTAATGAGTAAACAACACTTGCACAAGACACACTCAGTTGCAAAATGCATGTAACAATAATATATGCAATATCAGATCCAGGGAGAGAAGAGAATAAGCCAGAAGTGTCGGAATCTCCTTTTAAGACCTGAGCTGTATAGCAGTGTAAGATGCATCACAATCTTAAGTCATTGACTCTCCTAGCCTCTATCCGGCATCGGATGAACTCTAATCTGCGTCACAAAGTACAGCTACGACCTGAGAGGGCAACTTATAGGCTAATTTCAACTCCATGCGAACATTCCAGCTGCGATTAAGGCAATCAAACAAACACACAACATGTAAATGCAATGTTGCCTCTTGGTTATAAGTCGCACAAATGTACGCATATGTGTGATACAATTAAGGGACTCAGAAATTCAAATGACTGAATTATTTAGTCCATTAAAAACCTACGTTTCGTATTACGAATTTTAACACTGTACAATTTCAGATCACAAATATTCAATCTAAAATATCTCTGTGGTATCTTCAAATCCTATAAAAGCAAAACAATAACTTCTGATTGGATGGGAGTTCGGGTGTCGACTGTATATGGAATAGGCTACTTGTTAATTAATTAATGAACAAGCAGAGGAAACGTGACGTCTCCTGAAAGAAGAGAGTGAGTGTTATCATCAAAGATTACATGACTCAGTATTAGACGACTTCTTGCTTTAATAATTTTGGCCTCTTTAATTTCCAAAATAAGATTCTATTTAATGTAGTCTTCTTTTCAACAGTTTATTTAAAACTGGAAGAAGTGACAGACTCAGGAAATTGGCTGAGTATGAATGGACTATAAAACTACAAATCGCATTACATTCCTACCACGAACAACAAAAGATACATTCAATTCATTTCGAATTCATTTCGATGAAATTGTTTTCGCTTTCTTAGTCGTGTCATGTGCCCGAATTGAAGGTAATCTCGCGCTATTTCGATTGGCACTCTTTTTTCCAAATAGAATTCTCTTAACCCCTTCACTAATGTCTTTCTTATAAAAGAAATATATGTAAGGATTTAGAGATGAATTGGCATAGGCCAAGATATCAAACCACGGTCCCAGATAGCTATAGAACGTTTGCATTGGGATTACATCAGCCACTAAACACTGAAATACGACCATTCGGGGAACAAAGCACAGGACCAAAGTTCCGGTGATAATTCCCATTGCTTTGCAAACTTGTGCTTCCTGTTTCGACCTCTTCATGGCCATGTGAAGCAAGGGGTGTGAATCTTGTCCGGATCTCGTGGTTTTCAACTCGTTGCCATTCGTTTTATGGGATACATTTTCGTGCTTGGAATCATGGGACACAGCCTCCAACGAATTACGATTGGAATTCTGAGAAACATGCTCGTTCAAATGGTCTTCACGCTTAGAGCTATGAGATGGATTGCTTGACAACTTATTTCGTACGTTGGAATTCTGGGACATATCATTTGGCGAATCAGTCACTCTGGAATCTTGAGGTGTGTAGTTTGTCGACTCTAGCTTGGAATTTTGGGATACATGAGACACTCTGTCTGCAGAACTGTTCGCGTGTTTGGAATTCTGGGATACAACTACAGATCCCTTTCCTTCAGATCCCTCATCTTTCGACGTCTTCGTCCGTGTGGAATTCTGGGATTGGTTCTCAACGTATTTCCTTGCCACAGTTTGGGATCTTTTATGAACCACACGGAAAATACATGGGTATGCTATCAGCACGCAAGTAGCGCCAAAAAATATCAACCCCGACTGGCAGGCCAGTACAACCTTTAAGGATCCGCACAGACAAACGATTAGCGAAACTACAACACATCCAACTACTTGCAGGGAAAATATTTTCATCAACCGCGACTTTGTTACAATGACGCGATGTTTGAAAGGCCAGCAAATAGCCAACAGTCTTTCGATGGTTATATTCACACATACTGTCCAAGCTGAGAGCCCAACTACAAATCCGTTTAAAACTAATGTCGTCAGCTCTGAAAGACAACTGTGGAGTTTATGAAGTCTTAAAGCGTTGTTCGCGATTGCTGCTGGTTGGGCTAGCAAGGCGACGGCCAGATCCGATAAAGCCAGAGCCAATATAAGTACATTTGCGGTGGTTTGAAGGTGTTTGTCTTTGAAGAACAGTACGACGATAAAAAGGTTTAAAACGAATGTATGGACGGCAAGGATTCCGTTAAGAATACAACACCAGAGGTAGGAAGCTTTGAGCGCGTTTGTATGAACGATTTCAAAACTTTGGTCCCACTGACTACACGTAACAAACAAAGAAATATTATCTGTACAGTTCACGGCCATTTTCAAAACGATGTAACATTAACAGTATATAGTAAATAATTCAGAAAAACCTTAAAGTTTCGTGTTCGACAAAAACCTTTGCAATACCAAGACACGTTTCCGACCGAAAGCCTCCGCAAATAAAGATAAGTCCGCCACACACTTTCTTCGACGTTTTAAGAGCCTGAATGCACAATACACAGCCTGTATACGAGAGCTGTAAAACAATATGTATACGTTAATTTCAGGCGTATGTTGTTCTGCAAAATGGGAGTTTTTAATCAAGATTTTTAATTAATCCACGCACTTTAATATTGACAAAACCTTCTCTACGAAAATAATGAAAAAGAAGGCGTTCATTTAATAAAGTACATTTGTGTCTGTCAAAATTGCATAAGTCATGAGGAAGTATAACAATTTTTACTGCAGTTAAAATCAACATTAATAATTTGGAAAGAGTTTGCAACTAATGAGAGGGTATTCCTATTTCCAGTTTACATGTAGACGAGTACGAACTCATTGTTTGAAAAGAATAATTAATGTTTGACATAGTAAATAATAATTTATGATAAAGACGGGAAATTAAACAAAACTAAGCTAAAGACGTGTTTAGACGTCCTTTATTTCGGCAGGCATGGCCGCAATATAGCGAATAGACAGTAGCTAGGGTCCCTCGATCACAGTCAACGCGGCGTCCTATGCGACATGCGCGGACTGCACAGAATATGTAATGCCCTAATGCGCCTTCCTTAGACTGTGTCATGAATGCGCATTGTCGGAGTCTGATAAAACCAATACACCTCCTACAAGTTGTTAACAGCTTGTTACAAACTTATCGAAGCATTGTGAACACAGCATACAGAAAGCTTGTGCTCCAACAAGATGCGAGATTTTCGGCGAGATTTCGGAGCACTATTTTCATTATCCATACTTCAAGTCTAGTGCCTTCATCAAGGATAATCCAAAGCTCATTCGAGAAGCTTATGTACTCGTGGAAAGCTGAAATCGTCAAAAAAATCAGGCACAATCATCCCTATTCATAGCATGCGTGGTCCGTAACTAAATACTCACACAGTGGCAGCGCAGATAAGGCCTGGGACCAACACAGCAATCATGCGGCGAAAAATTTGCATTCTTATTAAAAATTCAAGGTCAGCAAAAACGCATAAATTATGCATCCAAGTCGTTCAACCCCTATACTTGTTCGGATATATTATGAAAACAACATAGCTGTACGAGGTCGACGAACATTATTGGGCGGAGTTGAATACCCTATTCCTAACAACTAGACGGCAAAGGTAATGTTTGATTTTAAAACAAATTTTATTTGTTCAACTTATCGTGTGTGTCGAGTACAAAGCGTAGGTGATATTGCGACAATTTTTGTCCGAAATCGAAGGTTGTTTCAATTATAAAGTATCAACGTGCCATCATATTCAGCGCTGTTTGAGTTGACTCGTTCTGTTAAAATGTGCTGTGTCCGTCTAAGGATAACCGTAGCTTATAAGCATCCTAGTTAAATGGAATCAAATCTAAAAAATATTCAGTATACAAGACAGAAGAAGTATTTGTTATCGTGAAACACAAGTGGACCGTTTCAAATTTGAATGCGTTAGTTCGTTTCCTTTGGTAGAGTAAACGCTGAGATAAAACACTTAGCGTCGTGTATATAATCGTAATAGCAGCCAGCTTTATCGAACAAAATGTCATAGCGGACTTAAAGGCGTAGAGCGTATGCAAGCGATAATATATTCGGATTTACAGTATGTGTGCCAAATCATTGTTAACTATTCGAAATATGTCGCGCAGAATAACGTTTGATAAGCATAGATAGAATGCTAACACATGAATATGCTTCGATGAAATAATCATAGGACATTCATGAGTGTCTCATGACTGTGTGACCCCCCATTTATCTCTGTTGCATAAGTATTTTGTTCGGTTTAATGATTTGTGTATGAAAATGATCGTAGAGTAATTTGTTGCAAATAACATTCCCATAATGTATTCTAATCACTGGTCAAATTCAACAATGCTCTAAAACTATTCAGCATTTTCAAATCAAACGAAATTCAGTTGTTCGTAGGTGGGTAAATTTGACAGCTAGCATCGAGATCACGGGAAAGTATGAAATTCTATGCCCTTGCCTTTCAGCCATTACCCATTCACGGCACCGTTACTAAGTCGGATAGATTTTGTCTCGATCTGAGCTCTGAGTATACTATAATGATTCTTATGCAAATGAACTTTAATAACTGTCAATCGTAACACATATTTCTAGCAGCTTCTCTCAAGTCCACTTCTGCACGCAACTTCGCACGATCAGACTACAAATCACATCTACCACAGCTTGCCGCAGCATATCGGAGCACATCGGGCGATACATGTACTAGGGCTGCCCAAAATGGCATATATTTCGAAACCTCTATACACGATAATCGGTGGACTAAAAGTACTTAATACACTAGTCAGTATAATTATGACAGTAAGGATATTCAAGATGGTTAAAACCAATGTTGTGGCTGGAACTGCAGGTCACTATAGGGTCAATTGAAGAACCTGTTGATATATGAATTGCACTTGATTTGACAACAGTCAAAACATCGGTTGTTATAAAAAATGTTGATAATATAAAGCATCAAATTTAGCAGTGATTTTTCATGTCTACCGAAAAATTAGCAACATGGGAGTGACATATGTATGTTAGAGACAAAAAATGCGAAATATGCTTCATGTTTGTATGGGTATACAACGAGAATTGCATTTAATTGTAGACTTCAAGGCAATGCGGCATCATTTAGCACCATCATAATGATATTGCATGGCAACAGACTTATTTAAAACCCAAAGTCTTGTGCACTGCACCGCACTACAGTTCGCAAAGCATATTTCCAGGTTGTAATTTATGAAAAATATGCGAGCTAAAGTCAACAAAAAGCTTGCATGAATGTAAACAGATGATCTGTTTAAAACAGACGTCTGTCTGGCAAAGAACAAGAGGGTATTTGGCGGGCATATCAAACATCAAAAGGTCTAATTTGAAAAAAAAACATGGTTTATATAAGCTGCAATAAAAAGTTTGTATCTCAACAATTACACAATATTTATCAACACAGAAATCAATATTTCGTAGAATAGCAACGCGTTTCTGACAAGTTATTCAGAAATCTTATCCTTGTTAATATGGCCAAAAACTCCCACGTTATTCACTATTTCTCCTAGCTTTTTTGAGGAAAAAATTTCTCGCCAATCGCCACTAAATTTATATGTTTTACCAAACATTTTTTAAAATGCTACCGCAGAAAATTTTTAATTGAAAAAAAAAACACCTCATGTAAATAACGGGCGGACGTAAGTTCGACTTGAAACCAAAGACGAACGAAAGTTAGACTTGAAATCATAGAGACATGCAACGATGACGTAACTGAGAACGGCACGGAATCCAAAACGGAATCAGTGACAGGATTCAAGTTTATCCTCCAATTTTAATCTTTATATTTCTACAAGTCCGTTTCTTTCAAAACGTCTACTGTGAAACCAAAACTACTTGTATCAATCCAGCCAAGATTTCCGTAGAAACATTTCTAAGATTGTGTAAAAGCTGTTAGAAAATTTTAGTTCGTGTTACCAAGGTCCAGCGGCATTTAAACCTTTGAACAACAGCTCCTGTAATAGCGATACTAACCCAGCAAAGTGCTTCCCCATGGCGAAACACTCACTAATCCTAATTCCGATACCCATTTTTTGGAATAACAGCTATTCTTAGTTCTACGTCACACACCTTAAACTTCCAAAGAGCTTTATATTTCGTTCACGCTTTGACGTAACGTGAAAACACTTATCATGAATAGATTCGAAATATCACGCCTCCAAGTTTTCCCGTAACGGATATGCTTAAAGACTTCACTTTTCCTTGCCCTTAGTTCAAGTACTTATAATAGTTAAGTATTTATGAACTTTCTCTTAAGTCAGCGAACAGTCTTTTTCCCTCAAGACGTCGAATTATGTTAGGGAAAGAATCTATTCAGGTAGTAAAAGAAGCTATATTTTCGACTGCTCCACTAAGCCTAGCAACGTTTAGGCAACGTTACGTTAGGAACAAAAACCAGATAAAGACAGGAGTCAGAATATATTATTACTATTATTATTATTTTTATGTTCCTTCCTTGAATTAGCACTGATTAAGAGCCGAGCGGATCGAACGCTTTGCGATAATAAACTTACGTGGTGTTTTCGCAAATTATATTTTAATTTTATGTTATTATTGTGCTTTCTGCTTTTATTGTTGCTATTGGCGCTTCCTAAATTCTCTGTTAAAACGGATATCAAGCAAAATGATAATATTGTGTCTAGAGCCAAACAAGGTGACCTTATAAGGCTGAAGACAGTGACACCAAGCAGGCCAACACAATTTCTCGTTTTCCAAAGTCCGCTCGTGTTGATATAACTGTACATCAACACAGGAAAATGGTTCTTGTATGAATATGTCAATATCGCTATAATGTGGAAACACCACGTAAATATATTATCACAAAGCTTTCGATCCGCAAGCTCGGATCTTCATCAGTGCTAAAGATAAGGATCCGAGCTTACGAATCGAAAGCTTTGTGATAACAAATTAATTTACGTGGTGTTTTCAAAAAATTATAATGATAACACAGAAAATGTTTCATGGTATAATATCTTTATCAACTCCATACTTACTGCCAGTAATCTAATTGTTTTAGTAGAATTAGAGGTCAAACATGGAATATTCAACAAAAAATTTGATTTTTAAGCAATTTTTTTAAAAGAAATATCTGTAGGAAGATGATTGTTTCGCTACTCGCTATCTATCGAGGAATATCATTTGCAATAGTATACTAGTATGATTCTACTGATGCAAATTAGTTTTTATTCCGCTTCAAAATTATATCTTGTGTTTAATGATGATTACCTTTACAATTTAGATATAAAAATGTCTTACATTAAACTGAAGCTGGTAATAGTTGGAGACGGTGCGTGTGGTAAGACATGCTTACTTATGGTCTTCCGGAATGACGAGTTTCCACCCGATTACGTCCCGACGGTCTTCGAGAACTACGTCAAAGAGCTCACAGTTGACGACAAAAATATCGAACTCGAACTATACGATACCGCTGGCCAAGAAGACTACGACAGGCTCAGACCGCTTTCGTATCCAGGAAGTGACGTGATATTGGTGTGCTACTCTGTGGACTCCCCTAACAGTTGTGATAACGTTAAAGAACGATGGGCCCCAGAAGTGGAGCAGTTTTGTCCACGTGTGCCTGTGGTACTTGTAGGTAATTAAAATCGCTTTCATTTCATAATCTATTCTGGATCTCATGGTAGTCCATGGTCAATAAAACATGTGTTTTGGAAACCTATCAGAATAACAATAACTGACTATCCACGTTGGTCAAAGTTTATAAACTATGCTTATTCCACAAGCAGCAATTCTTGAATTACCCAACTGTTCATGTTGCAAGTAGCTAACTTTCCCAAAACATTGTTAGCATTTGGACAAGAACACAATTAGCACGTGATTGGACTGTAATTCGAGTTTCCAAACCATCTCTTCTATTACTTAGGGTAGCCAAGCCTGTTCAGAATTAACCATACTATAAATATATCATGGGATATCTTAACGTACATCAATATTGATGTTTTAATAGCTTTGAAGAAAGATCTGAGAGAAGATACGAACACGATAGAAGATCTTAAAGAGCAGGGTCAGGAACCCGTGACAACAGAACAAGGAAGAAAGATGGCGAGCGACACTGGGGCGGTGGAGTTTATAGAATGTTCAGCTCTTAAACGCGATGGTGTCCAAGAAGTATTCGAGGCAGCTGTACGGTCTGCTATCATCAGAAAGAAGAAATCCGGCTGCTGCTGTACTATCTTATAGAAATAAAACACTGTTCGCATTTGCAAAGAAAAAACACTTGACCAAAGCCAAACGATAACTTAAATTTTTTAGCATCTTCACTGTAATTTAACATTTACTTATTCTGGACCAAAGCGACCTCTCGTCCCAGGGCAGCGCAGGATTATGATTCGACAATTGTGCAAAAGTAGCTCACGTGTAATCACTACCATATATAAATATACGAGACCTACGATTTTGCTTTAGTTAGGTAAATACCAATTGTATAATGTCGTGTGAATCAAAGCATCTTACAATCCAAGCTTACAATATCTTTAGGATCAAAATGGAACAAGCGGCAAAGTTCACTACGACATTCGATTATTTATTTAAACATACGTTCGTACAGGAGGCTTGATTTCAGTGACACATTGAACATTGAATCAAACGGGATAATAAAAGTAACATATATATCCTTGGAAATAGGAACGTGGTCAATGTAGTGAACAAATAAAAAATTATTTCCCACCACTTCATACTTGGTAGTTAAGTATTTACATGAATAAACCTGGCCCTGAGTCATGCATGCAGTAAAATCAGATAGTACGAGTGTGGGGAACCACGATGGCGAAGAATCACTGTTCCCAATGCCAATAAACTTCAACAGTTTAAGGATAATTAAGGAAAGCGAGAACGCTACTCAAGCCCTACGCCTGCAAAGGACACTGGACCTGTGGAGTTCCTGCAAGCACACGGCGTTTTTACAATGTTGAAATTTGTTTGAAGATACTTCCATACGTCGACAACGTGATGTCAACGTTATTTTGACGTTGTCTTACAAACGTAAAACGTTGGTTCAACATTACAAAACAGACGACAATATAGCGTCCATTCATGGTCGATTTTATGACATCGATTTGTCTTATAATCTCAACGCTGTCTGAGATTGACAAGTTTGAACGACGAGAAAGTAATGTTGATCCAATTGCCATTTTCAATCTTTCTTTTTCAACTTTGATTCAACGTCTAAAAGGGGATTTCAGAGGCTGGTTCAACGTTGAACCAACGTAACCTGCTAGGCCAGTAAAAATGAGGCAATGAGCTTTAGAATTTGATTGCTTGAGAACAGTGGTCTAGGTTTATTCGTATTAGTGGAGTTATAATAGATAATATGTTTTCCGCGCGGAGGATACGGGCACTTTTAGAACTAAACTGTGGTAATACTTAGTTTTTGAAATAAAAAGATCATGTTAAACGATATTCGTTTATTATAATGCATATTTATCTAATCATTCACCGCAAGTCATTCTTTTCAAACATGTGTCAATGCTAAAAAACGTACACTCCCAGGGGGGTAACTGCTTCTGTATTGGGCACCCGCTGAGTGCGGAATCCTGACAAACAACACTTACGTGAAAATCACTTAAGATTACCTTCGGTATCAACTCTTCTCTGTTCTCTTGTCCTGCACTCTTTTTTCCTGGATCCAAGTCCTTGAACTAAACTCCATTTCAAAGATCTAAACCCATATTTTAGTTCGCAGCTTCAGGATTTATGTCGCCACTTCATCCATAACGTACTTCGTTCAGCTGTACATGTACCCTGGGTTTGTCTTTATTTCTCGCCTCGCATCCTGGAGCAGGCGACCCAACTCTGTGTATTTCTTGGGTTGTTATTTCCAAATGACTGTAATGTGTTCATCGCTTTCAATAATTTCATCCAAATTTTGATGACTCATGCCTGTTTCTGTACAAATCTCGTCATAATTATGAGTTCCATTTAACCACCTACACCAGAAGAAAAATGTATTTTGCAGTGCCAGGCTCTACAGAGAACAATAGGTTGCAAAAGAAGAACAGTTGTGGAAAGACTTGCTACAAGATGTGCGAGTTCTGTGAATGTATAAGACCCTGTTTACACTGAAGCAAAAGTTTCCGGATTCCTTGTCTTTCAGGCACACAGCGTTTACACTGCACAGCCTCGCACAGAAAGTGTCCATACAGAAAGCACAACCGTGATTCTACCAATCTTATTTTGTGATTTTTTGACCGATTTTGACGGTTGAAATTAAGGGCAATACATTTGAAAACCATACGAGGGAGCAAGTTCACTCCGTAAAGAATTTACATGAGAAGTTTTGTCGGATTAAAACTTTCTCGGATATAAAGTTCCCACAAACGTTTCCGGATTCGAAAGATCCGGATTCATAATCTTTCTGTGATAATTTTGTATCGGATTCATGTTGCTTAGCGCAAACGGTAAAACAAATCCGATATCAAAACATCCCGGATTAGCGACGAATCCGAAATCTTTTGCCCTAGTGTAAATGGGGTATAAGGCTGTGGCAGGAATATTTATACCTAACTAATTGCTTTATCTCTGGTGATGACTGACCACTACTGTTTGGTTTAAGCAGTACTGGAAATTTATGCAAACGTCGAATAAAGCCTTTCATCAAACCAAATTGAATAAGACATCTAAAAACGAAAGGCATAGCAGCATGTTAATGCCAAAAGACATCGATTGATGGCCATAAAAAAGCAAAAAGGAAATAAAACGATTACTCTATGCAGCACATAAAAACGCCTTTATTAAATACCGTTCGTCTACGCGTAAAAATGAAGGATTGTATCTTGAGCACAAATCACGGACTGTGGCACCAGCGCTGAGCCCACAGTACAACTGAAACACATCACAGAACAGCGGAGGGCGATGATCTATAAATATTTCGGGATGGACATAAGAGATGTGATCTCAAATATGTTTTGTTTACATAACGCGGTGCGCGTGCGCAGCTTTAAAAATTTACTCACATTTCCTTGCGACATAGTTTATGCACTCCTCTTGAAGTTGTTTATCTTGAAACAGATTGTTTATCTTCGGAGTAGGGATATAAACATTGGAATACTGAATAAAAAAACAACAGATTGACGCAACAACATGGTAAACATACTGAAATTCCTTTTTTGTATGCCAGTGAAACCCAGCCCTATTGTTTTTTTCAGTCTTTATTTAATTAATACCAAAACGAACCTGAAATATTGAAATTAGAGCAACAACTTGAAAGTGCCTAAAAATTAGAATGGATTTATTTTGTGGCAAGAACAGCAATGTATATAAACATTATTCTCAGTTTTGAAGACGCTCCAACTATCTTGTGACGTTGCCAAATAATACTTTGGTTTTTCATAATTTAAAAATTGTCAGGCTGGCTAGATCACTAGCAGCACACACTTACACCATATTCTGGATGCAAATTCTCACTAAATTTATATCAACATCAGCTTGTGCTGCAATTTTCTGAATGTGTCGGAAACCATCAATGTAAGGCACGATCTAGAGAGAGAATAACCACCCTATCAGTACTTGGCTTTACTTAATATCACGGTTAATCAACTGCGTGATTTGGAGACCCGGTGAAAACACAATATACAGCTCATCGATCTATGTTGAAGTAGATTTATGGAAAAGTATTTGTCCTAACCACTCAACCATTGGTGATATGTGGTTTAGTCAACTGGCTATGCATGAACATCCGAGTCCAGCATTCAGCTATCGGTTGTTTACGTAAAACCCAATACGCACGTCATGGGATAGTTTCGGGAACCAGGACAACAACATAGATATATAATCTATGGGTATAATGTATAATTCTATTTACTGTGTTAATATGTCCGCGATGATTGATGCCTTTGTGAAGATCCATAATAGATCTCCGAGAATCCTCAAATCGCACTCAAAATCGTCCGCGTGAAGTGACCGCGATTGAGGCAATTATCTAGCTCATCTGACCGAGAGTGAAAGGCCTGGAACTTGCCATTTAATAGACATCTATTTTGCTGTTTTCTTTGTGAAACTTGGTGAAGCTTAGTAAATGAGTGTCTTTAATAAAGAAAATTATAAGTCTACCAGAAATTTACAAACATATTAAATTATATTTCACAAGAAATTTGATAATTTGGATCTAAAAATGGATTTCTATTTGACAACTAGTGCCAGTAGTACTCTTCCGTGTTTCTAGATCAACTGGGTTGAGACATTACCTGTTTTGTGGTGATGTCCCACTGAGCTGTATTTATAATTGAATTCTCCCAAAGAAATATCGGAACATGGTAATCGAGTACTTTCGGACAGTCATCTTTAGTAATGGCCAGATTGAGGTAGATCGTTGTGGCTTCGTCTGAAAACAGAACAAGATGGGTGTCCAATGTAGCTACGCCAAATATTTGATGCTATATTGATTTGAATTTTATTTATGGAAACACAGAAACACAAGAAGAAGCAGTACTTATTGGAATAGTGCATTTCATGTCAGCATTTAGGCCGTGAAGGATGGTTGACAGAATATCAGGTATTCTCTCTTTGCTGCCTTCTTGGGACAGAAATCCATTCTCAAGCTGAAAAGTAAAATTATAAAAGATCTGTTACGATCAGAGACCGAACAGTCGCTACTGAGCCGTAGGATTACCAAATCCTGCAAAGACACTAAAACTGCGGATGAGTACGACGCGAAACAGAAATCTCATTTCCGAGGTTATAGTTTTAGAATGATCCCCCCAGATGCCTTGCACGTTCGTTGTTCAAGCACCGACCCTCCACTTTAAATTACACTTCAGGGTCCCTGCCATTAAATAAGGAGAATTACTTTCAACCTATTTTCAATTTACCACATTCATAGTTATACGAGCGCTATTTCGACGTCTTGCAGAAGTCCTATCACCCTGCTGAGCCAAAAACGTGCATCAAAAATGTAACAGTGCACGAAATTTAAGCAAGAAGCCGAATTGTCTCTACCAGCATGTCGATGATTCTTGTAAATGTGTATCAGCACTTTTGTTTGTTGGTTTCTAATTGCGTGGGAATTTTTCCAGGACCCACAGTAATTTGTTTCCGCTGTTGTGGTGACTCCGCCACTGTATACTGCTGCCATGTGTATGTCGTACTGAATGTGTGTTTGTTATGTTCATAGTTCAAACGTTACTAACAAAGTGAAACGAATAAAAAGGTAACGTACCTCAAGTGATGTTAAATATGCAGCAAGTTTCTTCACGACGGGTTTAAAGCAGTGTACATCTGCGGCATCGTCAACGACAAAACACACGTTGAACAGCAAAGCATTTCGCGAGTACTTTGCGTTTGTGATGCACATTGGACAACCGATAAATTTGTAGCCAAACGCATTGCTGAAGAATTAAGAGACTTTTCTTTAAAACAGGCGTTTGAAAAATAGTTCGGTGCGCCAGGTGTTGCTCATTAGCAGATCGCGAAGTGGGCTTAACATGTGATTTGATTGTCTGAATTTACAACTGGAAGAAGTTACGAGGATTAAAATTGTGGATTTTTTCTGGGAAAAAGCAATTACTGGCATCACATTTACATTGATTGAAATCCATTTTGTCATTAAAGAAGCCTACTCGGAAATTTGCGTGAGGTTTTATTTGTTTTGGGGGTGCGGGGGGGGGGGGGGTGGATCAAGACAAACAATCAAATTTGACCCAGATACAACTGAAAATGTTACAGAGAACCACCAGTGAAATTTTGGAGAGATGGCATGCAGGTTATTTTAAGGTTGACTCTGAACCCATTTTGTTCATGAAAGAAGTCTGAAGTTTAAAGTGATATTGAGACATTACAAAAAATTACTGAAATTGAGGTATATACCATAGAGAATACTACAGGATCAGTGGTGAACGTTTGAAAACATCTTTAAAATATCGGATATATCAACTGCCACACTGGTCTCACATTACATACTGTCAACACGATGTCATTTATATATATATATATATATATATCACCACTGATGAAGACACCAGACTGGAGTGTCAAAAAGTTGGGTCATTATTTCAATCATTGTTTGGTGATTGCATTTGTTAAATAAATTCAGTGTGCCAGTTTACAATGTGTTTTTAAGGCAATATATTGGACATTTTTTGCAGGTCATGCCAGCAACTTTCATGCAGTCAAAAATTACTTTCATGGAATGAAATTTGACAGGTCAGGCCACGATTCATTAAGTCTAGACCATAACCGGGGCAGATCAATCCTTATCTGACAGGAGGGATGCAGATTGAATTTTTCTCAGAGTGTGAAAGAAAGCATTTGACGGCCAAATAATGAATGACTTAATAATGATCGAATGACTTAATAATGAATGATTGGTCCAAAGTGGTGATGAAATGTCATTCATAAACTTACACAGTAATAAGCATGCTTTGCAGCTCAGGTTTTGTGATGATGTACACTGCAACACAATCGAAAGATTCCTTGGAAATAAAATCATCAGGAACCTGAAACGACAAAATATATTCAATGGGAATTCGTATTACAATTTATTCCAATTATGCTCAGTTGCTACATGAGTTGAGTTGATCCGACATGTTGCTATTTAGATTGCGATTTTTGATCTGCGCACATTCTAAGATGTAAAATACACAAACAATTTTCGTACTCATTCTTAATCGTACCTGGTAGACAATTTTCGGTCCCGCAATGGGATGAAACTCACAGAACATGATTGCCTTCAAATACGTCGCCATTTTGAATAAATTAAACCAGTTCTTGGTTCTTTATATACAGGTCAGTGTTGCTTACGCAAGGCAGTGAACTCTTAGAGCCTGGAGTAAGATCTTCTTTGCTGTGATTGGTTGCCCTAAGGCGCTTGCGATTCGTTGGTTTTGGAGAACAATTTTGAATGTGAGGTAATTAATTGATGTGCGTCGGCATGCAGAGAAAAACAAGTCAAGTTTTTAAAGCGATTCCAATATATTTGAGATAAGTTGAGTAAAACTTGCTCTAAAACCAAGAACATGTCCAAACAAGAATCGGGAATTCCAGAAGCTTACACAAAGTTCATACACAGTTGGTTTGACGGACTGAGGTTGACGCGCGATGACCCGAAATCCAAGTATCCTTCGAACATAAGATACCAAAATCTTTGCGCAAAAATTGAACTTGTCCAGGAAGAGCTAGCTTTGTACGACAAGAAATCTTCGACTTCGAATCAAAGTGGAGGAATTTCAAAAACAGGGCCGTGTTCAAATAAAAAGCCCGTCTCGAACGACCGGATTACGCTTATTGCGCATATTCAGCGCATTCTGCCAGAGATTCGGCAACATTTGGTGTAGATATCAACGTTACAATTTGGTTTGTAATCAGATAAAACGTGTTTTTACACTTACTAACTATAATCTTATTATCTGTCTATGGTAATTTTACAATCAACAGATTATTTTTTGCAGTTTGAGCCAACGAAATTTTAGTATATCCAGCTCATTAAAATATTATACAGTTAAATAATATTGCACAAAAAAATACAGGACTTTTCATTATCTGAAACGATGCAAACATACTTCGACGTTTCCAACAAAGTAGCAGTCAATGGTAGCAGTAGCCTTTCGCTTAAACGTCCAATTCAACGTATCAAAAAAGATGGCGGATGTCGATTTTACCAGAATGCATGGCGGTCTGAAATCGTTTAAAATAGCAAATTAACGTCCTTTGAGGAACAGGCAGAAGACAGTGGGTTATTTTCACACTTGTGTTAAAATTTCAATCCATTAGCTTTGCTTCTAGTCATCTTTTCCCAGGTATTCTTACTTGATACCCGCAATGCATTCTGATACATGTCGCCATCTTTTTTGCTACGGTGAATTCTGTTTAGATCGTTACAGATAGCCAGCTGATCTGACCGTGAGTAAAAGGCCTGGAACTAGCCACCAAATACAAATCCATTTTGCTGTTGTTAATCACTTATATCTTTCGTGTTCCTTTGTGAAACTTGTTGAAACTTAGTAACTGTCTTTAACAAAGAAAATTATAAGTCTACAAGAAATTTACAAGCAAAGTAAATTATATTTCATGAGAAATTTGAGAACTCGGATCGAAAAATGGATTTCTATTTGACAACTAGTGCCAGTACTTTTCCGTGTTTTCAGGTCAACTATGGTGAAAGATCCTCTATATTCGTGTACATTTGACTGCGCTACCTAGACTGGAACGCTTCTATAAGTTCAACATATAACCATATCACTATTGCTTTAGTCAGTGGCATAGCAAACTCAATAAGTGAGAGGGGGGGCTATCATGAATTAATTTCTTTTGGAATCAATTGTTTTCATGGTCTGTGAACACGAATGTATCTAATATGGGCCTCTTCTTAATGGACAGTTTGCACAATAGACTAACATTCGATCTAGGAAAAAACACAAAAGCTTTTACCACAGCTAGAAAGAGGATCCTAAGATTAGTAGAATTGCAGAGTTCGGTGGAAAATGTTGTAAAATACGGAAAATACAGTAAAGCCCTGCGAAGTTTGCAAATTTTGTACATATTTGTGTTACGCGTGGAAAAAGTTACCATTTTTGAGCTGAAACTGCCGCGAAAATAAAAAGGTAACTTTTTTCGCACGTAATACAAATATATACAAAATTTGCAAACTTCGCAAGGCTATATTTTCCCGTTTTTACAACATTTCGCCACCAAACTTTACAATTCTACTAATTTTAAGATGCTCTTTCTAACTGTGGTAAAAGATATCGTTTTTCCTGCCTAGTCCGACCTTTAGTCCATTTTTCAAATTGTCCATTATCGGGTATGCTTCACCACTGGCTTCAGTTTCCCTACCTCCATGTTAAAGTAAATGACCTAGTCATGACATTAAATCTAGCAATTGCTTTCTGGATTAACTGGTACATTCACATTCCTACTTTTCTCCAAATTGGGCGTTCCACTGGATGCAGAATCCCGTTTATTTGATACGTTTCCATCATCCTTCTTTTCCTCTCCGTCAGCAATTCTGACCTGAGGTGTTGTATTTGCTCGAGAAGGAATCTGAAAGATTTAACATGAAAGCAGATCGTTACAAAATTCAGTGCGCATCTTATGCAAGAAATTCGACAACAAAGTTTGGGTGATCAGTTTACCTGTACTGTAATGGTTTTGGGTGTTGAAAAACCCACAGAGAACTACTAGTAGTGCATGAGAGGTGTTGGCCGTTCTGATCATGAACGAGCTATATCTTTTCAAACATAGCACTCGCGTTGCATGTCCTCAATAAACAATTCAGAACACTTTGAAATTACATTGCGTTTAAGGTCCTGGTCCAACGAGGATGAGAGCTTATGAGAGTTGGCTCATCTTTTATTGGCCGGTATACTTGATGCTTTCCCAACACAATCATGTATTTTATTGAAGTGAAAACACATTCAAACAGTCTTTTTTGCCCCTACAAATTCGTGACTGCTAAGTCCCGTCAATCCCATGCCTCGTTGGACCTTTATTAGAGAAGTTCAGATTTGGCTTCCAATACCTCTACCGCTACCTTAATCTATCTTTCAGCCAATCAGATGTGTCGTACCAACCCGATTAACCAATGAAATTGTTTAAAAAGCGGGAAAGGGGGGCGGTAGATGAAGTCAAATCTGAACCTTTCTATTTATACATGGAGGACAATTTAATCGCACACGTGCAAGTTAATAGAGAGCTTAAGCAAGCGACGTTTTTGTCAACACGGACGGCAGCCGGAAGTAAGTTGTGTCGTTATAGATGGCGATTGATGGCGTCAGCCATCCTTGTTTGAAATCAACAACCGCAGTCAGTCAACTTTCACGTTCATGATTTCAAACATGCAGGAACGGCTGACGCCATCATTCGCCATCTATAGCGACGCAACTTATTTCCGGCTGCCGTCCGTCTTGACAAAAACGTCGCTTGCTTAAGCTCTCTAATACCTCAGATCGCGACTTTCTCCCTGGTTGATTGCGCTCCGTTTGCTTAAGCATATCCGATTCGTGGCCCTGGTAACCTCGTTGTACCTCAGGTGGACTCAAAGTAGCCCTAGATAATCTCCTGTATCCATGATGGTCACTGACATCACCGGACTGGGGTACATATTCGTGTGTGAAGCACATGCTTGGGGCTTCAGATGGTTGCTGGTAGGCACTGGCTGCAGGTTGCGCAGATTGTTGGCCACTCCATCTGCGCGGATATTCACTTCTTCCGGGGGGCATAGGCGACATATCGGGGTGATAAGGAGTAGCGGGTGTGACTTGATAGATTGGGAGGACATTACTGGCACGATCGCCGGGGTACATATGTATTGGGGTGTGCCGTTCTCCCTGCTGTGGTTCCATGTATCGTCTTTCCGAACTGGGTGAAACGCCTGATCGGGTTGGTTCTCCAGGATATTCACGAGGGGAGAAATGATAGTAATTCTCTAAAATTAGAAAATTAGCAAACTAGATCATTAAGAAAAGAATCACAGCGTTAAGTAGCAGGCTTTTTACATCAATTGTTTAAGACGTTATACTTTAATAAAAAGACAGAGAGTAAGACAAGTGTAATCAAATTCAGAGCTCAAAGACGCTTGAAACGCAACCAGTATTATACATAATCAAGGCTAAGAAAGACGAACGTTCTTTGCAAAGATGCTTGAAACGCCCTTTGGTCAAAATCAATTCAGAGTGTTAATACCCCATGAATAATAAGTTTACGATAGCAGCGACGTTTTCTGTAGTATTCTCAACATTAGATGAAATCAAAAGCATGTCCAGTCAGCATTGCTCAGGATTGCGAAAGCTGGACTAAAATACACGTTTTAAGCATTAAAGTTACATAGGCACACGAGGGATCCACTAACTTTAATATTATTATCATTACCAGACATAGTGTTAGGCTAGCGTTATTTGAAAGGAACTGCGCTGAGTTGGTGTAAATGGGAAGAAATAATCGAATCGTAGTTTCTCATCAACCTTATATTAATTACCTCCGTTTCTCTTCATGGGCGAGCCAGCGTGCTCTGGATAGTAACGTGGTGTGTGCAAGGGTACCTGGGGTCTAGGTAAACCGACCATCATATTAGTGCCCTCATAATCCGAGGATTCAGAAGTACTGGACGTTGGTTTCTTTGATCTTCGCGACTGATTTCTCTTCCGAGTTTTTCTTGGTCGATACAGGTTGTCAAAGCCAAGGGGGACGGGAGGCATTTCGACATTCGGACGGCTTGGAAATTCAGTAGGGTATGGTGGGATGTTGCCAATGGAGTTGTCATTATTGTCATTCTTGTCGTTGTTGTTATTGTTGTCGTTGTCGTTGCTGTTATTGTTCTTATTCTTCTTGCGGATGTTGTTATTGCTGTTGTTATTGCTGTTATTATTATTATCGTTGTTCTTTTTCTCCTTGTTTTTACTTTTTGTGTTGCCTTGGTCGCTATCATCATCATCGTCGTTGTGATTTCTTGGAACTTCTGTGCTGTTCATTCGACAAAGACTTTCTTTGTACATCGGTGACACCGGTTGACCCCCAATACCATACAGTATCAACTTCACATTCTTGATATCCTTTGCTAATTCTTTTCCGGACCTCTTGACTTTCCCCAAGTCCTCGAGAACAACTTCCAAATCAGATTTATTTTCTTTGCCGTAACTCCGTCCAAATCGTTCAGCCAGAACACTTTTGATCTCTCGTATGTCGTCGTACACTCGCTCTATACTCGCTCTGTCCTCGGCGGCGCCCGTCATGAGTCGGCCATACTTCGACTGAACAACGATTTGAGGGCTTGCGTTGTTTTTAATGAACTCGTAGAAACTTCGCCGTTTCTTTTTCGCCATTCGTGACTGAAGCATCAAAATCGTGCCCGCGCGCTGCATGACCGCGTTCGCGACTGCGTTTTCATAATGACGCTCGAACGTGTTCGAAACCAAAGCAATGAGCAAATTAAGCGTGATGATTCCCACAACCAGAATGAAACTCAAGCACATAATTCGCGCCAATGTTTTATTCGCAGCCACCAGATTTTGTAAACCATAGTCTCCGATGATCATCATTTGAAAGATGTTGTATATCAGGGAGGACACATCAGTGTAGCCCTCGGCAGGGTGTAGGGCATTTTTTCCAAATTCGATCCAGAATCCGCACGAGAACGGGATGACTATTATAGCGTTTAAAACAAACCATTTCAGAATATCTCCCACAACGTTACTGAAAATCACCACGAATGGACCTGAGAAAAAACGATAGTTTTGAAGATATCCTTCAGTCATGAAGCTAGTTTCGCTCGCTAGACTACTGCTACTGGTTATGTTTAAATGAATAGAAAGCTTCCCCACCTGCATTTTCAAACGGCCTTGCATATTTAAACATTCTCAGCCAGAGAATCAACAACATTAGAGCTGCAGTGTGATTATTTATTTCCTTCCAAATGATCTCCTCCTGATGATGGAACAAAACGTTCGTAGTTATGGCAGCCAGGATCGTAAATAAACAAATCCAATCAAAATAAATCCAGTTGTCTGAGGAGGACACGAAATGAAGACCTGGAAAGCAATAGTAAATACAGTGTTCCTAAAATCTCTTGAGTATACCTACTGAGAGGAGTCCCCTAACTTCCCTCTTCATATGAGCCATAAGAATAAACAGTTTGCCCTACGTTTAAACTACGCCCTTTAGAATCCAGCACTCGATTGTAAGAAACGGTGTTGTCTTTTTGTTTCTACCTTTGAGAGCGTGAATTTCCGAATCAAGGTACTTGCTTTCCTGCGGCCATCTTGGATGGCAGTATTGTTTGTCTTGCTGTAGTTGTTCCACTCGCCATTCGCGCCATTTTACCATAGCCCGTCTAGCATAGATCATTTCTGAAAGAGATATCGGCCTTGTAGTACAGAGTGATCAGATAATGGTCATGGCGTTTTCAATAGAATAGAAAGGTGGTGGTGTTAGTGACGTGGATGGTGATCATGAAGATGATGGTAATAATGATAGTAATATTAATGATGATGATCTGATGATAATGATTGGAGTTACTGGTCATAATGATGATATTGATGATGATAATCAGGATGACAATGTCTGGAGTTACTGGTGATGACGATAGTGATAATGTTGACTGATGATGATCATGCGATCACAATGAAGATCGTGATGTTATTGGTGGTAATAATGATAATGATAGATTCATAATGGTGATCACATGAATGATAGTGATAGTTGAATTATGGCACTAGAATGATGATGGTAGTGGTTTCCTGAAGGTGCTATTCCAACTTAACTTGTATTATGAATAACGGTGGGTCTCAACAAGAACCACGTAGCCTGTAAACTCACGTATTACTTGACGTTTAATCTCCATCAGAGTGAACAAAATAATGAAACCATTCATAGCCAATCTCCAGATATTTTCTCTCAGTGGTGTATACAGCTCATCTCCATTTTTTGGAATCGTCACGGATTCGACAGTCCATAGGATTGTGTAGATCAGATTTAGAACAAGATCCAAGATGGCGCCTGTCTTGCCATAAATTTTCCATTTGACTGCAATAAGTCTGTGCATAACTGGATGCATGATTATGTCGAACCTATCAAATGGAGATGATGTTACCGACTGCGCGCGAAGACATTGGGTTTTGCTTTTCGTATTGAATTGCAATAGCATGTAAGAGATGAAATGTGCATATCTTCAAATCATAACCCTGTTCTCTTGTGGCTAAAATCTGGGCTACTCACCTTTGATTCTGTACAGCAATTTCAAGAGGTGATCGGGCTGGCGTATCTTGTAATTCCTCTTTCAATTTCGCTCCCTCGAGGTGATTGAGAAAGTAAAATTCTCGTCTGTTGATGTAGTCTGTCGTGTGAAGTTGATCCAGTGCAATAAGCGCCACCTCAGGAATTTTCTCAATGAGAAGCGATAAGGCTGAGTTTCCATGGCTATCGTAGACGCCAGCGGGAGCTCCTTCGGTTACAAGAAGTTTGGCTGCTTTGAAACGGTTCATCTCTGCGGCAACCTGACGCGATAGAAAGACTAGGCACATTTAGTCCTGCATAGAAATAACAAAACCATTTGGGCAATTCCCGATCATTGCTGACCAATCTGTTACTTTTTCGATATTAAGTTTGCCCAAATAACTAACCACCGACTATTTTTATAATTTACAAAAAAAGGAAAACAAAATATTGCTTGTTTGGTCCAAGGATACATATAATAAGAGAGACATGTTACCTGTAAGGGTGTCCGATTTCTGCTGTCCCTGGCATTAATATCGGCTCCATAACCAAGCAACATTTGAATGGAGTTGACGGCGTCATTTTTTGCCGCATAGTGCATCGCAGTTTGTTCCTCTCCATTCGTCTTGATGCCAATATCTCCGCCATTTTGAAGGATAAATTCCACCATATCGGCGTAGTCAACTGCGGCAGCAACGTGGAGAGGAGAACGACCATACTCATCTTGGTGGTTCACGCTGGCCCCTGGATTGGACAGAAATAAGTGGTGGTCATGCCCGAGTTGTTTGTTATTCACTTTTCATCACTTTATCATCATTATAATCATGTATCAACGTCATCTGTCTTTTATCGATGATCAATACAATCATGACGATGATCGTCATCATCACCATCATCATCTATCATCACCACATTCCATCACCTTTCTACCCCTATCATGCTTCTTTTAAAGCTAGATTTTTGTATTGTTCGATTGCAAATTACCAGTCTACGAGAAAGAAAACGACACTCAAATAGGCGCTTACCATTCTCCACAAGAAACTTTGCCACATCTGTGTTCCAAGACCTCGCCACCTCATGAAACATATTCTGCCCTGTCGGGTCCATGCAGTTGATGTCGGCGCCATTTCGGAGCAGCGATTCCACGAATCCATAATCAAACGTGTCGTCAGCGCCATTGGAGTTGGCGAGATCGGCAATATAATGAATCAACGCCTGGTTCCGCACACTATAATTGCTTTGACCATCAACATCCCATTTGCCAAGCTCCCCTTCGAGGACTGCATGCGTTGGCTCGTTTGGTCGCTGGGTTTCTATGACAGAAAACAGTCAGGTGAAGTTTTTAGCATTCTCAAACAAGGCTGGTGAAATGCCCGGACTCCTAAGAATGTGTTCCAGCAAGTCTGACGCCAGTGCAACCAAGACGTTGTCATCCAATTTAAGTACACGAAATATTTTCGTGACGACTTAACACTTGTCTTTGAGGACGCGCAGTGTTTCAATTCTATTTCAGAACCATCCTCACGCAGAGAAATGTAAAGCTAGATTCATATTTATCGGACACTGCAGAGAAAAACGAAAAATTCGTTGTCTCGAGCCGGATTTAAACTCGCATCTTAATGCCATTCATAGAAAACGATTCCTTCTTGTAAAGCGGACACTGCAGAGAAAAACGAAATGTCCGTTTGGGTAGGGGTAGAAAGGTGATGGAAGGGGTAGAAAGGTGATGGAAAAGGTGATGGAATTTGGAATTTGGAAATGTCCGTTATCGGACACTGCAGAGAAAAACGAAAAATTCGTTGTCTCCAGCCGGATTTGAACACGCATCTTAAAGCCATTCATAGAAAACGATTCCTTCTTGTAAAGCAGGTATAAAGACAATCATCAGTGAAACAAAATATTTTAATTTTATCTTTAACCTCGTCAGAACAGGCTACATACTGAGGAACAACCATTGATATGTATTAAAGCGGGATCGCACATCTATTGTTGGTTTTTGAAGCTGGAACTACGTCACATTTTTAGACTTGCGGGCATGTCGGATGGGCCCACTTTGAGAAGCAATGCTATAGATTTCTATTACAGGATGTACAGTTTTCATTTTAAAACAAAAAATTACGTTTTAAGGCAAAATATTTCAAAGGAATCAGTTTTCTAACAGAAACTACATCGATTCCCTCCTTGGGTAGGACCATTCAACATGGCCGCCAATCTCAAAATATGACGTGTTTCCGTCTTCAATTTTATTTGAGTTTTGTATTACGATGCGCTATCCAGTCTTAAAACATATCAATGGAAATAACATACGTTCGTTCTACAACCAGCGGCGTGAAAAATCAGCTCTGACTCTGTTCTATCAAAAATCTCCAATACTGCAATGCCTACCTGGAATTTCCTCCAATAACATAACTTCGTACAACTTCCTCTGGTTCCATCCATCTTTGTTACGCCTTGTATTCACTTTCTTATCTTGCTCATCTATTTTTAAACATCAAAAGAAAAAATACAATTCAGATGTCACTCACTCTCAGATGGCTTTCTAGAATCTGCTCCAAAAGTGCCCTAATAATTTAATATCCACCCACCTGGCAAATCACTTCCTACAGCACTCGTGTCAATTGTGACTTCTTTCTTCTTCTTTCCATCCAAAGAATTTACTCCTCCGTTCTCGTCAGTCATTTGCTTTATATTGTAACTATTTATCAAACCAAATAATTAAAGTTTAACTTTCGTTTGTGGAAGACCAATGTACAATATTGGCAGACCAGGGGCCGGTCGGTCAGATAGGCGCAATCCAGGGGAAATTATTTTTTCCACGATCTTTATCGGTCTCGCCCAGATTAAATATTAATATTTCTAAGTTGAAGTTTCTTTTCTGAATTGTCAGGCTCGTATCTACAATCTACAGCTTTTAGTGGATAGCCTTAATTAACCGACCTTCGGCCTTTCAAAGATGGAGGCGACTAACAGGAATCAAGGTAACAGCAATTGAGCCTGCATTAAGAATGTTACAACGGCCAGCGCTCGTAAAATTCCAAGCACCGAGCGATTTTTTGTTTATCAACGTCAGAGCTTGACGTTGATAAAAAGTAGTATACGTGCACGAAATTAATTTGCAACACAAAAGGCCCTGTCGGCACCGGGCAACTTTCAACACAATTGCATTGCAAGTTGCAAAGCATATTGTACCGTGTGATAAAACATAATTGCATTACAGAATACCATTGCACAAAACAGCAAACTACGACCACAATAAGATAGATAACCATCTACGATGCAATTTTACTGCGGTCTTTGTGGCACAGGTTGTGTACCAGCTGTTTCGTAGATCATTTTGATATCCTAGAAACTTGAGCGATTTACATTTTAGAACCCGGAACTCATTTCGCGAGGACTGGCCAAGCAGGTTTAAGCTCCATCGTGGTAAAAAATTCCTACTGGGTTTGGCGAGGGAAGAAAGTGTGGAAAATGGATCACAATACCTTAACCCCATTTGAAAATAATTTTAACTACATTAGACTGAATATCTGTTTTCGTTTTGGAAATTTGTTGATGTAATGATTTATATTCCTGAAAATGTACACAATTTAAGTACCCAGGCAGAAAAGCGACAGACTTGATGCAAGCTTTGGATTTTATCGCTTTGATAAAAGTTTGTCATGAATTTGCATCAAGCCTGTTGGCTTCATCAAGTTGCATCAAGTCTTTGAAACTTGATGTTTGCAGACTTGCTGCAAGTTGTTGAAACAACAACTTGCGTCAAGCTTGTGAATAAAAAGTCTTGAAAATTAACTTGCATCAAGCCTATTGACGAATTATCATCAAGCCGGAGCAAGCGATACGAATGTATCCTGATGTCGGCTTGATGAATGATGACTGCCACGTAACAAAGCATGCAACAGACTAAATGCAACTTGTGCGTTTTTAACCCGAGGAAAGACATTCGCACGTAACGTCGAAGCTAGATCTCGAATCAACCCGAGACCGGTTGCTTGGGCATCGAGTGCCCACACTTGCACAAACACGTCGGTGAGTTCACCGATTTAACTCACAACAGCGCGTAAAACAAAACGTATATCTGGATCCCTTCTCGAGCTTGTCCACACAACCAAAACGCATAACTTGCAACCTGGCAGTCATCAAGTCGATATCAAAATGCGTTCGCTTGCTTGGGCTTCTTGATGCAAGTTGTTTAACAACTTTCGGCAAGCCAGCAATTATCAAGCGGCATAAAAGCTGATTTTCCCAAACTTGACGAAACTTAATCAGGCCAAATACACTTGATGCAACTTGATAAAAAACTTCAAGCTGGTAAAAACCACAACTTAATATATCATTGAAGTCTGTGGCGTCTCTCATGGCTCTGCAGTTTAGCTCGTTCGCGGATCAGTTTCGCCTTATTTTTGCCAGCTGTCTACTGTATACTTGAACCTATTCGGCTCTGAACTGACCTCGAAACGATCCATACCGCTAGCTTGAACGGCCCGCGGTCTAAGGTAGAGAAATATCTCGTGTTTTATTTTAATTTTAACGGAACACAATGTCAACTAGCTGTGTCTCGGTCGCTGTGTTGTCTTAGTGTTTACTAGGACTGATAATGATACAACTATCACAGAATAAATGACTTACACTTACTTTAACGGAGATCCCTATTTCAAATTCATTGCTTCAATGATGTTTCTTGGCTCGACAGTAAAGAATAACGTAGTTTAGTTCGCGTGCGTTCGTGCTGACAATATGTGACCAAACTAATCAATCTAATAAAGGTAAAGTTAAACAGTTGTTAGAAAGCATAAATATTTCAAAATCAACACGCAGGTGTTCATGGGCGCACATCGATGTTTCAGAAAAAAACAACAAGCATAGTCATAGGTCAAGAGAAACTGCAATTAACTGACAATACATCCCTAAGCTTACATGCAAATTAACTCATTTGAGAGCATGTGATCTGAAATGACCTACTTTTCTTATATATCAGGTCTATAGTTCTCCTACGTAGGCGATCGTCGGCGACTCATTGTCAGGTAGTCATTTAAGGAGCGGGGCTTTAATACTAATAGCCTTTCACAATCATGTGATCTAAATAGGATTAACATACGTTTATGGTAGCAAAGTCATTCTTGACGATGTGACATAGTGCGGTAGATTTATATATCTTTCCTTTCGTGGGCTGTACTCAAATTAGTCATATCAAGTGTAGATCGGCGTACATACACGTCATTTGTTACTTTGTTATGTTTACGACTGAAAACTAGGCTTAATTGTATAGTCCTGTATGGCAATTTGATCAAATTGTTAGTATTGCCTTACGAGGGGCATTAAGCTATCTCCTCTCCGTGGTGGAATGCAGCTGGTGAGAATTTCAAAATTCATACTCACTGAACCTAACAGCAAGCGATTCATGATATAGGAACTCCATAATCATGTCAAGGTTATTCTTCGTATTACGAGTCAGAATGCCCCCCCCCCCTGATCTCATCACGAATTTGGGACTGAGATTAAAGAAAGGAACGTTTGTGATCGTATTTAACATGGGAGGATAACCTATATCAAGAATTCGTATTTTTTCGCTTATTATTTTACGCGGCATTATTCTGTTCTCGACGTCATCAACATTCAGTCATCGTCATCTTAATTTACAACAATATTGAGAAGATGAGGTACAAAAAACATAATGTTTTCAAAAACAATATGATTGTGTGTAATAAAGTAATCATCCTTCTGGCGTCTGCGTGTGTTACGCACGTCAGGCAATTCAAGGTTAAGGTTAAAAGTACTCAATTCAAGGGCATTCGCTTCGAAGTTTAATTGGTTGTGTCGTTTAGGCAGTGGAAGATCCTATGTTTTCGGTGCTTCTGATTGAGTTTTTTTAACTACACTACCGATACTGAAAACGTTAGCTTGCCATAATGCACGAGCTAGAAAACGTCTAAATGCTGTTTAATATTATAGTGCATTATAAATTCTCAACGCTTATTGGGTAATGGCCGTCTTTATTTGGCTCTTTAGAATTTTTGAAATAAGAAACATTTTTGGCCGCCTATGGTTGAAAACTCGAAATTGTAAATCTGACAAAACATGTTTTGTATTTGCTAATTTTAACTCATAAAACACGAAACAATAAACACTGCGAACATTGTAAACATTTTAGTGAAGATGACTTAATTATAGTTGGATTCTGCGCATCAGTTCTGCTCATAACAAATGGGACCCACTGATGTAATCAATTGTACTTTCATATTAATGTAGATTAATATGAATCTAGTTTTTCATATTTCTAAGGATGGTTCTAAAATATATAATAGTCCCAATTATAGTCAAAGAGGTTTGATTACTTGAAAGAATGTAACCCATCTTTAAAATTACAGCCATAGTCAAAACGAAAAGTTAAGAAGTGTTTTCTTTTTTTGTCCGTTTATTTTGCACTCAGGAAACCGAGGAATGGAACCGAATGACCTTGCCCACGCGTGGTGCTACAAGCTACTGCGGGACACCCACGCTAACAATTATCGAACACAACACAACAAAATGGGAGCTTAAAACAATGTCAAAATAATGGACTATTAAACGTATCTTATTTGAAGATGAACTCCGTGAGCGACATAGATGCCGTGCGAGTTAAAGTTGCTGTAAGTAGAAAAAAGTTGAACGTTTGATCTGTGGTCTTTGTACTCGAAAGTACCTGTTTAAATAAGCTACGTGGCCAATAAGTATAGACAAAATTATGAATAATAATAGTTTGATATGTTATATTAACACGCCGTTTTCAAGGTAGTTTAATTGGTGTTTGCTTTAAAATAGAGACATATTATAAGACGTTTATTTTGTCTACAGTTAGAAGAAAATCGAAGTGATATTCGTCGATTTGTTATCGATCCTAGTATTACAACATTTGCCGACTTGAAAAAATGGATTCAAAGAGCGTTTTGTACAAGAAGGTACAGGTTATACTAATTTAAAATTTAAATATACTCTTACATTACGTTATGCATTTTATTACTGCTCAGTTTAATGTTATACAATGTAGGTTACAGTTATTTGGGTTGAACTTCCTGTCAATTGTGATGTAAAACAATTGATATATTATAAAAAAAGTACCTAAATAAGTATCGTAACGCTTGTTAAACACAGAAGAAGCAATCAAGCAGAGCAGTACAATATCTTCTAGGGAATGTGCTTAGATTCAATTACAAATATAGTGCCCCTCCTGGAAATAAATAGCTTGCTTTACTCCTACTGTATGACCCGGCCTGTCCCCCCCCCCCTCTTATTTACCATAGATTTCTTTGTGTATAGGAGTTTGGAAATTTCCTATGAAGTGTCAGGCGAAAGCACTCCATTGAATTTTACCATTTCCTCTGATAAAGACCTACATAATGCTGTTATGGCAACTAAGAGTTTACCATACCTTGAATTGACTGCTCATGTTACAGATGAAAATGGTAAGCTTTTAAACAGTTTTAACAACATGTAAATAAGTTTTTCTAAACTGTTATAATACTATTCTCTGCCATTTTTGCAGCTGAAGCACCGAATGACAGAGAAGAATGGATAATATTAGAGACCTGTTATGATATTCCCATGATTAAAGACATCAGATCCTTTGGGAACAAGCTAACTTTCCCGATAACTTCGGCTCTTCGCAAGCGAGTTGAAAACACCCTCTATCAAATAACAAGTGCTTTTATAGACACAAGTCGTAAGAGTCCCTTGAGTGAATCTGATTGGTTAGCGCACTTTGACGACGACGGTCATTTGCTAGAACCGCAGGAATTATGGGTAATTGTCTTCAACTGGGGGGTGGAACCAAACTTAAGACGTCATGTATGGAAACACCTGCTGAATGTGTTCCCTCCAGATTTGACTGAAATCGAGAGAGAGAAATACTTAGCAATGAAATGCAAAGTCTACTGGCAGATTCGGGCTTCTTGGCAAATGGAGGATCAGCTACCCAAAACCGCATCTGTTCGGGATATGGTGTGGAAGGATGTTAGACGAACTGATCGAACTTATCCGTACTTCGATGTCCCTGATGACCACCCTCGTCTGACGTCATTGTTCAACATCTTGGTTACATATGCTATCCTAAACCCAGATGTATCATATGCACAAGGTATGAGTGACCTTGCTGCCCCTCTCCTAGTTGTCATGGATGATGAAGCCATCACCTTTACATGTTTCACTGCATTAATGGCTCGATGCAAGAAACATTTCCTCCCAGATGGCAAGGCAATGTCTCTAAAGTTCGATCATTTAACCTTGCTGGTGCAAAAATTTGACCCAGAGTTGTACAAGTTTTTGATGAAGGTGGAAGCAGATGACATGTTTTTCTGTTACCGATGGTTGGTCTTAGACCTAAAGCGAGAATTCCAGTTTGACGATGCTTTGCACATTATGGAAGTGATTTGGAGTTCATTGCTGCCCCCTCCTCCCAAAGACATACCCCAGTCCCCAAGCAACGCGACATTCAACACTGCAAACAAATTATGCAATAACTCCAGCGCGGTATTGCGGTCAGAGGGTTACAATTCGTTACCATACTCCTATCAATCGCTCGTCAACGCGAACAGCGAGGAAGATTTTAATGACGAAGATGAATACGCCCAGCTGAATATAAACGACTTTGGCGGGAAACTAGAGTTAGTTTCCTTGCCGGACCCGTATCATTTAGGCGATGGGAACCCGTTCTCATTGTTCGTGTGTCTTGCCATTTTGATTCTTCATCGCGAGAGAGTTTTTAATGAACAAGACTACAACTCTCTCGCGTCTTCTTTCGACAAGAAAGTGCGAAAACACGACGCTGAAAGCGTTTTGAGCAAAGCAAGACAGTTGTACTCGCAGTACCTTAGACACTGCGAGTTTGTGGACAACAACGAGTTTGTGTCATTGCAAAAACCGGCAAAAGACAAAGTTAAAGAGAAAAAAAATGATTCTTGGTTCGATGATAACTCCTGTGAAATCGTGACTCGTTCAGGCCAAGAAATACAGTGCTGAATGTTAACACTGATTATTCGTGAGATAGAAGTAAATGAAACTGAATATTTTTTAATTAAGTTGTTAAATTACAAGCTAATTGAGTGCAATAAAAATTGGTTGGATTTTACGTTCTGTTTCCGTTTTGGGTAGCCCGCACCTTGACGAACGGACTTTTTAACGAAAAGACTTTTGGCCGACAACTTGTCGATAAATAAGGAAATGTTCAGGGTACGAAAGGCGAATAGCGTTATTCACCGGATACTGATTTTCTCAAACTTTCTAAACACGTTCAGTGACTTGCAAAACCCGTATTAAACTTCAGTATTTCAAGGTGGAGTTCTTGCGAGTTCAATATCCCTGGTGTCATTGCTTTTTATGCCTTTCTGTACTAGTTGAAAAAACAACACAATCCGATGGATGGATAGCGATTTATCCACCTTCCCTAAAACCCGAAAACCGACCCCAAATGATACAGCACATCAAGCTCAGAGTTAATTCCCTTGTTTTGAAAAGAAATATATTTTTGGCTTCATGTATTCATGTTTTGAATGCCTGGGGCCAGTTGTTCAAAAGCCGGTTAGCTTAACCCTGGGTTAACGTAAAATTTCTTTCCAAACTTTCCAGTAGTTTGCTGATAGATATTTCTTTAGAAATCTTGTCTTGATCAATAGTAGTTTTGGTCTGTAAAGTTTTAAGATAAACGGAGATGTAGAAACACAGAAACGGAAACAATGGGTTAAACTTTAACCCAGAGTTAGTGCTAACCCAGCTTTTAACAACCGGTCCCTGCTGTTTAAACGCCTGTTTCACATACCTGCTGAGCAGCTAATACCCGAACAAAGACAAGAGCCAATGAGCAAGCTCGTAACACGCAGGCCTAAAACAATGAAAATTGATTGTTGTTAAATAAAAGTGACTCACAGATCCAGACCATCATTATTCTTTAATTAGATAAACTCGTGAATTTTTTAAAGCTGACAAAATAAAATTGGACGCGAAGGTTAAACCGGGACGATTAAGACCTGCTTACATTTGCATTTCTTGCTGCGATAACCAGCCCGACTTTAATCCTTTGGATGTAAATACCATCACCATCTTAGCGTTTCCACACAGATACGTAGCCGGGGGGGGGAGCTAGGCTCCTCTCTCGTTTTGTAGATAGAAAAGTTCAGGAAAGATGATGCCAAAAACGACGTGGAACTGCCGTAGGCACCTCCATAGATGGGATTTCCAATTCAGACTTCTCGGCTATCATAATTATTAGTTTTCACAGCTCTCTCCCCCCCCCCCTTGAAAGCTCTGGCTATCTCCCTGTTTCCACAACTTATTTGCATAAGGCTGTCTTCGTAGAGGGGATGAGATTAGCTATTAAGAAAAAAGACAATAAAATTTTTGCAAAGATTGTATAACGTACGAAAATAATATTGATCCCTGCCCCACAGAGTCAAGGTCATTTTTAGACAAATTTCCATGATTGTGCAAACTATGAATGGTTAATTCGTTCGGATCCTTAAAAAAGAGATGTAGAAATTGCAAAACTATTCCTCGAACATATTGCTAAACGGGGAGTCACCATATTGCGTGTTTGGGTGTTGTGAATTATTGATTGCAAACAGTGTAAACAAAGGGGATATTAAGCCCAGGGAATTGCATTTTTGTTGTACTTTGGCTTAAAAACTGGGAGACGCTCCCGCGAACAGCAAAGGACGGATTGGATTAGCAGGACAAGAAATACAGTAAGTATTTGTAACAACGTCTTTGAGATAAGTAAATAGGTGAAAATAAAATAAATAGGTGAAAAAATGTGATATGAAGAAAGAATCAAATAAGAGCTAGGAAGGGTATTTTATGAATTCGCCTTAAGGATGCGTGAATAAAAATGGGAAAAAAGATAAGGTTTTGGTAATGAAGAGTCTGTACAATAATAGAAGGCGTGTTCAGAGAACGATGATAGATTTCTGTTAAGACGCCTTCTATTATTTTGAGGCAGTATAACTGCTGAATTTGTTTTAAACAATAGATTTTTTCTACTGCAAACCCACGATTAATTATATTCTCTTTAGCTTACGATTGTATGTTTTCGATTGTGATTCCTCTTTTTCCCACAAATTTAATCGAATCGCTCTGCTTGCCTGGTAAAATTTTAATGGTTTTGGTTAAAAAAGCGATTTCCTCGCGGCAACACACCGACAAATGCTAAATGCACTTCAAACGATGCATAATTAGGCAAGTTCCAATAAGCAATTGTATTCGACAAGACCACAGTTCGATGGATGTCTAAAATCCTCCTGAAGACGCAAATGGACGTCTCGAACAAAATGCATCCCTGCGTCGGAAGGCGAGTTCTAAGGGATCAAGGACCAACGTTTGAAAGTCGAAATTCCCGTAATGATTTATGGAGTATTTTTCACAACGCCCTATCCAAATGTGCAAGATGGTATTCATGCAAGTTTAATTGTAGTGTTATGTCACAACATGACCCTAAATATGTTTGAAAAACAGCTAACACATTTAGTAAATTAACAAAACGATCGTAAAATGGAGAAAGGATAAAGTGTCAACATTAAATTTGTGTCGCTACTAGATCTCTGAAGAATGTCTGAGAAAAGCGAGAACACCAGCTTGTTGGACGACAGGGGGAAACGAGGGGTCACCTTCAGCGTGAAATTGGAGGAAATTGTGAAAAAAATTGGAGGTAATTGATAGAACGACTCAAAAGGACACAAAATCTTTTACTATCTGGAATCTGAAACACCCTACGATCTGGAAAGTAGAGATCTTTTACTACACAGCAAAAAACGCACAACCTGTTCTGGCCTGATGAAAACAGGATTGAACAATGTTGTGCTGCCCACATTGTTCAAGGTTGTCAACAACACTGAACAAGTTGATGAGCCTGAATTACCCTGCAATCAGGTGTGACAATGTTGAACAATATTGTTGACAACATTGAACAATGTGGGCAGCAAAACATTGTTCAATGCTGTTTTCATCAGGCCAGAACAGGTTGTGCGTTTTTTGCTGTGTATAGGATCCTGAAACGTTTTGACCAAGATCCTTCGTGCAAACTTCATGAACAGCGCTGTCACAATCTAAGAAAATTTTCTCAGATTTATGCTGTTTCTATGGGGGTGCTAATAATTGTGTTAGGCACAAATTAAAAAAATATATCGTTCTTTCATTCCCAGCCAAATTCGCTTTATTTACACACAAGGATATGAAAATTTATTGTGAGACCGCTGTTCATTAAGATCGAACTCCTGTCGTTTCAGGCAGCGAGAGAACGTATGTTTTTGTGCGCTGTATAGAAGGTTAAAAATTCACAGACATTTGTTTTGTGAAATGCGAAGAATATGTAATAGAACACTATAAGCATAGTTCTGTTTTGATAGAAATAGATGAGCAAGGTAAAAAAGAAAAGATGGACACAAGAAGAAATGAAGAAGGATGGGATCGGAGAAAATTGTACGAAGTTATGATGATGAAAGAAATACCAGGTATACAACAATATCGTTCCTAGACTATGCTCGTTTCCAGGTTGGTACACCCAGATTTCAACATGCAAGCAGGCATACTCAGGCAAGAAGGCTACAAGCCTTCAAATAAGTCAATAATGTAATTACACCAACAAAGAAAAACTAAAAAAACTTTAATTATCTAAAGTTTTCATTAATTGTGGTCGGTAATTTTCACATATCGTCTATCAGAAATGTATTTTTTGGACTGACGTTAAGCCTTTCCATCTCGTCTGCAGAAGAAAAACGACCGAACGCCCCAACTTATGCTGTTTTGGACAGTCAACCAGGAAAATGGGAGATCGACGGAAAAGACACTAATAATGTCAGAAACCACGCCCTCTTGCACTATCTTGCAAATCTCGCCAACTCCAACAACAGAGATGATGTATTCAACTTCGAGTTTGTGGAATCTCTAGTCAGGAGCGGCGCAGATATTAACTGTATGGACACCAATGGACAAACGATTTTCCATGAGGTTGCAAGATCGTGGAACGTTGACGTGGCCATGTTTCTTGTAGAACATGGTCGGTATTTTTTTTAGTAGAAGAGCTTATCAAAGGGACCAGGATAAGGTCCATTGAGGTGGGGCGAAGCGAGACGAGGTGATGCTGAGGTGAGGGTGAGGTGGGGTGACGTGCGGTAGGGTGGGGTGAGGTAAGGTGAGTTGAGGTGAGGGTGAAGCATAGGTGAGGTGAGGCGAGGCGAGGCGAGGCGAGGCGAGGCGAGGCGAGGCGAGGCGAGGCGAGGCGAGGCGAGGCGAGGCGAGGCGAGGCGAGGCGAGGCGAGGCGAGGCGAGGCGAGGCGAGGCGAGGCGAGGCGAGGCGAGGCGAGGCGAGGCGAGGTGAGGTGAGATCAAATCAAATCAAATCAGATCAGATCAGATCAGATCAGTTCAGTTCATATCAGATCTTCATTAACTTTACCCAGGAGCCAACGTGAACCACCAAGATGAGTATGGTCGTTCTCCTCTCCACGTTGCTGCCGCAGTTGACTACGCCGATATGGTGGAATTCATTCTCCAAAACGGCGGAGATATTCACATCAAGACGAAAGGAGAGGAACAAACTGCGATACATTATGCGGCAAAAAATGACGCCGTCAACTCCATTCAAATGTTGCTGGGACACAGGGCCAACATTGATGCGCGGGACAGCAGAAATCGGACACCCTTGCAGGTTAGCATCTCAAAAATTGGCGTTTGCTTTGCCAAGCGCCCTGGCCAAAATGCTACCTTTTCCGTGCTCTCCTAACCCCCGCAAGCTCAGTAACTGAATTGAGCACCCATTTTGTTAAATGTCTTTACTTTTCACCAGGTTGCCGCAGAGATGAACAGTTTTAAAGCAGCCAAACTTCTTGTGACCGAAGGAGCTCCCGCTGGCGTCTATGATGATCATGGAAACTCAGCTTTATCGCTTCTCATTGAGAAAATTCCTGAAGTGGCGCTTATTGCACTGGATCAACTTCATACGACAGACTACATCAACAGACGAGAATTTTACTTCCTCAATTACCTCGAAGGAGCGAAAGTGAAAGAGGAATTGCAAGATACGCCAGCACGATCACCTCTTGAAATTGCTGTACAGAATGAAAGGTGAGAAAATGGACATACGAACTTTGTTTAATAGTTTCGTATGCGCTGTGTGTATTGAACTCGGACACCCTGTCCGAATGATTGAATTGTTGTCCCTCTCTTGATGTTCTATGTATACGGGTGGTAGCCACGAGGACCTGATAAGCAAGGAATGGTTAAAGTAGAACATTCTGCTACGCAGTTACACCAGCAACTAATCCATTTTTATGCCAAAAAGGTTTGATGTCATAATGCATCCAGTTATGCGACGCCTTATAGCGGTCAAATGGAAAATCTACGGAAAGAGAGGAGCAATTATGGACTTGGCTTTAAATCTGATATATACAATTCTCTGGACCGTTGAAACTGTTACAATGCCTAGGCATGGATATGAGTTGTATCATCCTCCCAAGGAAAATATCTGGAGGTTAATTATAAGTGGTACCCTCATTTTATGCACCTTAATGGAAATCAAAAAGCAAGTAACAAGTAAGAAAAATTCTTTGTGGCTTTGCTTCGCATGAGAAACATGGCTAGGAAACAATGTTTCCTGGTTTGTCAACCTTCAGGAAACATGGCTAGGAAACAACATTTTCTGGTTTGTGCTAGGAAGCAGTGTTTCCTGGTTTGTCCACAATCAGAAAGATTAACCTATCTACGTTGGGGAGGAAGGGGGAAGAAAAATGAACATTGTTTTCAACTAGGGAGGATTTTCACTTTCGGGGAACAGAACGGTAATTAGATACGATACTTTTTAGAGACGATTGTGGCAAGACGCGAGCTGGTAAAATGGCGCGAATCAAGAGCGGAACAACTGCAACAAGATAAGGAGTACTGTCATCCAAGATGGAGACAAGAAGAGAAATATCTCAAATCCGAAATAGACGCTGTCCAAAGCCTTTCTCTCGTGTCCACATCAGACTGGTGGATATATTTCGACTGGGCTTGTTTGTTTCTCATTCTTGCAGCAATAGCAGCTAAAATTTTGTTCTTCAAGTTTGATGGTATAGACAATCATAAGGTAAGAATCATGGTGTCAGGCCTTGTCTGTGAACAGTGTATGAAGTTTCAACTCTTTCTTATATAAATAGTTAGTGAAACAAGTAATAAAGAGTCTAATGAAGCTGCTATATCGTTGCACCGCTCTTGCCAAATACGCGCTGTTTTTATCGCGTTGCAGTAGGCTATTTTTCTTTATTCCAACCTAGGTTGCATGGAAAGAAATTAGCATGTATACCACCATTGCAATGTTGTTGATTCTTTGGTTCAGAATGTTCAAATATGCGCGACCGTTTGAAAGCGCAGGTACTGTACTAAAACACCTTTATAATCCACTTTATGATTCCATTGTATCCCCAATCTTTCGGTGTATTCTCAATCTTTCTATGTACCATCAATCTTCCTGTGCACCCCATATCTTCCTGTGTACCCCAAACCTTCGCGTGTACCCCTATTATTTCCGTTTACCCTAAATCTTCCCGTCTACCCTCAATCATCCCGTGTATCCTCACTCTTCTCGTGTACCCTCAATCTTCCCGTATACCCTGAATCTTCGTGTACATTGCAGGTCCGTACGTGGTGATCTTCAGCAATGTCGTGGGAGACATCTTAAAGTGGATCGTCCTGAATGCGGCCATCATTATTCCCTTTGCTTGTGCATTCTGGATCGGATTCGGTTATAATTCCACCCACCCGGCAAAAGGCTACACTGACGCATCCTCCTTGCTCTACAACGTCTTTCAAATGATGATCGTCGGAGATTACGGCTGGGCAAACCTTCAGAAAGCAAATGAGACGATGGCGCGCATATTATGCGGAAGCTTTATCCTAACAGCCGCCATAATCACGCTCAACCTGCTCATCGCCTTGGTAACGAACACGTTCGAGAGGCATTACGAAAACGCAATCGCGAACGCAGTCATGCAGCGCGCACAAACCATATTACTACTTCAATCACGAATGGGAAGCAAGAATCTGAAGCACTACTACAACTTTATCAAGTCCAACGCAAGCCCGCAGATCATTCAAAACAAATACGGTCGATTGATGGCGAACAAACCTGAAGACAGAGCGACTATTGAACGCGTTTATGACGATGTTCGGCAAATCAAAAGCGTATTGGCTGAACGCTTTGGCAAACGTTACGGAAAGGGGAATAAATCTGATCTCGAAATTGTTCGCGAGGATTTAGGAAAAGTCAAGAAGTCTGGAATGGAGTTGGCAAAAGACGTGAATAATTTGAAGTTGATATTGTATGGAATGGGCGGGGAACCTGTGTCGCCTATAAGGAAGTCGGCGGAGGACAGGAACAGTATCGCTAATCTCTTAAGCGATAGGAAGGGAGAAGTGAGCATCGCCTTGAATAAAGAAGCTAGCAACAATAAACACAACGACAAGGAAAATGTCAATGACAACACTAACAACAACAACAACAACAATGGCAACAAGAACCCAGTCAACAATGACACAAAAGACAACCTCCAACCAGACCATGATACGATGTCAAACCAGCAAAAAGAACTACAAAATAACCAGCCCTTGATACCATCTGCACTCCTTCAATCATACTTGGACAAATTGTCTCTCCCACAGTCGGGTAAAAAGCAAAATCGCGGGCGAAGACCGTCAAAGAAACTGGAAACCAGTTGCACTGAAAGCTCGGAATCTGATGACGCATACGTGCCTGAAGACAAACAAAAATTCAGTCCAGGGAAAGCAATTCATGAAAAACAGAGGAGGAAAAGCGACTTGAAGGATAAACGACTGCGTGGAAATGGTAGACAGTGGTGGACAGGTAAATCAGCGACCAATAGTTCAATATTTATTGCTTGCTTTTTTTCTCATTGTCTTTGTTATATCGGTTAATCTGTATCATTAATTGAAGACTTATACCATTTTTAGGAGATTATGATGAACAGTCAACCTCTGGCAGCAGAAACGATGTTCCTCTACGATACGTGCAACCCACCTCGGAGCCAGTATACATTGATCCACGATTTTCAAACCCAGAAATACACCTACTCACATACCCCTCCAAGCCCAACATCCGGCATGGCACTAGTACCCCTCTGATGCCCCATATGGCCCCCACTACGCCTTATTACCCCTCGCTGACACCTGTGGTTCCAAGTAAAGGCTATCTTCCAAGCGTGCAACCAGGGACCATGGAGTATTTCCCTCACAGGTATTCAACCCCATCAGAAGACCTCAATCATGCCTTTGTGCCACTAAGAAGGATTTCGGGGTCTTCCGTAGGCCAACAGGTGATGCCTGGGTACACCATGATGCATCTTCCCCAAACTGGGCAAGATTCGCTGCATTCGTTCCCAGGCCTACGAAGACGTCAGTCTGAGTATAGTTCTCTGTTACACGCTGGCACAATGCCTGTTCAAAGTTTGCCAAAAAATGAGGTAAGCCAATAAACTAGACTTCCCGTTATCCTGCAACCAAACAAACGAAACCAATTCATAATGCATTGTTAATTATGTCAAGCAGCGCGACATCACGTGAAAGTCAGCAACAACTCGCGAAATATTCAAAGATAGTTAGAAGACTGATATTTTAAGGCGTCAAAATTAGCGTGAACAAAGTATTATTCACCAAAATCTATGCTGACGAATCAAATTGCTTGTATCTACTATTAAAATTAAGTTCAAGCTGATCTGACCGTGAGTAAAAGGCCTGGAACTAGCTACCGAATAAAAATTTATTTTGCTGTTTTTAATCACTTATATTTTTTATTTTCCTTTATGAAACATGTTCAAACTTTGTAATCATGTTCAGTAAAGAAAATTATAAGTCCAAATTATAAGAATCGCGGTAAAAGTAAATTATAAGAATCGCGGTAAAACCGGCATACAATACCATCATGTTTTTTATCGTGGTCATTTGCATTTGTCAAATATAGGTCTATGTTGAAGGTGAAAGCGTTTTACCGAACCGACAAGAAGAACCGAAGTCCGCGAGCAATCTAGCGTCAGAACAAACGGTAACGGAAGCACCGCATACCGTGCAAGATGCAGGCGACACTGAAGCACCTCAAAGCCAACGAACCATTTGGACGAAAGATGAAACGAAAGATTTGAACGTATAAAGTACAGGCGCCAGAAAGCGACGTATTATATAAAAATTAGCAGTAATAATAATATGTTAGGAGAACTATGTGATCACCTTGAGAACCGTCAAGACAGTAGATTAGTAACAAAGATTTATGTTGAATTCTGCAAGTAGACTGCTTTAAAAACTTACTAAAAAGCTACATTTTGAACTAATATATATTTATCAAAAAGAGTTCGAAAGACGCAATATTTGGACAACATTTACATCTGTGGGTCCTATTTGTTATGAATAGCAGAGCTGATGCACAGAATCCAACTATAATTAAGTCATCTTCACTAAAATGTTTACAATGTTCGTAGTGTCTATTGTTTTGTGTTTTATGACTTAAAATTAAGAAATACAAAACATTTTTTGTCAGATACACAATTTCGGAAAATATCTGGAAATTTTGTGAACCGCAAGTGCGAGCGGCAGCGTATTGGTTACGTATATAGTATGGTTCAACACGGAAAAATGTTTCTTATTTCAAAAATTCTAAAGAGCCAAATGAACGCGGCCATTACCCAATAAGCGTTGAGAATTTACAATGCACTATAATAGTAAACAGCATTTAGACGTTTTCAAGCTCGCACATTATGGCAAGCTAACGTTTTCAGTATCGGTAGTGCAGTTAAAACTCAATCAAAGCACCGAAAACAAAGGATCTTCCATTGCCTAAACGACACAACTGGTCAAGCCAACAACGAAGCGAAAGCCCTTGAGTACCTTTAACCTTATATTGTCTGACGCGCTTAAGACACGCAGGCGCCAGAACGACGATTACTTTATTACACAGAATCATATTGTTTTTGAAAACATGTTTTTTTACCTCATATCCCCAATATTGTTGTAAATTAAGATGACTATGACTGAATGCTGATGACATGGAAAACAGAATAATGCCGAGTAAAATAATAAGCGAAAAAAATACGAATTCTTGATATAGGTTATCCTCCCATGTTAAATACGATCACAAACGTTCCTTTTTTTAATCTCAGTCCCAAATTCGTGATGAGATCAAGGGGGGGGGGGTGCATTCTGACTCGTAATACGAAGAATAACCTTGATATGCATTATGGAGTTTCTATATCATGAATCGCTTGCTGTTAGGTAATGTGAGTATGAGTTTTGAAATTCTCACAAACTGCATTCCACCACGGAGAGGAGATACCTTAATACCCCTTGTAAGACAATGCCAACAATTTGATCAAATTGCCATACAGGACCACACAATTAAGTCTAGTTTTCAGCAGTGAACATATCAAAGTAACAAGTGATGTGTATGTACGCTCATTTACACTTAATATGACTAATTTGAGTACAGCCCACGAAAGAAAAGATATATAAATCTACCGCACTATATCACATCGTCAAGAAGGACTTTGCTACCATAGACGAATGTTAACCCTATTTATATCACATGATTGTGAGAGGCTATTAAAGCCCCGCTCCCTTAATGGCTACCCGACAGTGAGTCGCCCATGTATGAGAACTATAGACCCAAAAGTGGGTCATTTCAGATCACATGCTCTCAAATGGATTAATTTGCATGTAGGCTTAGGGATGTATTGTTAGTTAATTGCAGTTTCCCTTGACCCATGAGTTGTTTTTTCTCAAACATCGGTGTGCGCTCATGAACACCTGCGTGTTAATTTTGAAATATTTATGCTTTCTAACAACTGTTTAACTTAACCTTTATTACATTGATTAGTTTGGTCACGCCACATATTGTCAGCACAAACGCACGAGAGCTAAACTGTACGTTATTCTTTGCTGTCGAGCCAAGACACATCATTGAACTAATAAATTTGAAGTAGAGATCTCTGTTAAAGTAAGTGTAAGTCATTCATTCTTTGATAGTCGTATCATTATCAGTTCTAAGTTGCCGGAGCTTTAGTAAACACTAAAGACAACACGACCGAGAGCTGATGGATACAGCTGGTTGACGTTGCGTTGCTGTTAAAATTATTAGTTGTATATAATTAAAATTATTACTTGTTATAATTATTAAATTATTGGTTGGATTTTACCTAAAGTCTGGCCACCCAAAACAGAAAACAGAAGGTAAATATTCCGTTTTGGGTGGCCAGACGTTAGGTAAAATCCAACCAATTTTTATTGCTTGTATAAACAAATATCTAAATTTAACAACTTCATTAAAAAATATTCAGTTTCATTTGCTTCTATCTCACGAATAATCAGTGCTAACATTCAGCACTGTATTTCTTGTCCTGAATGAGTTACGAATTCACAGGAGTTATCATCGAGCCATGAATCATTTTTTTCTCTTTAACTTTGTCTTTTGCCGGTTTTTGCAACGACACGAACTCGTTGTTGTCCACAAACTCGCAGTGTCTAAGGTACTGCGAGTACAACTGTCTTGCCTTGCTCAAAACGCTTTCAGCATCGTGTTTTCGCACTTTCTTGTCGAAAGAAGACGCGAGAGGGTTGTAGTCTTGTTCATTAAAAACTCTCTTGCAATGAAGAATCAAAATGGCAAGACACACGAACAATGAGAACGGGTTCCCATCGCCTAAATGATACGGGTCCGGCAAGGAAACTAACCCTAGTTTGCCGCCAAAGTCGTTTATATTCAGCTGGGCGTATTCATCTTCGTCATCAAAATCTTCCTCGCCGTTCGCGTTGACGAGCGATTGATAGGAGTATGGTAACGAATTGTAACCCTCTGAGAGTTATTGCATAATTTGTTTGCAGTGCTAAATGTTGCGTTGCTTGTACTTCATCATCCATGACAGCTAGGAGAGGGGCAGCAAGGTCACTCATGCCTTGTGCATATGATACATCCGAGTTTAGGATAGCATATGTAACGAAGATATGTGGCGGACAGCTTGTCGAAAAATAAAAAATGTTCAGGGGTCGTTTGTACGAAAAGTGAATAGCGCTATCCAACGAATAATTATTTTCTCGAACTTTCTAAACATGTTCAGTAACTGGCAAAACCCATATTAAACTTCAATACTTTCAAGTTGGAGTCATCTCTTGCGAGTTCAATATCACCAGGGATTGCTTTTTATGCCTTTCTGTACTAGTTGAAAAAACAACACAATCCGATGGATAGCGATTTATCCGCCTTCTGTAAAACAAGAAAACCGACCCCTAATGATATAGCACACCACTCTGAGTTAATTCTCGTGTTTTGCAAAGAAATATATTTTTGGCTTCATGTATTCATGTCGCACGCTTTTAAATGCCTGCTGTTTAAACGCCTGTTTCACATACCTGCTGAGCAGCTAATACCCGAACAAAGACAAGAGCCAATGAGCAAGCTCGTGACACGCAGGCCTAAAACAATGAAAGTTGATCGTTGTGAAATAAAAGTGATTCACAGTCAGCATCACAGATCCGGGCTATGAGTATTAGTCTAGGACCTGTTCAGGACTTTGTATGCGTTTCATTTACCCAGATAATCTCAACTGTTTTAGGGTGAATTAACCATGGCGAACAACATGGCATATTTGCCCAAACCTGAATCCGGGACAAAATTTCCGAAAACGAGCACCCGCAGAAATACCCCTCTCGTTAGGACTACAACTTCTGAATCATTAGAGATACATTTGTTTTAAAGCTTTTATAGTGTTCAGAGTGGTCACTTTAGGGGTGGTAGTTAGGAAGCAAAAAATCTCTAGCTTTAATATATTCCAAGAATATGGCCATACCTTATCATGGGAAAATTGCTGAATATGCATAAATTAACTTACAATATTGGCAAAGTGGATTATTTATATTTTTTTGGACAACGTTTACACCTGTGGGTCCTATTTGTTATGAATAGCAGAGCTGATGCACAGAATCCAACTATAATTAAGTCATCTTCACTAAAATGTTTACCATGTTCGTAGAGTCTATTGTTTTGTGTTTTATGAGTTAAAATTAAGAAATACAAAACATTTTTTGTCAGATACACAAATTCGAGTTTTCAACCATAGGCGGCCAAAAAACGTCTGGAAATTTTGTGCACCGCAAGCACCAGCGGCAGCGTATTGGTTACGTATATAGTATGGTTCAACACGGAAAAATGTTTCTTGTTTCAAAAATTCTAAAGAGCCAAATGAATAAACACGGCCATTAGCCAATAAGCGTTCAGAATTTACAATGCACTATAATAGTAAACAGCATATAGACATTTTCAAGCTCACGCATTATGGCAAGTTTTCAGTATCGGTAGTGCAGTTAAAACTCAATCAGAAGCACCGAAAACAAAGGATCTTCCATTGCCTAAATGACACAACTGATTAAGCCAACAACGGAGCGAAAGCCCTTGAGTACCTTTAACCTTATATTGTCTGACGGACAAACGGCAGACGCCAGAACGACGATTACTTTATTACACACAATCGTATTGTTTTTGAAAACATTATGTTTTTTTACCTCATATCCCTAATATTGTTGTAAATTAAGATGACTATGACTGAATGTTGATGACGTGGAAAACAGAATAATGCCGAGTAAAATAACAAGAGAAAAAAATACGAATTCTTGATATAGGTTATCCTTTCGTGTTAAATACGATCACAAACGTTCCTTTCTTTAATCTCAGTCCCAAATTCGTGATGAGATCAAGGGGGAGGGGGGTGTATTCTGACTCGTAATATGAAGAATAACCTTGACATGATTATGGAGTCTCTATATCATGAATCGCTTGCTGTTAGGTTCAGTGAGTATGAATTTTGAAATTCTCGCTAGCTGCATTCCACTACGGAGAGGAGATACCTTAATGCCCCTCGTAAGACAATACTAACAGTTTGATTAAATTGCCATACAGGACTATACAATTAAGCCTAGTTTTCAGTCGTGAACATATCAAAGTAACGATGTGATATAGTGTAGATCTATGTATCTTTTCTTTCGTGGGCTGTACTCAAATTAGTCATATCAAGTGTAGATGAGCGTACATACACATCAAGAAGGACTTTGCTACCATAAACGTATGTTAACCCAATTCAGATCACATGATTGTGAGAGGCTATTAAAGCCCCGCTCCGTTAATGGCTACCCGACAGTGAGTCGCCGACCATCGCCTACGTATGAGAACTATAGACCCAAAAGTGGGTCATTTCAGATCACATGCTCTCAAATGGATTAATTTGCATGTAAGCTTAGGGATGTATTGTTAGTCAATTGCAGTTTCCCTTGACCCATTAGTTGTTTTTCTCAAACATCGATGTCCGCTCATGAACACCTGCGTGTTAATTTTGAAATATTTATGCTTTCTAACAACTGTTTAACTTAACCTTTATTAAATTGATTAGTTTGGTCACATATTGTCAGCACGAACGCACGCGAACTAAACTATACATTATTCTTTGCTGTCGAGCCAAGAAACATCATTGAACTAATAAATTTGAAGTAGAGATTTCTGTTAAAGTAAGTGTAAGTCATTCATTCTGTGATAGTTGTATCATTATCAGTTCTAAGTTGCCGGAGCTTTAATAAACACTAAAGACAACACAACGACCGAGGCTGGTTGACGTTGCGTTGCCGCTAAAATCATAAGTTGTTAAAATTATTAGTTGTTAAAATTATTAGTCGATAAAATTATTAGTTGTTAAAATTATTAGTCGTTCAAATTATTAGTTGTTATAATTATTAAATTATTGGTTGGATTTGACCTAACGTCTGGCCACCCAAAGCAGAAAACAGAAGGTAAATTTTCCGTTTTGGGTGGCAAAATCCAATCAATTTTTATTGCTTGTATAAACAAATATCTAAATTTAACAACTTAATTAAAAAATATTCAGTTTCATTTACTTCTATCTCACGAATAATCAGTGTTAAAATGCAGCACTGTATTTCTTGGCCTGAATGAGTCACGACTAATTCACAGGAGTTATCATCGAACCATGAATCGTTTTATTCTCTTTAACTTTGTCTTTTGCCGGTTTTTGCAACGACACTAACTCGTTGTTGTCCACAAACTCACCGCGGCAACAAACTGACAAGTGCCAAATACTGATGCATAATTAGGCAAGTTCCAATAAGCAACTGCACGCAAATCACCCTGAAGACGCAAATGGACGTCTCGAACAAAATACATCCCTGCATCGCAAGGCGAGAAACAGCCGATCAAGGGCCAATGTTCGAAAGTAGAAATTCCCATAATGATTTATGGAGTATTTTCACAACGCCCTATCCAAATGTGCAAGATGGCAATGCAAGCTAATTAAACGTTAATCATATGATTCATGCAAATTTAACTGTAGTGTTATGTCACGGCATGACCCCAAGTGTGTTTGAAAAACAACTAACACATTTAGTAAATTAACAAAACGATCGTAAAGTGGAGAAAAAATAAAGCGTCAACATTAAATTTGTGTCGCTTCTAGATCTTTGAAGAATGTCTGAGAAAAGCGAGAAAACCAGCTTGTTGGACGACAGGGGTAAACGAGGGGTAAACGAGGACGACAGGGGTAAACGAGGGGTCACCTTTAGCGTGAAATTGGAGGACAAGGGGGAAAAAATTGGAGGTAATTGATAGAACAACGACTTATAAGGACACAAAGAAGAACACAAAATATTTTACTATCCGGAACGACATATGATCCTGAAACGTTTTGACCAAGACCCTTCGTGCAAACTTCATGAACAGCGCTCTCACAATCTAAGGAAATTTTCTCAGATTTATGCTGTTTCTATGGGGGCGCTAATAGTTGTATTCATTTACATTGTTCTCTCATACTCAATCAAATTCGCTTTATTTACACACAAGGATATGGAAATTAATTGTGAGACCGCTGTTCATTAAGATCGAATTCTTGTCGTTTCACGCAGTGAGAGAAAGTGTGTTTTTGTGCCCTGTATAGAAGGTTACAATTTTGCAGATATTTGTTTTGTGAAATGCGAAGAATATGTAATAGAATACCATAAGCATAGTTCTGTTTTTGATAGAAACAGACGAGCAAGATAAAAAAGAAAAGATAGACACAAGAAGAAATGAAGAGGGATGGGATCGGAAAAAATTGTGCGAAGTTATGCTGATGGAAGAAATACCAGGTATACAACAATACCGTTCCTAGACTATGCTCGTTTCCAGGTTGGTACACCTAGATTTCAACATGCAAGCAGGCATACTCAGGCAAGAAGGCTACAAGCCTTCAAATAAGTATATAATGTAATGACATCAACAAAGGAAAACTAAAAAAACTTTAATTATCTTTTGTTCAAGTTGTCATTATTGTTATTGTGGTTAGTAATTTTCACATATCGGTTATAAGAAATGTATTTTTTGCACTAACCCTCTATCTCATCTGCAGAAGAAAAACGACCGAACGCCCCAACTTATGCTGTTTTGGACAGTGAACCAGGAAAATCGGAGCTAGACGGAAATGACACTAATAATGTCAGGAACCACGCGCTCTTGCACTATCTTGCAAATCTCGCCAACTCCAACAACAGAGATGATGTATTCAACTTCGAGTTTGTGGAATCCCTAGTCAGGAACGGCGCAGATATTAACTATATGGACACCAATGGACAAACGATTTTCCATGAGGTTGCTAGATCGTGGAATGTTGACGTGGCCATGTTTATCGTAGAACATGGTTGGTATTCTGTTTTTAGTACAAGAATTTATTAAAGGGATCAGGATAGGGGGTCAGGTCCATTAAGGTGGGGTGAAGTGAGGTGATGGCGAGGTGATGGTGAGGTGAGGGTGAGGTGGGGTGATGTGCGGTAGGGTGGGGTGAGGTAAGGCGAGTTGAGGTGAGGGTGAAGCATAGGTGAGGTGAGATCAGATCAGATCAGATCAGATCAGATCAGATCAGATCAGATCAGATCAGATCAGATCAGATCAGATCAGATCAGATCAGATCAGATCAGATCAGATCAGATCAGATCAGATCAGATCAGATCAGATCAGATCAGATCAGATCAGATCAGATCAGATCAGATCAGATCAGATCAGATCAGATCAGATCAGATCAGATCAGATCAGATCAGATCAGATCAGATCAGATCAGATCAGAACAGATCAGAACAGATCAGAAAAGATCAGATCAGATCAGATCAGATCAGATCAGATCAGAACAGTTCAATTCATATCAGATCTTCATTAACTTTACCCAGGAGCCAACGTGAATCACCAAGATGAGTATGGTCGTTCTCCTCTCCACGTTGCTGCCGCAGTTGACTACGCCGATATGGTGGAATTCATTCTTCAAAACGGCGGAGATATTCACATCAAAACGAAAGGAGAGGAACAAACTGCGATACATTATGCGGCAAAAAATGACGCCGTCAACGCCATTCAAATGTTGCTGGGACACAGGGCCAACATTGATGCGCGGGACAGCAGAAATCGGACACCCTTGCAGGTTAGCATCTCAAAAATTGGCGTGTGCCTTGCCAAGTGCCCTGGCCAAAATGCTACCTTTTCCGTGCTCTCCTAACCCCCGAAGCTCAGTAACTGAATTGAGCACCTAAATCATGATCTATTTTGTTAAATGTTCTTATTTTTCACCAGGTTGCCGCAGAGATGAACAGTTTTAAAGCAGCCAAACTTCTTGTGACCGAAGGAGCTCCCGCTGGCGTCTACGATGATCATGGAAACTCAGCTTTATCGCTTCTCATTGAGAAAATTCCTGAAGTGGCGCTAATTGCACTGGATCAACTTCATACGACAGACTACATCAACAGACGAGAATTTTACTTCCTCAATTACCTCGAAGGAGCGAAAGTGAAAGAGGAATTGCAAGATACTCTGGCGCGATCACCTCTTGAAATTGCTGTACAGAATGAAAGGTGAGAAAATGGACATACGAACTTTGTTTAATAGTTTCGTATGCCCTGTGTGTATTGAACTCGGACACCCTGTCCGAATGATTGAATTGTTGTCCCTCTCTTGATGTTCTATGTATACGGGTGGTAGCCACGAGGACCTGATAAGCAAGGAATGGTTAAAGTAGAACATTCTGCTACGTAGTTACACCAGCAACTAATCTATTTTTATGCCAAAAAGGTTTGATGTCATAATGCATCCAGTTATGCGACGCCTTATAGCGGTCAAATGGAAAATCTACGGAAAGAGAGGAGCAATTATGGACTTGGCTTTAAATCTGATATATACAATTCTCTGGACCGTTGAAACTGTTACAATGCCTAGGCATGGATATGAGTTGTATCATCCTCCCAAGGAAAATATCTGGAGGTTAATTATAAGTGGTACCCTCATTTTATGCACCTTAATGGAAATCAAAAAGCAAGTAACAAGTAAGAAAAATGCTTTGCGCCTCCGCTTCGCATGAGAAACATGACTAGGAAACAATGTTTCCTGGTTTGTCCACCTTCAGAAAACATGGCTAGGAAAAATTTTTTCCTGGTTTATCTATCTTCAAGAAACATGACTTGGAAACAATGTTTCCTGGTTTTGCCTCCCTTCAAGAAACATGGCTAGGAAACAGTGTTTCCTGGTTTGTCCACAATCAGAAAGATTAACCTATCTACGTTGGGGAGGGAGGGAGGGGGAAAAGACATGAACATTGTTTTCTACTGGTGGGGATTTTCACTTTCGGGGAACAGAACGGTAATTAGATACGATACTTTTTAGAGACGATTGTGGCAAGACGCGAGCTGGTAAAATGGCGTGAATCAAGAGCGGAACAACTGCAACAAGATAAGGAGTACTGTCATCCAAGATGGAGACAAGAAGAGAAATATCTCAAATCCGAAATAGACGCTGTCGAAAACCTTTCTCTCGTGTCGACATCAGACTGGTGGATATATTTTGACTGGGCCTGTTTGTTTCTCATTCTTGCAGCAATCGCGGCTAAAATTTTGTTCTTCAAGTTTGATGGTATAGACAATCATAAGGTAAGAATCATGGTGTCAGGCCTTGTCTGTGAACAGTGTATGAAGTTTCAAAACAGCTATGTCGCCAGATATTTTTATAAAACTCTTTCTTATATAAATAGTTAGTGAAACAAGTAATAAAGAGTCTAATGAAGCTGCTATATCGTTGCACCGCTCTTGCCAAATACACGCTGCTTTTATCGCGTTGCAGTTGGCTAATTTTTTTTATTCCAATCTAGGTTGCATGGAAAGAAATGAGCATGTATACCACCATTGCAATGTTGTTGATTCTTTGGTTCAGAATGTTCAAATATGCGCGACCGTTTGAAAGCGCAGGTACTGTACTAAAACACCTTTATAATCTACTTTCTATGTCCATTGTTCCCTAATCTTCCGAAGTATTCTCAATCTTTTTATGTACCATCAATCTTCCTGTGCACCCCATATTTTCTGTGTACCCCAAACCTTCGCGTGTACCCCTATTATTCCGGTGTAACCTCAATCTTTCCGTTTACCGTAAATCTTTCCGTGTACCCTCAATCATCCCGTGTATCCTCACTCTTCTCGTGTACCCTCAATCTTCCCGTATACCCTGAATCTTCGTGTACATTGCAGGTCCATACGTGGTGATCTTCAGCAATGTCGTGGGAGACATCTTAAAGTGGATCGTCCTGAATGCGGCCATCATTATTCCCTTTGCTTGTGCATTCTGGATCGGATTCGGTTATAATTCCACCCACCCGGCAAAAGGCTACACTGACGCATCCTCCTTGCTCTACAACGTCTTTCAAATGATGATCGTCGGAGATTACGGCTGGGCAAACCTTCAGGAAGCAAATGAGACGATGGCGCGCATATTATGCGGAAGCTTTATCCTAACAGCCGCCATAATCACGCTCAACCTGCTCATCGCCTTGGTAACGAACACGTTTGAGAGGCATTACGAAAACGCAATCGCGAACGCAGTCATGCAGCGCGCACAAACCATATTACTACTTCAATCACGAATGGGAAGCAAGAATCTGAAGCATTACTACAACTTTATCAAGTCCAACGCAAGCCCGCAGATCATTCAAAACAAATACGGTCGACTGATGGCGAACACATCCGAAGACAAAGCGACTATTGAACGTGTTTATGACGATGTTCGGCAAATCAAAAGCGTATTGGCTGAACGCTTTGGCAAACGTTACGGAAAGGGGAATAAATCTGATCTCGAAATTGTTCGCGAGGATTTAGGAAAAGTCAAGAAGTCTGGAATGGAGTTGGCAAAAGACGTGAATAATTTGAAGTTGATATTGTATGGAATGGGCGGGGAACCTGTATCGCCTGTAAGGAAGTCGGCGGAGGACAGGAATGTCAATGACAACACTAACAACAATGGCAACAAGAACCCAGTCAACAATGACACAAAACACAACCTTCAACCAGACCATGATACGATGTCAAACCATCAAAAAGAACTACAAAATAACCAGCCCTTGATACCATCTGCATTCCTTCAATCAAACTTGGACAAATTGTCCCTCCCACAGTCGGGTAAAAAGCAAAATCGCGGGCGAAGACCGTCAAAGAAACTGGAAACCAGTTGCACTGAAAGCTCGGAATCTGATGACGCATACGTGTCTGAAGGCAAACAAAAATTCAGTCCAGGGAAAGCAATTCATGAAAAACAGAGGAGGAAAAGCGACTTGAAGGATAAACGACTGCGTGGAAATGGTAGACAGTGGTGGACAGGTATATCAGCAACGAATAGTTCAATATTTATTGCTTGCTTTTTTTCTCATTGTCTTTGTTATATCATTAAGATTTATGCCATTTTTAGGAGATTATGATGAACAGTCAACCTCTGGCAGAAGAAACGATGTTCCTCTACGATACGTGCAACCCACCTTGGAGCCAGTATACATTGATCCACGATTTTCAAACCCAGAAATACACGTACTCACATATCCCTCCAAACCTAACATCCAACATAGCACTAGTACCCCTCTGATTCCCCAAATGCCCCCCATTACACCTTATTACCGTTCGTTAACACCAGTGGCCCCGAATAAAGGCTATCTTCCAAGCGTGCAACCAGGGACCATGGAGTATTTCCCTCACAGGTATTCAACCCCATCAGAAGACCTCAATCACGCCTTTGTGCCACTAAGAAAAATTTCGGGGGCTTCCGTAGGCCAACAGGTGATGCCTGGGTACACCATGATGCATGTTCCCCAAACTGGGCACGATTCGCTGCATTCGTCCCCAGGACTAGGAAGACGTCAGTCTGAGTGTAGTTCTCTGTTACACGCTGGCACAATGCCTGCTCAAAGTTTGCCAAAAAATGAGGTAAGCCAATAAACTAGAGTTCCCTTCATCCAGCAACCAAACAAACGAAACCAATTCATAATGCATTGTTAACTTTGTCAAGCAGCGCGACATCACGTGAAAGTTAGCAATAACTCTCTAAATATTCAAAGATAGTTAGAAGATTGATATTTTAAGGCGTCAAAATTAGCGCGAACAAAGTATTATTCACCAAAATCTATGCTGACAAATCAATTTGCTTGTATCTACTATTGAAACTAATTTCCAGCTGATCTGACCGTGAGTAAAAGGCCTGGAACTAGCTACCGAATAAAAATTTATTTTGCTGTTTTTAATCACTTATATTTTCTATTTTCCTTTATGAAACATGTTAAAACTTTGTAATCATGTTCAGTAAAGAAAATTATAAGTCTAAATTATGAGAGTCGCCGTAAACGTAAATTATAAGAATCGCGGTAAAACCGACATACAATACTATCATGTTTTTTATCGTGGTCATTTGCATTTGTCAAATATAGGTCTATGTTGAAGGTGAAAGCGTTTTACCGAACCGACAAGAAGAACCGAAGTCCGCGAGCAATCTAGCGTCAGAACAAACGGTAACGGAAGCACCGCATACCGTGCAAGACGCAGGCGACACTGAAGCACTTCAAAGCCAACGAACCATTTGGACGAAAGATGAAACGAAAGATGAAACGAAAGATGAAACGAAAGATTTGAACGTATAAAGTACAGGCGCTACAAAGCGACGTATCATATAAAAATTAGCTTTAATAATATTTGTTAGCAGAACTATGTGATCACTTTGAGAACCGTCAAAACACTAAAAAGATCAGTAACAAAGATTTATGCTGAATTCTGCAAGTAGACTACTTTAAAACTGACTAAAAAGCTACTCAAAATTAAAAATAACTAGTGCTAGTATTGCTTTCAAATAGTTACAAAAGTAGTATAGCATTTTTGAAAACATTGTTAAGTGATGTTCTGCAATTAAAACACAAGGCGTTAAGCAAAATCTGGTAAAAATGTTTTCTTGAAATATTGAAATAAATATATAAAAAATCCAGTTTGATATTTCGTTTCATTACAACCGAGTGAAAACTGCCATCGTTTTGTGAAGTGCTTTTCCGCGCTCAAATCGAGGGTTCGGTTTTTGCTATGGACAAAAGACATCGCAAAAGAGACAGTCGATAGAAGGCCAAAAATCGTGAGTTCTTCCCACAGGAATTGTTGAAAAGGCTGGGTTGGCCAATTAGCCGCCAAACTGATCCTTTCCTCGTAGCTGTGACTGCTATCACACGCGATGGATGACGGATAATATGCTGCCAGAGGCGCTATTAGAAAGCATCTGATAGGATGAGCTTCACCTGCATCTTTCCAAACTTAGCTCAGCTTAGATACTGGTCTGTAAACAATGGCACATTTCGTGAGCCTGGACATGCTCTCTCTTTATGCATTTTTATAGAAAGATATTTTTAAAATGGAGATGTGGTTTGGAAAATAACTTTAGTACATATGCATACACTAATAGCGATCAGTAGACCACAGATTAGACTCATTAAGCGGCAGATTAAATCAAAGGCGACAGTTATATTACGTATTTAACTTATCTTCAAAGTAATTGCGATCGTTACATTCCTAAGAATTGCGTGTGACGAGCCCACGCTGTCATACTCCCCTCTGGGGAAAAAAAACTAAAGTGCCTGAGAGTGGTCACGACTCTTTGCACGACCTTGATGGGCCTTCCTGCGCGACGCACGAGTGGGAGCACGGTTGTTCATAAATAAAACGTGAATTCATTTGGATGATTTGGGGAGCAAACGAGGACGCGGCAATATGGGGAAAAGTGAACGGAAAGAGTGTAAAAGTTGGTCGAGCTGCTAACTCGGCTCGTTACAAGTCGCTCTGAAAGTCTTGTACGTGTTTTGTTCCAGCGTACATGAAGTCCTAATGAATGAGACTGATAATCATTCTTTACTCGCATGAAGAGAATTCATCACTCAGCATGCTGTAGTAATTTTATTTTAATTAAATACTATTAGGAATTACTTACAGGGAAGTTTGGACTTCCTCGCGCGAGTACGGACGTGTAAATATAAGGCGTAATTGAAAAACAGGCCTAATTGACTTTACTGACGAAATACGAAAGCTTTCGTGCGTTTAGCATTAAAACGCAAATCGTTCATGTAAAAATTCAATCATTTCATAAAAAATGTTTGCATAGTAAAACAACTGTTAGGCACGGGACATCTCGACGTTTATCTTAACCGCTTCTTAAAACTTGCCCGTCCAGGCCAATACGAGATGAAAGCCAGCATGCTGTACAGACACGAAACACGTTAGAAAAGAAGTCTCATGACCAAGTGAAGCACGAGTCTGAGCAACAATACGAATACATACACTAGAATGTGGCTACTCCATCGGGAGATCATGCAGGTGACAACCTCGGTGACATCACTGGCTTAAGTCGAGGGAACAGCTCTTAAACTAAACAGCCGGTGATAGCGTATAAAAAAAAGCTAATCAAGCTTTGGAGTGCCCTAATTAATGCGTTCAATATATTCCTTCTGAAGAAATCATAGCCTCGTCATTCCTATAAAACTTAATGAAAAATTGTGAAAATAAATATTAAATGAAAATCACCGGCCAAAACCGCATTTCCACCATTGTCATTTGGTATTAAGACAGTAAACACTAAGAAAAGAAAATTTCATTAGTCACCACCTCAACTAAAATGTTTCAATTTGATTCCAAAATGAGAGTAAGTTTCAATGGATTTTCAATGAATTTTCCAGTTGGAATTTGCTCGGCAATTTTCACTTCATTCGCATTTGAAATTTTTATTTTATTCCCATTCGATTTCTTCTTTCCAAATTTCATCAAAACGGTGATGTTCAAAAGCTGACACCTAGGGCCACTTGCTCCACAGCTTGGAAACATTTCTTTACAAATCTTATCTTAGTTTTAATAATAGTCTTTGTTTCTGAAGTTTTAAAATAAACGGAGGAGTAGAAATACAGGAACTAAAACAGTGAGTTCGACGTTAATCCACGGTTAGCCATCTCCTGGGGTCAGTTGTTCAAAGCTGGGGTGGCACTAACTCTGGGTTAAAGTTTAACCCGCAGTTTTAGTTTCTCTAGTTTTACATGTTCGTCTGTTTCAAAACGTCAGAAATCAAGACAACTATTAATCACAAGATTTGTGAAAAATATTTTCAAGTTTATTAACAAGCTACAGGAAATTTAACCACGGGTTAAGCTAACCGACTTTTGAACAACCGACCGGCCCCTGGTCTTTTTTACTGCGGAAAAATGATCTCTGCAGATTGACCCTTGAGCGTTCTAGAGCACTCCAAAGTCTGACTACCTTTTTGATACTGCGTTCTGCATGTATAAGGACGCAGGAGAATTTCAAGTGAAGTCTGGACCTGTTGAAGATATGGCTGGCTACCTGTGCTGAACGTGTTGATACATAGATTTGAAACACAGTGCAGCTTGGCTTCCTATCGGCCATGATCCCTCTAAACACACCCACTTGTGCTTGTATTATTAACTGCCCCTGATATCTGTGTTCCTGGTAACAACACGAGACAATTCACTAGTCTGCATGTACAGAACAATGTCTACACCACAGCAACGTACGTTGAAGACACACAACTGACACAAGCGATCCATTCAGTTAATTAAACACCGAAATAATTACTAACCGTCTTACTCTACATATGAACAATCCATGTACAGACGACGATTATGTAAAGATATCAAGAATTAGAGCGTTTGAAGCCCTTTTTATACTTTTTGATCCAATTTCCAATGATTAAAAAGGAAATTCAGTCATGGATAGGTGGAGTTATGCGACAGAAATGAAGAATTAGTGTAGCTGCGCAACTGCAGATAAAGTTAATAATTCTCATCTTATCAGTCAACCAAAAAAGACATGTATCAAACTTTGGGAAAAGAAGATTTTGAACCCACCTCTAGCCTCCCAATTTTATTTAAAGACCAATTTTGTACTAAATGTTAGAGTAAAAACAACAGTTGCATCCGTGCTGCGTGACCACAAGTCGTTACATAAGAACCTTCGTGTAAAAAGGCATGTATGCCGCTGTTAGATTTAAAGGAACTTAAAATTTTCATCCAACTGTCCCCTAGGATATGTGCTGTCCTCTGATATCCCCCCTTGCCCCTGTCCCTAGCTACACTCTCGTGCGCATTATCAGCAGAGTATTTGGACGCAAGCCATACAGTCGACTACATTATGCCTGAGTTGCAAAATTCAATATGAATTTTTCTTATCAATGTTTGCTTTCAACACGCCGTGTAAGCGATCCAGTGCAGGTGTTCGCCGCGGAAGTATAGATGTATATGTAAACATATATGCTCTCAAAATTCAACAACCTTTTAAAAATACTGTACAAACACAGGCGGCCAAATGACACACAGCACCAACACGATCTCGAAATAGTAAGCTCCGAAAAAATTGCAAGCTTATTTCAAATCAATTTTGTTTTGGCTTTGAATCTGCATTTTATTGATAAAAATTTTGTTTATTCTCATTGCCTCGTAATCTATGAGATCTGGCCCATACGTCACTCAATTATGAAGACAAAATCTCCAATAGACGAGAGTTTAATCAGTTTCTCCGCTAGCTAAATTAAACTCACATTTTCCGCTGTACTCGTTTGAACTAACATGCACCCATGCAGTCGTATTGGATGAACCTCCCAAATGTAACACACGTGAAATACTTCATGCAATAAACGCGTACTCTGACTAAGGTAAGTTCATTTCACCTTTCCGTTTTGATTTTAGTTTAGAATTACAAGAATGTTCATTTTTAAGATGTGCAGAGGCCGATAGTGAAGCAGCAGGATCTGCGAGGATAGTTCTTGAGCAAGACGATAACTATACAACATACAGTCAAACGTGCTGAGAGCAAAAAAGGGACTTAATGACTGCTTTTGTGGGGCATTAAAAAAGCCGTGCTTCCCTTTGGCCAATTAAGGGCGAGATTTGATAAACTGATCCAGCGGAACTCTTGGCTTGCTGACCTTCATTACAATTCCCATCTATGGTATTTTCTCTAAGTTGTTCTGAACGTTCATTTCACAAGGTCTTTCTTTCATAGAGGTTTTCAAATAATCCAGCAGGAAAGGAAGTTCTTTGGGGGACAGTTTCACAAGTGCCGATTATCTTAAACCTAACTTGACCACATATGCAAAACAAATTATTTTATGATTTACCTATGCACACGTAGTACTGTTTTATATTATCATTCCAATTTCAGGCTGAATACGTCACTGAATTTAAACTTATTGTAACGTTTTCGTGACACAGAAAAAACTTAGTAAGGCAAACGACAAGCGGTGTCATTTGCAGGCGATGCAATAATATGATAATATGCATGCATAAACGAAATTTTAAGATGCGTCAAAAATTCGAATGAGAATTCGTCCGTTTGTGTGACTATAGTCTACGGTAAATTTTTCATTTGTTATCTTAAAAAATATATTATCAAAATCTGTACATGCAAAATCTGGTCTTATTACATTGCGAAATCTAATAACAATATTAGCAAGCATGTCAGAGATGCAATTACAACATGATGTGTCATTAAGCGAGACGCTTTGCTAAAGAAATGAAGGTTCGGAGTGCAGGGGTTTATTCAAATCAAACTCTCTTCCCCTACATTCTACAAAGACCCACCCGCCCCTTATGCGGCGCATCTTGGTGCTCAAAATCATTGTATATGTTACAATTCTAAACACTCCAGAGTTCAATTGCCTTTCGAAGCTCTTCCAGAACTAATATGAACAAAGTTTCTGTCATTACAGCATGAGGTTTGCAAAGAAAATCTTGCAGGCAACTAAATACGTGTATTAACCTTATTTAATGTTATTTTTCAAAACATTATCAGAGAAACCTTATTTGACAGTGTCAAAAGGCGTGTTTTGACAACATACATATACTTCCTAAAGTAAGAGTAAAGAATAACACAGATGGGTGCGCGGAAACACCAGATTTATTTGGAGTGTTGAGCATGATATCTGTTGAATGTGATCGCAGAAAACGAGTGAGGACTCTCAGTGCGAGAAATAAATCTTAAAGAATTTTTAAAAATCTTCGAAAAATCGGCAATGAAGTCAGTTTCCTCGAAGATTGCTTTTTCGAAGTTCTTCAAAAATTTTGCATTCCATGCAAAAATCCTGGGGCGTTTATACGAAAGGTGAATGGCGGCGCTATCCACAGACTAAGGGTCATCACTAACTTTTAACAACATGTTTAGGAACTGATAAATCCTGAATAAAAGTTCAGCATTTTCGAGCTAAAATCATTTTTATCCCTAATTTTTAAGCCTTCCTGCAGCAGTTGAAAAATCACAATCTGTTGCATAGCACCGCACATCGTTTGTGCCATTGGCCCCAGTTGTGATCACAAAAATCAAACCAACCTTAAGCCAGTAGTCTGGTTATCTAGTGGAGGGAAAGCTCTATAACCGTTACGGTATTTGAATCAGGTCAATTTATATAAAAACTTTCTTTTATTTCGTTTCTGTTTTCCATCGCGTCTGTTCAACAGCTGTCGTTGAGCAAAAATTAATTTTAAACTGACAATGCTTTCCAGAAAGTCACTGTTTATTGTTAGTTGAATATTCACGTTGAAAGTTAATGAAGAGAAGACAATGTTATAACCTGCGAGTGCGCATATACTGATATAGTTTCTTTGGTTTCTGTTACACACGATGCTTATACATGTCACCTAGTGATGTCTTCTAGCTGAACTCACCGCGTAAAAGGCCTGGAACGAGCTAATGTATAAAAATCTATTTCCCTGTTTTAAAACATTTTACTATTTTCTTTTTTCTTCTTGAAACTTGTTGATGTGTATTCATGTTTAGAAAGTCGACAGGGAATTTGTAGGAACATAGTAGTTGGGGAAAATGGATTTCTCTTTGGAAACTAGTGCCATTTCTTTTTCGTGTTTTCAGATCACCTGATTTGTTAAGTAGTGGCAGACATCACTTGCGTTTTGCACGCTCACACTGAGAGTGGCACGTATGAAGGAATGAAGCCCGGATTCCATGCACATACAAAATACTGTCATAAAGATGATTTGTGCAACATAAGAACACAGATAAACGTTCACACTCGGTATAAATTCCTGTTTTAAATTCCCGAAAGTTACGTGCAGAGCATTACAGCGAAGAAAGATATAGTCTTCCTGATGTACTTTAAGTCGTTTTTGATTTGTTCTAATCTTTTTCGCGGAAAGAGTACGTATTAACATACATATTTTCCCATGCATTTCGAAACATGTTTGATTTCCACTTGAGATTTGAAAACATTATATAGCTATTTAGAATGTTCTGGCATGGTCTGAAAACTCGATGAATTATAAAGTTCCGATTGCACAGATTGATTCAAGGCTACTTCATCACGCACACACAAATTTCGAAATTAATAATTGTCGCGACAATTGCAATTTTGAAGAGTGCGATTGGGCTATTCGCTTCAAAATGCTCTTTAAAGTAGGCAAAAAGATTGGATAGAGATTACACAGAATTTCCAAACGATAACTTAATTGACCATATGGCGCGGGAGCGTACACTCTAGGAAACGCCATTGTTCACAACAAAAGCGTTTGAAAAATCTAGCTTTTGTTTTTAAGTTCGGTCAAGGAGGTCAAATATTGAACGGGTAACTGAGTTCAAGAATTGCACTACCGGTAGATATGAGGAACTTACGCGAAGTTTTGCAGATGTTTTGAAAGTGTAATAACCTCCACCAGATTCGTATCAGTGCAGCTATACATATATTACATACGTTATAGTGTACATAACGAATATATGTACGCCTTGTCGTATTATAGAGAGGAAACTTAGCACTTCATATGTGCAAGGTTTGTTCGAACGTGTGCCCACCTCCGAGCGTCTGAGATCCTGTGTAATCACCGAGTACACTATAGGAGCAGCGACAATGAGTCAGAGCTAAATATAATTTTGAAAATTCGATCTGGCAACGTGTCAAATCACGTCACAATACGCCTCAAGATGTGACATATGATCAGATTTGTCTTCCCGTTTTTTCTATGGGGAACTCGTTGAGGGGCAATCGGTCTCAAATAGGCCAAAAGTAATCGAGTTTAGGTTATGAATCAGCCCGTTGGAAGCGCTTACCCTAAGTTTCACTGGTTTAGTCCCTAGGTTTCACTGGTTTAGTCCCTAGGTTTCACTGGTTTAGTCCCTAGGTTTCACTGGTTTAGTCCCTAGGTTTCACTGGTTTAGTCCCTAGGTTTCACTGGTTTAGTCCCTAGGTTTCACTGGTTTAGTCCCTAGGTTTCACTGGTTTAGTCCCTAGGTTTCACTGGTTTAGTCCCTAGGTTTCACTGGTTAAGTCCCTAGGTTTCACTGGTTTAGTCCCTATGTCCCTGCCAGTTATGTCAAAGATTCATTTTTGCCCTTTTAGCCGTGCATGAGGAGTCTCGTTTCTAAGTCCCCACATTAAACCGTGAGTCGTATCCACATAACATAACTGTTGATTCGTTTTAGAGAATAAAGCTTTGAAAGAACCTCAAACGAGAGAGTTTGTTGCAAAAAATGTCGAACAGTTCAGGAGATGGCGACAATGGTTGGCACGCAGTACAATGTTTCTCTGAACAGCGTGGCTACTACTCCATATTGATTGTCATCAGTTTCTTCATCATCTGTATCAATTTTGACGTCATATACACCATGGCGACGAACAAAACATTGCAGACGAAACGAAACGCGTTTCTACTGAGTCTTAGTATATCGGACTTATTGAATGGTATTGTGTCTATACCTCTCTACATACTGTGTAATTGTTATCATCCGGGTTCCGAAAACCTCGTTCTGGCCCAGGCCATATGCTTTCGATTCGTTGCCATATCCACCATGTTGAATATATTAATGATCACGATTGAACGATACATTGGCATCATCTATCCCATCAGGTACCAATTTATCCTCACGAAAGCTCGTACATCAATTCTTATCATCTGCACTTGGGCCACCTCTGTCTCGTCTGCCCTCGTATCGTACTCGTGGCTTATCTCAGTTTCCGCGGGACAAGATCAAATACCGTTACGAGAAAGAAAATTCGAAAGGGCCTATTTTCTGTTCTCTTTTGTCGCATTCTTTCTTCTGCCACTCGTAATTATGACTGTCTTATACACCAAGATGTTTCGCGCCATCTCGAAAGCGAGACGTTTGGCTTCAAAAGCCCAGATGTATTTGAAGAACTGCGATCGCTCCCAGTCCCCGATCCCGCGCAGTCCTGTCGAGATTCGGCTCACGAGGCCGCGTAGCGTCACAGTCGGTTGCTATGGCGACCATCATTACTCGCAAACGGCGCAAACGCGGAGTTTACCCCAGTCACCGGCGACGAGATCCGCTCGACTTCAAGGCCGCAGCTCCTTCAGGGAACATCCGTTAATGTGTCGTTCTCCAGCTCGTGTCGACACAATGGTCACTCATTCTGAACCACGTGGTACAACCGTTTCTCCTATCCAGTCTTTGTCCCCGTTTGCCGCGCCCGCGAACCACCGTCTGGTCAGTAACCAACTTTCATGGCCCGAGAACTGTTCTGTGCGAAGCCAGTCTCCGTTCCTAAGTTTGCCGCTGAACGAAGCGAGCCGGTATGCTAACCATCACGGCTCACACGATCGATTTCTGAGCTCAAGTTACAGATTCTTGAATTCGAGTCAGCGGTTGAAGTCGACTAGTTCATTATCCACCTCGACCCAGGCACTACATGATTCACCAGGTGCTAAGCCTCTGAAAAAATACCAAAGCGACGGTGTCATCGCCTCTCGTGAAAAAAGCGAAAAATGCTCGTTCGCTGAAAGACTTTCCGACGTTTGCGAGACAGCTGCATCAAAACTGCGCATGTTCAGACATGGCAGCAACGAAGACCGTTGGGGTCACTCTAGGATGAAGAGGGAACATCGTGTACTGCTGGTGTTCGTTACTATGCTACTTGTATTCGTGCTAAGCTGGATATCGTGGTACATATTGGTGCTTGATTTTACCTACAGCATTTACATTCCAGATGTTGTTTTGGATTGCTTCGACATCTTGAGGTTTTCGGTGTCTTTTGTCAATCCATTGTTGTACACTTTTCTCAAGAAAGACTTTCGGCTTGCGTTCAAGAAAAGTTTGCGAAAATTCAGCACGGACCAGCAAAAAACGAAGTCAGAAATCAAAGAAAAACTGACTAGAAAAAATACAACATGTTGCTTAAGAAACTAACAAGAAGATCAACAGCAGAATAGCACAAAAGAAAGCTGGAAATGAACGAACTCGGTGAAATTTAACATAAAAGAGCAAAAATCAAATGTAATATTGGATCAAGGAGAGGATCCATCTTCACTTCATGAAAAAAATGGCATTGCCATTTGCTGAAAGTTAATATCGAAAGGCTAGCTTTATTCGTTAAAAACTGTTAAGCTATTGTATGCTGTTAAGTTTTAAAGTAACTGGTTATCGGTTGAAAATGCTGTTAAGATGCCGCAATTGCCAAAGACAATCCCTAAATTTCGCATCTTTCAAACTTATTCTGAATTAATCATGAAACTCTGTTTTAAATAACGAGAATAGCTTACTGGAACAGTGTTTGATATTCAATTAGTCTATCGTATTTTAGAAATACACAGAAGTTTAAGATGTAAACAACGCGCATTTGTTTACATTACTTCGAACGTTACAGCATTTTTTAAGTAATTGGCAATCAACACTTCATGCTTGCAATTAATTAAAAATAATGGAAATATGTTCAGTGGAGGGTTTTGCATAGTTTGAAGGCTTATTTACAAAACAACGGAACTTATTATCTATGTCATTGTCGAGGTTTACGACAGAGTTGCAAAAAAGCCACGGGTATACGGGTATTACCCGTGACGAAGGGTTGCAAAATGGGCAGTCAGTGAGGAAGGCTTCATGTAAACACACTACATAATGTATCCTAAACACTAAAATAACAAAAAATAATAGATGATAATCTATTCCAGAAATCATGCCTTCTTTCTAAAAAAAATAGTGATTCATTCGCAAGACTAATTCTGATCTTTAGTTTGTAAAGCCTGACTTTACAACATTTTGATGAAGGTTTGCAACCTTTGAAAATTTTGCCCGGAGAAAGTTTGAACGCTTTTTGCAACTCTGGTTTACGAGTAGTAGGTATTATTTATCAGTCTATCTCATCACGTGCCTATTCTACAGCCAATAGGTGAACGTTAGACTCGGCTGTTCATGCATAACGGGAACGATTGAACAAACTAAATACTACAATCGCTTGATACCAAGTAAACACAAGGCACACGTGAAGAGATAGCATTCATATTTTCGCCTAAATCTACCCTACAACATGCATAGATGGATAACAAGTTGCATATCGTGTTTTCGCCGTGTCTCCAAACCATGTATTATGTCACCTGGGATTATATGAATATTTAAGATAAAGTAGCTCAAGAGTGGCTCAACCTTGAATTCCACTACCGCTGACCAGCCGTTCAGATTTGTGCACTCTACACGGCTGACCAATCAGATATCAGTAAGAGATGCCGATGGTGGACGCCCAATTTGAGCTGCTCTGATGTCATGACTGAAGTTGGCATTAACAATATTTTGTAGCATCACTAGAATAGTTAATAATGAGTAAACAATTGTACATATTATTAGATGTATTTTAACAATTTATACAACAATGATATACATGGAATTTTTCTGTGCCTCAGTTCAAGATGTTAGGTGGAAGATGGCGGAACATGACGATCATTTTCTCTCAGTATTTCGTGTTTTGAGAAATACTGTAATTTTATAAACTAGCAACTTCTTAGGAGAAACGATGTGTTTGAAAAATTGTAATTAGGTGGAAGCACTGTTTACGATCATTGTAGATTTTAGACGAGAAAAACCATGGTTTTCGCCATATTTGGCTTCACGTTTCTCAATGAACCTAATTTGACCAAACTTCTCACTCCAGATAAAAATAGAGCTCACTCGACTCCGGTCTTGTGAACAGTTACAATCATGAATCACCACATTCTTTGGTGCTGCGAACTCGTAAAACCACAACAAGATACTCACTTCCTTGTACGCTTGCATGCTGAACATAAATCTACGTATAACTTTGTGGAAACACCACGTAAAATTTATTGCCGCAAAGCGTTCGAGTACAGGTTGCAAATAGTAGTATAGCAAAAAAATTCTTGTCCGCCTACGTACGTAGTGTGATTCACGATCCATTTTGTTAGTTCGTTTTTGTTACGAAGTCTTGGTCAACATCCACGTACGAGGTAAGACTTATTTATGCATGAAATCTATGATGAAATATAATAACACTCAATGAAACTTTACAGTAAATTTGTGGTTTTCCACAATTTTAGTCATTTTGTGCGACGGTGTAGTGTCACAACTATTTGATATACGCCAACTCAAATCGCTTAAAAAATTAATTCTGCACACGTACTTACGAATTAGCCGGCGGCGGGCGACTAAAATCGCTTCGTGGGCACCAAGCTTGGATGACATTAACTGATGTAGCTACAGCTGAAACGATGCTAAGTATATCTACGCTAATATTCCCAGAGGTTTCCTGAACGACGTTGTTTTTCTTAGCAGTGATGTTAAATCAAGCATATTCACGTTGTTTGAGCTCTTTCTTATAGTCAATATCGACTTTTTTAGAGACAAATCATCTTTACAGTTTAAAGTGTTTAGTTCATAAATTAGTTCGCATTTATTTATTATTGCGCTGAAATTACGAAGGCATTATAAATCTGTGTATAGGACCCCAAGTAAGCAATACCCTTTCTACCTTACCGATTGCATGCTTAAGAGTTAAGATTTTCCGAGGACAAGCTTCCTTTAAAATTCGTGTTGTTTATTCGTTAAAACTTTGTCTGCAAGAAACGCTTTCTGATGTGACTTTAATTATAGCAAATTGCTGTTACTGTAAAACATTCAAACACTTAATTGACTTTCTCAGATATTTCCTTAGATAAAAGAAACGAAGTGTTCATGCACTATTTTCGAGCAAGGCGATAAAGTGGCTAAAATGTGGGTGTTTTGTCTTGGCAGGCGTTCAGAAAACATTATCGCACTACACCTCACGTCCATTCACTCTGCCCTTACTCGAACCATTTTACTCGCGTTATATATAGCAATAGATAATAGCGTTTTCTGATCAACATCCTACGCAAAGCAATTGATAAAAGGAAGTTAAAAGACGCGGAAGTCAATAAAGATTCCGCGATATCTAGCGGTGTGATAAGAAATACAAAATTATTTCGATTTCACAACGATAAGAGTCGTCATAAAAACATAATAGCCCATGTTTTGGACCATGGCAAAGACGGCGAGGACTTTGAAAACGTTAAAAAGTTATAATACATCAATCTAGTACTAAAGAGAGCATCTTTTTTATGCTAATAGCGAAACCTTAAGGCGGAAGCTGAGATCAGTGATGTAAACCATATGCTATTCATTGTCTATGAAATGAAAGCATCTCTTAACAACAACATTTCCTTATCAAGTTCACAAGCAATTAATCATTTCCATATCTTCGTTAAAAGCACAAAAACATCAAAAAACGCCTGCGTTCATTCGAGTATTATTTCAAGAATTGAGAGCAACGTGACGTCTTCCGTTCTTTTTTTTTCTCGGAATCGTCTAGGTTACGCCAACTCGCCCTTGTGGGGCTTGTACACTATCTCTTCAAGTTCTTCTTCGTCCGAGCTTTCATAAGAGTTGTCTTGCGTGGGAGTTGGATAAGAGTCAATGGCCGAAAACAATTTCGATGAGTCTGTTGTCATCTCTGGAGGTCTATTTACATTTTCACTGACTTCTGCAATACAAAGGCTACCGTTATCCACATGGAAACCGCAAATACCTTCATTCACCCCACATAATCCGTCGTGGCCTTTCATGTCTAGGTTATCCCTGACAACAGCTTTCCTAGCGTCAAAATCATCTGTAGAAAGACAATCCATGCCTGAATCGTCTATCGTGTCCAATTTCTCTGCAGGATTCCCATCAGAGCCCCTCTTTGCTCCGTATATACCCTGAACACCACGATCATCCATAGAAATACAACCAGAATCCCTTTTAGACCCTTCTTTGCCATCAATGCTCAGTTTCTCTACACAAATGTCATCTTTTTTCCGTTTTAAATCAACTAAATTTGCGATGTCCACAGGAATACCATCAGTGTTCCCCTTTGATCCATCTATAGTGTCCACTATAGTCATACAACTTGCATCAGAACCCACATTTACCCTTCCTTCGACTTTGCTATCCAGAGGAATCCCGTTTGTGCTGGACTGATCGGACGCATTTGAATTATGACTGGCTGGACTAGACTTATATTCGCCATTTGTGAACTTCTCTGTATTAGCATGATTCGACCCAAAACATCTGTCAACACAACCAAGATGAGCCACAATTTGCTCTGTTATGTCATTATTCAACTGCATTGCCTGACTACCACAGTCATAGGGTTCTTCCTCTTGGTGTTCGTTGAAAGATGGTAAATCGCAACCAACATACGAATCATTATCGAAACAGTATTTTAGCAATGCCCGCCAGTTTGTATCCTGAAATATGAAATGGCGTACTTTAACACAAGCACACATTTTCGCCCAGGGGATAAAAATCCAAAACTTCGGAAAATCTATCTGCTTAGTTTCAAAGAATTTTATACCTCAAAGACTTTCAGACAAATCACAGAAATGTAGTACATTCCTAAACATGCAATCCACTGTTACAGTCCGCCATCTTTTTTTCACAGTAAAAAAAAATAACTCCGAAAATTCTTGAATCATCGCGCACAGAAGGCCTATATGTTAAAGTTTTCGCCATCGTAGCTGCTGATGTACACGAATTATCAAAATGCTGTAAACGTTTTGCTCAGACTAGAAAGACTACACTGGCCTTAGCAATTTAACCTACTCCTTAATTAGCTGTGCTTTGAATTGGTTGCGCAAGATATTGGTAATCAAGTACTCGTAATCGGACTTGAATATCACAAAGTTCCATGGCGAGATTTCGCCATATCAACATCACATGCAAGGCATCCTACCTTTACCAAGACATGCGGGTTACCGATGACGATCATCAACGCTTGAGCCCTGGTAATTGCGACATTGAATCTCTTGGGATTACCGAGAAAGCCAAGGTTGTGAGTGTAGTCGAATCCAATTAAGTTTTCGCGAGAACGAACCTAAGAAGACGATGAAAATAAACGCTAAGAAAATGTTTTCATTCAGCCTTGTGACGAACGTTAACGAAAAAAGATGAATCCTGGGATGAATTTATTGTTTGCGGGATTGTTTGCAATAGATGGACATGGTTCTATTGGGGTACAAAGCGACATGCTCATATCCTTTGGTGGCTACCGACAGGTTTATTCAGAAGCTCAGTGATTACACTCCCTAGACGACGGTCTACAATGCCATTTGACCAGCGGTAACTCGGATCAAACAGATAGCCAATTCCTTTCAGTAACCATGATAAAAAACAAAGCCATTAATATCATATACTTACAGTGGAAATAATAACGACTAGTCTCTCTTGACCTTGGAATTCTTCGACCGAACCAACTTTAATTTTATTCATACCCAGTCTGTCAAGCAGCAAACGAATTTTTTCAACCTGCAAAAATATAAAACAATTACAGTATCGCTCCGTTTTGGTTTAAGGAATACTTGGAAACAAATGCAGAAACGTTTATAAGACGCGATGTTTACCTGTTTTCTATAAGGAGTGATAATGCCAAAGTCATCAAGTTTAACGGGACGTTCTTTAAACTTTCGTAACTCTTGAACATATCTTATGACCTGTACAGCTTCAACGGCATTGAACCACGATGGGCTGTTACCTTCACGCAAATCTTCACCCTTCATACATGTAAACATAAACCATGAGCAAACGAGAACTTTATTACACTCGCAGTGTTGGACTTAGACAAGTTACCTTGGTACAAAAATTTCCAAGATACAAAAACAAGGCAATAAGGCCATACTAGATGCACTACCAACTTCGCATTTGATAACCTGGCTATGTAATGGTTTTTCTGTTACTCCCAGCTCGTTGTTTTTATTGTTCCTGTTGAACCGGAAAGCCATTCTAATTTGGCAGCGCATCCCATTCACACAGAGAAATTTCCAACAGAGGCAAACAAATTTACATATCGTCATTAAAGAGGTAGTGAAAGGTTTCGTGAAGCTCTCCGATGGTTCATTCAGATTCCATCCATGATCTAATCTTACCTTGACACCATGAAAAAGAACTGGAAAGCCATTCTTATTTGGCAGCGCATCCCATCCGCATAGACAATTCTTGACATTCTCGTCGGCACACGGAACCATTTCCGCGTGATAAAACAGCCTCGAGGGTAAGTCGAGTAGGGCCTCGTGGCATCGGTAGTTATTGACAAGCTTCGTCACCACAAGGGGATCGTAGCAGCCGTGGTCAGAAAACTTATTCCCGTCCCGTAAGTATGGTGTCCGAGCCATGAGACGTTCTAACAGCGAGATGTTAAGACCATAGGCTTGGGAGATGGGCGATCTTAATACTGCACCCAGTTGGTACGGATCACCACTAAGTATTACCTAAATGAAAAGGTTATTAAAATCACTATGGCCCAACAAAACTCGGAGGCAGCTTCTTCGACCCCACACACCCCACCCCACCCCACCCCACACACCCCATCCCACTCCTTGAAAGATGACACCAGTCTGTCCCTACTAACCTGTCCTTCTGTTCCAGCGAGAAAAGAAATAGGGACCAAACTCTCTGGTTCTGTAGCTTGCCCAGCCTATGTGAAAAATCATTGGAATGCATTTGCAACCGAAAATGAGCGACCAATGGACCGTTCCCCTATTTCGAATTCGGAAAGTCAATTCCCACAGCTGGAAAGAGCATCCTAAATTTCATACCATTGCCAAGTTTGGTAGCAAAATATTGTAAAATGGGGAAAATATGGCCCAGTAAAGTTTGCGAATTTTGTATACTTTTGTATTACGCACGGAAAAGCGTTACCACAATGTGGAAATGTGGTAACGCTTTTTCCTGCGTAATACAAAAGTATACAAAATTCGCAATCTTTACATTACTATATTTTCGACATTTTACAATATATTTTACAACCAAACTTTACAGTTTCACTAAATTTAGGAAGCTCTTTCCAACTGTGCTAAAATTGTTTTCAAATTTAAAAGTTTGTCTGATTGGGGAATGGTCCATTCAGGATAGTTTAAATGAAGTTTTAAGGCTGTTTTCCAGTTACGCGTTTTTCACACGTGCGTACACGCACGTAAAACTCTAAATCCATTTCAATATTACATTTGAAATGAACAATTGTTTACATAGAAAGAATTCAGCATTCCCTACGAGTTAGCATGTTTTAGTGACCCTATTTGTTAAATACAAACTACTTAGACGAGTTTAAACATTTACGTGCGTGTACGTACGTGCAAAAAACGGATAACTGGAAAGCAGCCTTTACGGTCTAGGATTTCTCCACTGTAAACACGGCGTAACATCTGCGGAGTCAGCAGAGCAAAGTACGCAAACATCTAGGGCCAAACCTCGTCAATAATCACGTGTGTGAAATGTCCTGGGGCGAGCCCGAGAGTATGCAGCTGACCAGCAGTAGTGCAGGTGCAGATCACAATACGATAATGAGCAGCGACGTCCAGTTTCGCGATGTTCGTGCTGTAGTTCTCGATGTCTTCTGGGATATTCTGCTGACGTTGAAATGCATTCAACCTGACCATGTCGCCCTCGGAGACCTCGCCACTGCGGTGAAGACGCTCTGCCTGAAAATAACGAGAAATGCTGAAGGCACCGTTTTAATCTTATGATACTTGTGAAGTTATGTAACTAGTTAAAAAAGCCAAGCTAACTGAGTTATTAGCCTAGGCCAGTTGTTCAGAGACCGGCTAGCTCAACCGTAGGTTAACATAAAATTCAAACAAATTTCCCAGCTGCGTGTTTGTAAACTTGGAGAAATTTCTTCACAGATCTTGTCTGGATCACTTGTGGGTTTGGTTATTGTGGTTTTCATTGATAAAAATAGTGTGTAAACATTAACGGCGTCAATATTCCATGAAACCTGAAAATTTTTACGACGGAGGATAGTTTACAACCAGCCTGACTATTATATAATATGAAGTACATACTACTTACAATAAGGTCAGCGGCACTGTTCGACGGAGTACATGCTATAATACGACTGATACTAATACGATGCAATATCTATAAATAAAAATAAACAAGTCTTAATCACAATCCTTAATCCCAGACGTAATCCAAACTTTAATCCTCAATCACTTACCTGTAGTATTGCTTCAACAAGAGTGACAGTTTTACCAGTCCCTGGCGGTCCGAAAAGCACGTACGGCATTGGTCGAGATTGACCAATGAGAATCCTCGACACAGCAGCACGTTGACGCGCGTTCAGTTTTGACTTGAATAGTCCTTGTTTGTCTTTCTTTAAATCTTGAGGGAGTTTTGGAAGAACTTCATTCGGGAACAGAACTAGTGGAAATGACATGAATGCCTTAAGTTAAGTTTTTAGTTAGTGATAACATCAAGTACACATTTTCATGAATCCACAGCCAACATAGAACTCAAAAAATCAAAATGGCAATGTCGAGCAATGAATTGCAACGAATCAGTATAATTCCAGGTCTCAGTTGTTTAAAGCTGGGTTAGCACTAATCCTAGGATAAAAATTAGTCCACTGTTTCAGTTCGTATATTTCAATGTCCTCCTTTTTCTTCAAAAGTTGAGAAAAGAATAATCCCAATCGATCCAGGCAAGATTTATGAGAAAATATTTGCACGTTTGCAAATAACATCTTCAATGGGAAATTTGCTTTGAATTTAGGGTTATCCCAGGGTTAAGGCTAAACTGGTTCTGAGCAACTGGCCCCTCAAAAGTGACTGCTTCTGTTTAGGATACTTGCATAGTACGTACGCGTATTCTGTGGCATCAGGTAGAAATCGAGCACTCTGTGTAAGCTGAGCACTCCTGGAGTGTATTGTTGCAAGAATTTGAAAACAAAAACTTTTACCAAAATAACCTTACCTTGGTCTCCTAAATACTTTGCGGATTCAACAGCTTTATGACATCGTCTTAGAGGCGTTCTGCACATACGAGAAAAAAGATAAATGGATTAGAGCCTGTGTGCACACGAACCACAAAATTGGTTTAATCATAGTATGTTCAAAAAACAGTGATTGATGTTTGGTTTTAGAGAGTATATTAGTTTACCTGTTGAAAAAGAACATTACATCATAAAAGTCCAAGTCATAAGTAGCATGAAAGTCTTCGTGAAATTTCAGCAAGATTTCAGTATTCAGAACCTTTAAAATGACGGTAGTTCAGATGCTGAGCTTTGATATTGCACTTGATCATGTTTTATTTTCTAGCTTTCATAATGTGAAATTGATGGGAAAATGTATAACAAAGACATATAAAGTCTAAACAACAGATAATAAAGAATCCTCCTAATGGCATAAACTGTCTTTAACTTTAATTTTCGGTGAAAGAAATCGTAGTTGCATTAGAACGAACCTCGTGGATAAAGCCTTCGTATTTTGGAGAGTTCGTTGTTGAAGCACCTAAATAAGAGAGTGCATAAATCCATTTACATCGAGCATTCGTCGGTGGATAACCTCATACAAAATGATTTGAAAAAAAAAACAACTCTGCATGGCATTGTATAATGCTAAGATCACGGATTTATTTTCTTCCGCATCAAAAACTTCTTCACATACATTGGCATCAAAGCCCCCGCTTTCGAAATCTCATAGCTACTTACGCGTTGACAATTTGTATAACAAGTTTTAGGATAACTCACCGCTTACACACAATATCACTCGATCACCAATCAAAAGGGAAGGTCTACCTTCAGCCAAGCCAGGAACAACGAGACTTAAAAATTCTCCGGCCGCTTTTAATGAGACCTAAAAACATCACAATCGACAACGCTAGAAACTATTAATACTTGTCTCCTATGCACTTCGATCACTTTGTTCTAGTTAAGAGTAAATACAACTGGGTTATCTGCCATGCCATCTATGTTTTATCCAGCCATCGCACCTAGATCAGAATCATCTTCTCTAAACTCAATTTTCGTACAAACCTGCTTCAAATCAAATTCGCGCATTTCCAACTCCATTTGAACTTCTTCTGCATGTAATAAAGCTGAAAACCTTTCTTCGTAATTCCTCATTGAGAGAGGCTGAAAACAATCAGGAGCATTTGCTCAGAAAGTAGAACTTTTATATATACCAAAGACAATATGATAAATCAAATACCTGTGCAAGACTCGGCACCAAGAAACATAAATCCATTTTATTCAAAATGTACTGCCTCAACGTTCTCGGTATTTCGTATTGGCGCAACTTTGTGGAAATGTTAATTGTTTTCTGCCTGAAAGACGAAAGTGTTCATTTGTTTTTCATCAGCTCACTAGTAATGCCTCAATCGAGCTGAAAATGGACACAATGTTAAATGTTCGCAATGAAATGAATGAGCTAAAATAGGAATTAATGCTAAATTTGTAGTCATGCATAAGATTTGACCAACAGAGTGGAAAGGCCTGAAACTTAAATGACAACTTACTTGAACATAGGTCTTTCTCCAGGAATGACCCATTGTTGGTTATTTCTGGCATCAAGTACTTTGTTCAAAGCTTCTTTTTTGTCCACGTATTTTCGTCTGTGGTACGGAGACTTAGCCTCAAGTAAGACTAGTTGTTCGTCTTTTACATTTGCCGTAAAGTAACGACCAATTTGAAAATCTCCAAAGTTGAACACGACGAGTAGGTTAAATTCCCCCAACAGTCTAAAGAAAGCGTCTAGTTGAGTTGCTCATTGCTATGTTATGTAAAAGGGACGGGTATTGCTAAAATGGCATTAAATCATGTGCAGATTTTAGAAGGATTTACGAGTTTTTAGATTGGAAAAGAAGATGGTATAGTAGGTTGGATGAGAGTGCTTTGGTTGGGAGGAGGGTGCTGGGTGCTATATGTGGAGAAGGGTGGTGCAGAAAGCGGAGAGGTAGATGGGGGAAGAATACTGCAGATGAGAGGGTGCAGTAAGTAGGTGGGGGAGAGTGATGTAAGTGGGAAGAGGGTGGTACAGATTGGAGATGAATGCTGCAGGTAGGAGGGGGTAATGTGTATGGGTAGAGGGAGGTGCTGTAAGTGAGATAGGTGGAGTGGGGATAGGTGCTGTAAGTAGGTGGAGTGGGCAGGTGTAGAAGCTGAAAGGGTTCTGCAGATGGGAGCACTGAGGGGGAGATATTACGGGTGTGTGGTGTTGGTGGGGAAATATTACAGTAGGTAGGGGATGTGTTGTAGGTGGGGGAAGGTTGCTGTAGGTATGGGAATAGTTCTGTAGGCAGAGGGAGGGTGTGATGGGAGGGTGCTGTACAAGTAGGAATAGGGTGATGTTGGTGGGGGAAGGGTGCTACAGGTAGGGGGAAGGGTGCTACAGGTAGGAGGGGGGTGAATGAGTGGGGAAATAGTATTATGTGTGGGGAGGACCACATCCAGGGGGGAGGGCTGTAGGTGCATGGAATGCTTCACAAAACATGGTACCACTAGCTGCATTTATAATTCCTAAATGTTGCAATGTCCTACCTTGAGTTGACTGTAACTTTGAACTCTACCAAACTTTGAGGGCTGATCTGAATGTTGCACTGAAGGTTCTCTGAATTATTTGTCCCATCTTTTAAATTATCTCCAATCACTTCTTGCCCAAAGAGATCAATTTTGAAAATGCTGTCTTGCAACAAACCATCAACAGATTTAAGAACTACTGAGTTTGAACCATCATTTCTATGAGATAAAAAACAAAATTGGAACAAAACTTGACCCATTTTTAATTGGTCAAAAATGGAAATTTTTGCACAATGCTTACCTGATAAAAATGACTGTTTCTTGTATTTCACCCAATGTTACATCAGAAAAGTTGATTTCATTTGTGATCACAATGTCTGCTTTATTTTCTAGTAGTTTCTTTGTGAATTTACTTTCCATTCTGGGACCAGATCTTGGCATGGTTGAAGCTCTACTTTGCAAAAATATTAACGGTGAATAATAGCTTAAAAATGAGAGTGCACATTTAATAATATACATATTCTTACTTTGTTTCTTTTCTGGGCATTGTTGGATCAACTTTCACAGCTCTCCACTTGCAGTTACCTTGGTTAGACTCAATTGCTGTCACCCTAACTGTGTGGCCCTTTCTAGGCAGGTAATTTGCCCGGCATGATCCGAATGAAAAAAATATGTCTGTGTTAATATACCCATGCCCGTGACCCACTGAAGTCACATTCCCTGTCAAGTTCTTCTCCCTGAGAGGTTTAACAACTTTGACCTCACACACAAGTCCTCTATCCCTGATAATTTCAGTCTGTACCCAGTCCCCTTTGCATGGCACGTAACCAAACGCAAGGGATGTGATTGGACAATGTGTATCATGGCCAACAACAAAATATTTCTCGTTTATATCGGTTATATCACCAATTATGACCTCCTCTGTGCCGTCATCACCAAGTTCATCCCAGTCAGTTGCCATGATCTCAATTTGGTCTGCCCTCCAGCCATCATTAGCCGACACCCTGCTTGCTTTCACCTGCACCTCAGAGTTTAGGGTCGGCCTTGCCCCACCAAGAACTTTATCAAATGTAAAATAAACCTCGTCATCCACTAGGCCTGCATTATCATAAAGTTTCGTTACTTTTCCAAAAAAAGTTTTTTTCATTTCCTCCGTTTCAAATTTCGCGCCATCTACGTTTAATTTATAACTTTCGGAATTTTCTTCTGTTGTGGAAAGGATTCCACTGTCTGGCCTGCTTTCGAAACTATTAGTTCCTCCCGTTGGTGCACCGTTCCATAATTGTGACAAAAATTGCGAAACTACTCCAAACATTTTGAAATTAAAACTTGCTTTGTCAAAACTTAAAAATTTAAAATCCTGCTTGTTCCGTCATTTTGTTTCCACGAAAATAAAAACAGGGGGGAGGGTGTTAAAAGTACCCTCGGTTCGCAGCGGTCGCAACAATGTGATTTAAGTCATTTAATTGTTTACTTAAAGAATAATTTATCTGTTATTAATTTTTTAGATTTATAAATAAATAATTAAACAACCTTCCACACATTGGGTACCTTTCAATAAAATTAGCAAAACTTTGAAATTAAACATGTCAAATTATGCCAGCATTATATTAAAATAATTCCCCCCCTGAATGTTAATGAGGCAATCTTCAACAGGAGACGAAATTCAAAATGGCGGCCAAAGGGTGGCTAGAGTTGGAAAGTGATCCGGGTAGGTTTTTACGTCATTTGCACGGCGATTCTCGTCAGTTGAGCGTAATTTTATTTTAATTCTTTTGTTTATTCCCACAGGAGTATTTTTACTATTAATAGAGGAGTTTGGTAAAGTATATAATTGTTTTTGTTTATATTAATCCCTTCTTGCCTTTGGGAATAATTTATTCCAATATTCGTTCTTGCCTTATATAAATATGTCATACTCCAGACTAGGTGATGCTACCGATATTATATATTCGGCTGTTGTTATATGCAAGGTTCAAAATCTCTTTTGATGTTAAAATAGATTGATTTGGTTGTATTTTATATAATGATTTGGTCATTTTGATTTTAAAGCGTTTAGCATTGGTCAAAACCTTGCGATTGCAGAACGTTTTAGCCGTGCATCCCTGAAGCTCTTTCCATAATTTTGTAACAAATTCAAATAACATGCAACCCTAAATGAAGACCTACACAACATATAATATAAAAGTATATTTTGTGATAAACTGTAATTCGGTGGTTGAATGTTCAAGTTAGTCATCTCGGACATCTCCATTTAGGTATACATGGTGTCCAGGTTGAAGAAATTTACGATTTGTCGAAACCAATTAAAGGGTATGAATGAAATACAGTACAAGCATCACAAGTCAATCAAAATACACCTGATAACAAGATTAATATAACCTTGTCTTTACATAATCATGACTGTACACAGCTCTCAATAAACAGTGCTACAGGATCCCAATCTTACTTTAATTTTCCAGGCATGTTTATGGTTTTGTGTTTCTCTTCAAATGGAATGAAGAACGCCGCTCGCGAAGAAAGGGAACAACACCACTCGATGAGGCGTTTGTTGAGAATGACGATATTGTTAATAATATGTTCTTTGCTCAGCAGGCAAGTCAAGCAGACATTTAAGACAAGTATTTATGGCATTTGCGGCACTAAATACCTTATTACTAATAATTAAAGTCAATCTTGAAGATTTGTTAACATTATTTAACAAAATTATTTTTGCATTTGTGGGTTCAATTTTAGATAATTCCCAATTCCTGTGCCACTCATGCTTTGTTGAGTGTGTTGTTAAACTGTGACGAACTTCATCCAGGTGAAACATTGAGTAAACTGAAGGAGTACACCAAAGGATTTGATCCAGAGGTAGGCACCCCCCTCCCCTTTGTAACCAGAAGTAGCCCCCATGTATTCCAGAGGTTGGCAGCTCCCCCCCCCCTGAACCCCTTTCCCTTCCCACACGCATGATAGATAATGTTTATGCTTTGGTGATGGCTTGTGATTTGTTTAGACCAAAGGTTTTGCAATTGGAAATATTCCTGAGATTGCCATAGCACATAATAAATATGCCAGGTAAGGTATGCTAATAATGCAATGAGGTTTGATGGGTTTTATGCATGACAGTGTCTCGCATGTGTTTTAGGCAGCTTTCAAACGCCAGTTTTGAGATATCATCACAAAAATGAAAATACACTGTCTGTGTATCTGGTGGAGTGGTATCGTTCAAGGCTAAATATAATTTTTAAGTTTTCAACCTTTCTTATAGGCCAATCCATCGCATCCTTCCGGACAGCAAGCCAGGAAACACGTTGTCTACCGCCAAGGCGGGAGAGACGTTTCATTTTGTCAGTTACATTCCAATAAATGGTCGGCTTTTTGAATTGGATGGACTCAAGCCTTACCCCATCGACCACGGTACGCCAGCGTTACACAGGAGTCGATTGTAGGACGGCCTGAGAACACTATCCTCTGGATAGTGATTTTGTCCTCTAACCTAGATTAAACTTCACTGAATTGAATTGTGAATTGAATTTCCTTCTATAAAGTGACTGCCCTGTACATCCCTAACATTATACAGTAGTTATGTAGTAGCAAAGATTGAAAAATTCATTCTCAAGGGTCGGTTGTACGGAAGGTGAATAGCGTTATCAACCGGATGGTGATTTTCTTTAAAGGCATATTTTGTTCAGCATTTTGAAGCCTGCTTTTTGCGAGTTCTATGTTTCCGGTGTCATTGCTTTTTATGCCTTTCTGCAGCAGTTGAAAATAGCACTATTCTGTTCGGTGGATAGCGCTTCCATCTTTGGTACAAGCGTGAAACACCTCTGAGATTTGAATGTCAACAAGATAATAAAACTACATCAATTGACCGTAACGAAAAAGATAGCGGATGTACATTTTACCGGAAGCATTGCGATGGCAAATCATTCTCAAAAAAGTCTGTTGAAGGACAGGCATAAGAGAAGAGGTTATTTTCTTTGTTTTGTGAAAGTTTTATGTCCTTAGGTGTTTTTCTTGCCATCTTTTTTCAGTTGTTTTCACTTGATGACTGCAAAGCATTCTTATAAAATGAACATGTTGTCATCTTTTTCGTTGTATTCAATTCAACGACGGGCGATATGAAACAAAATAGAAACGAAAGGTTTTTCAAGATTTAAGCGAAAGTCATATCACTTGAAAAATGCAAGTCTCTGTGTCCTAAAAGAAAGTTCAGTGAAGGTTTTGTTTTTATAGGCCCGTGGGGCGAGCAGGAAGATTGGACAGAGAAGTTTCGCAGAGTTATCACGGAGCGTCTTGGCATTGCATCCGGGTAAGTAGTCATAATCTATGATGCACAAAACGTTCAAACCCAACAAAACCCAATCTTATCCTCGTTTGACAATGCTGTTACATTTTTTCCAGTGAGCCGTGTCACGATATCCGCTACAATCTCATCGCCATCGTGGCCGACAAAAGACCCGAATGTGAAAAGAAGTTGAAGACATTGAAGGAAAAAAGGTTGATTCATAATGTTTTGGTTTTTAAACATTTAGTTCACTCGAAATTTTAACAAGTGTTTTATTTTCTCGCAGAAAAATTGTGTTGGATACTCTTAATAAGGTATGATCATCCATCGCAAACGAAGACTGGACCCTAGCAAATGATATGAAATTGCACATTTTTGCAACACGAGGCCAGCACATGCAAGAAACTTGCTAGGACATAAAACCCAAGAATTGGGATGTAGTGCGAAGTATATTTTACTACATTAATACTGGGTGATCTGAAAACACGGAAAACTACTGGCACTAGTTGTCAAATAGAAATCTGTTTTTTTTTTGTGCCAAACTAGCAAATTTCTCACTAAGTATACTTTACTTCGGTTCCAAATTTCTGATAGACTTATAACTTCACTAAACATAATTACAAAGTTTCATCAAGTTTCATAATGAAAAATAAAAGATATGAATGATTAAAACAGCAAGATGGGTTTCTATTTGATTGCTAGTTCCAGGCCTTTTACTCACAGTCAAATGAGCTGAGAGCTGAGTGTTGCATTTTCAAATGTAGGTTGGTCGTGGTGACTCCAGCACAGACACAGCGTCAGAGGGCGAGCCCGAGCCGACACCAGAACACTCAGTTAAGAAAGCGAAACATAAACTGAAAATTCCTTCAGGAAGAGCAACCGGCAAAAAGTACCCGGAAGTAAACACTAATCTCTTTCACTTCCCATCCAATATTGAAATTGCGGCGGACATCACCGGAACTTTAGTCAAAGAATCCGTCTCAATGCTTTCGTTTACGAAGGTAGTGCCAGCAGAAAAAGACACACAGGATCAAACACCTGGTAATGGAACTCTTCCGGTACAAATTGCGGGCACAAGCACTTCTGAAAACAAAACGACCGAGAGTGAACTTTCCCGTGGTGTAATTCCCCCTGGGGGTACGATATCGCAGGTCGAAAATTCCGGAGTAACAAATCTGGGAAGTACAATCGTAGAAGGAAATACGTCAGAGGGCAAAAACCCGGAGGGAAATTTAACGGAAAACGTTAATGTCGGGGAGAAAATTCCGAGGGATAATATGTCGGAGGATCGCAATGCCGGGGATAAAATTTCGCGGGATAATATGTTCGTGAATCGCAATGCCGGTGGGAGAAATGACCCGGTAGGAGAAAGTGACCAGGGTGTGATAGATGTTGTTACGGTTGCAAGCACATCTGGTTTACAAGATTGTGGGACAAGGAAAAATACGGACAACTTGAGTGAGAAAGCGGAATGTTCGAAGAACGAGCAGAGTACTGCAATGCCCAAGAATGAAAAGGAGACAACTGGTCTTAACACCATAAATCCAGCTTTCATTGAAAGACAGGGGACACTGTTTACAGAAGGTATTGTTGGTAGTGGAATTGCGGTCTTGTAGATTATGCAGTAGTGTAAATCCCCAGAGTACTGATGTTATTTTTGATATTAAACTACCCCCTGGTTTACTCGTTTCTTTAGACTCCAGCTATTTTGCACAACTACATTTGCTGTCAGAGACATCTCCGTTGAAAAGCCCAACCGAGGCCGTGGACAAGGCAATGAGCCTGGTAACTAAAGAAGATCCGCCCGATGCGCAGGTTAGGCGTCCTAAAGACTGGAACGTCAAAGTTGTATATTGCTGTAGCTATAGAACTGTATTTTAAAAATCCTTTAAGTTGGCTTATCCTATTAAGCACTTCTTACGAGCTGAGTTTGATAGTATGTTCTGTTCGTGAATTTCTCAAAAACCTAACATTTATTTCATCAAATGTAGGTTTTTAACATTTCAGCATACTCTTTTTCTAGGAGTTGTATTCACTTCTAGACACGATAAATCAAGAAATCAACAAATTTCAAACGGTTGTTTCTGAGGAAACCGATAGGAGGCGAAAGTACCAGGTACAGTTATACCTCTACAGAGAACAGTTTCTAATTGACAGAGCCATCGATTATACCACTGATTGTTGTTTAATGTACCTTTCGAGAGAACAGTTTATAATTGATTGGGTTTCTTTTATCCTGAAACTGTGTAGTATTGATGCAGATATCTATTTTAGTTAAGCTTGCTTTGCTGCAATTATTGCGCTTTTTTAAACTTTTAGTATTTCTCGTTGCAGATCGACCATAGCCGGAGAACACACGATTTCGATCCATTTATTTGCACCTTCCTGCGCATGCTGACAGAGCAAGGACATTTGGCGCAGTTGGTTGAGGAGCAGTCTTCGATGAAAAGACATTTAGTTTCGTCAACGCAGAGGAACGTCAAGAAAAGGTCGCATAAATCACATAAACGCAGACGCAGATAGCGTCTCTAACTTCTAGATTGCACAATTGATGTAGAATGAAATTATTGTAAATATTTAATTTTATTACATGTAAATTCTGCTACACTCTATTTCCTATTTCTATATTTACCAAAAAAAATTGTTCCTTATATGGTTTATTGTAAAAATAAAAAGTTTGGTCCTTCGATTCATCAGAACGTTTGCATCCAGATTTCGCCCTGAATTAGTTTCGTCACAGTATCTCTACTTTACCTTCTCGATTATTTTTCCGCCCATCCTCTTGAACCTTACCCACACATGGTCTACTGCCCTAAACTGCTGTCCTGGACAGTCTTGCTGTATATATACCTCTTGGCTTTGTAGTCTGTCATAATCTGTAAAGATCTGTTAGTTTTGCATGAGCTATTTCGATGCCAGTTCTTGCGATGTGGTACAAAAGTTCTGTCTTGTTTTTCATGATGTCTGTACTCCCTTTGTGAAACAGAAATCGTACTTTTAGATATAAAAATCAATAAGCGTGTAGCCGCAGAAAATTTCAACATATATTCTAGCAAGTTGCCAGAAGGTTTATGCAAAACAATCCGCTAACAAGTAAATTTTATTTTAATTTTATATTATAACAGACTTGTCTCAAGGTTGTTTCAATATAAGTTCAATATCTGATTATAACTTAAACTGCCTTATTAAATGGCAATCACAATCCTGTTGTGCCATGAATGTTTTTGTAGCTTTAAACTTCGAGTGTAATATTCCGGTACTTACCATCATAAGAAGACAATATTTGTACCCAGTCTTCTTTATACATTGCTGTTACTCCTCCACACTTTTGACACCAGTTTCCCAATACTTGTTTGTTCTCGGGAAAATATCCACAATCCAATTGAAATACTGTAGGCGAATACGCCATTGACGCTTTGAATGTATGCTAGAAAATATCAATGCTTTTAACGACGAGCCCAACAAATTAAACGCGGTTTCATACTTCCAATAACTGTATCCCAAAATCATGTCTTTATGTTAAATTTTCGGTGAAAGTTTCGCTAAGATAAGGTTAAAGTGGAAAACAAATTAAACTCCAGCTAAACTCACACATGCTTACCTTTCGAACCTCTTCAGAAATGCCCGTCGGCATTTTGACACGAGATTCACAAACCACAACAATGCCATCACCCTCAACCAATGATAGCACAGCTTTCATTGCACGTGACTTCTGGTGCACCTCCTCTGGCATTACGATCTCATTACGATCTATGTCCGAAGCTCGAAGTCGTGACTCGTAGTCCCGACGCTGTTCATGGTCGCATGCTGTAATGATAACACCAAAATTAACCTCGAGGGATCTCTGCAGTATCTCTATTGTATTTTCAATAAAATACAATCCCCAGGGGCTGTCATTTCTCGAGCAGTTGCTGAGAAATACAAAAGTGAGTGAGACAGTCCGATCCCATTGGTAACGCAACGGTCTGCAGCATTCAAGTCTGTTGCCATCGTGATACGCGTGCAAATACTCCCCGAATCTCTCAAAGTAGTCCAAGCCGTCCACAGTTAGATTGAGGTCAACGAACAAGCGACGACTGCCTTTCGTTCCAGTAAGAGATGAGTTCTGAAAGAGTTCTATCTTGTTTAGTTTATATGATGGATATTTGCTAGAAAGGAGAAATACGAAACTTAGTATAAACACCCAATTTCGTTGCGACTAAATTCCTACACCGTTAGATAACAAGGCTAGGAAACAACGTTTCCTGGTTTGTCGACCTTCAAAAAACATGGCTAGGAAACAATGTTTCCTGGTTTGTCCACCCTCATGAATCATGTCATCTTACCTTGGCGCAACCTTTTGAAGAGAATCCATTATTGACTTGAGAATTGCATGGATAAACTCATCAACTGGACTTGATTCAGTATAAACAGTGATATTCAATGACGAGTGATAATTCTTCCCTAATTTCATCTGGCTTAAACTGCAAACGCGAAAAGCCTTGCTGACATGAGCGCGAGGAATGAACCCAACTAAAGTACTTTTATCTGGTGGTTGAACTTCACGTAGAGGATTCTGGGAGTGTATCACGTGAACGACAGGCAGAAGGTTGCGTGAGAGCATTGGCACAAAATGCGCAGATCCTGGAACCAACCAATCAAGTTCGAGCAAATTGTCGCCGGGCGGACTGTAGATGACAATTTCCAAGTGGGAGTTTTTTTCCAAGAAGAAACTTTTGCTCAACACTGTAAGGAGATTGGTGCTTCCACTTGACACCAAAACGAGGTTCCGGCTCTGATAGCGATCATCCACGTATATTTTCAATGGGAGATAAGTTTTCGCACGAAGTTGATAGAATCCAGGTTCAAGATTCGAAATGGAAACCAGAGTCCGTCGTATGGATAGAATATGCATACCATTCCTTACCACGGAGCTTACATTGTGTTCGCAGACTGTCAAGTCTGGAAAGTTTGGAAATTTCGGAAACCACTGCAAGTTATCAAATGTTTCACGGCAAATATTTTCTGTCCAGACGGCAACGTTGAACAATACGCAGTTCGAGTCCTGTTTCGTTGGAGAGACCTCGTTGATTCCATGGTATCTTTTAAATATTTTCGCCTTGTTTGTGACAAAGCGGTAAAACAGCGCCACAGAAAGGCAGGAAACGATGGCCAGAAAAGACAGAAGAACAACATGACTTTTTATCCGACACGACGTTAACAACATACCAAGAGATGAGCAAGAAGTAAACTAGGTTGAAATTTTGAATAAATGGTTTCCAAGTAGCTGTGTGGAAATTAGAAATGTATATTGCAACTTGGCGCTTTATCATTGAAATGCAAATTGTGGTGAAATTAAATTGATTTCAAATTCGCACACACACAGATGGAGAAATGATTTATCACGAGCCTCGTTTGATAATTTGACAGGTTGCTAACTGTCCTATGTAACATGTGTAAACCTGAATTTATGTACACGTGCATTACACGTGGCTCTCCCTTGTGTCTCCGTTACCATAGCAAGATGTTAGCAAAAGCGGAATTTTCAATTTGGCGAGTTTTGGTAAAAACAACACAATGTAGGCTTTAGAAAGTCGTTTTCGGTATGATTTTAAACGTATTGAAGTTAGATTGAACATGTTAAAATAATCTACTTTTTTCTAAAATTATTAGCTGGGCAATATTTTTAACGCAGAGAAACGTTTCTTGTGCTATTGCGTTGAGATTGGAAACGATAACAATTAGAGCCAACATGAGCTCTTGCTAAAATTGAGGTTGTCTTGATTGTAAAAACGGCTCAAATTAGGTCATAGCTTTAATTTTAATGCACCGTAAATAATCAGACAAGCTCCATATTGCTTGGAAGACAAATATGAAAGCTTTGCTGGAAGGGATGTGCAGGCAAAGGGGAAACCGCGCGGAGGGAGAGAGGGTGGTGGGCGGGCGAGTGGAGATGGGCGGGCGGATGGACGGGCCGAGAGGGATGGGTGGTGATTAAATTACGATTGGGGCGTCTTTTATAAGTAATAGCATAGTATTCAGGCCGATTATTGTTTAAATTTCCCTCGAAACGTTTAGTTACACTCCTTTCGGCCTTCGGGTGATTTCAACCCCAATCGACCTAAATGCCATGCTATTACGTTGTAATATCTATCTGTAAGACTATATCTTAATTTGAGAGGCCTGGGGCGTGGTCTGGGTACGAGATTAAAGTGTCATTATTACGTCACTAATCACGTGCACACAAGATTTATACGCCTTAACTACACTAATTGTTTTAACGTTTGCTGCGAAAATCTCAGAGACAACAGACGATGGTTGCTAAACTACGAAAGTCGAAAAAGACAGTGAGCGTAGCGCTGGTGCGAGATGCTGTGTCGGCTTTGTCGGAGCGAAACGGCTCGAGCATAAAATCAATTTTCAACTATCTGGTCTGGAGTAGACAAGCCAATTCTGGGGCGCACAAGCAAGTCGTTTTGGCGATAAGAAAAGCTGTGAAGACAGGCGTCCTGGTAAGAAAAAGTGGAAAGGGATTAGTGGTCTCTCGAAAACACCTGGCCTCGAAATCTGGAAAGAGAGGCAGCAAACGCAAAACAAAGAAGCGCGCGGCGAGGAAGGCATCACAGAAATCAAGTCGCGCGCGTCGAGGGCAGAAAAAACGCAAGGCACGCAAATCTTCAAAGAGACGCATATCCTCCAAGAAAATAAAGAGATCTTCAGCCAAAGTTGCGCGCAAACGTGCTGCGTCCCAAAAACGAAAAGATAACGGCAAACCAAAGAGGGCTACTTATGCTAAACCGCTACCTATTATGTCCCTAAGACAACGAAGGAAGTGCACGATTGGTATAAAGTATTCCGCATGAAATATATCGAACAGTGAAGATCCCGTGCTAACGTTGTGTGTTGCTATAAACTCTATGAAAATAATTCCCTAGAGGAATGGCAGGACAAAGTAAACTCTATAGAACGCACGGTAATGTTTAAAAATTTAAACAAAAACAGTCTCTATATTCACTGGTTAGGGTTGCAAGAAGTGGAAACACCGAGTTGAAAGAATAAATGATGTGATTATATGTAGCGTGTATAATTGCCATTGCGAATAAAACTAATCACAGATGTGTGAATGCAGTTTTTAAAAGAGCCAGTTGAATTTTGCACAGCCTCATTCGTTATCCTTAATTCTTGTCATACAGGCTTGTTCCTAAATACTTTTTTAAAAAATCGTTTGCTCGATCAATGTTTCTCAGACCTCGGCAGAATTTTGTATGGGGAAATGCTTAGTTTAAACGAATCTGAGAGACATCTGAGATGAAGAGAAGTATGATTATATAAGATCATAATCTTCATCATGATCATTACGCATATTATCATTAACTTCGATGATCACAAGTAAGATTATTGACATTGATCTTTTAGGGATTGACAACACAGCCATGGATAGTTAAAGAACTTGTAGAGAGTATTACCGTTCAACTATCCATCACAAAACAAGTCGCTTCAGTTTACTGCATTGTATTATTTTATCAAATTAACTTTGCACATTTTGTACACATTGCTTGAGCATAATACAATGAGAACAAGGTCAAGCTCTTTGTCATCTGTACATATACACTCAAGATAACGTTCATAAACGTTTTACCAACGATTGCTTAGCAAGAACTTCCCACGATTGCACCAAAACAACGCCAATAATACAATTTCAAATTTACATAAAACGTGTTCGGTTTAAAATGCTATATCTCGCTTAACTGCGCGATGGCCTGACTTCCATTTGACCAAGTTAGACTGGTGTATGAATATGGTACGGCATGAAAAAAATGAGATAGCCAGTAAGCTCAGTAAACATCTAGAGTGAAGAAGGTCGGTTTCAGTCCACTCGCTTTCTCTGCTTCACCTTACCGAATGAGTTTCTCACTCCAGGTGGATAATAGAGATCACTGAGGACACCCACGTAGTGCTGGTATTTTTTTATTCAGGAATTCTTTTCGAAGACTTGACTTCATCTTTGCCCGTTGTCTTGATGTCTTGCCAAATAGAATCCAAGCCACACGTCACGCGTGCGTTCCACGCAGGATCCTTGGCGGAACCCCACGCGTGGAGGTGACATCACGCGGGAAGAAACACTCGAAGTAAACATTGCAAACATAAAAGCAACCGCCAACCAAGGAACACAAGGACTTCTAATCGAGGGATATGGATGGACATCTATGGTAAACTGTGAATGCGTAAGAACGTGAACTAATGGAATGGACTGGGTCGGCTGCCTGCAGGCCGGAACTCAGGATAACGTGGCTGGGATTGCACTGTCGTGTTGGGGACCTGGGAGACTGGTACTGGAAGTCGACCAGGATTCTGTAAGAGAACCACCGGGTTTGTAACCTATAGCAACGGAGAATAAAAACTTAGAACCACAGGGAAGAACATGAAGGACTCGCTATCTCTTCTTTACCTGTCGTCCTGGAAGCGGTTGTGCAGATGTAACGTTGTTATATTTGATCGACTGGCCAATATTTGAATAAGGCTTTCCAGGCAATGATGTCATCATATCCGATGACGACACCACCACTGATCTCGCACTGGGCCGAGTCATATCTGTAGTATTGACGATGAGAATCGTACTTGATGAAGGTGCATCATCCTCGTCATCAATATCCATTGCGTCACTATTGCTTCCTGAAAAGACAGAAATCGATACTTTGATATTGGCCAAGGCCGACCGCAACCTTACAGAACCGACTAGAGAAATGAACGATGAAATATTTCATTATCTTCAGAGTTTCATTGATGTTCAATACATGGCTCTTAACGTCAGAAACAAAAACGACTTTGAACTTGTGCGTGCGCGCCAAAATTCGAGAAAAGCATTGACACTTTTCAACAAACACTTCATGGCTTCATCCCCTTGTACTTATATAGGTACTTGACTGGACGAACGGAATTAACATCCGGTGCTACAGCGCTAACTTGGCAGTGTTATAAGGAAATTTTACAGCACTTGCCAGAAATACCTGCGGCTACTTTCATCATTCGCTTTTTCCTGCAGATTTCTTGCCTTGCCGCGTTTGAAAGCTGAATACACTTACCAGGTTCAGACACAGGGCGAGCTGGGAGATGGTGTGAATAACCGCGGAATGGTGATTTCGCGTCGCGTTCCACACTTGACGAACTTTTCAATCCTAGGAAACACACATTACAGTAATAGACCTGGTCAAAACTGCACGAGATTTAAAAAAGGTGATATTTACATTTTAAACTTCGTGATCAAGACTGTAAATTATGACATTGACATTCAGTTTAACACTGGTTTGGATTGCTTTGTTCATAAATGAGTATACACCAGAGCTTAAATTCAAATAAAAATTTAAAGGATACGAAATTTGGGCAATCTTCGTATCAGAAAGTCTCCGTTTATTTATACTGTGTACAAGTTGTTTTGGTTGTGAACAGGTCATTTAGGGCATAAGGTTTACTACAATACAGGCAAAGATACGGCAATGCATGACACTTCCTTACTAATGTCTCTGACAGTTACATCACACTGAGTGACAGATAACAAACAGCATGTGAACAGGGCCAGACTTGATGTCACTCGCGCTTTACAGGCGAAAACAACATTGAAGATATGCAAGGCAATCTTCTATATTCTCGCTTGTAATATGAGTACTGAAGTTTTGAAGTAAAATTAAAAGTACGATACTTAAAACCTCGCAGACATCATGTATCTTGAAAGTCTAGAAAACAATCTAGGAAAACCCCCAATCTAGAAAGCACTGAGCAAAAAAGGTAGCTAATTATATTACAATGTAACATGGTTAGTCATTAAAAACAACATACATCCACTTGCTAACTATATTGTAATGTATACTTGGTTATCCATAAAAAACAACCTATACCCACTAACCGTGCACAGTGCTGTGTAACAAAGATCTATCATTATCACCACGATATCCCTCATCAGGACTCACAGGTTCTATCATCACCCCACTTGTACTACTACTGACGCTACTCGTTGACAATAATGTACCCCCATATCCACTCGTGGTCACACTTGTACCCAAACTACCACGATAGCTGAGAACAGAAGACGGCTCACTACTGCTGGGCAATACGTTTCCGGGCTCAGAAACATGCGACTGGCCGGCGGAGCTGACATCGGATGAAGGCACGGGAGCTTCTTTCTTTCCCGCTGACCCCGTTGTTCGCTTACGACTCAGATATTCCGTTAGAGAAACCTGGGCGAGAAATTATATCCATATGAGCGGAAGTTTGGTTATTTCGCGCAGGAATGCACTGTACCTTGATGTGGTAATCAATTTATGTTTCGGTCACTAATATTATTCTATCCCCAACCCATAACATGCCTAACCCTAACCCTAACCTCTTCTACCCCTAACCGTTGCCTTAGTCACTAAAACATAGATTGATAACCCTTGATGTGATGACAAGTTTGAGCGGGTTGAGACTGGAATCACAGAACGATACATTCGAGCGCAAAAAGTTAAGATACAACTGAAAATTTGATAGTTCAGATTGCATTCACACACATATCATTACCTTTTTCTTTCCGCCAGGCGTGGTCTGTGTTGTGCTTGCTGCCCCTGATCCTTCAACAACCCCACTTGACCCTACATGTCCTGTTTTATCCCTCGACGTATCTTCTCTAGTTACACAGTCCGTACTTGATTCTAGGGAGTTCTCTTGGATGGCTTGCGAAGCCGGTGGTTTCCGAGTTGCTTCCGAACTACTGCCGACCGCGTTAGCTAAATTTTGTTCGTTTTTAGGACTATCACTCCCAGTGACGTCCATTTTTATATCGTCCGTTGAACTAATACTTGACACACTACTACGATTTCCGCTTGTGTCCTCACTTCCGCCGCTAATTCGCCTTTGCCAGCTGGCTTCCTCACTTCCGGTCACACGTGGAAACGTGTCTTCACTTCCGGTAACTGCCCCACCGCAAGTCGTAGTTCGTAAGGTTGGCAGCATCGTTATCCTCACGTCGATTGCCGAAGATGAATTAATATTGTTTTGTGACGCCACAGTAGTTGACGTCGCAGATGACATCACTGGTAATATCACAGCTGATGAGGTCACCATGGCAGACGGTGACGTCATCGACGATGACATCATCACCGCAGGTGATGTTGACGTCATAGTGGATGTCTGCACGGGAGAGGAGACAGCGGTTGCACCCTCGGCTAATGTTTGAGTAATATCAGCCTGTGACGTTTTATCCACTGTTGGCTGTGAAGTCGAGTTATTTACAATTTTCTGATATTCCATCAGTTTGCGCCGTTTGTACGGCAGGGGAAATGTCCTCGGGAAAACGGCACTCCGTCCGTTTTGACCCGGTCGGAAAACGCTCCCGGTATTGATGCCATTAGGCGGTGGCTTGTTTACAAGTCGATCATTCGCGTACTGCAACAACCATCGCTGAAAAGAACGTTAAAATATGGCAAGGTTTTAATAGCAAACACAATGAAACAAAGCATTCAGACACTGCAACAACAAGAACGTATATGGGCCATTGACGCCGAAACAGACCGGACGCGACTTGACACACGACGCAAATTTTCGATTTTCAACGTCCTTTAACTTTAATCCTTTTCTATTTTTATCCAATCTTCGGAAGGACTTAAAGGTATTTGGTGCACATATCTCACCAAATTTCTTTCCGTTGATGGTTTTATTTGCTTTTAAAAATCGCGTCGCGTTGGCAAATCGCATCCGGTCTGTCTGAGCCTTAAACATAAAATACTGATGACTGTCTTCACAGCGGAAAACAGAGAAGTACAGCAGGTTTTTCAAATCATCACCTTACCTTTTTAAGCGTTGTATGCGTTGGACTCGACCTGTAGAGGCCTGAATTTAAAATATAAGAAGCGACAGAGCTGCCAGTGGGAGACGCTAGATGATGGCGGGTAAACATATCATCGGCAAGGTCCACGCTCTCCGAATGAGTTGGTGACGCTGCAAGGAAAATGTTATAGAAAGTGTTAACTTTAGCTTTAGAAGCTTGTATGATATCTTTCTGCCGAGCCAAATGGGCTTTTTTGTCCTGGCAAAAATACTAACTTGTTTTTTGTTTCAAAAAATCGTCTTAAGGAACAAAAGTTATTTTCACTCGGAGATGGCTACGGCTTTCTCGCATCAGTTTTGGTTTTATTATGTTTTCCACTCTTCGTTGAGCGGATTTACTAAACAGGCTATTGGCCAATCGATAGGGAATCTGGGTTTCAAGCCCTTATCCGAGAAGACATGAAAGTCTTAGGACTTAGTCATTTACTAATGTCTATAGTAGAGCTCGGACCAAGGTTTAAATCCTCCAGCTTGGAAGATAAGCATTGTTCGACAACATCACATCACGTGGCCAAACATGGCCTGAACATACAACACAATTACAAATACTACTCACCATAAGTCGAGTGACAAGGACTTGGTGAGCAGTTAGGATCAGTTCTTGGCGACGAACCGCCTCCGTTCATTGTTGCGTGAAGAAGTCGATCACAGCTTGGCTCATCTACTTCCACAAGACGAGATTCAAACGACGGTTTTGAAGGACTGGAATATCCACTCGCCTCGGGCGAAGGGTTGTTGCTCCGCGACGCTTCAAGATTCGAGACTGTCACATCATTTAGGGAACCCTGACGAGAAAACTTTGATAAATGAGCATGGTTGTGTGAGAGAAAAAGAAACACTTCTTGTGTCTTAGTGTCATGTATTAGGTTGGAAATGATGTTAGTGGTGTTGCTGTGAGTCCATACTCAACCGTACATCAGTTACACAATATTAGGTTAGCATTCAAAAGGTTGTAGGTTTAAACCCACAGTGATGAGGGATAATTTCAGTATGGATATAAACTCAGAGCAACGCCACGCCACGAAAATCGCTTCGTTTCAATAACGACAATTCACCCACCTTTTTGAATTTAGGAAATTTGAAAGATTTCTCCGGCGTTTCATGATGGTGTTGCTCATTGCTCTCCTCGATTACATTAACACAAGGTGTGGTTGGTGTCGAGGCGGCGCTGCTGTAGTTATCCTCAGGTGATAAAGGTTCTGAAGAACAGCTAGGTAGCCGCTGACCACGGCGTACCGCTTGGATCTTACGTTGTTGACGTTGACTCAGAAGCCCTTGCTTTCTGCTGGAGAGATAGATGTTCCCGAAAGAAATATTAGGAACCCTGATGCCATGTATTATGAGACTCACTACATCAACTTGCGCTAAGGATGGGTGGCAAGTTGGTGGGGCTAATTTCCCCCCAGCTATGAAAGCTTCAGTTCATTACCTTAATCCTTTATTTAATTTTGACGGAGTTTCCCCATTGTATTCCTCTGGATAGTTCCTATGTAAAACACGAGAGCATAAGACACTGCAAGCATAGACATGGGATAATTAAGAAACACTCACTGGAACTATTTATGTACAGTATATTACCAACCGTTGTGTTAAAACACCAGTGCGTGCATCACGTCCGTTTGAATGCTGTTGCTTTTTCTTCTCCGTTTTTTCCATCTTCTCAAACTGTCGCAAATATTGTTGTAGTTTTCTGTCTTCACGCGACAACTTCTTTCGACTTCGCTTGTCCTTCGTGTTGCTCTCGCCGTCTGAATCACTGTCCATCTACAAAATCAAGGTCACGTGTTAAAATTAAAAGGAATAGCGCCAAGTGCAACCATGATCTCAACATACAAGACAAGGAGGTTTGATAAACATTTCTTTTTGTCCAAGCACTTTTGTAGACCTTCCTTTTTGAAAAGAAGACTCAGTTTTTGGAGACGCACGAATGTAGCCCTGGGGTCTACAGACAAACTCCTTGGGAGCCCTCACCCCATTCCCATCCATGTTCTAATCTCTGTGTACTGAAGGTCAGTGCTTGGATAAAGCCCTGATCTCTTACAAAAGAAAGACAACATCAACGTACATGATTACTCAAACTGCTATCAACCAAGCCATGCTCATCTTTGGAGCTACGATATCCATTCGTCTGCTCAACTCTTTTGATCGCCTCGTTGTGCTTTAGTACCGTGCAGTTATCTTGTGCGCACGCGCATTCCAACTGACGTCTGTACTCTTGAAAGGGAAACTCGAAGCGTAGCGTTACTTCGGTACCTTTCGCCAGCGGTGTCATGGAGACGACGACAAGACGGGGTTTGTTATCGATTGTAACATGACGTACCTGCAGCAGGAAGCAAGGTTTAGAAATGTACACAGCAAAAGATGAACAACTTGTTCAGAGTCGATGGAAACCAGATTGAACAATGGTTTGCTGTCGATATTTTGAATAATATTCTTCAGAATTGTTACACCTGATTCCTGGCTGATTCAGGCTCGACAATATTGTTCAAAATTGTGGACAACATTGAACAATGTCGACAGCAAAACACTGTTCAGTTGCAGCAACGACCAGTTTCGCTCACCTCTGCGGTTGGTGAACAAGACCTTCGAATAAACCGCGCGTCATTTCCATACAAAGAGAAGTTCATAACGAGTTCGAGTTTCTTGTAATACAAAACAAACGGATCGCATCTACAAAGGTCGAAAATCGTGAGTTAAATTTACACGATGATCATAAAACAACAAAGCTCGGACATCGCGAAGGTTCGAGCAGTTCTTTATAGTATCAAACCCATAAAATATTTTAACAGAAGCAATAACTCGTACTTTGAGAACATAGGATGGTCTTCTTTATACTTCGATTCCAACATGAGAGCGCCTTTACATTCGATTATAAATTCTTGTCCGTTAATGTCTTCGGTCACAACCACGCCCTGAAAGATTTAAATGTTGATGTGGAATCCATTTTGAAGTTTGGCTTTCCAATGATTAGATATACTGATTGATTCCTCAATGAATTTAGTATATCATACCTTCTTGTTTTTCTGTACGTCCACGACTTTGCATATCTGTTCAGGTCTCAGAATGGAGCTTGGATTGGCATTTAACTGTCGGGTAAAAATACAAAATGTTTGAATTATAGGGGGAGTTACCCTTCGTTGGAAAGTTGGCGAAGAAGGGGCTTCGCTTGCAACGTCGGTTTTCACCTTGCGACTGCACAACCTACGCTGGCATCGTTAATTCGAAGAATTATACAAAGCGCGATGTTAATAATGCAAGATAAATTTAAGCATACCTCCAAGGAAGGAAATGAGCCATTTTCCAAATCTCCGATGTACACTGTTTTCTGGGCTTCCTCGTACTGTTTATGTCTGCGAAACAAAATGAAGAAATATCAGAGATTATATACTAATACGTGTTCATTCTGCATTTTCATTGGTCGCGAGCTGTGTGTTATTAAAGTACACACGCACGGATGACGTCAACTGATGGCGTGATCTAATTTAGGTAATTTATTTCGCGGGTCTTCGCATGATTTTTGTCAACTTTATTATAATATAAAACAAATAGATTTCATTTTTTTGTGCTTCTGTACGGTAACAAATCACAGATGACGCCATAGCGTGTGAAGAACAAAAAGTCATGCACTCGACTGCGTCTCGTGCGTACTTTTTTGTTCTTCACACGCTATGACGTCATCTGTGATCTATTACAGCACAGACGCACGCAAAAATGAAATCTATTTGTTAAATGCACAATAAAAACTAATAAAAAATTCTCAGCTTACCAACGACATGTTGGCGCTTGCAGCAGTTATTGACGTTGTACAGCGGTTCCACAATAAACAAAATCGGCGAACAAAATTGTCTATACTCAATTCCCATTTTAAGATCACCCACATGCCCAGTTACTAATACATTAGATTGCGAATTGTGTCGCAACGGTGTAAACAAACCTTAGCCGACTGTATCTATGGCTAATTGTGACTGTGGGGAGAGCGCTGAATATCGATAGCATATATTACTGTCTTTTTTAGAAGTTCGATGTCTCCCTCTCTATTATCAAATCCCCCCCCCCCCGACCAGGACGGTACCGTGCAAATAAATTGCGCAAGCTATGCTGAGGTAGCTTTATCGAGGACGTAATCGCTTTAAGAGACGCATAAAAATTAATGACGTCAAAACAACGAATTTAAAAGACATCTTTGATATGAAACTCGATAATTACTTAGGGGCACTTAGGAAAGCCCTGAGTGACGATCTTTCGAGCTAAAGCCTTAGGAAATAAATTTCAGGCAGTGATATCACCGGATGTGTTCAATCGCCTTACCATTAGCTATTACTTATCGAGACCACATTGCACCGCATTCATTTTTGCAGGGATAGTAAGATAGACAGCAGCATGTCATGTGACATGGAACGAATAATGCAAACTACTTACGAGGCTTCTTTTATATTTGACGGTTCTATTTTTCTACACTCAGACTCGTCACGTTTTTGCACTTACTCTGGAAATGGAGAAGTGATATTCCACGGTCCGTTCGTCTCCTCGTCAACTGTAAAAAAAAACATGACAAAATAAATACAACAGTAAACCGTACAGAAGTTTCTAGAAGAAATAAATTACAACATTCAGCAGATAGCATAGGACAGACAAGAGAAACAGTTTGGCAAAAAATGCCTTGGCAATATTTGAAAATATAACGTGAAGGTTTCGTACCGGGAATTGTGTCGGACGATGAGATATGCTTTCTTTTTCGCCGCTGCAACAAAGGAGAAATCTCGAAATCAAAACTACAACATCTCCCACAAATAGAATGTTGAACACATCATCCATTCAGCGTTTTTCTTAGCAACACAATTACACAAACCTTTCGCTTGTTATGTTTCATCTCCTTTTGGTTAAGTTTCCTGTTTGATTCCCTTTTCTTTCTTTTGCCTTTGGTTAGAACGATCTCCTTCATGGCTGAGTTTGGTAGTGATAGCCTGGATGATGCGTTGTCACTGTCGTGTCCACTTACATCACCATCCTCTTCATCTTCCTCATCTGGTCGTACGTAATTGGTCGTAATTAGGATGGTGATAATAGCGATGATGAAGATAGCAAAATTGATGGTCAATGTGACAATGGTCAAAAACGGCGGTGGTAGCGGTTAAAATTAGCAAATTGATGGTGAATGTGACAATGGGCAAAAATGATGGCGATAGTGGTTAAAATTATGACAATAAAGGTAAAGTAAAATGATAGTGAAGTGATTTACATAAAATGATGGTGGAAGTGATGATGATGGTGGTGGTGGAAATGGGATGATGTTAAGTAATTGTAATGATAGCGAAGGTAATGTTTGTGAAATTTTGTAAAATTGATTGTGAATTGGTGATGTTGAAAAAGTTGATAGATGTAGTGATGTTGGTTTGAAATGATGGTGAATATGGTGATGAATGTGGTAAAAATGATGATGAATGTGGTAAAAATAATGGTGAATGTGGTAAAAATGATGGTGAATGCAGTGATAAATGTGGTAAAACTGATGGTGAATGTGATGATGAATGTGGTCAAACTGATGGTGCTCTTAGTATGATAATGGTGATGGTCAGGAAAGTTGAAAATGGTGCCAGTGGTAGCCAGTGAAGATTAAGCTGATATCAGGAAAAGTAATAAAGATGGTAAAAGGTGTTGGTCAAAGTGATGCAATAATTATGACAGTGTTGGTACAAGGTTCATGACGGTGCCAGAAACCATGATTTACCTGTTGGTTCCTCAATCTTCTTTGTTTGTATTTGTATTGCTCTCTTCTTATCTAATGGCCTTGGATCACACACATCACATAGATACGTTTCAGGAACACAGTTGATTCCTACACACTCCACATGCTGCCAGGCACTACATCTGTCACAGCATATCATATAACCATCATCATGCTTGAAGCCACTAGAAATCACCAAACATAAAACATTGCTAAAAAACCTGCTGGTTCTAAAATATCACTGTCTGACACGTATTCGTGTTTGCATTTATCCTACTCTGATTCCATCCAGGGTCGGTAGCATTCATGAATAATTAGGCCAAATTCCTAACAATGCTCTCTGTCTTTGTATCCGCTGTTTGTTTTCTTTCTTCCCTCAATGGACCTAATGATGGTTTGGCCTGATTATTCATGAATAATACCAACCCTGATTCTATCCCCATAGTTACTTCAATCTAAACAGTGGGATGACTTAGCCTAAGCAATCTTCATTCCCATTTCAAGTAAAGTATAATTTACTCCAGGATGGTGAAAGCTGGTAGCTTCCACTACTGCTTGATAGAACACACGTCAACTCCATCCCAAGACAGAATCACATAATCACTAACTGTATATTGGGTTGACTTACAGCAGCTCCCAGAAGTGTGTGAGAACATTTATTATAAAAACTATTATCTTCAATTTTTTGACTGTGGGATAAGTCTCAATATTCAAATGTTATATTTTGTACCAAATGCATCTTGTGAATCCTTCATCTTCATTTCCAGTGTCAGCTTCTTCCTGATGGTCAGGGCTACATGAATCTGGTGGTGTCAATGGCTTGCCATAGTTATGATCTGAGTATGGAATGTGGTTTCTCACACCGTGCAGCCGAGTCAACGAGTTTGACCTTGGCTTTCCACACACAGGCACAATGGGAGACTCAACAGGCTGACGACTGAATGAAAAGAAGAGAAGTTTATTCTTTGAAGTCAAAAGTTACGATATAGTTTTAAAACAAATGCATGCACAGAAAGTCATGATAATATTGGGAGTTTAGAAGACACAGTTCACAAGAGACTAGATGAGTTTGAAAGAGGTTGTGTTCACACAATGCCAAAATGAAGCTGTAACACAATATATTTCATCTTTATATCAAAACAACCAACGTGATACAGCATGGATGCCAATCTATAATACTTAATATGACTAATTTGAAAACAGCCCACAGAAGGAAAGGTAGATTCAGGCTATATCGCATTGTCGTGAATGACTTTGCCACGACAGTTAACCCTAAATGGAAACCATCCATAAGTGTAAGAGTTTGAGGCAACAGTACGGTGTGGTTTTCAACTGACATTGTGTGGAAGGGGTCTTGAAGAAAAACTCGAGTGTATTTAATTAGGTATGAAATTCTAAACATATTGACCCAATTTAACTTACTCAGAGCCAACAGCCATAGTCAGGCAACTTTGTGCATTCTGAAACAAAACATCACCATTCATGTTTCTTGACAATAAACGTAACGGTTTTCTTAATCTGTCTGGTTGACACACCAACCACGTCCAATATATTCATTGCAGGTACTTCCACAATAATTGTCTGCAAACATAACAAGAACACAATGGGTTGCTATGTGCAATTAGGCATGCAATATTTGTCATGTGTTTTATGTTTTAACATTTAGATCTCACAGAAACCATTTGAAAGCAAGAAATCGACGTTTGGCAAAATGTTCAAAGAAACACCGCTCAGGTCCAGGAAGTAATAATTTGCTTTACAATGCCAACATTTTCAAAGACAATATGAGCATTCGGAAACATATAGTAAGCAAGGCTAGCGCATCACCTTCTACATACAAATCCTAAATACATCCACCAAAATATCCTATGCACAAAAATATTTCCTGTCATGAGCTAATCTAAATGGCAATTTTTTTTTGACAATCACCAAAATTATAAACAATGATAAATTAGTTATCCATAAACACTGACAGTCTCAAGCTTTGACATAATTTTTGGAGCAGACAAATTTCAAGCAACAAATATATTAAAAATGCATCTAAGAAACACTTTAGATAAGGGTTTGAAATAGATGGGAGAACAATTGTAAATTATTTTAATCATTAGTTTTGAACATGTTATTAATCAAAATGCAAATGAGATGAACCTCATTTGATGAAAAAATGAATTAATTAAGGAAAGTTTATCACAAAATATTTTATCTGGAAATTAGATTCACTGTAGTTTTTAGAATTGCAAACGGGATGAGATGTGGTGCATGGAATTACATCAATTATTAAACAAGATATAGTTATTTTATGTTTGCAAGTGGATTAGAAATGTCAAAACAATGATTTTTATGAATCTAATGCTATATTTTTTAATGAAATTCTAAATCTTCTAGATCTGATGAAAAATAATTTAATCAGCAGCACTAACAGAACACAATACGTTTAAAGCAAATGCATTTCCGTCATGGCATTAGAAAAAGAAAAAACAATATGAAAATTATAAGAAAAACCGTTTCAGAAATAATACACAAAAGGTATAGGTTTTTCACTGCCTGACACGATAAACTGAAAATCAACGTTTCAAAAGACAACCTTTTGACACTAATTTAACATCAAAAGACTCTCTCAAAACGTCAATTTTCACAGTCTCATTTCAGGTAACCTATACCTGTTGTGTACTATTAACTGCACCACCCATGCTGGCTATGTTAGTTCAAGATATCAGCTTTCAGACAGACTGATATTTTGAAATATGGATAATTGTTTCGTTTTGCATCCAAATAATTTTCTACTTTTTCAAAGTGGAGGGCAATAACGACTTCAGACTAATTTGATATAAGACAAGATGTTTTTTGGCTATTATCTGTGAGCATTTAACTGCAATTTTGAGATGGCTTATCAGGTATGCAATATTTAAACAAAGTTCTTTCAAGGAACAATCTAGCACTTGGGGCTTCGGAACTGAGCACACGCAAGGAGCTCTGGGAAGGACAGATGCTCACTACATATAATGGCATATAATATATACAATTAAATGAATAGTCTTTTATTAAAATAAACGTTCGTCATTGCAGGAGCAAAAGGCTATTTGGTATCGATTTCAAAGCTCAATCAAATCTGACAGAGCTGTTTGAATGGATAAAATCAACGTACAAAGTTTTTTCAAAACAATCAACATGTCACAGCAACTAGAACACAGATTAGAATATATATTAACTTTTCCCAGGGAATTTGGCAACTTTTTGACCAATCACATCCAATTTTGAACAAAATGAGAAAGTATTACTAATCTCGGATGTTCTACATGTAATTAAACTCCATTTGACAGGAAAACCAAATTCAATATAGAATATAATATGCGCTTATATAGCAGAGGAAGTGGTGCTTCATACATATGCTGACATATAACAAATATATCCCATGTACCATGGAATATTACAACTTTGCTTCCCAATTGGAACACTTTAAAGATATTGCAACATGTATTATTACTGTTTGCACAGAGCAGGCCCCACATTACAAATTTATAAAGTATGCGGGGGTCTATGATGCATTTCCAGTTTAATATCCTCCGGACAATTTAACTGAATCTTATCTATTTACAAACGAGTTTGCTTCCACGTAGCAAAACACAATATATCACAAAACAAGCAAACACATTTGTACTATAATGCTACCTGTAACTGATAACGCAATGCAATAAATACGTGCTCTATTATTGTTATTGTATAAAATTTCTCGCTTGGTCGCAAATAGCTATCATTTAGATGCAATACTTGTCATACTTTATCATCCGGTATCGGGGAAGTCTGTTTTTAAACCCTGTCTCGATGTAACAATCTTACATTTCAACATTGAAAAGGGTTTCTGGCGATTTAAGGCACATACGAATGTTCCAGACAACAAATACATTCATTTCGTAAGCAATCACAAGCGTGCTACGGTGAACAGGTTCGGATATAAACAAAAGCTTTTTTGTAGTGCATTAACATTCTCGGGTCGAGCTGTTGGATATAAAAGCTCTTAGTACTAGTACGATTGTTTATTATTTGCCTCGTTTTCTAGCCATTTCGACATTTCGTTAATCGAATGCCACTGTAATTAAAACAAAAATAAAGCTGCCTTCTTCGCCTTGGGTCTCAAATTATTAACAAAATGGCGACAAGACACTTGACACAAAATGGCTTCTTGCAAATGACAAAACATTTGCAAGCCTTTCAATTTCGAATACAGCAGAGCTTTTTTGCTTCACAAGACAGCTGTAAAATTCGTAAACATACGTTTACCGTGGTTACATTACCGCTGCTGATAAAACACTTGGCTATCAGAAAGCAAATAAATGTGAAATTCCAAAATAACGTTAAGAAAGTTTGCTGCTCTCATCCACCTTTTAATAAATGGCCTTCGAAAATGTTGTTTCACAATTCGAACGCGTTTGTTGTGAAAGTGTAGATGTCGCTACACCTTTCGATTTTACCCACACGCAAAAGTGATTATTTTATTGATTTGCCGAGACTTCAAACCAAAACAGAAAGATTAATATCTCGAAACGCTTCAATGATTTGTTACGCGTTTTACTAAGCATAAAACCATGTGATTCTTTTTTTTATTTGAACGGGTTTATAACTTCCCTGGATTGAAGGAAATCGAAACTGTAATAAATGGCTGCGTACAAAAACTGAAACACATCATCTGTTCGCTTTGTAATTGAATCCACCGACTTTGAAGAGGCCTTTTTGATTTTAAAACAATACTGACGAGCTGTTTATTAGCATTATATTCTCTTTTTTTTCTCAACGTGCACGTATTGTTATAGAAGCAAAAAAGCGTCGGTTTGGTAACCACAAAAACCTTGTCACCCAGCCTACTGAGTTATTTATATTCAAAGCAATTTCATGGCTGCGTGTGGATAAACGAAGCCTTTGAAACTGCATGAATATAGCACATGAAAACCGCCTACAAACGCACTGTTTTCGCGATTCCCCATGTCGTATTGCTTCAATATAAACGGAACAGACTGTATCCAACAACATAGGTTGTATTACAGCGAAAAACGATACGCATCCCAAGCAATAGTGGGATTTCATCATTCGCCTTCTACCATGAAACTCGATCTAACTGTGCAACATAATTTTCAAGCGAAATGAGAGGTATACGGCCACATCGAAATGCGAACGTACAGCCGTTTTGTCTCGGGATTCATTCGGAGAACAAAATACGAATTATATGATATTATAACATATTCACACCGCCATGTAAAATATGAATGCTGTTCTACTTCAAAGCGCGTGGATCATTAAGTGTTTGTCTGAGCGGTGTAACATTAGCAGAAAACACAAAAAATGTCCCTTACCGTCATAAGATAACAAAACATAGCTTCTACGGCTTGATATTGAGTTTTTACAGATGTATATCGCCATAGAGCAAGTCTTCTTGAGAGTATGTTTTCCTTTATAGGACAACAACTCGCAAAGACGCTTTACAACCGAGCACTACATGATTACGTTTCTTCCACAAATACGAGTACTTTTCGGCCGAATAACAGCAAAAACCCCGTTACTATACAGCTACACAACCCCACGATAAAATCCGCTAAAATATAGACAGTATCGTCCACAACTCAGCCAAAATACAACCGTAAAACACTTCGCATAAAACCCAAACGATACAGATATTAGGACAACATCAGCTTACCTCGCAGCACAAATTATCCGAACTGCTCGACAATTACGGCAAATATGTTCGCCTTGTTGACAATATAAAACAATTCATGAATTCCCCAAAGGTAGATGATGGTCCCCAAGGGGAATTTAACACATTTCCCAGGAGAAAAACGATTATATTTTGAGTATTTAGCCTTCCAACGCGGTTTCTTTCACTGACGTACTTTCAACGCCTCGTTGCCAGTGATGGAAAATGGCGGCGCTCACACGCTTTCACGTGGCAGTTTACGTGTTCCACGCGTGGATTACGCGTGGGATTTGTGGGACTCGAGAAATGTAGGAACAAAAAGGAACTATTTTTAATTGTTTGAAATTTATCTTCATTTCACCCTACATAGCACTTCCTAATCCAACGTTACCCTTAATAATCAATTTTAGCCTACATTAAGCCTGTATCTGACTATAACCCAAAATTCAAACAGGTATTCATTGGATTATCTCCTCAGAAATCTTGACTTAAGACAAGAGTTATCCCGAATAACGTGTGCATAGTAATAAGTACACAATTTAATTTAAACTGTATATTTCGAATCGATTTCATTCAACTTCACCAGAATCCTCGACGATTAAAACCTCGAGGATTAAAACGTCGTAGCCCAATCTGCTTACATATTTTAAGATGTAAAACAACATATATACCACCTGTAAGGTCACACCACTGATATGCATTAAGACTGGATAGTGCATCGTAATACAAAATACAAATAAAATTAAAACCGGAAACACGTCATATTTTGAGAGTGGCAGCCATGTTGAATGGCCCCACTCAAGGATCAAATCAACGTAGTTTCTTTCAGAAAACTGATTTTTAAGAAGCTTTTGCCTTAAAACGTAAAACTTTTGTTTCAAAACAAAAACAAAACATCTTGCAGTAGAAATATACATTTGATGCTCAAGTGGGGCCATCCAACATGGCCGCAAGTCTAAAAATGTGACGTACTTCCGGCTTCAAAACTCAACAATAGATGCGCTATCCAGCCTTTTATACATATCAATAGTCCAACGACTACAGCGTTGCTTCGTCTGCGTTGAGCATAAGCCGGTAGTAGAAATTGATAGTTTCTTCATAATTCTTGACACTGATACGCTCATTACATCCGTGAATGCGTGAAATGTCCTCCATTTTTAAATGCGATGGCATGAAACGATATATTTCGCTTGTCAGCTCGTAGAAATGTCTCGAGTCAGTACATCCGACCAGTAAGCCTGAATGAATTGAAAAAATAATGAACCTTTTTAGCTCGTTGACAAATGACAGTTTGTATGAGGGTTTTCCAAAACTTTATCTCCTAGTTAAACGAGAACAAGAGTTGCACGAGAGTTGATAAGAGGCGACCGGCGAACGTTTGTATAAGAATTCTTAACCCAATCTCCTGGCACAACGAAAGCAAGAGCTGCATGAGACTGGAGGATTAGAGTTGACAAGTGAGGGTTTGTATGCATGAGGGTTTGTATGCATGAGAGTTTTCTCAACTCTCGTTTCCTGGTCAAACAAGAACAAGAGTTGCATGAGAGTTGACAAATGAGAGTTTTCTCAACTCTTTTGTACTGGTCAAACGAGAACAAGAATTGTACGAGAATTGATCAGAGTTGACAAGCGAGAATTTGTAGGAGAGTTTTTTCAACTCTCATGTCCTGGCCAAACTGGAACAGGAGTTGCATGAGAGTTGACAAATGAGAGTTTTCTCAACTCTCAAATCCTGGCCAAACGGGAGTACGAGTTGCATGAGAGCTGAGTTGTCCCCACTGAGAAACATGACAAAATATTGATTGGAAACAGTGTTTCCTCAACAACGTTTCCTAGTCTGACCAAGGCTCAATACTCACCCGGCGTCACCACAACATCAGGAAAAATATCATGTATGGAGGAAGCTACTGTATTGTAACCAAAACTCTTCTCATCACTTGACGCTATAGGCGATTCACGCTTGGCTACCAAGGTGCTCATCTTGACGCGATCATCATTAATACACGACCGTAAATGTTTCATGATCTGCAAATAATAACATTGGCATCAGATAAGCTATATGCTACCTAGCAAACATACTCTTCCTTGGACGAACTCTTCCACTGCAGATAATAAGAAACTTTTCCATTGAGATCTGAGTGAGAAGTTGCTGTTTTATCAGATGAATATGTGCAAAATTTTGCCTGCTTTTATTGCCATGTGTATTATAAAGACTAGTGGTTACTATTGCAAGCAGCGCTGCCTTATCAGACCTTAGACCATCTACTGTACATATTGAATAGAAACGGGGTTTAAAATTTGGTTAATTTGTAAAAAATCTTGTATGTACAATGTTGTTCGTATAAATATATTTTACATCGCAATTACTAAATTGCCTATGTTTCCATCATTGGATTGATAGTATTGAAGTATTCCCCTCACTAACTGTATTGCTTGTTTCTCGTAGTATGTTTTGTACATGTTTCATATCCACTTAGCCTTTTAAAACAACATACATTGAGGTTAAAGGGTGTTGGCCACAAAAAATATTCTTTGCTCAATTGAAAGAGCTTTTGAAATACTCGATCTTCGATATCTAAATCTTGTTACAGCTTCTTCATATCCACCTTGATTCTTGAGACATTTGGACTCAAACATGTCAGCTGTCCGCCTCTTGGATAAATTTTTGAGCTCATCACACGACGTCAGAAGTGGGATAAGCCTTGAAAAATTACTCGCAAGAAAATAAGTAACCAACATTAGTTGGCTTTTACTCAATATATGATATCAAACAGCAGATGGACACGAGTTTCTGATTCGTTCTGATCGTTGCTTTTCAATAACTAAATGTCGCGTGATCCCACTTGCGACGTAACCCTGCATATTCTTAAAAATCCAAGATGGCGGACTGCTCGTGTGTTCCAGCTGAAATATCTCTCGAGCGAAGCTAGATATGAAAAATCTGTAAAAGGGTTGTTAGTTATTTCAAAAGCTCTTTTAAATGAGCAAAGAATATTTTTGATGTCAGTACGCTTTAAAGAAGACGTTTTATGCTCCTTGAAAACACGGAATTACTTCTTCTCTAAATATTCTTACCGATTCTATCGTATCGCCGTGATGTATTCTGATGTCTAAATGCGCTGTTGCCGAAGCTGGGATCACGTTGTCCTAACGAAAGAAAAGATCTGTTAAATGTACAGAGCATAAAATAACAACTAATCACCAATCAGTGACCGCAAGAAATTGATTGTGATCGGCGAGGTAGCAAAGCTATCGATCATCTTGATCGGCAAAAATATACATCACCTTGGTCTGAAAAACACGCTCACTTTTACAGATAAGGGACAAAAAAGAACTCATTTACATGAAAAACTCTCGCTTTTGTTCTCTTGGAGAGATGTTAATGGCGAGAATTATGGTGGTGATAGGGGAGGTGGTTGGTGATGATGGTGGTAACGATTGATCTTGCATGATGGCGATGGTGGTAAATGGGATCTTTAAGCTGTACCACGGCAGCGCGACGTCTATGGTAAAAGCAAAGTAGCAACGGACTCGAATAATTTATTTATTTGTCGTTTGTTATCGATGATATGAATTGAAAACCGCTTTTAAAGATGATAAAATCTGGTGTTTTCTTGCGAAAAGTTCCAATGTAGTTATTAGCAAATTTGCTTAGTCTACCATTTTCTTGGAATATTGACGTTGTAGACACGACCTAAACGTTAGTGTTTTGGCGTTGCAACTAGAGCAGAGACAAAGTCTTCATCTCTCTAAGGGCGATGATTATTCATAGTATTTTTTCAATAAGTTTAAGCTCACGTTTTCTACTAATAGTGGTGTTGGGGATCGTACCCAGGCAGAAGATGGCGACATGTGAACGAAGTCATCATAGGTTCCAACAGGAGTAAGGCCCCTGTTACAGTCCTAAATATTCTGTGATTCTCTTAGTTCCACTTGCCTTTGTCCCGCCTTGCATTTTCGTGACAGCAATAGTAGTACGAGCTAGGGCATTTGTGGTCGTCTTCTTGCTGAGAATCCTAACAACATAGACTTTGTTATGATCGAATTTCACAAACATTTCAACAGTTTCAAGAAAGTTATCAAACTAACGTGTTTACCAGCCAACGAGAGGCTTGAAGAACCATAAATTCGACATGACAATCTTCAGAGGAAAAGGCGCCTACAATGAAAATTACAAGTCGAGCAGAAATATAAAAACGTATTGAAAGAAATTCAGGCAATTAATTCGGTGAGCAACCACGCAGCAGAATAAATTCGTTTTGTGGAGATTTGAAGAACGTTTATAACACCAACAAGAACGGTTGAATATTCTCTCATACCACAGAAGAAATTTCTGAAAGCCAATCAACTTCTGGTCCACGTCCAAATGTTTGAGGCATTGGATTCCGTTCAATTCTAAAATTAAATAACATCAATAGCAGTAGAAGAGTGTGAAGCCGATTAAACGTTGCATCTAGGTTCGATGTACAGCCACTTTTCTCACAAGCACCAACGATTTATCCTGCTACGATAAATAAACCCTTGATGTATTGAATGTACAATAAGCCCGTTTTTTCATTTCAATCGTGTCCCAGCAAAGCGTAGCAGAACTATTCCAGTGCTTACCAAACAATGAAATACGCTACGCTTCGCTAGGATAAGGCTAAAGTGAAAGACGGCCTATATGTGCAATACTCAACAGCCATACATACTTTGTTATCGCATTAGATAGAATGCCAATACTACTTTCCTTTGGAGGCATAGAGGCATGACCGACTGCAGAATCAACTCTTAGCTCCACACTCATTCCACCTTTCTCCGCAACGCCAATCCTATAAACAATTTTAAATGCTTGAAGCAAAGCTTATCAAATCAATCTCAATCTCCTTGTCCAGTACGGCTACAATAGTTAGACGAAAGTTAAGTTTTTGCATACACTTTAAGGTGTTTTGCACGTTGGTAATGACAAAATTCTAGTGTGTCTATTACACCGCTTCTGGTCTCTAAAACGAGCTTGAATTTAGCAATCATACCAGCGTCTACGTGTGCGTAGACTAGAATACATACGTCGCACAGGTTGTTGTGATGCCAGGGAAAAGATCATCAATAATCACCATTCCTTCATCTTGGATAAATTCCAGATTCACGCCACGAAATATCAGTTCTTGAGCGATGTAGACGGCGCCATTTTCACCCGAAACCTGCATTTAGTAAATTCAGGTTCTAAAATTTGTCACACATTTTCTTTTCAAAACATATGGAGAACTAGGCATGGTTTACCTCCTCATCGTGACCAAAAGCAAGAAAGAAGCCTCTGTTTGGTGAATGGCCAGACTTCAAAAGAAACTCCAGTGCCTCAAGTGACCCCTGCATGAGAAAAAGCAGTGTATTAAAAGATTTTGGCAAAAGTCACACATAAACTGGACAAGCTCTAACTTAAAGTTTTGAGTAATATGGTCTTTCATCAGGAAGTTAGCAGCCAAAAACTTGAAGTATTTGAAATTTCTAAGTTCTGTTTATGTTGTTTTGGGTTATCTTATAGTTCTGTGTGTTACGAAGTGGGCACATTTTCTTTTACCATATAAGACAGCTCAAAGGTAACACACATGTCATTGTGTGTACAAAACTGCTGTTAATGGCATGGCTAGGACTGGGAAGAGAATGATATGTTCTATAAAATAACCAGACTCTAAGCAGAGATTGACAAGTGCTTTAAATATACTGACTATATTTGTTTTATGGCAAAAAGTTACAGTATCAAAAGTATTTATTTTAATTGACAAAGTTAAGAATAAGCAGATTGAAGACACAATTGTGTTTCCAGACAAGACACCTGCAAAGCTGTCAAAACATCTAATTAGGATACACACCATGACACCATTTTTGACATCCAGTGTTCCGCGTCCCCATATGTAGCCATCTTTCACCAACCCCTTAAACTGCGGAGCATTCCAGACTTGATCCTTGACAGGGACAACGTCCAAATGAGATATGAGCAGATATGGCTTTAGTGATGAACTGCTTCCTTTGATTGTGTACAAAAGACTGTAGCCGTTGATAACTTCACGTTGCACCAGTGGAGAAGAATGCACATGTGGAAATGCTGTAGAGATTTTTCAAATATTTAGTGCATGGTCACATATTTACAAGATTTGTAGACATGTTAACCTATAGAGAACTGTGACACAGATAGCAATTTTTCAAGCAGGAAAACCTAGTTGATTTGTGTCAAATTTTAGGTAATATCTACTGACATCCCATAGTGGAAAGTTTGCACTGCACAATCGATATGTCAGGTGCACAATTTTAATGCCTTCTATATATTTCCTACTGAATTTCATAAATCTCAGTCACACAATTTTAAAACTTTCCAGTCTGGCTGACATCATTGGGAAGTTCCAAAATTGACCAAGATACCAGACATTACCACAAATTGCTTTTTTCTTAAAAAGGGTGTGGTCAGGATCCACAACAGCTGCAAGGAATGAAGTACTCAACATCTGCTGACCACAATGAAAAAATTGCAGGCTCAGTTGCAGGTACTCAATACTTGTTTTCAAAACTCTACGATCGATAGTATCAAGTATTTAGTATCAATATTGGTCCATTCCTACGCCCACCACAATACTTCACACAAGCCTACATACAACAGTTTAATCGCCTGGGAACAAGGCAGACATGTTTCAAAATTGAGTTGGTCCCAAAATTGACACTAGAGCTTTCCAGGCATGCACGCAGTGACCTGAATGCAGTTTTAACTTTGATCATATGCTCTTCTTGCACAGTTTGATAGCGAGTTTTAGCCAGTGTTCCTAAAATTCCCTGCTGGTTCAACTAGCAGGAGGTTCTTACACTTTAATTGATCTCTTTCAAACTTGTAAGGAGAGCTCTATTTTTCATAGCTGTTTAATTAAAAAAAGCTAATTAATCTCATCTAATTTATTCAGGTTGTCTATGCAATAAAATCCCGATTTATATTAAACTTTAGCACTAAAAAACAGCGCATACGTACAATCTTTTATGATAGAATGCAGTTTCAGGAGTTCGTCAGCACAAGATGGGCCTTCAGCTCCGTGCTTGCTGTATGAGATCGTTTTGCATTGAATTGCTTTCGAAAATCTTGACAGAATATCATCGCTCATGTGAATATATCTTGCATCCTTTTTCCGCCTTGACGCTCTTTTAGATGCTTGCGAAGCAGAGCTATTTATCACTCCTCTGATAAGAAATATTGATACCACGGTTAAAACTCCGGCTGCTCCTATGCTGATGTTAAAAAGCGCATTTTGCACCAGATGTTGATAGGAAGACATGTTCATCTTTCGGGTTACAGTCCATCTGTGGCGTTGTTTGTTTTCATCTTTCGGTTCTGCATGTTCTTTCGTGTTCGACAAATCGATCCTAATCTGAATCCTAATCTTAATCAAAGCTTTGATCCGAATGATCCGGTCACTTAAATTAGATAACCCAGGGTTAAAGCAGTTTTACTTAATCTCTGTCGTTTTTACTTTATTTCTAGATCCAGACTTGCGTTTCTTTCCAAACTCTGAAAATCAAAATTACTATTCACGCAGACAAGATTACTGAAGAAATATTTCCAAGTGTCAGGGAAGTTTCTTTTGTTGAGGTATACATAGCCCTTAATGTAAATGAAGTAAACCTGAGAAATGCTTACGTCACGCGGTTTTCAATGCATATAAATACAAGGTAAATTTTTCCCACATGTTTCCCACATTACATTGCAATTCATTGTTTAACTCTGGCGTGACGTAAGGACCATTCAAGTCTATTACAGTAATTACAGACAAATAATTCATCACAGTGCGGTGAGGTACTAGATGCTACAATAAAGGACACCTGATCTGGGGGGGGACTGCTCCTACCCCCCAAATTGAACTTTCTCAAGATTTGGGTGGGAACTTCCCCCATTCGTCCTGGCTAAACACCCCTGGAATTGCGAGAGTTGTAGCCAGTTTGGTCGATGCCCAACTCAACTTGGCGCGCTTTATTCGCGTAGCCTGAGACGAGCTGCGCGCGCAGATCATGGCGTGGACACATCCAATTATGACGACACGAATCATCAAAGCTAATTAGCTGTCAAGCGATGGAGACGTGCGAATATTTGTTCCGCGTCTTTGTCGCAATCTTATTTGGAATCTGCGTTTTTTCTTGCGATGCTGCAAGCGTTTGCCCAGCCCGGGCTGTTCGCAAAGTCACCCTCAAGGGGGTCAAGTGCGTCTGCAAAAACCCATTCTTTGGCGAGAAGTGCCAATTCAGTGGTACGAAAACTGCATGTTTTTACTAAACATTGCGCCAACATACATTCTAAGAAAATGCTTGCTAACAATATTTTTCTTTCGTTATAGGTGCTCATTGGGAAATGGATGCCACGTGGAATGGTGTGAACGAAGTGAAACTTGTGATAAAATCTGAAGTGAACATGGAATCGTTCCATTTCTTCGCTCGGAAAGTGGTTTATAACGTCACCAATTTCCCCACCTACGGGAAGTGGAAAGGTGTTGCTCAATCACGCGAGAACGGCGAAGACGTGAACATGCAAGGAAGAGAGGAAGACCAACCTCGAGATTCTGCTTATAATGCTGCAACAGCAGTTGCATACTTGGCTTTACACCAAGCTTACACTTGGGAAATCCGTGTCATTATGAAAGATGACACAAATAAATCCGCGACAATCTTTATCGACCCGCCAATACTGCGAGCTACCGGTAAACAAACAACAACAACAACAAACATCAACAGCACTGTTTTCATACTACTAAATCTATTTTTGTTTTACAGCTCAGCCTAGCAAAATAAACAGCACAAACGGCACCAGCGAAGACGACAAATGCCGTTTCTACGAATGCCCAGGTCATAATGAAAGTCTAGCACACTTTGTACTGAAAAGCCATCGTTCCGTTCTGATCTTTTAATCCGTTTTAATCTTTTTTTTTCCATTTCAGAAAAGGCATTTGGTTTTTTCTTAAATTTCTTTGAAGATTTCAACAGCCCATCTTTGAAAAATGGAGTCATCGTTGGTATCGTTATTGGAATACTCGGCACAGTCACGGTCGGCGCTTTGATTTACCTTGTAATCAGGTAATGAATAACTTTTCTATCTTTTCATTCATATTTCGTCTTCATTCAATCCACTAAATCTTTTTCCAATCTCTAATTCCTCCCTTCCTTCCTTCAATACATCCTAAAACACGATTACTTCGCTTTTTTTACCAGGCATATTCTCCCTTGTTGCTCCAAGAAGCAAACTCAACTCAACCCACGCCCCCATTCGAATCCGTCCTGTGTGATTGAAATACCAGACATCGAAATGGTGCCGAGGGCATCGAATAACAATGGTAATGGTGAATCTAAAGCACTGAAGGTCCAGTCTTGCTCTGTACCGTTACCAGAAACGAGTACTGAAGATGCAACATTTCGCAGCGTGTTCGATTGTCGATTTGGCAGGTGGATCGTTGAATTTTGGAATCGTTCTTTTCAAATATGGGCCAGTATATGGATGGGTTTATTATTACGTGAACATTAAATTCTGGATGTGAATATATTGAATGTATTGTATTATTACTGCTCATTTATGTAAATAATGGTCATAACAGAACTTCAAAGATAAATTTGACATTTTTTCTTACAATTCTTCCTACTTTACCGTGGAAATCGCACATCACTGTGTCGTAACTCAAGCGCGCATGATCCGCGATGACCTCATAATGACGTCAAATGCGGATTAGTGTTTGATTAAAATGAGGAAATTTCGTGACAAAATTTGATAGGCTGAAGCCACTTGACGTCATTATGAGAAGGGCCTATTTGATTGACTGTGACAATTATCGCGCGTTAATTTGAAGCTGATAAGGTTTAGGCGCGAGTGTGAGGCGATACTCTCCATTAAAATCATCCACATTTTCGTTATTTACTAAACGCAGTTGAAAACGTTGAACTATTGCCGCGAGAAACACAAAGATCTCATCTTTCGCTAATTTTTCACCTAAACACGAACGACCCCCTGTCGAAAACGGGATGAAACTCTCGTGTTTGGGTACGAAAAAGTCCCCGTTGCTATCCAAGAATCTCCGGGGATTAAACTCGTATGGAGCTTTCCAGTATTTTGGATCGTGATGGATTCCCCATAAATTTACAAAGACGAAAGTTCCCTTGGGAATATTGTACTCTCGAAGCTGGATGTCCTGTGTCGTCGAGTGAGGCAGGGAAATTGGCACGACACAGCTCATGCGAAGTACTTCATATAAAGCAGCGTTTAATGTCGGGAGTTGATTCTTGTCCTCCAAACTAGGTAGGCTATCTTTTCCGACAACGTTGTCAATTTCCGACTGCAATACGACCTGCCAGTCGGGATGAGCCGCCACCAACATGAGTGCCCAACTTAGCGTATTCGCTATCGTCTCAAACGCAGCCCCGACAAGATCAGCTAACACGTAAACAAGGTCGTTTTCCGTAATTTCTGAGCCCGCATCCGTAGCGCCTTTATTGTACAGCGGAAGGTTATCCAACAATGCATCGGTAAGACTCCGCGGCTGTCCTGGCACTCTACTTCGTGTAGTAGAAATATAAAAGCGTTTGTGCATTCCAACAAAATCCTGAAACATTTTTCGCATTTTTGAAAAATCACCAACAGGTAACATTTGTAGCCAGGGAATAATATCAGACAGGTTCACAGGACTGGTATTTTTTGTAAAATCCTCAACCATTTCTACAACCTCGTTAGCTTCGGGTCCATTAAACTCAAAATCCAAATCGAAGAAAGATTTCAATATAATATTTGCGGCCAAAAGTCTCAGTAAGCACTTTGGGTGAAAAGGTTCGTTTCCAAGTTTTCTAAATTCACCAACAAGTTTCAAAGCTTCTTTATTCAAGATGGCGTCCAAGTTTTTGGTCTCGTAAAATGTCCGGTGTAGCGATCGGATCGTCAGCTTTCGTTGTCGCTCGTATTTCGGTGTTTGGTCTATAAATAGAAGGCCGAGGCCCCCGCGGACTTTGGTGAACGAGTAGAGTTGCGGACGGCCGCCGTAGACTCTCGACCGCTTCACGAGTGTTTCTCGAACACTGTCGATACTGTTTAATACAATAGAGTTGTAGCTTCCGAAGGTTATCGTAAAGATGTCGCCATATGTTCGGGAGAGTCTTGTCAGCGAAAGGTGAGGATTAAAGCCAAGCCAAAATAAGGAACCTGAAAGACAGACATTCAGGCAATTTAAATAACGTCTCCCTTTTCAAACGGTAAATTAAAGCTTAACTCTGAGCACGCAAAGCATAACGGGAGCACGACTTGAACCTGAAATCCTGCAATTTTAGTGCCCGAACCAACTGAGCTACTGAGGCAAGCTGCGAAGCAACATGCAACAAAACATATGCTATGTCATGTGTACATGCTAGGATTACCACTCTTGCCCGGAACAGTGAGATTTTTCGAAGGAAGTACTCAAAATCGTGATAGTAATGAGCTTTTTTACTCTTAGTCTATATGGAGTACTTGCGTGGAATAAACTGCCAAATAATTTAAAAGCAGCAAATATGTCAAGTAGCCAATTCAAGGATGTCCTTGACTGCAAATACTGTACATGTGAATTCCTGTAAATATTTTTGCCTTGCATGTTTATCCAGTAGTAAGTGAATAAATAGTGTATCCTAGTTTATATTTTTATTTGTTGCTTGCTAATATTTTAAATGCCCCCCTCGAAAATCAACTGTCTAAGTGCCTTGAAGTGTTACCAATCTAAATAAGAGTGACAATGATAATAATAAAAGTGCGGACTCTAGTAAGAGTCTTCCCTGCAACAATATTATCTTCAACTTCAACAGTTCAATCTAGAGTGTTCTCGATGGTTCAATAACGGTCATTCCTTATTACTCGGCATGGTGCAATTTTACCCCGAAGGTTTCAACTTACAGCAAATTTGAAGTCGAAAAATCGATAACGCTATAACTTGGATCAGAGTATGTAATACTTTAAAAATTAAAACAAACGAGAATAAACTTAACCCAGTAGTCAAAGAAGAGAGATTGGATGATGACGAATTGAGCCACAATTACATGATGAATTGATCTCAAAATTGTTTGATGTAAATACCTATAACAGGCAAACCCCAAGGACCTGAAGGCAATTTCATCCATTGTGTTCGTCGTTTAACAATCACGTGTACAACATAAACCGTTATCACGGTAAAAATCGACCACAGTATCCAATCATTGATACCAAAAGACCAACCCATCTATAATACAGTCTTACCAATCGTTTTAACTTCGTCTATAGTTAAGTGTATAAAACTTCGTGATAAAAGTTACGCAAGACCTGTAGATTTCTAAGCAATTGTTATGGTAATTTTTATGAGTGGGCAACGGAAGCAATTGATTATTTTTAAACACTGAGCTTTTTTTTAGTAACAAAATGTATAAATTTAGGAGAGCATTACTCTCTTTCACTGAGAGAATTCGCGCATAATTCACTCCCGTCAATTATCCTACTTACCCTGTAGTTAGGTGTTCAAAGTTAACCTCATCTTATTAACATACATATAATCTATGCACATATCTAACACACGTGGAAATTCTTTAATCTAGAAAACAATTAATCTCCTACAGACATATTGTACTGACCAGCTGGGCAGTATGTACATTTTTTTACATTCTTGCACATGGGGTGGCAAATGCATTTGTCGGAGGAAAATTCTTCAGAACGCTACAGAAGATGAAAGAAGCATTACAAACAGCTTTTCTTTTGGCCACAACGTTCTTCAAGTAAATAGACAAACAGTCTTTGATCTATAAGTATAAGTTGGACTCTTATTTCATGCATCTAATGGCCAGTTTCCACTCAGGATAATTTTCCTACAGATAGGACTGGATAGGAAAGTTTCTTTGTCATCGTCACATTAGTTTCCTTCTGATTACCTGATTACAAAGGAAACTTTCCTGTCCGCTCCTGTTTGTAGGAAAATTATCCTCGGTGGAAACCAGCGTTAAATTGGAAAGTCGTTTAAAAGAAATATGTAATATCAACAACAGTCGGCTGTAGCGTGGAATGTAACGTGGAATGAATGTCTTGCAAAATTTATGCATTTATTTAAGGCATTTTAATCGCCGCTTGATATGATTCTTCCAATTTCCTGTAATCTTAGCAACCGATTGAAAAGTTGCGAGCAATAAATTCAAATAAAATCTACGCCTCGAAACTGTTAGTTAAAGTGGATTGTATGTCGCAACTTCGGCATAGATTTGCCTATATACGTGACTGCGGTTCGACTGGTCAGTTACTATTTCGGGAAACAACCGACGGCTTGAGACGTTTATCCGCACGTTGTAATCCAATAAGATCATTGGTGACGACGTTAACAATTCCAGTAACTTACTAGGGCAGTATTCTCATGTCTAGAAAATCTAGAATGCGAAAAGTCTGCTGTGACTACAATCATTTGAAAATTAGACTGTTTTTCGACGTCAGATTTTATATAAAAAATTCCATTTGACTTGAATTTGACATAATATTTTGAACGACCATTGCAGTTTTTCAAAGTTTCAACCAGTATCATATTTTTTGGTTAAACTCGACGAAATAAATTCGAACGAAATGCAACGTCCAGGACTGAGCATAACTATTGGCAACCTTCTTTCGCATCGGAAGACAACACATTTTGTCTCGTGACTTCTCATTCATATAGAAACATGCGGACAACTCAGAACATAACTTGCGTGATCGGCTTAGTCAGTATGTCTTATGTATTACAAGGAATGCACAAAATAAAACATTAATGACGCTTAAAAGCTCCACATCAAAAATAGCTTACAAAGCTAGTTTGTAATTAATATTACCTGGTAAATAAATAAGGAAAAAGTTAACAAAAATTATGTTTTCGTAGTTGTTTACCGGGTACCCGCGCGTAAGCATAAGCAATTTTCTTTTTATAGCCATCATAAACCAGATAAGCAATTTTTGATGGGAGCTTCTTTTCTGGCGATTCCCAGTATACGTAGGGTATTACATTTTACTATGCAAAGCTTTCGTAATATACCAGATTAATTTTTCTTGTTCAAAAGATATCTTGACACGTGAAGATCAAAATCATATCTTAACACGATACGAGTTCGATAGTGTCCGTAACAACGGCGAAAACAGGATGAACCTGGTATCTAAATGACGTCAACATGATAAACAAGCACCGGTTGTTCGCTGTTTGAACGGTGGTTTTATAAGTCTATATTATCAAACAACTCTTTACATTTTTTGCACAACTAACTTAAAATATTTCAACCTGAAAAGTACACTAATCTATATAATTGCATGTTTAGTGTTTAACTAACTGAAATGCAGTCGTTGAAAAGATATCTAAATGTGATTATGAAACTGATTATGAAATTTATTTTTCGTGTAGAACATGATATTTCTCACTCGTTCTCTGCGCTCACTGACTCGTGAGATGTCATGTTCAAACCTCGAAATAAATCTGGTGTCTCTGTGCATCATGTATCATTCTCTATATTGCAAATTTTTCTTTGGCTGGGAGTTCGATCACAAATGAAAAGAGCTTTCTTAGTTTCTCTGACGATAGCGGCACCGAAACCCAAGAAGAAGAACATATTATGAGGGGGCGTATGACCACAAAGATCTCCAACATAAACTGCTCTTTGACACCAACTCCCCCACTTGATTGAGCCCTTTGAGGAAGACATAAAAAAGACCACACCTCAAACAATGCACAGTTTATTTTAATTCTCATCATTAAGATCCGATTTGCAACACATGCACGCTATCTTGTGTATGCGAGTGTCACTTTATAAGATAAACCGTCATACATGAACCAAGATGTGCAAGTTTAAAACCCTTAATGAGTAGTTCCTATCGAGTTCTTCATATTTTTCTTAAATTAATGTTGAAATCATGTCTGTTTGCAGATGGCCGCCATCTTGAATGATTCGGGATATGCATGTAACGAGCGGGGGGATCAATTTTGTGTCACGACATTAAGCGATATGAACCCGCGACTCTTTAGGCTGCTTTTTTGGCTGTCTGTCAGGCAAATTTTGTTATCAAGTGGGTTTTGCCATGCATATCCCGAGAAATCAAATGGCGAGAAAGATCTTTTTGGAGCTCTCCTTCTAATTACCGCTGTTTGTTTCAAGTAGGCGGATCGGTTTTTGCAAGAGGACATTATGAAGTCGCTAATCCTTCTAAAACTTCTCGTCTGTTGGCATAGTTCAGAGGAGTGAAGAATACAAACTAAAGTGAAATATGTTCAGCATTCACGTAATCATGAAATCAATCATGTCTTCAAAATACAACGGAAGCTGTAGCTATACACGTACATTTCCGTTCTCAAACTAATGCGTCACACAAAACATGGCAACGGCTATTTGAAAAGTAATTTCGTTCAATTTCAATGAAAGCTTAATTGGCCAAATTTCCTTGGGAAAATATATTGACAGACGGCAACAGAAAGCTATGAACGCATTCCCTTGAAATACATCACGACGCATTCGTAAACCAAGCGGTCCGGACTTAATAATGAGTCCAATTTAGATAAAAAACTTTGTTGCCCATACGGGTTACTTCGCTTAAAAATGACGTAATTTCAAAGTGAATATAATTATTCAAGATAGGCAACTATATTTAGTCATTTCCGCCACGGTGATTATAAAGGAGACCTCGAGCAGCTGGTGCCATTATTTTGAAAGTTCCTTGCGACGTGAACTTGTAACCTAGTTGTTCAGCATACTGTGCTTTTTCTATATTTGAGAAGGTTTTGGCTGCTAAGGTATGTGACAGTACTTATCCATGTGTAGTTATGAACTTATGATTGGTTAAAAATACGTAATATATAACTGTCAGTATTATAGTATAGTATTTGTGAGTATTGACATGTGTTAGACAGCGCTGCCATTATAAAATCATACAAAAAGCTTGCTATTAAAACTGTACCGATAGATTTTGGTGGCTTGTGTCAAAAATACATAAAGACAGTGTGTAAAATATCACACAGGCAAATATCTTTGATATAGTCCAACTCTTTTTAAAGACTTGATGACGCAGCGAATCCGCTCCTGAAGGCTAAACTCGCATGTAACGACGTTTTTCAAAGCAAATCAGACACAAACTATGCGACAGCTTCGTTTTAGAAACTCTCACGTTTAATACCTATTTCTCTATATGAAATGATTTTTGTCACGTCAAGTGAACGCGTTTCTCATTGACGTACGTTTCATCCGCGCGAAGCGTACGTACAATTGCAGCAAAACAGCAGATGTACAATCATCTATGCATACATGCAATTGGAAAGAATCACGGGTCTTGTCGTGTATCCGCTTGTGGATCGTAAATGGCAGTTTTTTCCTAGATTCTCTACGTACACGGGCTAAATATATCTTCCTCCCTGTCGTGTTTGTCTTGCACAAATACACGCGATCGTTTCCCAGCAGGAGCCGAGCGAGCAAACCTCTTCAAAGTCTCGTAGGATAACGTTGGCGTTTGTGACATGGCAAACGTGATGTTGTCGCACGAATTTCTAGACTATTCGCGACGTTAATGACTTTGCGCATGGGACAACAAACGCTGTCTCCCCCCTCCCCTTTGTTTATCAAGTTTTTAAAGCACAAGGAAACGACATCCGTTTACTGCGGGTACAAATTCTGGTCGATCAATTTGCTAACGAACGAGAGCGATCATGATAAACCTTCGTTGCACTGCGTCATAAAATTAAAAAATAAACTTTTAAATTCATTCAATTTTTGACAAAAGTAGTTGGCGAAACCGATCTTTACAAAGTCAAAGGCGTCAGTATATCAAGCTGGCACAATTGTTACATATTGACTTTAGGTATAGACGTTAACGGCCATTTTTCGGAATACAATCTCATGCATGCTTCCTACAGAGCAAAGTACAGCATTCAGTGGGAGTGACTATGTGGATGGATGACATAATTAGCATTCAAAATTAAAGATTTGCGTTTAAAACGACAAAGTTTGTTCAATACTTCTCGGGTAGTTAGCGCGCTCGATCAAATAACATGTTTTATGCGTATATTGCTAAATGTGTCATACGCCAGAACATGTGACCCGCTTTCACGATAAAAATTACTAAGATACAATAAAAACATAGCTTAAAATCGCATGCATAAACACAACACAGCGATAACGGAGTTCAATTTATATTATTAGACGTGCAGGACATAATGCCTGTATCTATTCCACATCTGACAACTATCTTAAAAACAAGCTCTAGAACTAAAATTAATCAAACACATTGACGAAAATGCAATCGCACAGCTGAAAATTAAATATTGAAATTAAAAACTATATGCAATTAATCAACATTATGGTAATATGAAACACTTTTCAAAGGGGAAATTAAATTTTTTTGAAATCCACTTAATTTGAAATTATTTTACACTTTTCTATATACAGATATTCATTTCCCAAAATACACACTGAAACCGTATTGAGTCAAAGCTTAGAATAATTTTTCTTTAATATTCTTCTCTTGGCGGAACTGATATTGAATATTATAATTATCGTGATATTGTGCTTTTGTACAAGTTCAAACTAGAGATGCCTTCAACCCCAAACTATATGGCTACAAAGACAATGATATTTTTATAGTCAAGGCTTCGACCTTTTAACCAAAACAAAAGAAAATGATATAATGACTGTGCAGTGGACCAACTCAATGTTATTTTAGCATCTAGGCGAATACATGTCTCTTTATAGCTGAGATAATTCCACGCCAATCGAACTCAGTACATGCCATCTGTGACATTGCAGCCATGTCGCAGAAGAGAACATTTACAGGAGCCAATACAATACAATGAGATGTTCATATAGAAAACTGGTCAGTGGTACATAAACTACATGGTTATACCAAAAAACCCAATTATTGAACACAAAAGTTAAGGTGACAAGCAATACAATTACACTGCAGTATGTCCACTCTCAGGTTACATCACGACTAGTTCTCATGAGATATAGCTCGAGCAAAATACACATCCGTCCATTGCTTGGCGCCGTGTACAGTCAATTGCCTTCAGAAACACCTGGTGCATGGAAATTAGCAAGGCCACCAACAATGAGTCATTACTATTTTTAAAGATGACCTGTTCGTTCTGCACACCTGGCTGACTTTTGTCTCATGATCTCTGACTACTTATTCGCTAAGGGTGTTGGACCTGCACACCCAAGAAGGGAAAGGGTAGGCTTGGTTTCTCCGACCATTTCCTTAGTGTATCAGGGATGTTAAAGATTAAACACTTGACAAGTAAGGACGGGTCTACCGAGGGTCTACTTCTCTTACTTGGCACAAACCTTTCAAACAATGACAACAGTTCGGCAATTTGATGCAAAGATCTACAAGAACATAGGTTGAAAATGAAACCTAGTTGAATAAGTCACCTCCATATGGGTACTTTAGACACTAAACCCAAAACACGAACCCGGAAAAGGATGGTAGAAAAACTGACCACTTCCAAGAAAGAAACAAAGAGAATCCAATCTAACTTACGATGGTAGATATTTATCACTTGAATTACTCGAAAAGCTAATTCGAAATGCTGTAAAAACCATGCATGCGGCAAACATTGCCTTGTGTAAATTCAATTTTCCCTGGGCCTATATCATCCGTTTCCTTTTATTGTACTCGTACGCTTTACTTTCAAAATGCTTTCCGGGACCCGCATGACGTTTCAAGTGGCAATGCAAGAAATACTTAAAAACCACTTTTGATATTGTTAATTTACACTAACAGCACGTTTTGTTATGGCGACGAACGAATCGCCACCCTGTATTCTGTCGTGTACTACAAAAGACAAGAAAGAACAGGTTGTAATTTATATTGCTGTTTCATCTTCGCCACATGTCGGTGAAAAATCACTTGTCCGCCTACATACGACAGAAACTCGGACCTTTTCAATGCAATATTCTTCCTGAGACATCAACCAGTTCTAGATATGTAGCTTGTATACACAGTTTGCCAACTAAATTTCGCTTCGACATCGTTAAATCGGTTCAATGAAAAGCAATATTATATCGGATTATTGCTCAACATTTGTACCTAAGTGACGTAGTTGCAACCGCACAGTAATAAGATTCATTTAACTTCCGATCAAATAAGAACGAAAGTGAAGAAGGTGACGACCACGGGACCTCGATAAGATGTTCTAAACGCCTTCCGGCAATATCACTTATTCTAAGTTGGAACATATCTGGAACACTTTTGAAACCTTTGCTAGGCTAGACCTTGAAATACCCCCCCCCCCCGTAACAACACGCGGTTTTAACTCTCGTCATGCAACTGTCATTCTCGTTCGACAGGGGGGGGATTAGTGTCCGAAATGTAGATTAGCCTGATATATGGTGAGAATTCTAATCAATGGTCAAATGCTGGAAAGTTCCTAAATTGTGTTAAAAATTACCTCTCTCATGAGAGAAGCCTTATTTGGTTATTTGTTTTAAGATTTCAGCATTTTAGAGATATTATGTCAAACCTCAAGACCATAGCCACATTCCATACAAAATACCACACCAAAATCTGATCTCAATATCAATTCTGTATTGTTTTGCTTAGATCTATCCATTGATGACTTCGGCAAAGCCAAAGAGAGTGAAACTAACCATCGTGGGCGATGGCTCGACTGGGAAGACATGTCTCCTCATGGTTTACAAAGACGAAAAATTCCCTTCAGAATACGTACCGACAGTATTTGAAAACTACGTGAAGTACCCTACATTCGAGAGTAAGCCTATAGAGCTGGTGCTATGGGATACCGCTGGCCAGGAGGATTACGACAGCATAAGACCGCTGTCCTATCCGGACACCGATGTCATCCTGCTCTGTTATTCTATGGACATACGCGAGAGTTTCGATAACATTTCGACGAAATGGCACACGGAATTGAAATGGTACTGCCCCAAAGTGCCTGTCATTCTGACGGCTTTGAAAAAGGACTTGCGTGCTGAGGCTCTACGGCAATCGGACATTGAAAACGCGAACAATTTTGTCTCGTTTGACGAGGGAAAGAAAATGTCGGAGCAAATAGGAGCGGCTGATTTCTTAGAATGCTCATCGCTGAAGAGGGAAGGAGTCGACGAGGTCTTCGAAAGCGCAATCAGGGCCACTCTCAAATCCAGGAAGAAGATGAAATATCGCCTGCGAAAATACGTTTGTTTTCTTTAGGTTAAACTGGTTCCGCAAACTTGAAAAACTTGTTTGTTCTTGTTTTGTCGAGGAGAGCTTCGGTTATATAATCCCATGGCCCAGGCCTTTCATAAAGCGATGTGGTTTAGTCGATGTGAAACATTGTTGTATTTCTGCGAAAGGAGCCTGTGATGTTCTCTAGCATGGCTTAATACAGCTCATACTCTAATTAATACCTTCAATTCGTTAAAATAATTTGAATTCTGGTAGATTACGATCACATTACATTATTGATAAATTTTGCGACGACATAAAGTTACATCGCTTAGGGGTGGCATTGTGTCTTAACAAGTGGTGCTGAAAGCTTGCCCCGATTGCTAGAACGAAAACGGCGTTGAGAAAAGCATAGTTTATTATTTGACTGCATTTAATTTCATGGCAGATGTAAAATCGCATAGGCTTGTCACCCTCAGATGGCAAGTATTGTATAAATATAAATAATTAAGTTATTAAATAGAAGTTGTTATATTGTAATTTTTAGCGTATAAAAAGTGAAAAATGTTCAGAGATTATTAAAAGACGCTTCCTAGACATCCTGAGAGAGTTTTTACAAAGAGTTACACAGGATGCAATTGAGCTCATTCTTTTTTCAATTTAGTTTATTTTTTTCAATTGAGTTCAATTTACTGTAGTTTGTTTCCTAATATCCATTGGCGACCGGAATACGTCTACCAACTTTATTCAATATACTGGTTTAAGCTAGCGAGTAAAAATAAAGATGTCTTAGGTCAAGTATTTTCTGTGTGTAATACTTGGCTCGGTTATACAAAAGATGCATAGCGATATTCACCGTGAACTAATCTCCAAAAGACGTATGTACACTTTAACAAAACCCTTATGGTCTCACCTTAACCAAGATGCATAAAATTGGAGCCAGTTCGTCGTGTTCAAGTGTAAGATAACAAGTTTAAATCGTAACATCCGTCAATCTACAAATTGAATTAAAGTTTCTGATATTTTTTCTCTTCGTGGATAGAGTCGCACGTGTTGTCAACCTCAGCAGAGTTTAGTTTCTGCTGAGCCTGGACAGAGTGTTATAACTTTTAAAGTTACTTGTTTTTGAGAGGTGTCTGTGTTAGAGAAGTGTACCATTAGGCCTCTAGAAAGGTGTTCATATTAGATAGATGTCTGTATTAGGAGTTGTCTGCATTAGAGAGTTTCTCTATTAGAGAAATATCAGCTGTATTAGAAAGATGTCTGTATTAAAGAGGGGTGTGTATATCAGAGTGACTTGTGCGTATTAGAGATGTCTGTGTTAGAGAGAGGTGTCTGTACTAGAGAGGTTTGGGTATATTAGAGAGATGTGTGTATTAGAGAGGGTGTGTATAAGAGAGATTTGAGTATATTAGAGAGGGAGTATATTAGAGAGATTTGGGTAAATTAGAGAGGGTGCATATTAGAGAGATTTTGGTATATTATCTAGAGAGGTGTCTCTATTCAAAGAGATATCTATATTACAAAGAAGTCTGTTTAGAGAGATGTCTATATTTGAGAGATGTCTGTATTAGTGAGGGTGCATATTAGAGAGATTTGGGTAAATTAGAGAAGGTGCATATTAGAGAGATTTGGGTGTATTAGAGAGGGTGCATATTTGAGAGATTTTTGGTAAATTAGAGAGAGTGCATATTAGAAAGATTTGGGTATATTAGAGAGGGTGCATATTTGAGAGATTTTGGGTAAATTAGAGAGGGTGCATATTAGAAAGATTTAGGTATATTAGAGAGGGTGCATATTAGAGAGATTTGGGTAAATTAGAGAGGGTGTATATTAGAGAGATTTGGGTATATTAGAGAGGGTGCATATTAGAAAGATTTGGGTAAATTAGAGAGGGTGTATATTAGAGAGATTTGGGTATATTAGAGAGGGTGTATGTTAGAGAGATTTGGGTGCATTAGAGAGGGTGCATATTAGAGAGATTTGGGTAAATTAGAGAAGGTGTATATTAGAGAGATTTGGGTATATTAGAGAGGGTGTATATTAGAGAGATTTGGGTAAATTAGAGAGGGTGCATATTAGAGAGATTTGGGTATATTAGAGAGGGTGTATATTAGAGAGATTTGGGTGTATTAGAGAGGGTGCATATTAGAGAGATTTGGGTAAATTAGAGAGGGTGTATATTAGAGAGATTTGGGTATATTAGAGAGGGTGTATATTAGAGAGATTTGGGTAAATTAGAGAGGGTGTATATTAGAGAGATTTGGGTAAATTAGAGAGGGTGCATATTAGAGAGATTTGGGTATATTAGAGAGGGTGTATATTAGAGAGATTTGGGTATATTAGAGAGGGTGTATATTAGAGAGATTTGGGTATATTAGAGAGGGTGTATATTAGAGAGATTTGGGTATATTAGAGAGGGTGTATATTAGAGAGATTTGAGTAAATTAGAGAGGGTGTATATTAGAGAGATTTGGGTGTATTAGAGAGGGTGCATATTAGAGAGATTTGGGTAAATTAGAGAGGGTGTATATTAGAGAGATTTGGGTATATTAGAGAGGGTGTATATTAGAGAGATTTGGGTAAATTAGAGAGGGTGTATATTAGAGAGATTTGGGTAAATTAGAGAGGGTGTACATTAGAGAGATTTGGGTAAATTAGAGAGGGTGTATATTAGAGAGATTTGGGTATATTAGAGAGGGTGTATATTAGAGAGATTTGGGTAAATTAGAGAGGGTGTATATTAGAGAGATTTGGGTATATTACAGAGGGTGTATATTAGAGAGATTTGGGTGTATTAGAGAGGGTGCATATTAGAGAGATTTGGGTATATTAGAGAGGATGCATATCAGAGAGATTTGGGTATATTAGAGAGGGTGCATATTAGAGAGATTTGGGTATATTAGAGAGGGTGTATATTAGAGAGATTTGGGTAAATTAGAGAGGGTGTATATTAGAGAGATTTGGGTATATTAGAGAGGGTGTATATTAGAGAGATTTGGGTATATTAGAGAGGGTGTATATTAGAGAGATTTGGGTAAATTAGAGAGGGTGCATATTAGAGAGATTTGGGTATATTAGAGAGGGTGTATATTAGAGAGATTTGGGTATATTAGAGAGGGTGTATATTAGAGAGATTTGAGTAAATTAGAGAGGGTGTATATTAGAGAGATTTGGGTATATAAGAGAGGGTGTATATTAGAGAGATTTGGGTATATTAGAGAGGGTGTATATTAGAGAGATTTGAGTAAATTAGAGAGGGTGTATATTAGAGAGATTTGGGTATATAAGAGAGGGTGTATATTAGAGAGATTTGGGTATATTAGAGAGGGTGTATATTAGAGAGATTTGGGTATATTAGAGAGGGTGTATATTAGAGAGATTTGAGTAAATTAGAGAGGGTGTATATTAGAGAGATTTGGGTATATTAGAGAGGGTGTATATTAGAGAGATTTGAGTAAATTAGAGAGGGTGTATATTAGAGAGATTTGGGTACATTAGAGAGGGTGTATATTAGAGAGATTTGGGTATATTAGAGAGGGTGTATATTAGAAAGATCTGGGTGCATTATATAGAGGTGTCAACATTTAGAGAGAAATCTGTATTAGACAGGTGTCTGTTTAGAAAGATGTCAGCTGAATGTCTATATTTCAGAGATACCTTGTGCTGGACTTACATCAAAATGAGTTTGTTCATCAGTGAATTCATTTCCAGCTGTAGTTTCAGAAAGGGCCCACATATGCTGAAGTTTGCTGGCAATATCAACAACTCTTGCATTCTCTTCCTTCATTAGAAAAAAATTATTTAAAATATTAGAGATACAAGATGTGCATTAGAGATTATTGTGGGCAGGTAGATAAAACTACATTAACTCAAGTAATTATGTGAGTGACTTTGTGTGGTGTAAAAATACAAATGGAAATCAACCCAACATTCTATAGTCACACCAAATCAATCAAAGCTTGAAGAGTCAGAATCAGTTATTATGGAATAAAATAGAATAGAATAGAACAAGGAAATATTGAGGGTGTAAACATCAGTACCTCAACCTCATCAGCATCTTGATCCTCTGTATTTGATGAAAGAATGCCCATAAGACTTGAACTAATCTAAAATATCATCATTTTTAAGTTGTGTACTGTTGTTGTGTATTGTTGTTGTGTATTCAGGTGAAAATGATATTTGTGGTGACTTTGAAACCCTCCTGTTATCAACTTCTCGTGGTAAAGTAGATAAGGAAGCAAATGATTATTGAGAAATTATGTGTAGCTTGATTTGTGTAGAGGGAGCTTTAGCCTTGGGACAGGTCAAATTGGCCCAATCGCCCTTGGGTGCTACTCAGGTGCTAATTTACCTTAGGTGGCGGTGAAAAATGGAGATTATCGACAGAAAAATTAAGCCAGTGAGGGGATGGTTGTCTGAGCACCAAACGAACTAACACAGCATCTTCTATTGGACAAATCATCTGTTCAGTTTCAATAGTAAATTTACTCTGGCCTCCTTCTTCACAATGAGGAGATGGCATCAATACAAAGTTTTTCAAACATACTTTCCAAATATCACCTGAATGGGAAAACATATTAATCAAGGATGCTAGTTTCAACAAGCCAGCTACAAGTGCAAAGCTAGCTGGTGTACAACACTTTGTAATTTTTGTTCACCTAAGACATGGAATGTCATCAAAACGTTTTTTCAGTAGCATCATAGTTAATTATTGAAGACGAAAATACAGTAAAGTTGGTACTGTGTGAATAAAAATGTATATTTAGCATTTGTTGTTTATGGTATCTTTATCCAAATGACACCACAGTCTATATAAATATAGTTATAATACATGACTGCTCACATACTTGATGTCTTGTATTTGACACTTATGGAAGCCGTGTAGTTGTTAACAAATGAGATGGAACCAATCTACAGCAAGTATCAAACAATTTATATAACACATGAAAAAACAAGTGTACCAAAACCATTCTCCGTGCATGACCAGACTGCAGAGTTTGGAAGTTTTTGACAAGATCTTAGGCATAGAGAAGCCACAAATCCTAGGTGCGGGTTGGTAAAACAGTTGCCAAGTGCAGAGCATGAGTGAGTTACAAATTAAAGTATTTACAAAATTAGAGCTTTGGGACAGATTGAAGGGTAAAATCTGTGAAAAGGAAGGTCCTAGGTGCACTAATCTTTTTTCTTTAAAAAATCTCAGGGGCAATGTTATTAACATACTCTTCCCTGGGATAAGGTGATGATGGTAGTTTTAAAAACTTTGATATATTTGATAGTGATTATGAAGGTGGTGGTAATGTCTATGGTGGCAATGTGTAACTTTCCAGGGGGGCTGTTGTGTACAACGGGGGAATTGTGTTGTTTGCAACTTTCCAGGGGGGTGCTGTGTACAACTTTCCAGGGGGGTGTTATTTGCAACTTTCCAGGGGGATGCTGTGTACAACTTTCCAGGGGGGTGTTGTTTGCAACTTCCCAGGGGTATACAAAACAAAGGGTTCCTTAACGGGGGGGGGGGTTGCAGAAAAAATTACAATAACTCATCACAACTTTCTTATACCAGACCTCAGTTGGGTGCTCGGCATGAAACACAACATCAACGACGGAGCATCCAGATTTAAATTCCACCGAAGGATTGCCAACGCGTAGCGAGATAGCTTTCTTTATAGTACATTTTATGCTCATCTTCTTATCTGAATGAGCCATTCTTTGTCGTTTTGGAACTGATAGAACTTTGTACGATATTTCAAACAAACGTTTGTTAGCAAATGAGATGGAACTTATTGTTTAAGTGATAATTAGGCAAGCCTTACACTTATAAGGCTTGTCCTGAACAAAATGTAAAGGAAAATACCATAAATAAGTTAAAAAATAAAAACTTTCCAAAATAACTGTTTTGTTTATGTCTTCTGAGTAGATCAGCGAATTTGAAATTTTAATTAGGTGGTGGAAGAGCTATTCCTAAAGCGACAATTTTGTCGCATCGGTTTTATAAAATTTTCACAGTGATTTTGCAGCATAAACATCCTATTTTTTAACCCTTTTAAGAACAGTATTTGAATGTATTAACAACCAATTGTTCTCAACGTTATCTAACATTACTTAAACCATATATAGCAGTTTTCAGCTAATTTCAGCTGTTTTTTAGGCGTTAAAATATTCTGGAGAAATTGCTGACATTTTTTTCGAGATATTTAGAAAACAAATAGGAGATTGCCTAGCAACAAACAAAAATAAACATTCAATCGAAATATTAAACAGGTGCGAAGAAGCAAACTTTCTAATAAGTCGATTTTTTCGGTGGAAAAATCTAAGATATCAGTTCTCTTTCTTTTGTAATGAATTCTTCTGTTTCAAGGGTAGGTTGATGCGCACAATTTGTGCCATGTTTCATCTTGAAAATATGTTAAAATTTATTAATGAAACATCTAAATTGTCTGTCATTAACTAACACAGTTAAATCATCTTTTCTAGGCCGAAGAACTGGAAGCAACCAAGCCTGGTAATGGAGCCAAAACTTCCACTTACTACCGCACACAAAATATTCCAGAACGATTTGATAACCCTGGTATGTAAACTTGATTCTTTCATTTCTTTTCAGTATCCGCTTGTGATGTTGCTCCGAGCTTGGCTGGTGACAGTGCACAACAAGGCATGAATAATATGGGAAATCCCGTTTTTTCTTGTGCAAGAAACATAAATACTGTAGGCATGGCTCAGACCTCATTGTTAACGGCAAGCGAAGGTGTGGTTAATTTTTATGGTGAATGTTCAAGTGTACCCTGGTCCCAGAAATACAGTACTTTTATCCACCAGTCAATGGTTCACTGCAGGGTATTGGGCAAACCCACCGGATTTGACATTTTTTCTGCATTTTCCTTGACGTAGCTGTAAATCAATTCTGTGGTACCAATTTCTGATACATCCCAATTTGGGATGTTTCTGTAATGGCACCCATCAGTGCCAAGTCCCAGAATTGGGGGGGGGGTTAGATTATGTGCAATCAGTCTGATTTTAGAATTTCGTTATCAAATCCTCTAGACGTGTTCCAAGGCTACAACGCCAAAACACAACATCCAATGTACATGACAAGTTCCATGGAATATGGGTAGGTTGCAGCAAAAAATGATCAATCTCTTCAGAGTTGATGAAAACAGGATTACACAATGTTGTACTGTCCATAATGTTTGACATTGTCAACAATATTGTCCAGCATTGTTGCGCCTGATTTATGCTCACAATAGTCACAATATTGTTTATTAACAATATATGGGCAGCACAACATTGTTCAATGTTGATTCTATCAACCATTTAAGGGCTGAGAATGATGCATCCACTCAACTGACAAATTAAGTGGCATTGTGAATTTCTAGCATTCAAATTTAGCACAAGTGTTCTTAAATTGCCAGACATTCGGTATAAATGTTGAAGTTTTTGTTTTGTTGACTGTGAGTAGAGGGTTCTAGTATTGCATATCTGGTTTGATTGGTAAACAGGTTGATTTAAACCAGTGAGAATTTAATTTTGTGAGCATGGGCAACATGTTTTTCATTTCTTTCTGTGTTGTCTGCAGTGCCTGCTTTTTCCAAACCTCTTTCCTTTAGGAATTGCTTGTAGTGTAATTATTTTGTGGCTTGTTTACTTTTCTAGTTCAAGGCAGCCCACAGTACACACGATGCCAACAACATTTCATGCAAAGAATCAGAAATTTTCAGGACACCTTGGCCAATGTGGCATGTACAGAGACCACTCACTCAACACAGCTACAGATAAAAGCATTGTTTAATTGTTGTAACAATAATAAAATGAGATAGACATGAATGTACATAATAAAAATAATGTAAAATCAGAAAGCTGTTATGTGTTTGGGGGATGTTTGCACTACGGCCAGTTGGGTTGTAATATGATTCGTTTAGGGGTCAGTTATAGTTGGTGACAATTAAATGTGGCAGGGGGCTTTAAAAGTTAAAATTAAAGCCAATAATATAAGATAGCTTATTCCTGATTAAAAACCTCACATGTTTTATGCACATTTATCTGATGTCTCATTACTGGTGCTTTCTATTGCACTGTCTCACAACACAATCCATGCATGTCTTGCAGCTTTGATTAGGAGATGGCTAAATGAAATTTCCAAGACTCTATTTCAAACATGACACAAAAAGATGCGGTTAAAAATGTTAAATTATTACAAATCATTTCACAAATGTATATTTTAGCAGCCAGACGTCACAAACGACAAAGTTACAACTGACTGGTCATTAATGTATAGACAATATTCCAGCAGAGAAATTCAATTAACTTAAAATGCTAGTTCGAAAATGACAGCAATTTTCATTTAAAACTAACAAAATCTAGAATCGTGAAGAGCATTGTTTATATTTCATTTTTCACAGTGACATTTGCCCAAAAATTAAGTCCACATGCTAACACCAGATGATTTTATAGCCAAAAGAAATTCACACATTTATTGGTTTTAAATTCATCTGCTAGGGCTGAAAGCTAGCTTCACCCATTAGACAGATAAGCACCACTGTCGTGCACATGCGGAAAGGAACAACAAAAAAGGTATTTCGTGAAGAAATTGGAACCTAAGAATACTTCTGTCAGGTTGTAGTTAACTTCGGAATGACCATATAAATTACACTAACATCCAGTCACTAAAATGCCTGTGAAAATAGTAGAGGAATTCAAAAACCTTCCTTGACCTGTAACCTTCTGATTACAGTATAAGTATTTGATAATTAAATCAAGTTTGTATGTTGATTATTTACGTGCTTCCTCATGTTGTTGTCTTCAGTTCTTGGCCGATTTTGTAGCCTGCAATTTTATTCCAGTCGAGTCGTGTTCTTGTCACGGGTAGCTGTCGTCTCAGGGCCTTAAATGTTGTTTGAGACATTGTGCTATAATTTTCAGATAAAGCTTTCTAAAATAGACAAACATAAAATTTTTGAGTATTAAAATAATATGAGACCAGACACATGGAAAACAGGTTAAACTTTAAAAGATGATCTTACTTGGAACATCTCTTCCTCAGCTGTAATTACATCAACTATACTTTTGGCCGTCGCACTTTCACTCTGAGAAAATTAAAGAATTGGTTACAAAACAACAGAATTTACACCATTCCAGGCAATCTAGAGAATACTTACAGTGACTTTGATTTCTGAAGTAACTTCCTTCGAAGAAACAAGTTGTACATTGCCATCTTCATAATAGTGTACCTAAAAGTTAAGTACACAAAAGATCATTATCAGGTGTCCCCAAAATTCCCCATTCAATAAGCCTGACACAGTTGCCAAATGAATAATCCAACCTGAACTTTAAATATGCCCTTTAGTTCCGATGTTGAACCAGGACCTTGAAAAGACGTTGTCCATTCTGACCGCCATCTTCCGTTCCTAAAGACGCCACAAATTAAATGTTGAAGAAACTGTGTCACAGCATCTATCTCAGTATAACAAGCCTTTACAACCCATAGTAACAACTACCGTATGATCATTCTGTTAGATAAACATACCAAAAGTTTTGAGGTTGGAACTGGTGGTCTTCCGCACAAGCAATTAACGTTATGTTACCATTCACATTTTTCCCATATACCTAAATGACAATGTTTAGGTAATCATCATGATATATTTATCATACTAGATATATAACATATTCTATATTGTCTGACATAAAGATGTACGTACTGTACACACTCCATGGGGATAATGGTTCTGTGTGTACTTTCCATACTCTACATCAAGTTGTTGACGCCATGGCTCACTCTCTTGATCGACATCAATAGATTCAGGATTGCCTGCCTCCTACATAGGATTAAACATAATAACAAGATAAAGTTAAAAATACGATAATCTTGGATAATCCAATAATGGGGGGAAATAGATTTTGTATGGATTTATCCAAAGAGGTTAAGTGTTTCAGGGGGAAGGACACAGACAATTCTAATTCTAAGCTAGCCACCTCAAGATATCATAGCTCAAGATTTGTTTGAGAAGTTGCTAATTCTTGGCTTTCATACATTTCAGTGAGAGTTAACTTTATATTGTGGCACAGTCACCAGAGCGAGTTAAATGCTAGTAATATGTGCTGGCTTTGTGTTTAGCTGCAAAAACATGCAATTTCTTCTCACTTGCTAACTCTAGTACAGCAAACATCAACAGTCGAGCCCACCATGATTCACAACCTCGTATCCAGGCTTCTACCTATGCTCCCATTGCACTCCCACTGGGATGGGAGCGCTGACAGGGGCCTGGGTACAAGGTTGCAAGACTCACTATGCAATGTCATAGTAAAACCAAAGAAATAAGCTTAACCAATAATAGTCTCTGAAGTGCAGGAAACTTTGCAGAAGCATGCAAAAAATGCTTAATGTGAGTGTCCACCCAGTGGACATAACATACCTTACGTAGATGATCATATGTAAATTTCTGTTTCGATTTTGGGTCGATAAATGTTCCATCAGGAAGCTCTCCATGTGGTGTAATTAAAACCTGAGGGAAATTACATGAGTAGTATACAAGGTTAGACTTTAGGCTGATCTATCAATATCACATACATGTTTTTAGGTGTATGTTCAAATACTAATTCAGTGGTTTTAAAAAAGAATTCTTATGAAAATTTTCATTTCTGAAGTTTAGTGATAAAATACCTGATGGTCCGATCCTTCTACTTTTACAGGAGTAAATTGTTCTTTGTTATAGTGTGAAAATGAGCTAAAACAGAGAGATTTACTCTTTTCATATTCCAATATCTGCTGGAAACAGATCCAGAATGTAATTGGATATTGTTAAATTGGTTTACACAGTCAAATATCACGTCAGCGACTTGTGGAAGGATGTATTGTGGAAAGATACATGTACACACAAGTATTACTGCTGATAAATGTGACAGAAAGTGATGACACTTTGGTGACTTTCCCCACACTGTCTTTGCGCATGCTCAGCAAACAACTGTTAAACAACTGCTTGAACAACTGTTAGTTTGTTTACAGCACAACAGCACCTTAACCCTTTAACATTCAAAAAGGACATTAATTACAACTATTCTGAAATGCAATTAAATACTCATATCAATTTTTTAAAAAATAAACTCTTCATTATTGTACATTGTACTTTGTACACAATATACCAAAGTACTTTTGATAGATAATTTAATACATTGGTACAACAAGCCTAACACGCTAATGCTCGAAGTTTGTTTCAGCAATATTATTATTGCGAAAGTTGTCAAACATGAGAATCATACGTAAACAAGAGCACCTTTTAAGTACAAAACGTTTAAAACCACAAAATAAAATGGAAATTTGCCAATTAATTTAATACAAACGAAAGATTAAAACAAATTCTTTCTTCTTGCGATGCTATTTTCACTTTATTTAATACGACACAGCGAAAGAGCTTAAAGGTTAAACTCCCAAATGACTCACCTTGCAGCCCCACTTTTTAACAGGGTGTCATTGTCAAATAAAACTCGAACGTCTACAAGAGTAAAATCAAAAGTTTAAAGATTCCAAACGAAGACTAAAAGCAACCAGAAATGGCACTTATTTACCATTGAAAACTTCGTTAAACTCGCCCGGAGGGGCGTGTTTAATAAAGTCCTCGGCGATTTTCAACTAAAACAAAGCAATTACGATCCAGGAATTAGTCAACTTGCAAGAGTATAATTGCACCAACAACAACGTCAAATACAAAGGAAGTTCTTAAAGTGTATTACCTTTTCTTCATCTGAAATTTGCTCCTCATAATCGGCCATAATTTAAGACTTTATCTTGCCTTTCTTCAAGGAAGTGAGTTCCTCAACAAATATGGCTACCCACTTACGGAAGTGCGGGCGCTAGGCCTCACGGTATAGGTTTTAATCCAAAGAGGGACGCTAGCTAATTCGAGGGAGGATTATGAAACGTCTAGAGGTTCTTTCACTTCCCTCCTCCCAGCTTTTAAGATTACGAGAGTGACTTTGATCACAATGAAATTAATCTAAGCATCATTCCAAATATGTACCAATACTGTCATTGCGTGCACACGATATTACATCCGATTGGTATTGATTCTGCGTTCTTACTTCACTTTGTTTCACTTTAACTAGGGGGAGATATCGTTTAATTCGTTTTCAATATTGTGATTCAAACTCTTGCTTTCGAGTCAATTCAGCCACTTTTTTAATCTTATCTTTTCTGCGTAATATGCGAATACATTAACCACACACTAAACGCTCAAAAACACCCTTACATATTACCAACAAGTTGGCTGTTACCAGCATCGAATCTCATGTTTCATTCATTACTACCGAATAAAGATGACAGATGTAAACAATGTAGATAAAGGCTTTGTTTACACCTTGAACTTTTTACATAATTTGGTAAAGGACTTGGTCCGCCCAAGACCACTGAATCTTGGTTTTCCACCATTCGCTACGAATATAACATGCAACAGTGGTAATAAGAGTGATATTGCGTGTCTGATATCATTATGCAAGCTGTGAATGATATTCATTGAATCATCCGGTTTTTGACTAAAACCTTCGTCGAATTAATAAATGGTGTCGAACACGATCTTATATTACCCATTTCAGATTGCAAAGAATGCAAGCCGTGGATTGTTTAGAGAGACATTGCGATAGAGGGCACCAGTTGAGAGTTTTCCTTAGAGAGAATGCGGCATCTTTTCAATTTTCTTGCTCCAATTATAACTTCTCAAGTTCCCCGCCACTTTGAGTTGTCCCTGCAGAGAATCCACGGATGCTTGGCAGTTCTCAATATGAAATGGCTAATTATGAAACGTGTTTTTTAATACACACAGTGTATAATTCATTAAGTACTTAAAACTGGCAACTCTTCGCCAACATTCTCTTTCCAAAATCCTCGAATTATCCTCAACGCTTTTTCCTTCTCCTCGTACGTCTGCGCTATCATTGTCCAGCGTTCTTCTTCATCAGGACACGTGCTGTTTTCAACGCCGGCAGTCTTCCCAATCTCCTCGGTCTGATTTTGCAACCGCTCCTTTTTACAAACAATGGTAAAATCCTGCGTGGCAAAACCGCTGAACTCAATTCTTTTGACGTCCGTGATAAGGCGCAGGCGTTGAATTTCATACCGTGAGCCCACGGGCAGGCCTTTTACGAACAGCGGCAGCGGGAAGTTCACGTGATTTTCGATGCACGTGCACAAAGTTGCACGATTTTCATAGGTATGGTTGCTTAGTATCATAAAACTTCGAGGTAACTTCTTGCCCTCAATAACTTGAAACATGAGCAAATAAAGAATAATACCTATATCATTTGGGGATGTAAAGAATTCCGAAGCTTTCGCATACTCGAAAACGCTATGTTTCAGGATCTCCACCGCATCATCACCAACCTTGACAAATACTACAACACCTTTTGAGTGATTGATTATTTCGTCCACCGAGCAGTCGTTGTCAACTTCAGATGTGCTTGGATACGCGTCGTAAATACTCGGAGAATGATCGGATGACTTCGTCGATACCGGAAGCTCAGTGCCAATCTTCTTGATCATGCTTTTGAGGTGTTCCAAAAAGCAGCTTGTAACGTCATAATCACGTGTGATAAACGTGAAAGTCCTCTCGGGCTCGTCCGTTTCTAGTCGGAAGGTCTGATCAAAAAATCCGACGCAGACCTGACGTAGCGTTGCTAGTGGCAACCAAATAAAGCATAATTTGGTACCAGTACCAAATTGCACATTCTGTGCGCTGCCAATAATTCTTCCGTCTTGCACGTCTGCCACAATGTAAACTTTCGAACTGGATAGCACCAGCCACACGTGAACCTCGCGCGTGGGATGTGTGTACACCACGCAGCCTGTGCACGCATACGACACAAGCGTTTCAGGGGGGTCGTTCTCACACCTTGGCCGTAGGGTGTCATAAAAAAATCGTTCTAACAAATCAGCATTAGCATCTTGTAGGACCTGCACAGATTTCCTCAACGAATCTTCACTGAGCACGGGGTGAAATTGCCCAGATGCATTACGGCGATGGGCGGGACGACTTGAGCTGTCTGGCGCAGAAGACACCAGCCCCTCCTGGAAGAAATGTGCTGCTACATCAACACGGGGGAAGTGGTAAATATCATTGGAACATATTGACTTGGATTGCGTAATTTGAAGTTCGCCATCATAGTGATATGACCAGATTTGGGCCAGCGACCGTTGGAATTGATCTCGTTCCTTCTTGAGTTTGAAAATGATGTTCCATGTTTCAGTCTTGCGAGACGCCTGTTCGGCTCCACTCGCATCGATTTCTTCGCAAGCTACTGCGTTGTGTTCAAGAATTAAGAACATTCCGCTGGTACCAACGAACGCACAATCGCCAGTGACGTCATACACGTCAACGCCAATAATATGTTTGACGTCATTGTGCTTAGTGACCACGCACTGCGGCGTCGACGGCTCGTTTTTGACATAACTTGGAGACGGCCAATGCAGGTGGTCTTCTTCACATAAGAAAAGATTTAAATTAGTCAGGACCAAACTTCGCGTAGTGCTGGTCATGTGACTAGGAGTCGATGACGTGTCATTGGTAGATGACGTCACTTCCGCTAATTCTCTAACCACAGCATATATGAGAACGCATTCTCCATCCTTGAAAGTCTTCCCACAAGACATTGCAATATCTCGTTTTAACTTTTCAAGTCTCGCCTCGCTTGTGTTGACGATTTCATAACTCCGTATGTTTGGCAGCACACCGCTGGACATAGTCACTTCGTCCATCAGTTTCACAAACGATTCCGTCATTTCTGAGTCACGTGAAAGAAACGTGAACGTCCCGTGCTGGCTACGCTTTGAGAACTCAAGACGAAATGTCAAGTCAAAGACACCTCGAACAACCTTACATAGCTCGGTCAGGGGCGCACAACACAGTAGCGACAATATTTTCTCGAATTGTTCCACTTTTTTCGGGATTGAAGCGAGGGCAACCAGATGAAACAAATATATATTCAGGTTCGTCAAAACGAGACAAACCGGTAGTTCGTGCTCGGGCAAAGCATACGGAAGACAACTGAGCCAAAGAACCAAGTGCGCAGTCTCGCCCGTCTCCGTAGCATGTTGCGCTGACTCCGTAAGGTCGGTTGCCAAAGGACAGACAAACTTGCTGTTTAGAAATTGATGCAATAATTCCGGTGGCAACCCAACGGGATTGCCGATTGCTGAGGTGACGTCATCATCTGTTGCTGCTTGTGGTGACTGCGAGAGAACTGAGTTCGACCTCTGAGGAGACCTAATTAAAATAGAAATTGAACACGTTGCAAAAGGTAAACAAATTATTTAGTATTTTTACTACAATATTATTTTTGAATTTCGATCAAGTTACACCGAAGACCGGCTGTATAAAATTCTTAATAACTGTTTTGTAGTTAAATAGGTTGTTTTAACACAATCATCCGAATTGTTTCCACTAATCATAGTTAACTTTAATCACTTTTTTATACAACCGGCCCCAGGTTGAAACTGCTTACCTTTCACTTAGACGGTCGTCCAAAAACTTGTAAAGCAATACAAACAACTCAGCGGCATCTTTCATCGACCTCATATGATATTTGGCGATATGTCGGAAATTTCCCATGGCGTTACCGCTGGCGAAATCGGCATGAGGGCGCATTTGCTTGTCGTCGGTGTGCATCAGGTCGACCCACCACAACCCTGGAGATTCCAAGATATCCACGCTCGTCACTTCGTCTGTAAATAAAACCAAAACAGAGATTACAAATCTGCATTAGTTTCAACGTGTCGAACTGCAGTTGTTTCTATTCAAAACTAATCCTTGTTAAAACTCATCCCGCGCCTGGATTAACAACCCGGGTAATTGCGTTAACATTTATTTGAAAGGGGTGTGGTTTAAAAAAAAATATCGTCCAAGTAGCTTTATTTTAGTCTAGCTGTTTCAATCAAAATGCCAGCACAGTTTAGTAGCGCCGGAGTTCACATAAAACAAACAATATTTGAAATTTCTCGAAAAAGTAAAATAAAAACAATTGGAAATTTGACCATTTCATTCCAGCTCGTGCCTGAAAATGAATACTGACTTGCCATAAATCGAGAAACAATCCTAGCTGTGCTAAAAATTCTACGGCAATCAGCTCCTTGTGGGAAAACCTTTTTTCAAACTGGCTATTTGTCTGACAGCGATGGTAGATCACGGTATTTATAAATTCTAACCTAACTTATATTTTCGACAAGTCACACCAGTATCTATAACAATCTCCATCAATATGCCTTTCTTCAAATCCACGCCAACCATTCTCTCCTCTTCCCCGCCCTCTTCTTCAACGCTTACAAAAAACGGACCTATTAAACTGGAACACGATAAGCAAATTACAAACATTCTGGATTGGAATAGTATTTCTTCCAAAAAGAACGGGGGGTGGGGAGGAGCAATACTAACTTCATCAAACCAAAAGCTATAACAGTACTCCATGGACCCACTACATTTTTGGGAACTTCTGTTTATGCAAACATATACTCGGGAATTACCAAACTTACACGTTTGTATCTTGTTTCATTGTCAGTTTTACAAGATTTTCAAGCTCAGCGGAAAATCCGAACTGTATCTCAGTGTGCTCTTCGCTCTGCACGCCTTTGACCTCTTTATTCACATTTATTTTTCCGCGAAAAGACGACGACGAAGCGACGACATCGGGATCGTTCGTTTGAACGGCGGATGTCGCGTGTCCATGAGGTAGAGAGAAACTGGTATGATTACTACCATCCTAAAGTAAGAAGTTTGAATTAAGTAAACACAGTTTAAATGATGGTAAAATCACTTTCTGCATACATTCGATAACCAAATTGTTGTGCTGACTTCACTGCTGTATTCAGGCAAATACGATGTTTGTGCTGTAAGTTCGGTCTCTGAATGCACATTCATGCGTAGACTGAAAAATGCCCCCTCCACGATGAGAATCGAAACTACGACCTTAGGAATGCCAGCCCAATGCCCTGCTAGCTGAGCTGGTCGTTCTTGCAAAGCTTTCGCTCCGTAAGCTCGGATCTTCGTCAGTGTCAAGCTTTGCAATAACAAATTTACGTGGTGATTCCTCAAATCTTAACTTACATTAATTTGCGCCTTGTTTTCATTGTGTATTTCATTGAGCAACCCTAACCAAGAGTCACCTCCCAGTTTTCGTATTCTCTCAACCCTGTCGCGATATTCCTGTTCATCTTCGGTGTTAGAAATCTTGTTTCCTGGTAGGGATACAGCTGAAATAAACATCAATCCAAGTGGTGAAAGATACGCAATTACTATTTTAGGGTTATTTTTTGTGTCATAGAATGGGTACGGTTTAGTGAGCGAGTGACGATAAATAAACCTTTCTAACAAAGATTTAAAATGCCTACCTTGTGTTTTTTCCAACACATCTTGAGTTTTAACTTTACATCCAAGTGTCTATTTGAAGAAAAATTTTAGAAATACAGGCCTCACGCTATTTCACGCCACATTACATTACACTACATCACATGACACCACATAACACTACACCATACCACATCCCAAGGACCATCTTGCACTCACTATACCACATCATACCAAACCAAACCACAACCACACCACACACATCAACCATACCACACCACACCACAACACACCCACACCACACCTACACGACACCATAACCATAACATATTCCGATTTCCACCATCCCAAGCACCACCTTACACACACCACACTTACTTTTCTCTGCCCAGTCTTACTCTTCGTTGGACTAGTAGGTGTGCTGTAAGGAACGTCCACAAATTCATCTCGGTCTTCCTCGGACAGTATACGCATCACATTTTTCTAAAGAAAAATCAAGACAGAATTCCAACACGATCTTCTAACCCTTGGTTGAAGAAAGACTTGTCAAAAAAAGGCTTGTCAAAATAACATTTTGTTCACAAAGTCTTTGCAACAAAGTCTAGACAACTTTACAAATTCGTTTGACTACTTACAATTTCTGTATCTGTTGAAATCAATTTATCAAGGCATATCTATAAATTTAAAGATAGCAATATTTCATATTGCCATTTCATATAAATACACTTGCAAGGGGTCGCCACTGACCTATACTAACAAGATTTGCAAGTGGTTGGTTATAACAGTAAGACAATAAACTGAACAATGATGACTTTTGTTTCAACAGTCCAATCACAGAGCCTGATGATTTTAGGTTGGTATTTACCCTTTGCAAGAGGAAACTTACACTGTACTAACTTGAAAATAGATATGTTTATGGTCTGTTCTGAATTGCTAGCCCTATAAACACTACCAGGATCGCTCTACAACTCGTGGAAATACATACCAGAGAAACTCTGTGTTCAAAAGCAGTCAGAAGCTGAATGCGATACATGTGCTTATGTCTAACCGGATTTGCTAACAGTATCAAGTTTTCCAAGCAAGGAAGCTGAGCCAGCGATATAACATCGGACATCTATCAAACGTAACGAAATAAGATATCTGGAGCAAAATGAGTAAAACCAAAAATAAAACCGACGGATCAAATTTGTAAGAATGTTTTGCTTACATCACTTATAGAATTTTCACTGAGATCGAGATTTACAAGAGAGAACATTTTTGGTAGATCTAGAAATGAAATAAGATGAAGTGAGTTCAAGATAAACTGACTTAAAGGAGCTTGAAACATGACTTTGCCGAGAGTTTACATATTATGAGAGAGAAACTAATTTTGTACAGGGGGGTCTGATCGAGCTAAACCGTGATTCTAGTTCTCACCCCCAACGCTACTCAGTTTATTTCCAGCCAGTCTCAGAGTCGTGATATTCCCAAGCTTCGAATTCACGGCGTCTACATTTTCGATCTCATTAAACGATAAATTCAGCTCTCGAAGATTTGAAAGAACCTAAAAAACAGCGATAAAACATTACGGAATGTTCATATAAAGCCAATTTGAAGCTTTCGACTTAGTTTCGCTATGATAAAAAAACTCTAACGTTGCCAGTGTAGGTAGTGCAGTTAACAGTACACGAAAGGTATAGGTTCTTTCACTACCTGAAACGCGATGAAGTGAATATCGACGCTTCGAGCGAAGGCCTTCTGTCGAGAAGTTAGCAGGCATCACGCCTAACTACCCAACGAAGAAATTCGCTTGTAGTGTCCATTTTCACTTTATTTTTCACTCTCGAATTGTGAGTGCACTATCACCTTCAATGTAGGAATTGAAAACCCCGTTAGAGTTATATCCAAAAATAGAGCTGGTCTAACTTTATTATACCAACCTCCAAGTGAGCAATTTCTTTGATATTATTGTGACTTAGATCTAGTCTCACTAATTCGTGCAGCAATGTCTGGAAATATAGAGAAAAAATTACATAAAATAAAACGTAGCTGCTATAGGGATCATCCAGAAGTGTTGACTTATACAATCCATATAACCTAATCTGATTGGTTAAAAGCAAAGACTTGGTTGAACTAGCCAGGAGATTAAGTCATCCAAATTGCAAAGTGAACGCGACGTAAAAATATTCTCCCAAGTGAATTGAGCCTTACCACGGATTCGTCAATATAAGATACACCATTGTGACTGCAGTCAAAGTCAATGAGATGTTTCCACGCCATAATGGCAGAACTTCCTTGCTCTAGAACTTTCTCACAGGCATCATGAGTCCAAACGTCTTGATCAACAAGAATGTCCTGGTGGGCAAAAAGAAAGACAATATTCTCAAATCAACTTGGGAGGGAGGGGGGGGGGGAGAGTGGTCAATTAGTAATAACCATGTTACACCTACCTTTAGTAAATGTAACGAATTGTGCACAGAGAGTTGTTGAAGGTTTCTCTGTAAATGAAATGTGCCTTGCAACGATTCGATGTTACATTTAGAAATCTGAAAAATCAAAGTAAAAGTACAACAATTATAATGGCGTGATAAAAACATTAAAATTGGTTTTAAGCTGTTGTGGTGTCCCTGCCTTCTGTCTTCAGTATCTGTGTTTGTTTGTGACTGTTCTTGTTTGCGTCTGTTGTTGTTTGTGTTTGTTCTTGTACTTAAATAATTTATGTTCATGTAGGCGAAGCATAATAAATAAATAAATAAATAAGATTTTTCCTCACACGGTCAATTTTAAGACAGTTAGTGACCCATTCTCTCTTTTTGTGACTGGTCAACTGCACCAGAGCAAACGCGATTGGTGCATTTAGCATGCAGTTAGGTAGTCATAAAGGAGTTTTTAAATGAATTGGTTCGTGTGAGCAAAAGGATGGGTAGAAAATTCTTGCGGTACAATGGGCATCAGTTGTGTCCATGTTAAAAAAAAATTCACAAGCGGTGGAAGATCGAGTCACTGACATCTGACCTGTAAGTTCTTTAGATTCTTGAACAAGGACAGATCAAATGAAATTTCCTGATCAGAGAAATTTTTCAGGCTGTGTTTGTTGTCCTCGACGATCTGTGAACGGTAGAAAGATTGTAGAAGACTAATAAGAGTGACCAGTGTGTTCATTACGTCACCACGAAGACTCGATGGTGTTTTCATGTGGCCGGCCATTCAAATGAAACTTAAATCTTAATAAAGCTACAATACTACCTCCAGATTTTGCACGCAGTAAACAATGTCGTAGAGATTTCCAACATCGTACCGGTAACCCTCGCTGCCTGAACACAATTAAATCGAACAGTAAACGTATTAAATTAAGATACAGTGTCATCCGCGATGTGACTTCTTTAACTTCTTTTTTCCAGCTTGTCTCAAAATTAGTTTCAAATTTACTTTTAAAACTCACCACACGTTGGCACTGGTAGTTTTAGTCTTTTAGTAATGCAGTACAGTTGTAATGGCGTCACTCGAAACGTTTCTTTGTTTTCAAGTATTCTGTCACCTGACAAGAGAAGCACGCGTATATTACTTGTGTAAGATGCCTAAATAATGTTCAAAAGACTTCCTTCGGCAGATTGTCTTCACCAACCTATTTTAAAAAGTTCTTCTGCCAACGTCTGGGTTACTGCAAGGACATCCTTAAATAGATTTAAATATACTCAAATTTTGAAAACGGTAAATTAGATTGGCTTGGGTTGTATTGCGGTTGTATTATAGTAGCAGAGAAGCTAGAAAGCAAAAATTTTCATGTGTTGAAAATTTTACTTACATAGACGTGAAATTCTAGAAATATTTGCAGTGATCTAGGAATTTTCCCCAACTGAGTAACAACGTTTTGTAAGTATGCTTCGAGGCAAAGACGTCGTTTTTCAACATGAACAGGGTCGTAATTTCCAAATAGTTTCTTTGGAGGGAATGTGGTCTTCTCCAGTAGTTTTGGAAATTGCTTTGCTAACTGTGGAAAATAAATCTAAGTTTGTTCATAGAGTATATGGTGATGATTGGAGGGTGATTGGATGGTGGTGATAATGGTAGTGTGGTGTTGATGGTGATGAGAATGATGAAAGTGTGGTGCTAATAGTGGCAATGGTGATTAGATTGTGATGATGGTGGTGTGGTGATATGATGGTGATTGGATGGCAGTAATGATGGTATGGTGATGATGGTGATTGGATTGTGGTGATGATGGTGTGATAGTGATTGGATGGTAGATGGTGTGGTGGTGATTGGATGGTGGTGGTGATTGGATGGTAGTGATGATGGTATGATGGTGATTGGATGATGGTGTGGTGGTGATTAGATGGTATGATGATAGTGTGGTGATGATGGTGTGGTGATGATGGTGTCGTGGTGATTGGATGGTAGTGATGGAGGTGTGTTGGTGGTGTATGGATGGTGATGGCATGGTGGTGATTGGATAGTGGTGGTGATGATGGCACCAGATTATGATCTAAGAATAATAATGATGGATGATGATTATGGTAGTGGTGATAATGTAGGGATAATAGTGATGACGATTATGGTAGTGATGATAATGTAGGGATAATAGTGAGGATGATGATGGTAGTGGTGATAATGTAGGGATAATAGTGATGATGATGATGGTAGTGGTGATAATGTAGGGATAATAGTAATGATGATGGTAGTGATGATAATGTAGGGATAACAGTGATGATGATGGTAGTGGTAATAATGTAGGGATAATAGTGATGATGATGGTGGTGTGACAATGGTGATCATGTAGATGATGATGAAGCAAACATATTTACAAACCAACCTTTTCATGAAGGTCACAAAATTCTCTGTATCTTCGCTTAACAGACCAAGAGTAATCATATAAGGAAACCTCGATGTTGTAAAGCTACAACAAAGAAGTTTAATCGATTGAACGGTCCTAACACTCTGATCTGTTATTTTATCAGTCTAATGCTAGCACCCCACCTATCCAGAAATTAAAAGTCCGCAGGTTTAGTGAATTCAATGCAGGTATAAAACAGCTGACAGAAGCCCAGTGTCTGAATGAGTTATTAGCAAGATCCAGATCCACTATCTTTTTCTGGTCAACAAAGATTGGTTAAACAGCTGGATACAACTCCGGCTGATTGGCCAAGATATATTTATATAAAGAACCGGTAGTCAAATCTGAACCTCGGCTATTAAATTTATTAAAATTTTGACTACAATATGCACATGTAAATGATCAGTTCTCATATATATTTAACATTCAATGATGGAATTTGCAGCGAAAAATATCTCCCGCATTCACGGCACGCAAGAACCGCACATCGGCCACTTGCGCAATGTAAATTTAACTGTTTAATCTATTTTGACATCTTACCACATAGGTATCAGCGAAGCCTGTTGACGGAATCACAATCTTCTTCAAATGATCAGAATTGAGAACAATTTCACTCATTTCTAAGATAACATCATACCTAAAAATACTAACGTGATCGACAAATTTGTTTTGGTGTCAAAATTTACACAATTTGTGTACAATTCGAAGCATAATTCACGCCTTGTTACTTTTTAAAAATTGTTACTATCGCCATAGAATGCTATCGCTGTTGTATTGAATTTCACTGTCCCAGGCTTGATTTCCGGGGTCAAATCGACGACGGGAACTTTTACCTTTTTGTTTGTGCTTGACGAAGCGCAGCACAGGTTAAGTTCTTTTTTAAAACTTTCGAATGCACAAGAAAAAATGGTCTCTTGAAAGTTTTTTGGTACTCTATTTTCGTTGATAAGGATTTAAAATATAAAGCTGAAACACAAATATCAATCAAGCTAACAAGTTAAACTATAATCTTCAATCATAAACACTAAAGCTTCGTCTTTAAGCTAAACAGTCGTTGCCAATTTGACAATAATTTACTTTCCTGGCTGCGTGTGTTGAAAAACCCATCGTCAATACCAAGTTTGAAATAGTAGGATCAGGTAGGACTAAAAATACGGAAATTTACGTCAGCAAGTCAGGTATGCGCGGTATATTGTTACGTGATATTTGATTGGCTTTTTCTGAGCCAATCAAATTTCGTGTAACGTCTCGAATACGCATTTGACGTTATTATAAACGAGCGAATCAAAGCTGAAACATTGATAAGGCATTTCAACGACGTTTGGGCAGGATTGTAGGGAAACATTAAATTAATGAAATCATTACAATAACAATAATAACAAAGAATACCATGTACACTTTCCTAGCATAGAGCTAGCAAATTAAAGTGAGTTTTGTACGAGAAATTAATCAATGATCGAGCCAGTCTGTTTTCTTTTATGAACCTAGGGTGAGGGTTTTATAAGCACTAAGATACCTTACATCCCAAATTTTTTTTCTAAAATGAAAAAAATAATTTGAAAACCATGAATGAATGAAGTCAATTAACTGCCTCGAGATTTATATGTACACAAAGCTTCCTAGGCCTTCGAGTTTCGGACTTTCTAGAACCTGTCCCTTTGGGTGAAGAAGACACAAAACTCACTTTACTAAGTCAGTAAAAAAGTGTTTTGTTATATACCAAGTGTCAAAGAAGAACAATCCGCGATGTTTTTGAAGGCAATAAATACAAGCATCAAGAATCTCAACTTCTAGCTCAAATTTTACGGCAAGACAAAGGTGAAGTGAATTGTTTTGTTAAAAAAATGACCTGACTTTTAACGAATGCACACACTCCCTTTGTTTTGCCGCAAAATTTGGGCCGAAACCTGACATTCTAAATCCTTGAGTAAACATAGAAGGTAAATAATTGCCATTAAGAGATTAGCCTTGCAAGAAAACACGCAAAGTCGACACGTTGAACCAAAAATATTGTGCTTGACACCTGGTATATAAAAAACAATAAATAACAAGCGTGCACGCAAAACTGATTTCACAACAGTTCACCCCAGCCTAGTGCAAACTAAATATTGCACGCTAATATTTTCCACACTTTTTTCCCAGTTTCCTTTCTCACTCAACATATGTTACAAAGACGTCTTTTTTTTCTTAATCTGAACGTGACAGTTGGCAGATTTTGACGACACACCGTGTTGATTGCTAGACCCACATGTACCTGATGTTTCAGTTTTAATTTTGGTACTTGAATCAACAGCGGCAGTTTTTCGTTTGCCCTTCCATCGTCGTTTACCTTTCTTCCGTTTTTTCACCACCTTTGGTTTCACATCGTTTTGTCGACTATCCGCCTGAGATTGCACACCAGCTGTAGTCGTCCCGTTCTGACTTCTTGTCTGACTATGAGACGCTACATTTTCCCCCTTCTTCTGAGCATTTGTTTGTCGCACATTTTTTCCAGCTACTCTTTGCTGAGTCATCAACTGAACTTTACCTTCATAACAATCGTTCTGTACAGTTCCCTTAGTCGACTCACTCTGACCTTTAGTTTGACTAGTTTGACTTTTCTGTTTTTGTTTAGTTTGACTTTTCTGTTTTTGTTTTGTTGAATTATGCGCCCGATAGTACCGCTCTTTGGATTGTTCGAATTTCAGCAACAACTTTCGGGAAATCTCTTCCAGGCTGTGTTTTAAAGCGACTCCAAGCTTCTCATTTAAACTGGGATCCGCGCTGTGAAATAAAGAATTTCCCAGCTAATTATATGATATAAAAAAATATTTAGATATTTCTGAACCAGACTGGAAAACCGTTGACTGAATGATTCTGCTAGAACTTCTTTCTTCTAATTAGGACTATTAGATTAAAAAAGGTTTAGGACATTTTTAGCACGAATATATTTACCTCGCTAGTATCTTCGCATTCTTGAGCAAAGCAACACTCTCTCTGTTGTATTCCTAAAACAACTCTCATATTTTACACTCAATCACAAACAAGCCATTCTTTTCATTACATCAAGTTATTCTCATAATTTGTTATCACAAGTCTTTTGAGAAAATAAACCAGGATCCTGGTATTCCTGTGTAGTGTCCAGACCATCAAGTACGAGTCCTTTTAAAAGCCTATATCAGCTCAAACCTCGGTTAACGTAAAATCAAAAGGAAATCTCGCAGGGGCTTGTTTAGCTTCGATGAATTTTGGTTTCTGAAGTATTAAAAGGAACGTGCGTGCAGAAACTACAACTGTGCGCTGAGAAACTAAACCCAAGGTCAGTGCTGCTAGAGTAGCGTTAAACATGAACATCAGTCAACTAGATCCTGGGCATTTATCGCGAATTCAGATTTCGAACAAAAACCGTACAAGTTCCTCGTACGTTTGCATGGTGAATATCAAACTAAAATAAAATTTTGTGGAAACACCACGTAAGTTTATTATCCGAACTCACGGATCGAAAGCTTTGCGATAGTAAACTTACGTGGCGTTCCCACAAAATTATATTTTAAAAACCGTACAACAAACCTTTTCAATTCTTTCGATTTTCTTCAAAATAAAGGCGTTTGCTTGTTGTTGTCTTCGGGCCTCTTTTTCTTCTTCTTTTACGGAAATTTTTTCCGCAGCTTTACTGACACCTGCAACTTTGTCATTACTTTGTCCGGCTGATTGTCCATTTTGATTTGGACACTTACGTCTTTTCTTCCCGTCCCGTACAGCAGGCTCATCGTTTCGCTGTCTTTTTCCTACAAGCGCACCATTGGTGCTAGCACTGTGACTACCAGTTCCAGCAGTACCACCATTGGCAACAGCCGGATTTTGACTTTGCAAACCTAGATGAATAATATCGTGAAAGTTGCCGTTTAATTGTTCTATACGTTGTCTAAATTGTTGATTTTGCCTTTCTCTGCGTAAACGTTTTTTTCTTTGATTTTTACTTTCATTTCTTTGCGGGTTTTTTCTTTTCCCGGTTGCGTTTTCTTGCGTCGTATTTGGCTGATTGACTTGAGAAAGTTGACCATTCTTCTGAGCCTTACTTTGCAAGCTAGTGTGAGAAGGTATTGGGAGGGACAGAGGTTCATAGCTTGAGTATAATTTCGAATACGTATTTTGAGAATTGACCAACAGATCTGGTCTGGACGTTTGGACCAACCGTGGTCCTTCTGGCCATGGTTTCCGGAGTTTTTCCATTGAAGCAGAATTTGAAGCAGAGCTCGCCGTACAATCAGCATTTCCACATCTTATTGGTTTGCTTAAATTCTGAATTCGCTCCACACCCGACGGAACTGAAAGACTGGCTGAGATAGAATTAATTTTCTGAAAGTTATTTCCGCGACTCAAACAGTTTTCTTTCGAGTTTCCTTTCGGTGGCGACATTTTTTCGACCTTTGCTACTGGCTTGATCCCGAGGTTCATAGCGTGACTATAATTTCGAATGCGCTGAGACATTTCCTCGAATTTCAATTTTTGAACCCGCTCAGTACCGGTGACAATGTTTCTGACTTGTAAACTACTTCCGCCGCCATTTGAGATATTTTGTGTCATTCCAAACAAATTATTTTGCGCTATACTCTGATCATAGTGTAGTGGAGTGTCTTTGTTGATACTCGACGCGTAGTTTTTGACAATTGAAGAAGTATTTTGAGCATAGGAAGCGTTGTTATTTTGCAAATCAGCAGCAACTAAACTGTTTAGAATTTTTTCTTCATTCTTTTCCCCAACTGTCGTTTTAAAATACGGTGAATTTTGTGATGTTGAAGATGAAAATGATGTAATTGATGATTTAGCCCCATTTGAACACGGGATCTTCTGAAGATGTCCACGAGTAACACCAGCATTATTCTTTTCATCAAAATGATTTTTCTGGCCTGCGAAATGCTCTGTCATTATTAACTCCCCATTTTCATCCTCTACATATTCCACAATCGTTTTCTTGACATTCCTCGACTTAGTATTAGAGGGATTCCTTCGCCTGAACGACAAGACCTTCTCGTTACTCACATTCTTGGGTTGGCTTCCGCCTGATGCCGGATTCAATGTGACAGAAACATTTTTAACTTCATTTGTCGCATTGCTACGAATTTTGGCTTTGTTCGCATCATTACTTGTCAATCGTTTGTGTTCGCTCTCACTGATGTGAGTTTGACCAATCAAACTTGCTTGCTCTACCTTAACTGTATTTACAACGGTCTCAAGCTTTCCTACAATTTCGAAAACGTTTCCACCAACTTGTGTATTATTATTTTTCTTAGAAGTATAACCTTCACATTTTATCGCCATTTCTTCATTTCTTGAAGCATTTCTTTTCACGCGATTATCGTTCAATGTCATTTTATCTGGATTTCTTCGTGCCGGTAAAGGTTCTCTGTTTTCATTCTGAATCGAAGAAAAATATTCTGAAATTTGTTCAATACGGCATGCATCTTTCTCTAGCTCCCCGTTCAGATAATTTTTTTCTGGGCAAACTTTATTTTTGGTCAAACTTCCCTTCATAGTGTTGGTCGTGAAGAACGATTCCATAGCATACTTGTTATTTTTATTTGATAAATTTGTCAATGTAGCAGGGGTAAAAGATGACATTGGTCTTTTGTTGCACAGATCTTCCTGAAAACGTTTGTCGTCTAGGTCTTGATGAACTGTCGACTCTTTTCCCACAACTTGTTTGCTCGAGTCATCGATTTCATCATCTATTTGCTCTGTTTTAACAAGATTCGTAATTCCACTCATTTTGCGGTCTATATATATTGAAGCACCTTTCATTACTGTTAATCTATCGTCTCCTTTCTTCTGTTGAGCCGAAGATTTCTTACTGACTGACATATCTTCTGGAACGCCTTCTTTAGTAAGACTTTTATTATATGAAGTTCTCGCCAGTCCCTTTTTCGTTGAGTTATTTGACGAGTTTGTCATCAGACTCGATATTTTTATTGCGTCTTCTTCATGCTGTGATTTGTCACCACGTTTGTCATCACTGATCTTCACAGTGGTATCTCCAACAGACACTGCGGTCAATTTCATCTCCTGGTGTTTCAGCCCTTTTTGCATCGACAAACGAATCTTATCAACACTTGGACCATCACCGTTCTCAGGCCTGTCTTTCACAAAATTAGTTTTCATGACCAGTGCTTTGTCGTCCAGTATCTTTGACGAATCCTTGAAGTTTTCTTTGTCGAGACTCCTCTTCTCGTTTTTATCTCCGGTGGACTTTTCCACTGAACTTTCTTTGCCTTTCTGGTCCCTGCCGATCAAAATTCTGTCATTCCTGTCCTCTTTGATGTCTCCAATACTTTTCCATGCGTTTTTATCTTTCACATCTCGCAGGTTGTTTTGTCCAAATGTCACTTTTGGATCTCTCTTATCATTACTATCGCGACGGCTTCCTTTGGTTGCACAAAATTCACTTGAAGTATCGACTGTCTTCTTTGGGTTTCCCACGCTATAAGGAAGTCCAGTGTCTTTGATTCCATCTTTCTTCAAGCTCAAACTATCAGAAGTGTTTGTACTTTTCCTTTCGATATTTTTACATCTTTCTATCGATACTTGTAAATCAAAAGCAACATTCTTCTTCGGGTCTAATTTTTTAGAATTGCCTGTGTCTTTAGTATTTACCGTCTCGGTTTTAGTAGAAGAAGCGATGACTGCAAGGTCTGTATCTTTAAACGTAGTGCCACTGTTTCTCTTCGAGCAAAATTTATCCGAACTTTCTGCCTTTTTAAATTCGGAGCACTTATTCTTGATTGGAGCAACACGACAAACAGCAACTTTACTTTTATCAACATCTTCCTTCGAAGCACCACTGTCAGAGTTTTTACTTTTGAAAGCTGAATACTTGCTCTCTGACGAAGAAACTGCAATGTCTGTGACTTTGTCATTAGTAGGGCTGTTTTCCCTCGAGCACATTCTACCAGAACTTTCCTTGCTCTTCATATCATGCTTAACTTGAGGTGAAGCAACTACAAGACCAACAGCTTTATAACTACTACCAATGTCTTTCTTCGAGCCAAATTTATCAGAACTTTCACTGCTTTTGGCGTCAGAACAATTATTCCTAGATGAGGTCACTGCCATAACGGCAGCTTTCAATGCAACAGCAATATCTTTCTTCACGCGAAATTTATTAGAATGTTTTGTGCTTTTGGAATCAGATGAATTGCTCTCAGGTGAGGAGACTACTAGACCACCAGCTTTAGAACTACTACCAATGTCTTTCTCAGCAATATCTTTCTGCAAGCCGAACTTTTCAGAACTTTCAGTGCTTTTGGTATCAGAAGAATTATTCTTAGGCGGGGCTAATAGACCAGCAGCGTTAGAACTATTACCAATGTTTTTCCCAGCAATATCTTTCTTGAAGCCAAACTTTTCAGAACTTTCAGTGCCTTTGCTACCAGAGGAATTATTCTCAGGTGGAGAGAGTACTACACCAGCAGCTTTATAACTACTACCAATGCCTTTTTCAGCAATATCTTTATTCAAGCCAAACTTGTCAGAACTTTCAGTGCTTTTGGCATCAGAATTATTCTCAGGCGGAGCGACTTTTAGACCAGCAGCTTTAAAACAATTACCAATGTCTTTCTCAGCATTATCTTTCTTCAAACCAAATTTATCAGAACTTTTGGTGGTTTTGGTAGCAGAATTATTCTCAGGCGGAGCGACTTTTAGACCAGCAGCTATAGAACTATTACCAATGTCTTTCTCAGCATTATCTTTCCGCAAGCCAAGTTTATCAGAACTTTTTGTGGTTTTGGTAGCAGAATTATTCTTAGGCGGAGCGACTATTGGACCACCAGCTTTAGAACTATTACCAATGTCCTTCCTATCAACATCTTTCCGCAAGACAAATTTTTCAGAGCTTTTTGTGGTTTTGGTATCAGCAGAATTATTCTTGGGAGGAGCGACTATTAAACCAGCAGCTTTAAAACAATTACCAATGTCTTTCTCAGCATTATCTTTCTTCAAACCAAATTTATCAGAACTTTTTGTGGTTTTGGTATCAGCAGAATTATTCTTAGGAGGAGCGACTATTAGACCACCAGCTTTAAAAGAATTACCAATGTCTTTCTTATCAATACTTTTCTGTAAACCAAATTTATCTGAATTTTCAGTGTTTTTGGTATCAAGATTATTCTTAGGAGGAGCGACTTCTAGACCAGGAGCTTTAGAACTATTACCAATGTCTTTCTCAGCATTATCTTTCTGCAAGCCAAATTCATTAGAACTTTCTGTGCTGTTGGTATCAGAATTATTCTTAGGCGGGGCGACTATTAAACCACCAGCTTTATAGCTACTATTAATGCCTTTCTCAGCAATATCTTTCTTCAAGCTAAATTTGTCAGAACTTTCAGTGTTTTTGGTATCAGCAGAATTATTCATAGGAGGGGCGACTTCTAGACCAGTAGCTTTAGAACTATTACCAATGTCTTTCCTAGCAGTATCTTTCAGCAAGCCAAATTTATCAGAACTTTTTGTGGTTTTGGTATCAGCAGAATTATTCTTAGGCGGAGCGACTATTAGACTACCAGCTTTATAGCTACTATTAATGCCTTTCTCGGCAATATCTTTCTGCAAGCCAAACTTTTCAGAACGTTCAGTGGTTTTGGTATCAGCAGAATTATTCTTAGGTGGAGCGACTATTAGACCACCAGCTTTATAGCTACTACCAATGCCTTTCTCAGCAATATCTTTATTCATGCCAAATTTGCTAGAACTTTCAGTGTTTTTAGTATTAGAAGAATTATTCATAGACGGGGCGACTTTTAGACCATCAGCTTTAGAACAATTACCAATGTCTTTCTCAGCATTATCTTTCTTCAAACCAAATTTATTAGAACTTTCATTGCTTTTGGTATCAGAATTATTGTTAAGCGGGGCGGCTCCTACACCAGCAGCTTTCAAACAATTACCAATGTCTTTCTCAGCATTATCTTTCTTCAAGCCAAATTTATCAGAACTTTCAGTGCTTTTGGTATCAGAAGAATCATTCTTAGGCGGGGCGGCTCCTACACCAGCAGTTGCACATAAAGCAGCAGCACTGTCTTTCTTCGCATTCATCTTATCCATTCTTCCTGCGTCTCTGTTATCGAGACATCTCTTTTTGGAAGGAGACGACGTACTGTTTGTCGCTTCCAAAGGTCGCTCTCTCGCCGTTATATCATCAAAGCTACGCTTACTGCAAGCAGTCGAATGATTCCTGCGTGCAGCAACGGATTTGCCCTTCGAGCCATCATTCACTGTTGACGTTCTGCATCTCTTTCGTCGGATAACCGGACCTGCAAATTGAATGCAACTTATTCACATTGAAATCGAAATCTACCAAGTAACAGTAATAGCCAAGCGACAAACTACTGCAGCTGTCCATATCAAGACAAAATGTTGTTGCTAGCGTCTGAGACAAATTAACAGTATTGTAAACAATTATTGTTTGTATAAGGTCTTAGTTTACGTCTGAGGGAGATGAACCATACTGCACGGATATTGGCATATTTTCATAACGTCAAAATTTAATATCTGTCAAACCGTGTACATGTTGTGTCTTTTGTTGGATCTTCTAAGTTAATTCAAGTCGTATATCATGAACGAACATGGCGTGAGCAACATGACATTGTTTACTTTCAAACCAGTTTTTCTCTCGCATGCAAATGTGTTGTGTTCAAGTGCCGTCCAAACAGAATGATGTAAAATTGTCAGGTGATGCATTGTAATTAGTTTAGCGAGGTAAACATTACCAGCTGCAACTAAAATAGAAATCTTATTTTGAAACGTAACGCTATTTTCCGGTAGCAGGCAAAATTTCCCGCGTGTTCAGTAATGTGGAGCAGTGGCGTAGCCAGGGTCATTGTTTGGGGGGGGGGGGCAAGTAGCGAGCGGCAAAGGCATTCTAGGGGGGTCCGCCCCCCAATTTCTACACTGATTTAAACTTTTGGAATGGTCTTGAACACAATTGGGGGGGGGGGCGGCGGTCCCCTCCCCTCGCCCCCCTTAACCACGCCACTGATGTGGAGCAACGGAAGCGCATTGGAGAGCAAGCATAACGGCTGTTTTTGCAGCGTTTTTCTTGGATTCGTTTTTCGCGGAGAAAATTGATAAAATTTACCTCCCCCCTCCCACCCCTCCGTCAAAGCACTTGAGACTGCAAGGGGTATAAAACAACTGCCCCTACCCCTTGAAAATAGTTGAGAGTGGGGTATGTATTATCTAAAATGAAAAGAACCATTCCTGGTAACTATCCTTTTATAAAGCGTAGTTTTTCTTGTTTTGTGAAATGATTTCCAGCCAATTTTTCTCTTAATTCTCAGGTTTCCAACAGAAAAATAATTTCTATCCATAACGAGTTTTTAAAACCCAACTAGACTGAACGTTTTGGTGAAGAGAGTTAGTTCAAATTTAACTCAATTCAAGATTTTGAGGCTGTTTTATGACCCTAAACATTCCATAAAAAACTCGAATAGCACATACAGACCTTTTATCTCTTCAATTTTGTGCACATTTTTATCCTTCTGACATCCTTGTGTTTCACTTTCTTTTTGCGTTGTTTTTCTAGGGCTATTCTTTTCAGTGTTCTGACTAACGCGTTCTGGGCGCTTAGGGCTGGGTCTCCATGGATTGTTCCTGTCCACGGCTCTGTTCGCATTGCCTGGAGGAGAGCCTTTACTTGCGGGGAAACTTCTTTCCATTTTCTCTTGTTTCCTCTGGTTTTGTTTTCTTGCTTCCTTTTGGGTCAGAAATACTTTGGCCAGGCTCAAAATTGACGGTCGAACGCATAACAATGACGGGCGTCGCTTAAAAAAAATTTTAGTCAGAATTTTTAAAGAAATAGACTAATTGCGAAAGTTGGTAACCGCGTCTTCGCGCAACATGGAAACGAGGCTTATTATGCAAATTGAAAAATTCTATAAAACTTGGCGACGCACTTTTTCACTGACAGACAAAACAAGAAGTAGAATTTTGCAATTTGCATTAATAAGCCTCGTTTCCATGTTGCGCGAAGGCGCGGTTACTAAGTTTTGCAATTGGTCTATATCCAGTACCACAATGACAACCCTCTCAATGACTACATAACAGGTGTAATTACAGGGTTGGTTGAGAAATTTATACCTTAAGCCCCCCCTGACCTCTCCTCCCCACCAAAAACTGTGTATGCTATTTATAATCTTAACGTAAAGTTCTGACTCTAATCCTGATGGTACCTGCTCTTAAATCTTGGCCCATACTTGAAAACATTTTTCTTAGGTTGATAGGGGGGCTTGGGGAGGGGCTTGCCCCCCACTAATTCAAATTACGCTCCACAGTCCACGCTCATAGGAGGGTAAATTGTCATACATTTTGCATGTTTTGCTCACTGCTATGTACAGTTTGAGTACTTTCTTGAACTGCATAGAGAATCTGTATGTGGATGTTTAGTTTCTTGAAAAATAACCATTATTAGGTGACTCTTCTCCAGTCACACGCGTGAGATTCCTATTCATTTTGGTTTTACAAAAATAATGAAGAGCAATGAAACTGCCATGTCATGTGTTTGATGGAAGAATCACCCTATTTGGGTTAGTTTGAAAAGAAATTAGTCAGGCAGAGCATAATATTTGAATATATCACTACCCCCTGGACATTAAAACTCTAGTTTCAAACCTGAATAGTTTCCTATGTAATGAAGCTCACCTGTACCGGTACTGGTGTTGTAACAAGTGGTTGCCCATATGCCATGTTTCCCATCAAATGCATATTTGGTGCTTGCAGGTGTAATCTTGGCCCAACACGAGAGTTGTTATATCTAGAATTGACGTAAAAGTCGATGCAAAATTTCATGTTGAAATTCAGAAACCATTTTCAAACAAAACAGTTGATTGGATGATTTCAATTGGCAACTTTGTTTACAAACCAGCTTGCGAATTTCAGTACAAACTTTGCAACAAACTTGTGAACTTTGGAATGAGATTTGAAATATTGTAGGCCAATGTTTTGTGAAATTGACTCTAAAATTACGCGTATATCACCATGAAAAACATTCAGAAACCTTGATATGAAATCTAAGGAGGAATCTTCAAGACAAAGTTCATGGTCAACATTATGGTGGTTGATTGACAACAATGCAAACCAACAAGATAGTACATTTCACATGCATTCACAGCATTTCACACAGTTGCATAGCTACCGTAAACCTCCAATAATAAGCCCTGGACTTATATAAGTTCAAAAGCATTTTTTGATGAGCTTGTACACAGAGGGGGGGAGGCTTGTGTATGGGGGGCATATACATCAACCACATCTTATGTCAATTAACATAAGAGGGGGGCTTATATTCAAGGGGGGCTTATATTCAGGGGGGATTATAATCAGGGGACTTATAATCAGGGGGCAGGCTTATAATCAGAGGTTTGCGGCAGCCAGACAATTTAGACAGTCCTATTATACCAGTTTGAACTGTATTATCATCATAATTTTCACTGTCTATTAAACTTTGATTAATATTACGACCAAACCTACCAAAAAGGTAATATAGCCAAGACACTATCAAGCCCCGGGCTACTTCGAATTAAAATTACAACAGTACCATTGATAAATACTATATTCCAGTACTTATTTTGAGCGACTCGCGGAAGCTCTGGCGAAGCAAGACACCTAGTTGATTATTTTATATCGAAACGCAAACACCATGTCCGTATTTCACAGCAAATAAATGTTCAAAAACGACACGATTCAACGAAAGCGCAAGTCGTTGACCATGCTTGAGATAGTTCGCGTTCTTCGTCTCATGTTTTGTATAAATAAACTTTAAACTTACACAATCTGTCCTGGTAGAATGTGCCTCGCGAATACTGGAACGCTTTCAACATTATTACCAAAACTTCCATGTAAATGGCGACTCTGAAAAGGCAGTTGGCTATCACTTTCAAACGGTTGTGCCATATTTTCTCGCTTTCACTCACGCTTCGTCCTCATATATTGCTTGGCGGGTTTATTAATTCAAGACATGACATGTGCTCTTCCTGTCCTGGTAATTGTAAACCCAGTAGATGATTGATCTCTTGGTAACAGTGAGTCGAAGAAAGTTTGAAATTTAAATCGAGCATTTTACCGCCAAATTCCGCCAAAGACAAATTTTAAAACGGAAGTGCATGTGCGCGCGCGAGTCACGCGCACGAGTCACGCGCACGCGAAATCATTTCATTATCTCCCAAGATTTAAGAACTGACTGTCACTGTCTGACTCTACCCAAGATTATGTCCCACGTGGGTGTTATTAGTGTGTATTTGCCGTATAACACCAAAGAGCCGGGGACGAGGCTGATATAACAATATGGTCATTGACTAAATAATTTTGACCCTTGTGCGGCATGCGTTCAGCACGTGCAACTGAGTCTTTTGCATCAATTTTGCGCAATGCCGGCGCAGCAAATTTAGATTCCGTAGACGGTCGATATACGTAGCATGTTTAATGGACGGTAGCATCATTGATCACGTTCCCAAGCCTAAGTGTCTGATAAAACTAAAAGATTTCGCGTTTTAAAATTTTAAATAATCCAATCCATGACCCCAAACCCTGAGCCTGACCCTTACTAAAATCGTTTAAAAGTGAAACAATATAAGAAAAAAAGTTTGATGAACATTAAAAAAATGGCAAGTGGGATCCGAACCGCTGCCTGGTCTGTTAGAAGTCTATAACTGGGCTATAACTGGGAATTCCCACCAATGCTTTTTTCCTCTAAACCACTTGTTCATGCTTGGGCATTTGTTGTAAATTATTGACTTTAACCAATTTTTTGTCTTTATTAGGGCTGGGGTTATGGTAATTCACACCAAAACTTTTAATATTCTAGAGCACTCTTCCACGCGGTATGAACGTCTGTAATTCATTTTTATACAAGCTAAAGTGGTTTTTGTGCCAAATTTCTTTTCACCGTTTGTATTCTAATTGAAGTTTAAAAATAAACTGGCCGTCGTCACCGTTGTGTAAACTGACCCTAAACAACTTGACAAGAACCAATTTGTCTAACATCTTCCCCGTGTGATCATTCCTTTGCCGTTCGGGAATTGCGGTATTTCCGTCTTCAGAAATAGAAGAAGAAGAAGAAGATCGTCAGGATTCGGAAGAAGAAGAGGATCGTCAGGATTCGGAAATTAATAGAAGAACAACAAGAGGATTGTCCGGATTTGTCAAGGAAAGACATGACTTGATTTTGCTTCAGGTGTGTAAAAAGACCTCACCAACAATTCAAAATGCGCGCACAAAGTCAATTTGAAACTGAAATATACCCATGAGTTTGTATATTGGCTGTAAACTTGCTTTAAATCGAAAATGTCTCGTCAAAGAAGACATTTACAACTTCGTAATAACACAGTTATAGCAGTTATAGCCCTGGGCTAAAATGTAAACCGCTGGCGCTACTAAAGCGAGGTAATATCTATATATATATGAATGCCTCTAGGTCTCTCATAAGTCTGGCACATATTCACGTAGCATGTGTTTGTTCTGAGGACCCGTAACGAGCCAACCTATGTTAATGAGATGCAAATCCGTCCGTTACAAACATTAGCTTGGAATAGTCTTCATAGCGATGACTTGAGCCAAAAATCATTCAAAAACCATTCAAAAGTAAGCATATTCTACACTAACCTAAGTAGTACAGCAAGTAGGCCTACAGCCTGTCCGTGTATAGGCAAGTGAACATTTGGCGACTGAAGAAAGGCTTGAAAATAAACTGTGACAATAAAACAAGGATAAAAAATTTTCGTATCTCTGGCCGAGCCGATCCAAGCCAGGACAGGTTGTTAATGAATAATTAAAGCCTTGACAATTTTTGGCGTCCAAAGCATGCATTTTTACCAACGCTTGCAACGCTGTTGAAATTTCGTCGAGTCTGCTTCAGAGCGAATAGTTTATTTCAAAATGTCTGAAGAGGAACAGACGCCGGCAACAGATCCGCCTGCCGAGGAAGCAATGACTACGGAGACGGAAAACGGGACGGAGGGCGAAGCGAAGGGAGAAGCTACGGCAGACGCCGAAGGTAAATATAACACGCCTTTATGATTTAAGTTTACTATTATTGACTTATCTATGTTTGTCAATTGATATATGAAATGTATCAAAATAGTTACTTTGCATTTGCGAACGTGGCAAAATGAAAAACATTTACTTTAAATCTAAACCGCATTAAAGCTTTCATTAGAATACATTTCACGTCGTTTACATAGCTTGTAAGAACCTGTATCAAGAAAATTTTGCACAATATTTTCAGGGAATCTAACCACAAATATCCAGGGAGAATTCTCTTCTGCTTCACCGAACTGAAAAGGACTCGATTTAGTTAGTCTTAAAACTACAATCTCGATGCAAAACAAATCAGATATTTAATGGGAACTTGTCAAGTCTTCGTCTTCTTTGGGCTTTTATTATTCCTTTTGGAGTCGCTCAAAAAGTGTTATGCTGTTTGTTAAAATACCTAAAACTATTGTTCAATTAATCATTGGCTAAATAGTCTGGAAAAGAATAGGTCCAGTCATTTATAGTGCAAAAAGACATTGTTGTTGATACCTAAAATTAGCGCGTATAGTAAATGTAAATAAACTGTGATTAACCTTAACAGTCAGTTTCTGTAGATAGTGTAGTTTGAAAAATGAACCACCCATCTGTAATATTACTTGCATTTGCAAATTTGCGCGAAATTGATAATCGAGATACGATATGTAGTTTATGTAATTTCTTTATCCGAAGAAAAGTTTGTCTGGTAGTCCTATTCACGGGATTTTTTTTCTCCATTTCTTTCATAAAAGCTAAAGGAGCGGAAAGTAAAGGCGAGGAAGGGGAAGCCAAAGGATCAGAAGGGACGGAAGGTGAAGCTAAGGGTTCTGAGGGTGCAACGGAAGACACTGGAGGGGGTACCAAGGAGGACACGGGAGGTACAACGCAGGAGGGTGCTAAACAAGAAGGCGAAAACCAGGCAAAGAATGAGGAGGAAGCTGAAGGATGTTGCTGTGTTATTATATAGAAACAATATTAAAAAATCGAGAATAACTTCTCACATTTATAAGATATTTTAGTGCACGTCTTAGAGCTGGTTTTTGTGTGAATAGTTTAAAGGGTAATGTCTTGTTATCCACGGCCGGTTAAGATTCATGTTCGCAAGCCGGACTCTCTGGTTAAAAACTAACTTTCCTTTGTTGAAGTTGTTTTCAGTAATGTGGACAGCCATAAGAGACTATCATTGATTAGTACTGAGAACTATATATTCTAATGCAAATGCTGTAATTTGATTGGCTACTCTACTCGCTATCTATTGCTCAAAAGATAGAGAGTAGCAAAACAATAATTTTTTGGGTGTATCTTTTTTTCAATTTAATGACAATTTGTAATAGCTTTTTTAACAAAATGACTTCATTATTTATCTCAGATTCTACTAAAACAATCAGATTACTCGCTCTCAATTTCTTTGCGGTGGTAGTTGATTCGGGATTTGCCCTTATCAACTATCAACGCATAGAAATCTCAAGCTCGTAATCTAATAGTTAACTAGTCAGGTCTGGTTCGGTACCAAAGTTAAACAAAACTGGCAACAAAATTCATGAGTTTTCTTCAACTGTTTTTCAACTTGTACTGAAGCTGCATAGACAGTGAAAGATCAAGCGGAATCTATGAGGGTTAGCCTAGCCGAGAGTTGGTGGTACAGCAATAAGTCTCTCCTACATGTAAACGCTCCAAGTGATTGAACAGAATTTGTGCGGTTAGTTTTCAAAAGCTCGATAGTTTCACGCTGGTAAACGTTTAAATCAAACGAAACTTCCCACAACATTTTGTCTTCAACCGGCATGGAATTTTTTTTTCTGCAGAAATGTTCGTTATTTTTAGTCTCTGAAGCTTTAAAATAAACAGACGTGCAGAAATTAACTGAATTGACTAAAACATTATGTTAAACTTCAAAAGGGGATCTGAAAAACTGCCCTTGTTAGGAAAGCATATGACTTCTACTATAATGAAATTCAATAACGGATGGAATGTTAAAAATGGTGCCGAACCAGAATAATTGTGAACTGTTCCTAGAACTAGAATTTCTAAGATAGAGGTATATTTTCTGCTTTAGTTATGAACTTTTGGTACTTTGATGATGTAAAAAATAAATTACACAGTATTCACATTTATACACAACGGAATTGAAACCAGTTTTACGTTTGATGGTTAAGTTATCATATGCTGGAGGCAGGTCGTACGAGAGGTGCCGGGCTATCCATCGGATAGTGATTTTTCAACTGCCACATGCAGAGTGGCCTACAAAACAATGACGCCAAGGATGTTGAACCCGCAGGAGATAAAAGGTGACTTACGTTGGCTCAAAAATGGTGAACTTTAATATCTAGGATACCGGAATACCAAAACCTTACAGGTTTTGAAAACGCCCTTAATTGTTTAGCGAGTAGCGTAGAAACCCAAAATAATTAACAATTATACAATATGCTCGAGTCGTATATATATATAACTATAGTGTTGGTTACTAAGATGTTAGCTGGTGGCTCCAGTCTATGTTTTACAAACGAGCCCAGTCCAGCTTTTACAACAGGCCATATTATGAGTGTCATGAAAGCGTAACCTAGCCATTTGTACACACTGATGATGTCACATAAATATTACCAGGGCATACAGAGGTGATATGTAATTAATGATAATTATGCATACCCCTTGCTCAGCCAGTGTCCTTAAGAGGCATTCTCCCCCCTGAAAATAGTCATAAGGGATATTAAAAATAGCCGGGGGGGGAAGAATGCCACTTCTTAGCACACTGGCCAAGCTATGAGAAGTTGAACCTCTGTATTCTCTGTGTTATTACCTTCCCACATCATCACAGAAACCTCAATGGAGTCAGTTTGAAAATAGCAATAATCAATATATATAATTATTTGTATTTTGAAATAATATTACTACTATACGACCGCAGATATACGACTTAGTGCATGAATAAAAATCTTACAATCCTGCAATACAAAGCAACTAACAGAGAAACATGAAGCAACATGTGGCCAGAGCTATTGTACAACAATATATGATACTCTAATTGTACCCAACACCAGTACTAAAATAATTTACAAAGGTAAATTCGTCGAGCTGGACAGCATGAGTTTTCATGAAAAGTAAATTTGTTCAAAAGCTTAAAGGCTACAGTTGCTTTTAACCAAGCATGTACTTGTGATAAAAACACATGAAAACTCAGCTGTACAAACAATCAAGCAAAACCCTTTTGGCATCCAAGAAATTGCCAGAGAAAGCTGGTTTACATCGTTTACATTTAACCCTGGAATGCTAACTCAATACAAAAGTTCAGCTAATGGGTGAAGCCAAGTTTGGATCGCATATCAAATTGAAGCTATTAAAAAGTTACATTTGATATAAAAAATTGAAGACTTTAGACAAAAAAGAAATGACTGAAAAATATGAAAACAACAGCAATTTTGCAAAAATACAGCAAATTTCCCTTCAAGTTTAAACATTTTCACATCAAATACAACTTTTTAATAGCTTTTATTAAATATACAGCATGACTCAACTTTTGACATTTTGCATTTCAACTCAAAACTCAGAAATGAATCAAATTCGTTGGAGTCCCCCTCCCCCTGACCTACTGTTCCAGTTTACTTATAGTTCAATGATTTAACCTGATTTAACCCTACTTCATTGCTTGTCATCAGCTTTTTGCAAGATTTTTATTCATGAGACATGATTATGGTGGTGTAACCTACAGGAGTAAACTGTGACTCATGTAGTTACATGTGTAAGCACTCCTCTTCAATTTTAAACAATATTTATAAACAGGTGACAGGAACAGTTTGTTCCCTCACATCCAGTTGATTGACAGTGTTTCACAGACTTAGCCTTTCTCATCTTATGATGTTAGCAAGTGTAAAACTATATTAAATATGTTAATGTTGGCATTCATTTCACACATGGCTGGCTTTTCAACATGAATTGTTTGTTTTTACAAAATAACACATCTTCTGAAGATGTTCCTGCTAGGTTTCTTAACCTCTGGTGTCTTTCTGTTGATCTGCCGAACAAGATCGAAGAAAATTTCTGTTACGTTGATTTTCGTCTTTGCTGACGTCTCCAGGAATGTGCTAAAATAGTAAAATGAGATAATGAGAAAAACGTGAAACTAAATTCGGCACTGTTAAACCTTTTGAAGATCAGGCTTCACAGATAAAACAACAACTCACCAATTTCCGAACTGTTTTGCAAGTGCTTGCCCTTGATCCTTTCCAACAATTCTTTCATCTTCTAAATCACATTTGTTGCCAACCAAAACCATTGGTACCTGGAAGACAATAAATTAGTTATTGTACCCTCTTCTTCTTGTTTTGTTGCAGGGTGTCATACCACCAATGCCCTCTCTTAGCAATGGCCCAGTTTAGCGGTAACGATTCCAAAAGTAATGCTTACATCGCTAGTGTCTTTCACTCTGATGATCTGATCCCGAAGATCGCCCAAATCATTGAAAGATGACTGTGAAGTTATCGAGTAAACCAATACAAAACCTTGTCCATTTTTCATGTACAGATCTCTCATTGCAGTGAATTGTTCCTAGTGGGTAAATATTAGCAAGTAAATATAATTTTGCTGGCTAAAATGACCACTCTACAATAAGTAAAGTTGCAAAAGATAACAAAGGTACAAAGTTAGATAATGCAGTTTTTGATAGGGTATTCAGGATGAGTTATTTTGGACACTGGCCACATGGACAGCACATCCATCATTTGTTTTGCTCAATGGTTACAATACTTGCAACTTGTCAAGAGAACTTGTCCCAAATGCCACTTTTCATAAGTGCTATTACATGTAGCCTTGCTCAGGCATGACAAATTCCCACACTGTTATTTGAGGAAGTTCGCATAAAAATTTCAATTAAAATTGATTGCAGTAAGTGCCATCAATATTTTATTCAAATTCTTCTCATAGCTTGAGAGTCTCTTGTATGCTGTCAACAGATTACCACAAATATGTTCACAAGTGGTCTTGTATCTGACATTCCTGGTTGCTAGCCATTGCCCTAGTTTATAAGAATTATTTTTGCTAAAATTGCATAAGTCTATATAGAACTTCAACGATCAGAGCTTAAACACAGTTGGCAACCTTATAATTATGCACGTGATTTGGCACTTCTAGAACAATTCTTCCCCCTAGGTGAAAAGCACCACACAATGTGAGGGTAGAATTGTTCTTTGATTATTTTCCACATTTTTAAATCAAGTTTATTCCAACATGGACAGGGCAGTTTGTCAAAATGATGAGCACAAAGGTGTTAAACAACACAGCATTGATGACTAAGCTTTGTTTGAGCACAATATTGCTACAGGCACATTAAAGAGCAAATACTGGACTTGAGCAAGCCTAGCTGACAAAGGGCAAGCTCACGAGCACGCCTTGTATACTTCAGAATGATATTATCTCACAAATCTATACACATTAAACAAATGATTGTCGAATTCCTTCCAAAACATCATCGATCGCACATCCAATGAACATATAATCTTTGAACGTCCTTACCGTTCCAGCAGTGTCCAATATTTCTAACATGCATTGCTGGCCATCAACTTCCACTTGCTAAAAGGAAGGAAGAAAATAAAATATTTGAATGAAAGAGCTTTGCTGCACTTCTCGTGAGAAAAATGCGAACAATTTGACAACACAGCATGCCAATTTTAGCTTGATAAAAATTTTTATACCTCGTGATAAAATATGTGCCGAAGTTCTTGAAATACACAATGTTTAAAGGACCATTTAGGTCAGTTAAATATGCTTAAAAAATGTCGTTACATGTCTGACACCATGCGTGCATTTTAAACGTGAAATAATTGGTTCATTTGGTTTATCTTAATCCAGGATATTTACTAACCTTTCTATAGGAATCTTCAATAGTCGGGTCGTACTTTTCAACAAAAATTCCTTGAACAAATTGCACGGTCTGAGAGAAAATAAAATAAAATAGTTGAGTTTAAATTGATATCTTTTCCCTTGAAAGCATTCGAACGAAATAACCGGGCGAGATTAACTTCTAATTGCAATATTGTGAAATCGACAACTATTTCCCGGCTTTCGAGGTGTTGTCTATTTCGGCTTGCCAAAACACGACAAATTTAGGCAAATAAAATGTAAAAACAACACGTATTATCTCACCAGCGCACTCTTGCCCACACCACCACTTCCAAGGACGACCAATTTATACTCTCGCATCTAAAAACATCGAGAAAACAGTACAAAACAACAGCTTGTAACGCCGGAATACTTCAGACGCTCTACAAGCACTTCTTGCCTTGGGAATACATTCGAGGACAACACGGAGAATTCAGGAAGAATCACTCTTGATACAACCCGATAAATACGAAGAAATCGTACCTTATTTTTATCAGAAATAGAAGAAAAACTCGAGGCACAATTCGAGAAAACTATTCGAATTTTTGCTGATTCGTTGTGTTGTCTTGACTTCGACTCTGTCTCGAAATTCGAAAAGGCGTCGGTTTTCGATTAAATATTGTGTTGCTATTTTTACCAACAATGTTATCCCGTGGGGGCGGGTACAACGGAATTGCGTTTCAAATTGCAAATTTTTAAAAGCCTTTGTTTTTATGAACGCTTAAAAACCATTTCGAAAATGTTTTTGAGCTCCAAACATATTTGGCAATCAACATCCATTTTAATTTTTATTTTTTAGGAGCATGACCACGGACACATTTTTACCAAAGAGAATCGTTTTTAGCCTAGTCACGAAACTAAACCTAACCCTACCACCCTCGGGAACCTTTGTATCACTGTTTCCACTTGGTAATTTCCATAAGAATCCCTAGCTTGTCGTCAAGGCATATTATTGTGTCATGTTGGCCATGATAATAAGCCTTAGTGGTATGAATGACGCGCGGCTGTGACGCAGAATAATCATGAGACGCATTGCGTTTTTACCAGTCAGTTGTTCATATACCACATATGGGTTATTATAAGACTAATATTTTATAGTTATACAAAGTTTTTCAATTTGTATCCTGTACCAATCAGCCAGTTTGAAAAACGCGCATTATCATCAAATCCTGTAAATCACGAATTGAGATAATAAACGATTAAGCACAGAGATTTTCAGGCTTTTCAATTCCTGAAATCTCAACCTACCATTGTGATTTTTCGATGGTTCTTTTGAAACCTCATCATCATCATCATATTATTATTATTATTATTATTATTAATATTATTATTATTATTATTATTATTATTATTATTATTATTATTATTATTATTATTATTATTATTATTATTATTATTATTATTATTATTATTATTATTATTATTATTATTATTATTATTATTATTATTATTATTATTATTATTATTATTATTATTATTATTATTATTATTATTATTATTATTATTATTATTATTATTATTATAGCTATTATTATTATTATTATTATATTATTATAGCTATTATTATTATTATTATTATTATTATTATTACTATTATTACTATTACTATTATTATTATTATTATTATTATTATTATTAGTGTTGATTACGAAGCTCATGCAAATTTTTAAACCCTTGGGAAGTTGCGGACAATTCCACATGTTTAGTAAGCTAACAAGTTTCTAGCAATGCCACTACGACCAAGACTCAAGAGTAAAGATTGGAAACGTAGAAGGAAGGCTTATCATTGCAGAGCAATATAGGCAACACGGTGCTTTGTGGGATATCATAGTCAATGCTATTAAAAGAAATCCCGAATTGAGCAATTACCACAAATTGGTTACCAATTTTGTGCATAGCGGGCGAGTTCGAAAATACGTTCATCGTGAAGTAAAGCAGTAAGTACAGTAAACAAACATTGATTTTTGCACTAAATACCCATTCAATTTTGTGTGTATATGTGTAGTATATGTACGTATTTACTGTATATTTCAGGGGTCTGATTTTAGGGACCGTTCATTATTTATACTTCAGGGGGGCACCGAAGAGAAATTGAATGGGTAACTGATTTTTGAAACCTCTGAAAGGTTGGGAAAAAAAACCAATGAGAATACGAGAACATACAACAATGAATAATATTAATAGCTAATAAACGAACGCAGTTAATAACATATACATGAAAAACGCAATGATAAAAACAAATAGAACAGTCGTTTCGAGTTAAGTTTTCAAAGGCAGCTTTAAAATCTTGGATTTGTATTAGAGGTTGTGTAAAAAAAATTTGAACGCCCAGAGCAGTTGGGTAATTTTTTTATAGATACTTTTTTTAATTTCTCTTCGGTGCCCCCCTGAGCAATAAAGAATGAACGGTCCCTTACGAAAACAGTCCAATTATTGTTTCGTGCTGACCTTCCATTTTTCGAAGAAATTACACTTAATTGTTACCGTACTCGTTAATAGGCTCAATACGTTTTTCCTTCGAACTTTCTTATACACTGTAAACCAATTAAACGTAGAACTTTTTGTAGTTATCTTTGAAAAAAATTTTTTGACTCGCACAAGCATACTATCATAAAACAATGTTTTAAAAGGCCAATCACAAAGTCTGAGCATTTTAGGTGGGTACTCACCCCAGCTACTGAGATCTTTCTTTCGTAGAGTGGAAGTAAAGTTGTTTGTGGCACAAGTGATCGCGTGCTTCATATATTCTCTTGGGATCATTGGTCTGACATTAACGATCGTTTTCCTGGTCATCCAATGTCTGTCGATGCATGCATAGCTTTCACTGAAGATATTATTTTTACTGGATCAATGGATGGAATTATAAGGTACATAATATGTGTTTCAGATGAAATTGCCAAATGCGTATTGACAATAAGACATTACATTCCGATGTGAACCAAGATCGTGATAATATTATAGCTATCGCTGAATGAAGGCGTCAAGGCCGTAGGAAGATGAAAAAAGTTAGGGGAGCTCTTCGATCGCTGAAGGCACAAGTGCTGCTAGGGGTCCGGGGACACGCCCCCCAGAATTTTTTTTCTGTTTTTAGCATGCTTAAACATGTTTTTCTGCACTTTTGAGGTTAGTTTTTGCCATAATCATTGGATTAAGACATGTGTAAGACTGTAAACCGTTAAAAACGTGTATTTACTTCTAGACTCAACGATGATTTTTGGGGGGGCTCAGCCCCCCCTTGCCCCCGTGGTTCTTACGGCCATGGAAGGCGTGCTATATTACTAACGTGTCCCAGCTGTAGACCAGACTGGGATATTCTAGGCTGTAATGCAAGCGTTTATTTATTGAGGAATAAAGCGCTGCTTTATTAACTGCACAGAGCGATGAATAGGGCATCATCCATCACTACCTGAACTATACAAGCCATCTCTATTGGACATTTCGAGGGAAGGTCCTTCAGCGGCAAGTTGTGTAACAATTCATGCATGAAGAGAAATGGATCAGCATCAAAAGTTGTTGAACACTTCGTTTTGTTTTTTTCAGAGCTGTTCGTATCCTGCCTAACCGCTTTTTGGAAGTGGTTGAAGAGCATGGAGAATTTCCCATTGAACAAATGCGTTTGTCGACTGACGGAAATACGGTAGCCAGTTGTTCTCATGATAAAAAATAAAGTCTTGGGATGTAAAGCCCTGGGCAAACTAGGAAACATTGTTGCGGAAACATTGTTTCTTGTCAATGTTTCCTCATGTTTCCTGTTGCGGGCAAACTAGGAAACATTGTTTCCGCAACAAAAATGTTTCTGAATTTGTCGGGAAACATTTTTGCTTCCCAGGAAGCAAATTTTGTTTCCGCAACAATGCTTCCCGGGGTGGGCAAACAGGGAAACATGGACAGGAAGCTAAATGTTTCCCAAACAATGTTTCCTAGTTTGCCCAGGGCTTAAGACATTTCAGAGGTTCAACATTAAGCGAGACAGTACCAAACAAGACGAAGCCTAAACAATCGACAGGAACAGATTTCTTCGAAGATTTGTAGATTTTTGGATTGTACAATAAAAACACAGTTTATATATAATCTAGTTGCTTCCGTGTGTCGCTGGATATTTGATGATATACCAGCAAATGCCATGATTAAAGATCATTCATGATAGCGCCTGTTGTACATTGACGTTATTTTGAGAATGACTAACCAGGGGTCGGTTGTATAAAACTCTTAATCACTTTTTTAACCACTGTTTTGTAGTTAATAGTGATTAAGTATAAAATGCATTCTGATTGGTTGACGTTTCCACCAATCATAGTTAACTATTATCAGTTTTTTTTACAACTGGCCTCAGAACAACAAATTCCATTTTCCTCTTGCATGCATGCACGAAAAATCATGTTTTGAAGTCGCGTCGTGGAGTTTCTGCGTAAGTCGCAACTTCCCAATAATAGCAAGAGCATGTGTGTCTCAAATTTGTGAATATGCTTCACTGATTCATGATTTTCTGTGTTTTTTTTTAAGAACTGTTATTGATGCGAATTTTAAGTTCTATCTAATTGACCGACTGTTCACGCAACGAATACTAAACAATTTTTATTTTATAGTTATACTATAATTTATTTCAGGCTATAACTTTTTAAAATACATACAATCAATATTTCATCTTCTCCTACCAAGGTTCAGCTCAATATTTTCCAGATTATTAATGTTTATCTATTGGCTCAAATTTTTAAGTCATCCATTTTTTCCTCCATTGGTTGTTTTGCTTCAGACTTTCCTTTCTTCTTCTGTTTTTTGCTTTGCGCTTGCTCGTCAATTGGTGCGGGATTGACAAATTTTATAAACTTTAAACTTTCTGGCATATAAGGTTTCAATGCATCGGGGAGCTCGATTCATTCTTCAGTCTGATAGTTTTCCAAAATGGCGCATATTGTCCTTGAGATGGCACCCATAGTGCAGTTTAACATGTGGCAGAATTCAGCCTAAGCAAACACGATAACAATTATTTACGTAGGACAGGTAGGGTAAACCTTCCACTGCCCTCTCTTGTAACTACCCGTCCCCTCTGAGGAAATAATTAAATTTACCAAACTACTTTCTTTCACCCTAATGCTCCTCAACAACACACATGTTTAAGCTGGTTTCGATTGGCTGTCACTGTCATGTTAATTTACTACATTCCAGAGAGCTCAACAAAATCCGCCAAATCCGTAAAGTTCCCTCAATATAGCACAGCACACGCGCTTCAAGAATCCCATAGTTAAAAATATTCCCAGGTTTCCTAAATAGTACGGTTATGTGCTGGTGTAGTCATAATACCAGTGTTGATAGAAAGCAAACATGATTGCTAACTTTAGTGATAGTTTTGTTTCTACTCGCGTTGTTTGTAGGTAATTGTTTACCTAAGGCATGGCTTTCCTGTTACATAGCAGACCCTTACTGTAATGCTTGAACTTTGATTTTAACTACATGCAATAATATCAATAAAATGTATCAAACAGCTAATATGCAGGTTTTTCCTGACGCAATACATTCTCTTCCTTACAGTGACACAATACATTCTTTTACAACAACGCGAGGCTTGGTGGTAAAGACCGTAGGCTAAGCCGCACAGGGGCTATATTGTTTAAAATAACAATGGACACTCCGTACATAGAAACCATTTTTTATGCAACGTTTCGATCAAGTTAGTCGAAACGTAACTATTAGAAAAAATTTAATTATATCTACGGATTGTTTGGTTAATTTTTAAAATTACTCAGTGGCAACCGTAAATTTTAATTGTATCCAATTTACCAGTGCTGTAAAAGTTACTTTATTGTTAGAACTACAAAAAAATTTTTGTAACTACTTGAAAACTTTCTTTCCATGCAAATAATATGTGCCCGTGAGCAGTGGTCATTAAAATAGACCTGGGAGAAAGTTATGTATCCACAGGTCTTCGAAAGCTTTGAAATGGTACGGCAGATAGAGTGTCGCGAACGATTCATTTCATTTTTTAGAAGCATTACAGTTACAGTAGTGCTAAAATCGAGAAAAATGTAACGAGAAATGTAACGGTTAGCAAAGTAACGCGGTTGGCAAGGTAACTAGTTATCGTTACAGTTACCTCTTTGAAAAATGTAACTAGTTATCACTTATCGTTACAGTTTCTTAAAAAGATGACGATTACTTGTACTTCCGTTACTTGTAACGAAGTTACATACAACACTGCAGTTTACACTGTCGAAAGCTCACTAATTTACAATATATATTCACTGGCTGATCTGCTGTATCAATAAAAATCTACCTTTTCATGCATTTTCTTAGTTTGCCCAAAACGAACTTGCAATCTTCTTGCTTGGTAATCAGTGCAATTTAATTTGAACACGATACAAGTTCTCGGAATGCACCACTTCCTGGAAACCATGCCTCCAAATCATATTTCATTGCTGCTGCGTTATTTAATTGGCCTTTAAATAGAGGGAAAGGTTAAACTTGAGCGATGTTCAGTTGTAAACCTCGCATCATTGCAGTAAATCGAAACCAGAGTTTTAATTCAGAAAAAGTTCAACAGATGCTAAATATTGGTAGTGTTTATATCCACGAGGTACTCTTTGTTCTTTTTTACGAGCAGAAACGGTGCGCAAAACGGACTTTGAACTGAACGATCTTTAAAGTCGCTTAAAGTGGTAACATAGACCTTTTCTGAACTACAAAGCATGGTGCATTGTGGTTTAGATTCAGTACAAAATAATTAATTTATCATACCTTATATGGAATTGCTTGTACTGAAGCTATACCAGCATGCATCTTGTTCTCTTATTTCAGAAAAGGCCTATGGAATTCAGAAGGCAATGTACTAGCACTTACCTGAGACAATGCTCACAATTCGATAAGGAATTCCCAAGGATTTGTTAAATTCTTCTGCATTTCCTATCATCTCATGAAACATTTGCCACGAATTGTCGTCTTTGGGAGAACATATCACAAATTGTTCAACCTTGGTAATTAAGGAACAGTTGTTAGTTTAATTGTCGTTTAGTGAACCTATACAAAGAATATGTGAATTCCATGTACTCTCCAAAATGGGGTAGGGGGGGGGGGGGATTGTCGCGTTGTTGACAAACGACGATTTCAGCGTAGAATCTCTCCTTGTCGACATGTCCCAATGACCTCGATTACTTAAACATGCACCGGATAAACGCCATCTTTTCTTAACTTCAATTGCTTAACTGAAATATCACATCATTAATTGCTTGAAGACTGCTCAAAGTCCACCTCTTCGTCGTGACATCTCATGCAGGCTGATACATTTACACTTAAATTTCATCCCACATTGTTAATGGCATGAATCTGTGGATATGACACTCTTTACCAAAGTCGCTCACGGAGTAATGCATATTATGAATACTGCAACCATGACACTACAGCGTGTGATGAGGAGCGCGTTAGTTGGGGGATGTATATTCATATATTCGTGTTTTACCCGACGAATTTCTTTTGAAATCTGTTGACAGTAGAGTTGATTTCAAAAACGAAATTCACGGCAGAACGCGTTTATATGAATATACACCCCCTCCCTCCAATTAACGTCATAGTTACGTCCCTGCATGCAATTCACTATATCATACAGGAATCCTGTCGCATAACCTCTCTTTCAGAACTGAACAGTGTAAGACCACTAACTTTATTTACTTCAAGTAGATGTATGCAAATATTGCCAATAAGCTGTCAATAATCTGTATGTTTGAGTTGTAATCTGTCTCGTAATTTCTCCAGTAAAATGTCATGTTACTAGTTTAATATCTGTATATATTCTATACAATATGTTAACCTATATGCGTACAGGGTAATTGTGACATTTGACATTGACATTCTATTTTAAAAAAAACTTACGTTGGACATTGATATTCAAGGGGCGGGACTTAGTACTAAAAATAGCATAAGAACAGCTTAAGTCAACCAGAAAGGAGTAGTCGTAAATATACAGAAATTTGTATTCGCTTTTGATCATATATTTAATTATAAAAACGTTAAATTTGATGTTTTCTTGAAAACTTGTCACATATGGTGTCAGAAGTGGGATGCTGTCGATAGTAGGCGACTAGCAGAATTCACTGAAGATAAAATTATCAGTACGTGAAGCCCACGGGAAAATATATGCGACATTGTTTACATTTGTTGTGCGAAATATTATAGCGTTATGGCGGAGACGAGAAGCAAGCGAAAAAAAGAATCAGGCGACATGGACGATACATCAGAGGGAGCTACGATGACAGAACTATTGGAAATTTTTATGGACGAAAAAAAAAGAAGAAAAACAACGTCAGGAAGTGCGTGATCAACAATTTTTGAAAATTATCGAAGCGATTACTACGAAGGGACAAGACGAAGATAAAAGACGTGAAGAAATTCGTATAGCTGAAGCTAGAGAAAGAGATGAAAGACTGTCGGAGGAAAGGAGAATATTCGCAGAGCGTTTACAGAAAGAAGAAGAAGAAAAACGCTTTTGGCTCGAACAGCACGAGAGAGAAAAGAGGGAATGGCTCGAACGTATAAAAGCGAGCCTTCCAAATTGAGATTCGGGGTCGGCGGAGAGCGGAAAGTACGGAAAACCGCGAGAAGCGCGATTGCAGAAATTAACTGAGACGGACGATATCGAACATTTCTTGACAATGTTTGAGAGAGTAGCTAATGTATACAAATGGCCGGATGATGTCTGGGTGTCACGATTAGCCCCTCTGTTAACAGGAAAAGCACAAGCTGCTTACGTCAACATGGATGCAGCCAAGTCTGAGGAATTTGAAGAAGTGAAGCAAGCCATTCTAAAGAGGTACAACATAAATGAAGAAACGCATCGACAACGATTCCGAAACACCAAGACGAAAATAAACGAGAGTTATGTTGAAACAGAAGTACGGTTAAAAGATCTTGCAGCAAAATGGTTAAAGCCAACGGAACGGACTAAAGAAGGTCTAGTGAATGTTATCATCCGAGAACAACTGGTGAATGCTATGCCAAAAGAGTTGCAGCTACGTTTGAGAGAACGGAAGCCAAAGACCTCAGAAGATGCCGCGACATTGGCAGATGATATTATTTCGGCGAGGGATAGCATATTTAATGCTAACGACGGCGTCCGAAAATGTCTGAATTAAGGAAAACGGGGCCATTTAGCACGGGACTGCAGACACATACAAAAAAAAGGGATGGTTCGGGATCTGGACAATTAAGAGATGACCGGATTAGAAGCGAAGTGACCTGCCTCAAAAACGTGAAACTCAACTGACATGCTATAACTGTGGAAAGATTGGACATATTGCAAGCAAACGTTCCTTCCCAGCAAAAAAGGGTAGCGGACGGAATAACGCGGGAAATTATTTCTACGATAATACCAGAAGTCCATCGATTGGGGCGTCAGTAGAAAATACAGTTGATGGCAAGCCGGCAGAGCTATTGGTGGATTCAGGAGCTTCGTGTACATTGGTACATCAGGCATTGGTCGCACCAGAGAAAATAAACACGGACGATCAGTTACAGATTAAGTGTGCCCATGGCGACTTGGCCGTTTATGAAACAACTAATATAGAGATTAACATTGATGGAGAGCTATACCATGTTCGTGCTGGAGTATCTCCTTCGCTACCTATACCTGTGCTTTTGGGGCGAGATATTGGCAACCTGCTGGAATTAGCTGCCCGAGAACAAGAGGCGTATGCTGTCCTGACACGGATACAAAGAAGGAAGAAAGAGAAAGAAGAAGCAACTTCTCTTGCCAAAGAAATTACATCTGGAGTCAAACCAAGGCCATTGACAACCGAAAGCGAGGAGGAAAATGAAGAATCAGTTGTACTAGACCGGTTCGACGACAGTATCTTTCAAGGCAAGTCGAAGCCACGAAAGACAAAGAAACAAAAACGTGCAGTAAAGGCCTTATACCACGGAAGAACACAAACCGTCGCACCTGGGAAGCATGATGACGATACTAAGGAAAAAGAAGAAATGCCTGATACAACGGAATCTACATGTTCACAGGAAAATAAAGACCAGGAAAATCAAGCTCAAAACACTACCACCATATTGAATATGGATAAAGAAGAGTTTCAGAAACTGCAGGAAAGTGACTCGACGTTAGAATCAATTCGGAAGCTGGTTATAGAAGGTACAACAACAGGAAATACAGGACAATTCTTCCAACGAAATGGGTTGATATACCGGAAATGGCGACCAAAGGATAGTCATGAGGATGACTCGAGAACTGTTGAACAGTTGGTTATAGCCAGAAAATGTCGTAAAGTGGCACTAGATTTGGCTCATGACGTACAGATGGGTGGTCATCTGGGAAGCAAGAAAACTTTAAATCGTTTGTTATCAAGATTCTATTGGCCAGGAATTATTCATGATGTAAGCCAACATTGTAAGTCGTGCGAAGCCTGTCAAAAGTCCGGTGGACGGAAAAGTGGAAAACATGCCCATTTGGTATCGCTGCCAATTATAGAAGAGCCGTTTCAGAGAATAGCGATGGATATTGTTGGTCCATTAATACGAAGCAAGTCTGGCAATAAGTTCATTCTTGTAATATGTGATTACAGCACAAGATATCCAGAGGCTGTGCCGCTGAAGAATATCGACGCCGAAACGATTGCCGAAGAGTTGGGGAAGTTCTTCTCACGAATGGGTGTGCCTATGGAGATACTTACTGACCAGGGATCTAATTTCACATCACAGCTGCTAAAGGAAGTATACCGTATGTTGAAAATAGAGCCGATACGAACAAGTCCATACCATCCCCTAAACCGATGACTTGGTGGAACGTTCCAATAACACACTTAAGTCAATGTTAAAGAAGATGGCGAAAGATGACTCAACCGAGTGGGAAAGTTGGCTTCCATACTTGCTCTTTGCATATAGAGAAGTGCCAAACGAATCGACTGGGTTTTCTCCATTTGAACTGTTGTTGGCAGACATGTTCGTGGCCCACTCGATATTCTTAGAGAATCGTGGGAAGCGGAAACAAAAAGTTCTGAAAGTGTTGTACCGTACATGCTTAAAATGAGAAAAAGAATATCGCAGACGATGGAGATAGTCCAGACCAATCTAGCAAGAGCTCAGGAACGACAGAAGAAATGGTACGACAGAAATGCCAGGGTTCGAGAGTTTAGCGAAGTAGACGAAGTCCTCATTCTGCTGCCAACCAGTTCTAACAAGCTAAGGGCCGAGTGGACATACTAGTTGAGGAAGAAAGGTAAGGAGCATCAAGAATAGTCTTCGCAGCTTTGTTCTGGAGAATATGTAATTGGTACATAAGGGAAGTGTTGTTCTTGTCACACCATACAATGTCTGCGTAGTCAAATAGTAAGAGTATGAGGGCATTGTTGTGGTAAGTCGAGCTGAACATTTCGATGAACATTTTAATTCTTCTTAACTATCCAATTCGTTGGTTAATTTTCGCTGAGATGTTACTTAAATGGTCAGCTCAGGTGAGATTTTCTTAGAAAATTATTCCTAAATATTTAAAAGTTTGTTCTCGAGCGAGTTCATGGTCATTGACATGTATAGAAATGTTAGTAAATGCTTTCAGACGTTTACTGCTGCCAAAAAGGACGAACTTGGCGCAGTTCAGTGTTAATAGATTTTCATTCAGCCAACGGCAAATCAGTGAAGATCTTCATTAACATATTTCTCAATTTCTCTGGCGGAATTACAAGAGCAATATAATAGAGTATCATCAGCATATAGTATTACCTTGAAGTGTTTAACAATGCTGGGCATGTCGTTGATATAAATGATGAATAGTAAAGGACCTAATATGCTACCTTGCGGAACACCAACTGAGACAGGTAGAGATCTGGACAAAGTATCATTAATTGATGTCTTTTGTTGACGGTTGGTAAAACATGACTTGAACCAATTTAGCGAGTTATCATCTTAGATTTCTTAGATAGAGACCATGTTTTCGAGGATATTATCGGTGAAAAAAGCCAAAGCAGTACTAGTCGATAGTTTAGGTCTAAAGCCAAACTGATTAGGTGAAAGGATTTTGTTTTCAGTTAAGTAATTGTATTTTTGCGTGAACGAAACGTTCCAGGATTTTACTTAGAATTGGTAATACGGTAAATAGGTCTGTAGTTTGACATATTGGTGCGATCGCCGGATTTAAAAATAGGTGTGACTTTTCCCTCTTTGAAAATCTTGGGGAAAGTAGAAGATTTCAGCGATTGATTGAATATGTCCGTTAGGGTTGGGGCTATGATAACGGCAGCATCTTTTAGAAGCCTGGCGCTGATACGATCGAGGCCAGTAGATTTGTTAATTTTAAGAGCAGATAGTTGCTTTTGGACAGACAAGACTTCAATCTCCTTGAATTTACTGGTGGAGTTAACTTGCGGTGGTTGGTCTGAGTGGAATGTTTTTGAAGCTTTGCAAGAGATATTCCACTATTGGTAAAGAAATTGTTAAAAAGAGAAGCTATGGTTTTCGAGGTTTTGTGGTCAACGTCTTCTGACACAACAGAGTGTGTACCACGAGATGTTAGTTCATTTAAAGTTTTCCATAAGCCAGAGGGATTGTTGTTCGGAATCACTTTCTTTCATCATCGCATCTAAAGCATCTGTCAAAAAAGAAAATTTATCGTCGTTAAATAGTCTGACAACCCTTTTCTTTCCTTTCAAATAATGCTGAATTGAGGCAACCATACCATGAAGTGTGTTTGGCGGATATTTGCTTCCATTGGCTTTTCGTACTTCACAAACAAACAATGCTAACGAGCGATTTGATTCTTCATCCGACATAACTTCTAAGCTATTGTGCAGAAACTTTACATCGGTAATACCGCTAGTATTACACTCTTTCTCATTTCTTTGCTGTTTCCAGTTCTCGAACAAATTAACAGCCCATTTTTCTTTATATTTTGTCGATTTAGGAACCGCATCACCAATCTTAGCTTGAATTTGGACCTCGGAAATGGGCTTTGCAAAGCGGTTTTCTGTCGTGGCTTTCTCCTCCATGCTATTTATAGTTACAACTTCCATGTTGAAACCAGTCATTGACGCCGCCCAAGGTCCATTTCTGGCGAAACGTCCACTGAGTAATATAAATTACCTCATCCGAGTTCTCTGACCAAATGTTCAAAAATGCTGCAAAAAAGTAAAGGCCCTGTCACACGGTGCAATTTTTCTTGCAACTTCCAATGCAATTCTACTCTTAAGAGATGTAAATTTCAGACAAACGTTTCGTATGTTAAAACTATATTAGCAAACTGTGATGGAAACATGTTTTCGTCAACTTTACATCTCCCAAGAGTAGAATTGCATTTCAAGTTGCAAGAAAAATTGCATAGTGTGACAGGCGCTTAAAACAAGGCTGTTCACCACAGTTGGTAGATTTCATGAATAGAAAGAAAAACAAAGAGCTGTGTTAAAAATTGGCTCATTTACTCATGAAATCTACCAACCTCGCTGCAAACAGCACCAATTAGCAAAACCGTCATAAATAAGCCAAACTGCCATTAACGGCGTCAATAGCATGAATAAAACCGTAGCATTACTATTAATATTACTCAATTATCTAAAACCTCTTGAGAACAAAAGAAAAGTGTGTTAACTATTTAAACAACATAACAACTTGAATTTTAATACAAGACCTCCCTCTTAGTTGTTATCCTATATACAACAACCTGCCCTTTATACATACTATAAATATACTATAACCACAAGTTCATTGCTAGAAGTATTTTTAGTTAGAGCAATAACAACGTGCTTTAATACACTTTAACCACAAGTTCATTGCTAGACTTTCCCAAGGGGCACCTCATATTTTTCATCATAAGTGCAGCCCGAGGGCACAGCAACTACTTTTAGCAAAAAAATTAATTTAAAAAGAAACTGAATTATTTTTAGTTTAAGCAATAACAACGTGCCTTAATATACTTTAACCACAAGTTTATTGCTAGACTTTCCCAAGGGGCGCCTCAGATCTTTCTTCATACGTGCAGCCCGACAGCACAGCAACTACTTTTTGCAGAAATTTAATTTAGACAGAAACTGGATGAGTTTTAGTTTAAGCAATAACAACCTTCCCTTTTTACACTATAACCACAAGTTTATTGCTAGACTTTCCCAAGGGGCACCTCAGATCTTTCTTCATACGTGCAGCCCGAGAGCACAGCAACTACTTTTTGCAGAAGTTTAATTTAGAAAAAAACTGAGTTTTTTTAGTTTAAGCAAGAACAACTTTCCCTTTATACACTATAACCACAAGTTCATTGCTAGACTTTCCCAAGGGGCACCTCATATTTTTCATCATAGATGCAGCCCGAGGGCACAGCAACTACTTTTAGCTAAAAATTTAATTTAGAAAGAAACTGAAGTATTTTTAGTTAGAGCAATAACAACGTGCTTTAATACACTTTAACCACAAGTTCATTGCTAGACTTTCCCAAGGGGCACCTCATATTTTTCATCATAGATGCAGCCCGAGGGCACAGCAACTACTTTTAGCTAAAAATTTAATTTAGAAAGAAACTGAAGTATTTTTAGTTAGAGCAATAACAACGTGCTTTAATACACTTTAACCACAAGTTCATTGCTAGACTTTCCCAAGGGGCACCTCATATTTTTCATCATAAGTGCAGCCCGAGGGCACAGCAACTACTTTTTGCAGAAATTGAATTTAGAAAAAAACTGAATGAGTTTTAGTTTAAGCAATAACAACTTTCCCTTTATACACTATAACCACAAGTTCATTGCTAGACTTTCCCAAGGGGCAACTCATATTTTTCATCATAAATGCAGCCCGAGGGCACAGCAACTACTTTTAGCAAAAAATTTAATTTAGAAAGAAACTGAAGTATTTTTAGTTAGAGCAATAACAACGTGCTTTAATACACTTTAACCACAAGTTCATTGCTAGACTTTCCCAAGGGGCACCTCATATTTTTCATCATAAGTGCAGCCCGAGAGCACAGCAACTACTTTTTGCAGAAATTGAATTTAGAAAAAAACTGAATGAGTTTTAGTTTAAGCAATAACAACCTGCCCTTTATACACTATAACCACAAGTTTATTGCTACTTTTTCCCAAGGGGCAGCTCATCTTTCTTCATACGTGCAGCCCGAGAGCACAGCAACTACTTTTTGCAGAAACTTAAGTTAGAAAGAAATTGAATGAGTTTTAGTTTAAGAAATAACAACGTGCCTTAATACAATATAACCACAAGTTCATTGCTAGACTTTCCCAAGGGGCACCTCATATTTTTCATCATAAGTGCAGCCCGAGGGCACAGCAACTACTTTTAGCAAAAAAATTAATTTAGAAAGAAACTGAATTATTTTTAGTTTAAGCAATAACAACCTGCCTTAGTACACTTTAACCACAAGTTCATTGCTAGACTTTCCCAAGGGGCACCTCATATTTTTCATCATAAGTGCAGCCCGAGGGCACAGCAACTACTTTTAGCTAAAAATTTAATTTTGAAAGAAACTGAAGTATTTTTAGTTAGAGCAATAACAACGTGCTTCAATACACTATAACCACAAGTTCATTGCTAGACTTTCCCAAGGGGCACCTCATATTTTTCATCATAAGTGCAGCCCGAGGGCACAGCAACTACTTTTAGCAAAAAATTTAATTTTGAAAGAAACTGAAGTATTTTTAGTTAGAGCAATAACAACGTGCTTTAATACACTTTAACCACAAGTTCATTGCTAGACTTTCCCAAGGGGCACCTCATATTTTTCATCATAAGTGCAGCCCGAGGGCACAGCAACTATTTTTAGCAAAAAATTTAATTTTGAAAGAAACTGAAGTATTTTTAGTTAGAGCAATAACAACGTGCTTTAATACACTTTAACCACAAGTTCATTGCTAGACTTTCCCAAGGGGCACCTCATATTTTTCATCATAGATGCAGCCCGAGGGCACAGCAACTACTTTTAGCAAAAAATTTAATTTAGAAAGAAACTGAAGTATTTTTAGTTAGAGCAATAACAACGTGCTTTAATACACTATAACCACAAGTTCATTGCTAGACTTTCCCAAGGGGCACCTCATATTTTTCATCATAAATGCAGCCCGAGGGCACAGCAACTACTTTTAGCAAAAAAATTAATTTAGAAAGAAACTGAATTATTTTTAGTTTAAGCAATAACAACGTGTCTTAATACGCTATAACCACAAGTTCATTGCTTGACTTTCCCAAGGGGCACCTCAGATCTTTCTTCATACGTGCAGCCCGAGAGCACAGCAACTACTTTTTGCAGAAGTTTAATTTAGAAAAAAACTGAGTTTTTTTTAGTTTAAGCAATAACAACTTTTCCTTTGTACACTATAACCACAAGTTCATAGCTAGACTTTCCCAAGGGGCACCTCATATTTTTCATCATAAGTGCAGCCCGAGGGCACAGCAACTACTTTTAGCAAAAAATTTAATTTAGAAAGAAACTGAAGTATTTTTAGTTAGAGCAATAACAACGTGCTTTAATACACTTTAACCACAAGTTCATTGCTAGACTTTCCCAAGGGGCACCTCAGATCTTTCTTCATACGTGCAGCCCGAGAGCACAGCAACTACTTTTTGCAGAAGTTTAATTTAGAAAAAAACTGAGTTTTTTTTAGTTTAAGCAATAACAACTTTTCCTTTGTACACTATAACCACAAGTTCATTGCTAGACTTTCCCAAGGGGCACCTCATATTTTTCATCATAAGTGCAGCCCGAGGGCACAGCAACTACTTTTAGCAAAAAATTTAATTTAGAAAGAAACTGAAGTATTTTTAGTTAGAGCAATAACAACGTGCTTTAATACACTTTAACCACAAGTTCATTGCTAGACTTTCTCAAGGGGCACCTCATATTTTTCATCATAAGTGCAGCCCGAGAGCACAGCAACTACTTTTTGCAAAAAATTTAATTTAGAAAGAAACTGAACGATTTTTAGTTTAAGCAATAACAACCTGCCTTAGTACACTATAATTACAAGTTCATTGGGGGCACCTCAGATCTTTCTTCATACGTGCAGCCCGAGAGCACAGCAACTACTTTTTGCAGAAATATAATTTAGAAAAGAACTGAATTATTTTCAGTTTAAGCAATAACAACCTGCCCTTTATACACTATAACCACAAGTTCATTGCTAGACTTTCCCAAGGGGCACCTAATATCTTTCTTCATACGAGCAGCACGAGAGCACAGCAACTACTTTTTGCAGAAATTCAATTTTGAAAGAAACTGAATGAGTTTTAGTTTAAGCAATAACAACCTGCCCTTTATACACTATAACCACAAGTTTATTGCTACTTTTTCCCAAGGGGCAGCTCATCTTTCTTATACGTGCAGCCCGAGAGCACAGCAACTACTTTTTGCAGAAACTTAAGTTAGAAAGAAACTGAATGAGTTTTAGTTTAAGAAATAACAACGTGCCTTAATACACTATAACCACAAGTTCATTGCTAGACTTTCCCAAGGGGCACCTCATATTTTTCATCATAGGTGCAGCCCGAGGGCACAGCAACTACTTTTAGCAAAAAACTTACAAGATCTACAAATCAACTAACATGAAGTAGAATAATTATCTCCATTGTTCAGAAAGACAAAAACAAATTAATTTCATAGGTCCCCCGTTAGCGCTTAATAAATTTAACAGCCAATGAAATCTTTTCGTTTGAGATGTTGTGTAAACAACTTGTTTCTTGTGTTTCATCAGGGGAACCAAGCACTCGAAAACAATAAAACACTAGCGCTTCGCGCTCGTGTTTCATAGCGTTTACTCGTGTTTGGATCCCCTGATGAAACACTCAAACTCGTTGTTTACATACAGGGTGAGTAAAAAAAAACTGATGCCCTTTCAAATTCAAATTAGCCGCGAATTTCATTACGGAACTTTAAGTATTCCCATAGGTGTACAGAGAACAGATCGTGACTAAGTACACAGTACAGGATGAGTAAAAAAACTGATACTATTGAAATTCAAACTAGCAGCATTGCATTCTTGCAATTTGACAGACGTTGATTTAAAACAAAATCTAATTCCCAGTGGAAGTTAAAATGCATAATTTTAGCCGGGCAAGAATTGTCAGAATTGGTTTACGTACTGTGTACTAAATCACGATCTGTTCTCTGCATACCCATGGGAATACACTGTATGAAATTCGCAGCTAATTTGAAGTTGAAAGGGCATCAGTTTTTTTTTACTCACCCTGTATAACGTGAAGCACGAGGGCACAGCAACTACTTTTAGCATAAATAACAAATGGGTTCATTATTAGGGAATTAGAACATTCAAATTCGAACGTGCATAGCGCGAACGGAACCGTCGATTCGACAAGAAATTCTGAATGTTCGGACTTAAAATGCACAGTTTGTGTAAAGTAGAAAAATACAAACCTTCGGGCTTTTGTGAAGAACAAGTAGCAACAGTTCTTGTCAAAGTTATGTAAGTTTTAATCCGAGGAAGAAAGCTTGGAATACTTTGCAATATCTTCGCTCTAAAACGACAAATTTGAACCAGAATTAGTTCAAAATCACGGAAACCGTCGATTCGACAAGAAATTCTGAATGTTCGGACTTAAAATGCACAGTTTGTGTAAAGTAGAAAAATACAAACCTTCGGGCTTTTGTGAAGAACAAGTAGCAACAGTTCTTGTCAAAGTTATGTAAGTTTTAATCCGAGGAAGAAAGCTTGGAATACTTTGCAATATCTTCGCTCTAAAACGACAAATTTGAACCAGAATTAGTTCAAAATCACGGAAACCGTCGATTCGACAAGAAATTCTGAATGTTCGGACTTAAAATGCACAGTTTGTGTAAAGTAGAAAAATACAAACCTTCGGGCTTTCGTGAAGAACAAGTAGCAACAGTTCTTGTCAAAGTTATGTAAGTTTTAATTCGAGGAAGAAAGCTTGGAATACTTTGCAATATCTTCGCTCTAAAACGACAAATTTGAACCAGAATTAGTTCAAAATCACGGGAACCGTCGATTCGCGACAAGAAATTCTGAATGTTCGGACTTAAAATGCACAGTTTGTGTAAAGTAGAAAAATACAAACCTTCGGGCTTTCGTGAAGAACAAGTAGCAACAGTTCTTGTCAAAGTTATGTAAGTTTTAATTCGAGGAAGAAAGCTTGGAATACTTTGCAATATCTTCGCTCTAAAACGACAAATTTGAACCAGAATTAGTTCAAAATCACGGGAACCGTCGATTCGACAAGAAATTCTGAATGTTCGGACTTAAAATGCACAGTTTGTGTAAAGTAGAAAAATACAAACCTTCGGGCTTTCGTGAAGAACAAGTAGAAACAGTTCTTGTCAAAGTTATGTAAGTTTTAATTCGAGGAAGAAAGCTTGGAATACTTTGCAATATCTTCGCTCTAAAACGACAAATTTGAACCAGAATTAGTTCAAAATCACGGGAACCGTCGATTCGACAAGAAATTCTGAATGTTCGGACTTAAAATGCACAGTTTGTGTAAAGTAGAAAAATACAAACCTTCGGGCTTTCGTGAAGAACAAGTAGCAACAGTTCTTGTCAAAGTTATGTAAGTTTTAATTCGAGGAAGAAAGCTTGGAATACTTTGCAATATCTTCGCTCTAAAACGACAAATTTGAACCAGAATTAGTTCAAAATCACGGGAACCGTCGATTCGACAAGAAATTCTGAATGTTCGGACTTAAAATGCACAGTTTGTGTAAAGTAGAAAAATACAAACCTTCGGGCTTTCGTGAAGAACAAGTAGCAACAGTTCTTGTCAAAGTTATGTAAGTTTTAATTCGAGGAAGAAAGCTTGGAATACTTTGCAATATCTTCGCTCTAAAACGACAAATTTGAACCAGAATTAGTTCAAAATCACGGGAACCGTCGATTCGACAAGAAATTCTGAATGTTCGGACTTAAAATGCACAGTTTGTGTAAAGTAGAAAAATACAAACCTTCGGGCTTTCGTGAAGAACAAGTAGAAACAGTTCTTGTCAAAGTTATGTAAGTTTTAATTCGAGGAAGAAAGCTTGGAATACTTTGCAATATCTTCGCTCTAAAACGACAAATTTGAACCAGAATTAGTTCAAAATCACGCCATATTTCTCACTCAACTATTTCTGTACAAATACACATGAAATACAACGAAAACCAAAGCAAAATTCAACAAGTTTTGGCCAGACAAGTCGACTTGCGACTGGCAAATTGCAACACAAATTACAAAGCAACTTTGCTTGTCTGAATAACAACAAAGCCAAATATGAACAACATACCTTAGTAAAGGCTTCGAGCTTTACTGAAGGACTGAATTTGAACATTTCTTTTTCAAATTCGCTCCTGACTAGTCAGGGCAAGGAATCATTGTAATGCCAGCAACTAGACGCTCAACAAGAAAATGAAGGAATGTTCAACTCGTGCTAGACTCGACTTTAAAACTTCCTGCATACGAAATACATCACAGGATCAGAAATCAGCATTTCCCATTGTCTAATAGGGTTACCATGTTAACTATTGAATTTGAATTATTTTGAATTGCTAATTGAATTAAAATTTTAATTTTGAAAGAAACTGAAGTATTTTTAGTTAGAGCAATAACAACGTGCTTTAATACACTATAACCACAAGTTCATTGCTAGACTTTCCCAAGGGGCACCTCATATTTTTCATCATAAATGCAGCCCGAGGGCACAGCAACTACTTTTAGCATAAATAACAAATGGGTTCATTATTAGGGAATTAGAACATTCAAATTCGAACGTGCATAGCGCGAACGGAACCGTCGATTCGACAAGAAATTCTGAATGTTCGGACTTAAAATGCACAGTTTGTGTAAAGTAGAAAAATACAAACCTTCGGGCTTTTGTGAAGAACAAGTAGCAACAGTTCTTGTCAAAGTTATGTAAGTTTTAATCCGAGGAAGAAAGCTTGGAATACTTTGCAATATCTTCGCTCTAAAACGACAAATTTGAACCAGAATTAGTTCAAAATCACGGAAACCGTCGATTCGACAAGAAATTCTGAATGTTCGGACTTAAAATGCACAGTTTGTGTAAAGTAGAAAAATACAAACCTTCGGGCTTTTGTGAAGAACAAGTAGCAACAGTTCTTGTCAAAGTTATGTAAGTTTTAATCCGAGGAAGAAAGCTTGGAATACTTTGCAATATCTTCGCTCTAAAACGACAAATTTGAACCAGAATTAGTTCAAAATCACGGAAACCGTCGATTCGACAAGAAATTCTGAATGTTCGGACTTAAAATGCACAGTTTGTGTAAAGTAGAAAAATACAAACCTTCGGGCTTTCGTGAAGAACAAGTAGCAACAGTTCTTGTCAAAGTTATGTAAGTTTTAATTCGAGGAAGAAAGCTTGGAATACTTTGCAATATCTTCGCTCTAAAACGACAAATTTGAACCAGAATTAGTTCAAAATCACGGGAACCGTCGATTCGCGACAAGAAATTCTGAATGTTCGGACTTAAAATGCACAGTTTGTGTAAAGTAGAAAAATACAAACCTTCGGGCTTTCGTGAAGAACAAGTAGCAACAGTTCTTGTCAAAGTTATGTAAGTTTTAATTCGAGGAAGAAAGCTTGGAATACTTTGCAATATCTTCGCTCTAAAACGACAAATTTGAACCAGAATTAGTTCAAAATCACGGGAACCGTCGATTCGACAAGAAATTCTGAATGTTCGGACTTAAAATGCACAGTTTGTGTAAAGTAGAAAAATACAAACCTTCGGGCTTTCGTGAAGAACAAGTAGAAACAGTTCTTGTCAAAGTTATGTAAGTTTTAATTCGAGGAAGAAAGCTTGGAATACTTTGCAATATCTTCGCTCTAAAACGACAAATTTGAACCAGAATTAGTTCAAAATCACGGGAACCGTCGATTCGACAAGAAATTCTGAATGTTCGGACTTAAAATGCACAGTTTGTGTAAAGTAGAAAAATACAAACCTTCGGGCTTTCGTGAAGAACAAGTAGCAACAGTTCTTGTCAAAGTTATGTAAGTTTTAATTCGAGGAAGAAAGCTTGGAATACTTTGCAATATCTTCGCTCTAAAACGACAAATTTGAACCAGAATTAGTTCAAAATCACGGGAACCGTCGATTCGACAAGAAATTTTGAATGTTCGGACTTAAAATGCACAGTTTGTGTAAAGTAGAAAAATACAAACCTTCGGGCTTTCGTGAAGAACAAGTAGCAACAGTTCTTGTCAAAGTTATGTAAGTTTTAATTCGAGGAAGAAAGCTTGGAATACTTTGCAATATCTTCGCTCTAAAACGACAAATTTGAACCAGAATTAGTTCAAAATCACGGGAACCGTCGATTCGACAAGAAATTCTGAATGTTCGGACTTAAAATGCACAGTTTGTGTAAAGTAGAAAAATACAAACCTTCGGGCTTTCGTGAAGAACAAGTAGAAACAGTTCTTGTCAAAGTTATGTAAGTTTTAATTCGAGGAAGAAAGCTTGGAATACTTTGCAATATCTTCGCTCTAAAACGACAAATTTGAACCAGAATTAGTTCAAAATCACGCCATATTTCTCACTCAACTATTTCTGTACAAATACACATGAAATACAACGAAAACCAAAGCAAAATTCAACAAGTTTTGGCCAGACAAGTCGACTTGCGACTGGCAAATTGCAACACAAATTACAAAGCAACTTTGCTTGTCTGAATAACAACAAAGCCAAATATGAACAACATACCTTAGTAAAGGCTTCGAGCTTTACTGAAGGACTGAATTTGAACATTTCTTTTTCAAATTCGCTCCTGACTAGTCAGGGCAAGGAATCATTGTAATGCCAGCAACTAGACGCTCAACAAGAAAATGAAGGAATGTTCAACTCGTGCTAGACTCGACTTTAAAACTTCCTGCATACGAAATACATCACAGGATCAGAAATCAGCATTTCCCATTGTCTAATAGGGTTACCATGTTAACTATTGAATTTGAATTATTTTGAATTGCTAATTGAATTAAAATTTTAATTTTGAAAGAAACTGAAGTATTTTTAGTTAGAGCAATAACAACGTGCTTTAATACACTATAACCACAAGTTCATTGCTAGACTTTCCCAAGGGGCACCTCATATTTTTCATCATAAATGCAGCCCGAGGGCACAGCAACTACTTTTAGCAAAAAAATTAATTTAGTTCAAAATCACGGAAACCGTCGATTCGACAAGAAATTCTGAATGTTCGGACTTAAAATGCACCGTTTGTGTAAAGTAGAAAAATACAAACCTTCGGGCTTTCGTGAAGAACAAGTAGCAACAGTTCTTGTCAAAGTTATGTAAGTTCTAATTCGAGGAAGAAAGCTTGGAATACTTTGCAATATCTTCGCTCTAAAACGACAAATTTGAACCAGAATTAGTTCAAAATCACGGGAACCGTCGATTCGACAAGAAATTCTGAATGTTCGGACTTAAAATGCACAGTTTGTGTAAAGTAGAAAAATACAAACCTTCTGGCTTTCGTGAAGAACAAGTAGCAACAGTTCTTGTCAAAGTTATGTAAGTTTTAATTCGAGGAAGAAAGCTTGGAATACTTTGCAATATCTTCGCTCTAAAACGACAAATTTGAACCAGAATTAGTTCAAAATCACGGGAACCGTCGATTCGACAAGAAATTCTGAATGTTCGGACTTAAAATGCACAGTTTGGGTAAAGTAGAAAAATACAAACCTTCGGGCTTTCGTGAAGAACAAGTAGCAACAGTTCTTGTCAAAGTTATGTAAGTTTTAATTCGAGGAAGAAAGCTTGGAATACTTTGCAATATCTTCGCTCTAAAACGACAAATTTGAACCAGAATTAGTTCAAAATCACGGGAACCGTCGATTCGACAAGAAATTCTGAATGTTCGGACTTAAAATGCACAGTTTGTGTAAAGTAGAAAAATACAAACCTTCGGGCTTTCGTGAAGAACAAGTAGCAACAGTTCTTGTCAAAGTTATGTAAGTTTTAATTCGAGGAAGAAAGCTTGGAATACTTTGCAATATCTTCGCTCTAAAACGACAAATTTGAACCAGAATTAGTTCAAAATCACGGGAACCGTCGATTCGACAAGAAATTCTGAATGTTCGGACTTAAAATGCACAGTTTGTGTAAAGTAGAAAAATACAAACCTTCGGGCTTTCGTGAAGAACAAGTAGAAACAGTTCTTGTCAAAGTTATGTAAGTTTTAATTCGAGGAAGAAAGCTTGGAATGAAAAGCAGGGCAAGGAATCATTGTAATGCCAGCAACTAGACGCTCAACAAGAAAATGAAGGAATGTTCAACTCGTGCTAGACTCGACTTTAAAACTTCCTGCATACGAAATACATCACAGGATCAGAAATCAGCATTTCCCATTGTCTAATAGGGTTACCATGTTAACTATTGAATTTGAATTATTTTGAATTGCTAATTGAATGATTGTCTACAAAACGGTATTCTTCGGCATACCATGGTCTATTTTAATTCCCACAGGGAAACTTACAGTTTCCTGTTGCGTAATTCCGACAACATCGCTGGTCAGAGATCAGGGTTGCCAGATCACTGCATTTTTGAGGCCAAATCTTCAACAATGCTTTTTGTTTTTCTTTGTACTTGCCTTTTGTTTTCTTTGTTTACTTGACTACACTAATGACGATTTGGCCTCAAAAATGCAGTGATCTGGCAACCCTGTCAGAGATCTCGAGGGGACACGCTTTTAAATACAGTTTCTAAACAATATGGCCGATTTTCTTATAGTAATTTTTAAGCCGCATGCTGTTTAAATTCGCCCTATTTCTGTTGTTTTTTTTCGATGTAGAATACTATCAAGATTAAAGATAAAGGGCGGTGTGTATTGTTTAAAGTGCATTTAATTCAAAACGTCGCATTGAATAATCCCCATAACAAAATCCGAACTTTGTCCAACATTTATTATAACTTTCGGTTTTGTCAAACTATGCTTTACGCCTTTAGTGTTTTAGCATTGATTATTGTGATATAAAAAGGGGACTTAAGTTCGAACGATGGACACGATGGACACATAAATACTGAAAATTACAGTAATTGCGAAAATTAGACAAGATAGTTAGACAAAAATAACCATCATTCCATAGATTATTACAGTAAATTCTTTGAAAATCAAATTAGCTTGTGGTATTTTATGCAAAACTCAGTGGCCGGTTGTTTAAAGCTGGGTTAGCACCAACTATTTACTTTTCTGCTCAATTTGACCCTTGAAATTGCAACATTTTGAAACCATAAATTGTTCTTACTGCATACCATCGCTTTCGGATGAAGCAATTTAAAAATACAGTATTTAGTGGTAAAGCTCATACTAAAATAAATCTTCACTAGCTTATTATGAATAATTTAGAATACATTTAAAAATGTTCAGTATTTATTTCATACAATTTAACAGAAATTTCTATATCCCTCAAGTACTCTAAATTTGAATGAAATTCAGGTGAGAAAATAGTTGAAATAATTCTAGTCATTTACACAGTATATTTTAATGAACTTTTAAATGCTCAATGGGCAATCAACTGTCCATTGGACATGTTGCACACAGCTATTGGACATTATTAGCACTGTGCAGGATTACGCAGTCATACAACATTAAAGATTGAGTACAATTACAAAGAGAACAAAATTCAGCATAGTACTAACGTAACGAATTTACTGTCGCTGCAATTTACGAAACGTCATCGATGTTCACTCTTTGTTGCTGGTTTTCATTTACGAATCAACAAGTTTACTGCATGTGTACTGTATAAAGTGTTTTTCTCTTTACAGTCATGTACTATAAGACACGCCCACCTGTGAACAGATCTCAACAATGTTTTTCCACTGTTCCTTGGCTTGATTTTCATCGTGGATCCTCTTAGCTTCAACCCCAACAGTTTCACATATTTTGTGTGTTGGTGAGTTAGGGACACTCAGTCTGTCTGCATGCTTAGTCCAACCAATCTCTTTTTTACTTGTACTGCATGCATTGCAAGTTTTGTTTGAGAACGAGCTCTTCAAAGTACAAACAGAGCACACCCATGTGTCGTCTAGTTGTAGAGAAAAAATCATAAAGTTTCTTGTCATATATTTTTATCAGGAACAGAAACAGCGTGTACAAGATAACATTGAATGCCGCTGATCTCACTCAGATGAATAAAGTCGTGCTTAGCTAGAATGATTTAGAACAAAAATTTTAAACAACTAAAGAAAAGTTGTTAGGAGAAACTTAACTTATCACATTTTCTGGATACGTTAATCCGTTCGGATTTAGGATTAATCTGGCTGATTTAGGGGAACAGGGAATGGGAATGTGGAATGGGAACGGGAATGGGAACAGGAATAATTGGAATAAGAATAATGGGAATGAGGAATGGGAACAGGGAATTGGAATAATAGTCAGGGAGCAAATGTAAAAACAAATGATGCCGTGGGAAATCGACGCTTAAAGCAAGCTACTGTGCTAGTCACATTGTAGAGTTTTAAAATAACCAGGGAATACATGCTGCCAAGTTAGCAATCTGCACTGAGGCATTTCAGAGAGGCATTTTAAGAAGGTTCCACTCAAGGCCTCTGGTGGAGTGAGAATCTTCAGAATTGCAGACCGTGTCCGAATAAGTAAACTGTTTTTTCCCCTTTTCTTCAAAAATCCTTTGTTTATGATAGAAAAATTCGCTATAAATATATCAAGAAATTTGAGAAAGCAATTGGCTGAGATGTTGGTGTTATCCAAATTGGATTACTGTAATTGCTTATATGGTTCATTGCCTGAATACCTACTTAAACGACTGCAAAAAAGTTCAGAATGCAACCGCAGGTTTTGTGACTGGCAAGTTCGCGAAGGTTAATCATGTAATTACATTGGGATGGTTACCTATCAAACAGAGGATTGAATTCAGCCTTGGTAAACTTGCTTATAATGCCTTGAAAGATGGTAAATGGCCGGGTTATTTATCACTTCAGATCAAAAAGGCCACAAGAGTTTTTCGAAGTAATACGAACGGTGCCTTAAGACTTGCCTTAAAAGTTTTTAACACTCTCCCAGAAAATCTGAAATCGCTGGATTTTAAAAATTATAAAAACTCTTTGAAAAACATTTTATTAGAACGAGGTAAAGAAAGAACAAAATAGTCTTTTAATAATTTTTAATAATTAGGACATAGCATATTAAGTAAGAGACCATTCATTATTTATGGCCGGGGGTGGGCTGGTAAGAATGTAGGGGGGGGGGCATCGAAAATTTTAGGCAATTTGAGGGGGGTCATAAAAAATATGCCAGTAGGTTGGGGGGGGTGTCACCTGCTATTGAATAATTTGTTCAGTGATATGTTCATCAAAGCTAATGTTTATTATAAATGTAAATACGAAATGGCGGGCTAGTTTAACATATATTCGTATTTTCATCAAGGGGGGTCACAGATTTTTTGTTTTTTAAATACGAGGGTCGAGAAGTTTCTTTTTTGTTTATGATAGATATTACCAGCCTACCCCCGGCCATAAATAATGAATGGTCCCTAATTGTAATATTTACTAACTGTAGTTTTTAAATTTTAATTTTCCGTGATAACAATTTACAATTCATTATTATTTATCACCAAAATTTTCAAGGAAATAATGAATAAAAAAATAACATAATACAAGGTGATCAGCTAGCTGCAATAACCATTGGGCTAATGTAGGCAGGAAGCTGGTCCATATAACAAAATAACTATAGTAATGCATGAGAGGAAAACGGCAAAATCAATTACAAAAATATTAAATTTAAATATCTTACAACAAACAAATAACAAAACAACAAACAAATAACAAAACTTGCAAGCTAGGAAATCAGAACCAGTAAATTATGGTCATATTAAATAGTTTGATGATTCGAAAAATAGACACACAATAAATTAAACATTGGAGGAGACACTCAATTGGACTTGATATACAACTGAAATCGGTGTATGTTGGTACACCAACGTCTTGAGTCTACGAAGCAATAAAGAACAATTTACAAACTGGTGTTGCTATGGCAACTATGGCGTCTTAATATGGCTCCCAACCAGTGAACTCAAAAAATACTGTAACGATAACTTGGCCGCCATCTTTGAAGCCAAATTGAAGGCCGCCATCTTTGAAGCCAAATTGAAGGCCGCCATGAAGGCCAAAGCCACCAAAATATGACCTATTTTCAAAAGCTCTTTTCGACCCTTTAAATTCGTGTTTTAGAGCCAGTTAGGTGCTAAATATTTTCTAGATATATTGAAATTTCATGTAACTCAACTTTCTAGAACGTCGAGTAAGATTTTAAAATATTTTTTGGCTGCTAAAAATGAAAAACAGTTTCGGCGAAAACTTTGTCACGAAATATCTTTTTTAAACAACTGATACCTTTCGAGTTTTAACAGTTAGATGGAAGAGGCTGCCAAGAACTATCCGTAACCGAAGTTTAAAGCTTTAAAACTAATGCTATCTGACGAAAAATATAAGTTTTATACGTATTTTTAAATCAACCATACAAATACACCACTTTGAAAACCTCGATTTACTCACGTTTTAGAAGGGCTACAGCAAAGACTAAAAATTCAAAATAAACAACGATACCTGGACTTTAGCACAAGATAAGTTTTGGAAGTGTTGAAATGTTTTAAAGCAATATATTCTTGAGTTGAAGAGCGTAGTTTGCTTCGTAGTTTGCTTCGGCACGTTGAAACTTTCGTCATTTTCCAGAGTAAAAAACTGATAGCCCTCAATTTTTGCCGTAACAAAGTGTAGAACAGTCAGGACTATCCAGAAAACCAGGATCGAATCTTTAAAATTGAAGTCTTGTGATGAAAATTCTCATTTTCAAACATATTTTCGCTCAAAAACAAACTTTTCACTCCTCGTAACTTTCCCCAGTCCTTTCGAACAAGCCATTTTCCCCGCGCGGTTCCCGCCTTTTGCTTCAAATTTGGCTTCATCCAATCATAGGACGAAAACATAGGAGTTATCGTTCCAGTTGTATTAGAGCTCACTGCTCCCAACAAGTACATTTCACTGAATTAAAAAAAATTTCACAAAGCAAAATTTTAGCTTTTGCAAAAATAGCTATACTGGCGATGTTTTTAAATTGAGTAAAGTGTATTCTTGACAATATAAAACATTTTATGACATAGAAATGGGGGAGACTCTACTTTCTCAAAAGTTACTTGCCTTTAAATTTGAATTATCAGCCACATGAAAACACCATGGTTGCCATAGTCGCCAATTTGAAAACTGATGTTAGCAACATCCTGATGTTAGCCCTTTTATGTTGTATATATGACGAAAGAAATATATCGTGTAGCTTCCAGGTTGTTATGTAACTTTTCGAAAAAATGGTTGGGAGCCATCTTAATTTAGAAACTCTGATTGTTTTTATAACATGAAGTACAGCTTTTCAACGGAAACAGCAGCTCACAGCTGCATGATGGGAGCAAAAAGTTAATTTGTTACTTAATAAATTTCTCGAAATTAAATATGGCATGAAAATTTGTAGTGAAATTAAAACAACTTGTTATTTTTTCACCATTTTTGGGCATTTCATGCCTTCTTTTCCGCCAATTGACATTTCTTCCACAAGCCTGAAGATGTCTTAATAAAATGGATCAGGAGAACAGCAATTCACGGCAGGATTCGTCGAATTCTCGTCGTCAGAACAGACCGCATTTGCAAAGAGAAGACCTTCTTGAAAACAAGGATATGTCGAGTCGACGTAGATGCCCTGATTGCGATGGACGGCTTGCAAAAGAGGGCGGCAAGCCGAAATCCCGTGTTTGGAAGAAGGTGATGTGGTTCACCCGGCGAAGCAGAAGTGTAAAAAATGATATTTGTCAATGCAGAAGTGATGAGGAGTTGAGATTTAATTCCAACCTGGAAGTCGAAAGACATTCAAATTCATGGTCATTTACGCGAAGCGCTAGCAGGAAGTTTCGAATTTCTTCACGTAAAAGAAAATGTAAGTCGGACTCTTTTAAAAAAACGTGCATTACCCCGAATGTTAGGCAGATTGAGGTATGTACAGCGAATGAGAGTTCATCGCTGAGTACTCGTACAGACAGTGTGTGTTCTAGTGGGGCCAACAGCCCCACAGCAACTGGCAGTTTCTGTGATTTTGGTGCCAGTACTAGCCATGCAGGCTGGAGGGGCTCGAAGAGACATAAAAATGCATTTGTGTTGACTGAAATAGCTAGAGAGATTAACCCCCCTTTGAAAAATGAGAACACGTTCATGAGCAACATACATCCACCATTGAAGAAATTATCTAAATCATCTTCATCAGTTAGTCATATTTCACGACGTTTCACCAGTCCAATGTTGGGTAATGTCCGTCGGTCCAAAAGCTTCCCAGGGTCACAAAGCTCCTTATCCCCTTCCAAACGCAGATTCATGAACACAGCAAATAAAACATTTGCGAGCTTTTCGCCCCCTCTCAAACAAAAATGCTATGGTTTGCGTCGCACTGCGACCTTTAGTGGCAAGCTCAATGCAGAATTGCCAAAGACCTGTATGAAGAAATCCAAAAGCATAAATAATGCTGACTTGGTGAAGCTTGACAAAACGAGCTCATTAGGTGAAATTCGCGACCAAAGCGGGAGTATCATTGGCATTGTACATTTTTATAAATCTCCTAACAAAGTTGCTGCTAAAAGAATGAGTGCCATTAATCATGAACTCAATAAAGATAGAATATTTGTGGAGGAAGAATTGGAGCATGAAACTGAAGATCACACCAGTTCAAATTTCATTTCTACTAGGCTGCCTCCAAATCAAATAATTTCTGGGTCTCAAAAAGATGTGAGCTTTGAGCCAGAATGTACTGCTTTCGATAAAGCTAATAAGAGAGCTGATTGTGAAGAGAGATTTAAAGCTGAAATTATCAAAAGCTCTTGTTCATGTGCATTACCAGAACACATTTTAAAACCAGTTGTGAGTATTGAAACCTTGTCAAAATTGTCACACATCAAAGAAGAGTTGAGTGAATCTGCTCTTTGTGATGACACACGTAACATTTCAGTTGCTATAAATGCCAACAAACCAGTTGAAGAATTGGGTGTTGATATTGGTGGCGATCATAAAATTAAGAATACTAAGAATACCAGTGATTTTGAAGCCCAAGTTACTGCTGTTCTGAATAGTCAGGATTCCTCAGAAGGAACTAAACATGTTGTTGAGAATATTAGTGCTACCAATGCTTCAAGTGACATAGAGTTGTCAAATCCTATGACAAAGGAAACGGCAACTTCTGGAGATGCTGAGGAATTTAAAACAATAGTCAGTGAGCCTGGCTTGGTTAAAGATGGTTCTTCAACAACTAAAGCTACCAATATTTCAAACCTAGAAATTTTTCCAGCAAAACCTGATGACCACATGTCAGATGGTTCTCATGACAGTTCTGATCTGTTAAAAGAACAACCATGTACCGGTACACACAGTTCCAAAGATGTAGGTCATTCTCTCAACTGCATGTCAGATAACTGCCATGGGTGTGGTGATTACCATAGCAACCAACAGTTAGCACAACCAGTATGTAAGTTAGCCTTGGAAACTGGGTCTGAAATACCTGTAAATGGAACTATTTTCCCTATTGATAGCACTGTTTACAGTGATGTATGCATGTCAAGTCAAAGTATTAGGGTGGATACCAAGACAGAACATCCTGGTGATCATTTGAGTATTAATACTAGTAAAGTCAAATTAAGTTGTAGCAGTGCTTGCACAAGCGTTTCATCCGCCCCTGAAAACTTGAGAAAAGATACTCTGTGTCTCAAATGTATGGAGGAGGAAAAAGAAGTCACTTTAAGTCAGAATCACAAGAGTTGCCTCGTTGTTGATGGACAATTTGGTGGTGTATTGTCAGAGGCTGAAAAAAATGACGAAAAATCATGTCGTGGCGTAGCATTGGATGGATTTAACGGTGAAATAAGCTACATTGAACCAGTAAGTGAAGAGACAGGTCTTTGCCAGGGAATTGCAACTGATGGTTTAAAGTTATCTAGTCGATCGAAACATAATTCTGCTAGACAAATTGGCAAGGCTGATAGTGACTTTGGATTTGAAGCTGTTAACAGCGGAAAAAACTCTGTTAAACCAACAAATAAAGGAATAGATTTTTATCAGGAGAATCCAACTGATAGCATGGAGTTTTCTGACGAAATCAAATTGAGGAGTAACTTGGCCAGGAAGCCTGCTCTGTCCAGCAACGATGACACGTTCGAAGTATTTGACAATGAGGCGAGATGCCTTAAGGCAACCAGTGAAGAAATGGAACTTTTTAGAAAAAGTCCAAATGATAGAAAGCTTTTCAACGCAGAGAAATTGAGTCAGCGCTTTCATACGTGTGATGAAAGTGCGAGTGATGTGGACAATGAATTAGAAGTGTTCCGCAGTTCAACAACATCGAGTTCCCTGAAGCCATCAGGGCTATACGAAGACCTTAGTAACGAAACTGCAACTGGCTTGCGATATAGCCCACAGAAGTCACTGTCCTACGAGAAAAGTCAATTGCGTCGCAATTCCGGGGCGATCACAAGCCCTGGTAGTCTAGAACGTTCAAAAACATCGGATTATGCGTCGATGTTGGATGAGAGTTTCAGCGATCATCCAGAAGATGTGCCCATTCACACGTGGAAAACTTCCGAGTCGGATTTGAAGAGCGAAGAACTTGCACTCCCTGTGCCTGGGGAAACTTTTAAGATGAGAACTGAGGTAAGTACTGTGAGGGGTGACGTCACACCTCGGCTCTAGTCTCATTCATTACGCGCGCGGTCCTTCTTTGTCATTTATATTTTTCACTCCTGTGTACACAGCTAAAAATGAACAATCTGTTCTGGGCTGATGAAAACAGCATTGTTCAATGTTGTCAACAATACTGTTCAACATTGTTACATCTGGTTGCAGGCTTGTTCAGGCTCAACAATACTGACTGAACAATATTGTTGACAACATTGAACAATGTGGGCAGCAAAACATTGTTCAATGCTGTTTTCATCAACCCAGAACAGATTGTTCATTTTTTGCTGTGTAGAATATCTTTGCACGAAAGGCAATTAGCGCCATCTATCGGATAATGGCTTTTTGACACTTTCTACACATGTGCAATAACCGGTAAACCCATATTAAAATTCATGATTTTTCAGTTAAAGTCACTTTTTATCTCTTGGGAGTCCTTACGCTTTTTTGTCATCGCTTGAAAAAATCAGCAATTGAAAAAATCACCATCTGATGGATAGCGCTTTCGTTCAGCCGGCTTCAGATGATTTTTCATCTGAATAAAGTCTCCTAGTATTTATTTTGTCTTAAAAGTGCCTGTCAATTTCGTTTAATGACGCGTTGTCGCGTTGCAAATTGGCTTTTCTGGGAAAATAAATAACCGCTTAATGTATTCGTAACCAGTGAGCTTAATTTCGTTTCATTCTATGAAATATGTTCTAGCTGATGCTAAGCTGGTTTCAAGAATTCAACGATGAACAGAGAAATATCATTCTGAAGAAAATTTTGGTAAGAATTCAGTTCGCACAATGTACGTAAAACGACCAAGCTGTCACAATTCTGGAAGACTGGAAACAAGTTTTTTTTTAAAAATGTTGCATTCACCCAGCTCGTTCGTATAATTTGTTGCAACAAGTTTGGTACAAGTTGTCAACAAATTGTGAGAAGTTTCACTGCGTTACAAGGTTGTTCTAACAACTCTGGTACTGCATGCTGTTATGATGTAACAATGTATGTTATTGTTTAAATGTGCATGTTTTGAACTGTTTTATGCAATCCTTGAAACTCGAGAGATTTTTCCGGCACAATGTTGACTACGCTGCAAGCTTGGGACAATAATATTCTTTCGTATCCTGACTATAGACCCTTGGAGAGCAAATGCACTGTATATATTTGTATAAGTTTTGAAACAACGCAAATGTTTTATACAAATGTTGAAATATTAACCATCCAAGAACTCTCACTTCATTTCTCAATTTTGTAAGCATATAGGCTTTAACACTTACTTGATATGTATTCTGTGAAATATCTGGAGGAGAAACTTAAGGAATGATGACGTCAATGCGAAGGGTCTATATCAGATTAGAGGGAAAAACTGAAAACCTTTAAAAAACTGAAGGACATTCGGTGTAAACATATAAGGGTATGGGTGCTGAATTATTATCTTTGTGCCAAGGGTCGTTGTGAACTGCCTCAGATGCATCTTTTGTCAGTTGCAATGGAGAACAATCTTCACAAAACTTGTCCTCCAAACTGTCAGGACATGTTGGTTTGGTTGCCTTACACCGTCACTCTCAAGATACTTATGTATCTCGATGCAGGTAGAGTATACTTCGTCTATATTTCGTAGTCGTGTGGGAAATCCTTGAAACCGTTTGAATGCTTGAGTTTTTGCGGTTTTAAAATATGTATATTTTGAAGACCGGAAATGTGTAAAAATCTTCAAAATTTTCACAAATATTGTTTTAATTGTCTGAGCAAGAAGTTAGGAAGTATAAACTGCTAGAAAACGCGACCGCAGTTGTTGATTTCTTCAAATTACCCGTAGCTTTACTTACGACAGTGTTTTGCTTTTACGGTTGAAAGCAATTAATAAGAGAAATGATTTTGTTTTTCAGTCTCTCTCTGTCGTTGCAATCAAGTGAATCGAGCGTGGAATGAACTGGCGGACAATCCATTATTATGGCAGCGGTTGACAAGGTATAAGCTAAACATCTTCAGGGCTAGTTGACACCGAGAGAAGTTAAAAAATACAAGGCGAAGGCGAGTATTTTTAACGAACTCCAAGGTGTTTTGTAATCGTTGGAAGTCCTCCTTAGAAATGTTTCAACGTACTTCCCAACGAACTATGCAGTATTTGTAAAAAGGATCAAGGAGAAAGCTGACCTTCCCTCCGATTTCCAAACGTTTTCCACAGTATTGACTTCCTTTGAACTTGCTTCATTGATTGTTATTTGAGAATTACTTGTCAAATGCTTGAGAACTGCTCGATCTCCTTTTTAATTTCACTTTGTTTTATATTTCAGAAATCCAGATTATCAGTTGTGTGAAGCGAGCAGCAGAAGACAGCTCACGAAGTTCACTCACGCAAATGGCGAAATTCATGTAAGGGCATCGTAATACAACCATGTTTAGCTTTGAGTAGGTGGCGTGGAGCACAGTTAATGTGTTTTGTGTGTGTGTGTGTGTGTGGGGGGGGGGGGGAGACATGAAAGAACAAACATGAAAATACGATGAGTAAAAGAACAAGTATAGCAGAGGCAGGGGGGTTATTCTATATGTTTATCCGTTTGTGACGTTTAGCCGATGGTCTGGCGTGTTACTAATGAGTCTGTTGATATCCGTCCCTCCCGAGGTACAAATAAAACGCACAAGATCGTAAAAGGTGTTCTTTACTGGACAACAACTCAACAGCAGCTCTGTTTGCGACAGTTACATACGTCAATTACAAAATCAGGACTACACTTTGTATTTTCTTTCTAGTGGAAGAAAGTTTTTGCTGAGAGATTTTTGCTTCAAAGAAACTGGTTAAATGGGAAATACGATCTGCGGACCTACGAAGGGCATAATCAAGGTCTGGTGACTATAGACAATGATAACTTGAGTAAAAAGTGAATAAACCGGAAAAGAATCACAGCTCATCAACAAGATGTGTTAGCACAGCTTATTCCTAGCTGATCTGACCGTGAGTAAATGGCCTGGAACTAGCTATCAAATAGAAATCCATTTTGCTGTTGTTAATCACTTACATCTTTTGTTTTCCTTTGTGGAACTTGTTGAAACTTAGTAACTGTCTTTAATAAAGGAAATTATAAGTCTACCAGAAATATACAAACAAAGTAAATTGTATTTCATGAGAAATTTGATAATTTGGATCGAAAAACGGATTTCTATTTGACAACTAGCGCCAGTACTTTTCCGTGTTTTCAGATCAACTGGGTATCAAGCCATTGCCGCACACTGCGCGAAGCCATTGCTCCAACATGAATATCGCCTCCTCTTAAAAACTTTATACCGTAGGAAATGCTGTATTCTCTGCATGAAAACATCCGAACATTGCAAATACATGCGTGTATGTCCGTGCAACCCCCGGAAACAACCGTTGCCAATGTTGGAAGTGACTTGAATATTTTTAAAATATGTTTGCTTAGGTATAGCCTGCGTTCAGTTTGACGATACGAGGATTGTGAGCGGCTCATATGACAAGACAATTAAAGTAAGTAAATTTTTGTGATGCTACTTGAAATACAAAGGATACAGATAAACAGACTACAGCTTAACCCGTTCTTATCATGAACGTTTTTAGTTGTGGGATATCAGCAATATGCCATCAGAATTGATGTTGACACTCGAAGGGCATTCTGGGACTGTTCGTTGTCTAGATCTTAACGGAAACAGATTGGTCAGCGGCTCAACAGACCGCACCATTAAGGTTTGTCACAACAGGACAGATATCGTGTTTTTTTTTTCAAGGGAGGATAGACCGTAAAATGTCAACAAATGTCATGAATTTCAAAATACAGGTTATTTAAGTGTTTCTTTGACTTTTATACAAAGGTTTGGGATCTTTCATTTGCTTCTTACTGGGCTGGTGCCTCATGTAAGGTGACTATGGTGGGACATCTTCATACCGTCAGGTGTTTGCAGGTGAGTGAATTTCTTAACCTTCAAGGGTCGGTTGTATAACAGGTGAATAGCGCTGTCCATCTCATGGTAACGGTCGAGACATGTCCAGTGACTGGTAAAACTCACATTAAAGTTAATTCCAAATTCACTTTTCACTTCTTGCGAGTATATCCCTGGTGTCTCCGCCTTCTTTTTCTTTCTGAAGCTGTTGAGAAAATCACTATCCGTACGTGGATAGCGCTATCCACCTGTCGTACAAACGCCCCAGATTCTAGGCAGTTGAGTTTCAAAACTGAGCTTGTACTTTAGAGATCTTATATATGTCTTCGATTAATTTTCATTCCGTAGGCAGATGAGAAAAAGCTCGTGAGTGGATCATATGATAAGACTGTTAAAGTGTGGGATCTAAAAACTGGACTATGTCAGTTGACATTGCGCGGTCATACCGCGGCGGTTCTTTGTGTCCAGTTTGATGATCAGAAAATTGTCTCCGGTTCTTATGACAAGAAAATTAAGGTTGGTGCTCATAAGGGATTTAGTTTACCTTGCTTAGCAGAGTTACCCAATTGTTATAAAGTTTATTTTTCTAACCATGTGGTATATGGTAGTGCAATCGTTCCAGCAAGCTTAAGAGTCACCTCTAAGGTGCTTGGTTTTCCACTTACTTCTCCCACAGAGAGTGACGATAGTGTGGTTGTCTTTATAAAAACATCTACATAATTATGTTCCACTCGCGTATGCGATTTTACAAGCACATTCCAGCCGTTACAAAACTTACACATTTCTTGTGGAAGTTTTGTAAGGGTGGAAATGATGGAAATTCTTACTAGCCCTCGGAAGTTTTGCCAGTTCGCTCCAGTGCATGGTAAGATGATTAAACTGAACTAGGTAATTAATTCGTTTAATCTAGGTGTGGGACTTGACTGAAGGGACATGTCTTATGACGTTAGATGGTCATCAGGATGCAGTCACATGTCTCAACTTAACACATGATGGTATGAAGATTATCACTGGATCATTGGATTACTCACTGAAGTTCTGGGATCTCTCAACTGGCAAGGTAAGTAAATACTGCGTGTGTCTGTAGGTTAATATCTCGCACTAACGTTGCCAGCGTCGGTAGTAGGGAACTTAAGATCAACAACGTGGCAAGTTCGAAGACGCGGTGTCAATATATAAGTACAGGAAGAAGCTTTTTGGAATTTGATCGTTTTAATAACCATTTGAAGCTTGTTTTAGTAACTTACAAATAGTTTTGTTTGCCAAAACGATATGCTTTCTGCTATAAGTTGGACTTCCAAAACACTTCTTATATCGTAGCATGCTTTCGCGTTGCCCAAGGGACGTGACAATTCTCAATTTGTTTTGTATTAGGCATGGCTGCGTACTTGAGAATACCCCTGGGACAACAAATTATTCTTGGCTGTTGTCTTCTATAAAAATATCCTTTGTTATGAAGCCGCGTCGTAAATTTTAATGCCCCTGGTTCAGGGCAAAGCACACACAAATATAGGATCTGTCACTACCTGAAACGATAGATAAATAGATCGAAGGCAGAAGAAGTTCTTCCGAACGATGTACTTTCGCTCGAAACTCTGTTTATATCGTTTGAGGTCGTGAAAAACTCTATGCTTTCGTATACCTGTAGGTTAGAATGCGTGTTCTGAACAAGGGCTATGTAGCCTGCGTGTGTTACACTCTAGAGTATATCTGTTTTCATGTATTTCAATTCTTATGTGGTCGAGTTTCGTTTTTAAGTGTTATGGGACATTGGATTGGATAACTTCTGAAGGACATACTGCTGTCGTAAGGTAGGTATCTCCGATATAGTTTACGATTATGATATGGTGTAGTGTGGTATAATATGGTCGGTGTGGGTATGGCATGGAATGACACAGCATGATATACCATGGTATTCGATGGTATAGTACTTCATGGTACTGTGTTACTGTTGATTTTTATCTGCATGTTACAGGTGTTTACAAGTGGACAGTTGGAGAATAATCAGTGGTGGGGACGATAAAACATTGAAGGTTTGTCTCACGAACGAATTTTCATGTTTTTTACAAAAAGGGTGGAAGAATTTTATGTGGGGTGCAAGCATTGCCATGTGTCATTCTTGATACTTCGAGAGGAGCATAAAATATGAGGGTTATGTAACCCCGCACCAAAACATCAAAAAAATTACTGGATCACACACCAAACTGGTTTTCGGAAACGAGGTACTGGCCGAGTTTTTAACATAATTCATGATTTCGTTTGAAATTTGGACGATGTTTTGCTTCAGTTGGTGATATATTTGGCCTCCAACTGTTTTTACTCCAGCGAAATTTTCACGCTTTTGGACAATGTTTTGACTAGATATTATTTGGCTGAGCAAAATGGGTTAGGAGGGACTAGAACGAGCAATAAAAGAAGGGAGGGTCCCTAAGATCCCTATTTTCGTCTGGAAAAATGCGGAAAACATCTAAAACACACCGAGTTGCCTGCGGAGGATATATCAACTATAGTAATGAGCCAAAGGTGGGCAGACTCTGAACGGAGTCAGGCAGTCTGAGTATGCAATTTTATGTTTGGAAAAGCAATGAAGAAAGTACCTCGATCCTGGCTAGATTAATTTTAGGCATCGAACAATTTATAACTATAAGCAAAGACGTTTTAAAGTGCGAAAAAAACATTTGTACTTAAATATGTATGGCATGGTTTTTGAGGAAAATTTTGCCCGGGTATTCCACGACGTGGAGTATAGCATAAAAACTCGACTGAAACACCGTAGTTTGAGGTGTTTCACTCGCTAATAAACAATCTGGGTCTTGTGTTATTGTCCCCAGCGTCTCAAAGACATTTTGTTTGTCGAATAATTTCAGGTGTGGGAACTTGCAACTGGACAACGTCTGCTCACGCTGCGTTACCATAGCGACGGGGTCACGTGTATGCAATTTAATGACTTTGCTATTGTGTCTGGCTCGTACGATAGGACGGTGAAATTATGGGACTTCACTCCGAAACACCCGTATTTGGAGGCAATAACTTGATCATTATACCCTGTGTATTTTTCGTCTGAACTGGTAATATTCAGAGTAAATTATAGTGTCAGATTTTATGTCTGTGAGAAAATGCTTTTGATAGTAATCTCTTCATGTAAGATCTCATTCGGTTGATTGATGGCACGTGGTTAGCGCATGCTCCATCAGCTCCTCTTTGATTTGGATATCTGCCATAGGAACTTAAGCAGATGCCTCCTTATTAGTGAATTGAAGGCGACTTTACTTCCTGTACAAAAGAGCCCAGTCGATCTGGAGATTTCGCTTCTGGCATCTAAAGGAGTCAAATGCCCCAAAAATATTTGATTGATTTTCCCTTAATAGTTACAGGCTCTTTGTCTTTGCCGGAAATAACTTTGGCACGTTACCTCTCATTGAAGCGATAAGTAATTATCTTTTATGGAAGCTTTTTAAAAAGCGCCTTGGGCGAGCGGATATAGGTTTTCTTATTACCCATTATTTTTAACAAGTACTTGTCAAGAAATCTTGCTATGCCAATAGCTTGCGTACCACCTTAAAAAAAACACATCAATTGAAAACATTCCTTCTAGACCTGTACTAGCATACCTTAAAAAAACATCGTGTGGCTATGAATGTGAACAACACATATGGCATCAGCTCATCAACTGTGCTAATGAGCAATTAAGAGGATGACGTATTTAAAATATGTTTTGCACATTGCTCTGTTTGAATGTACATAACTTTGCGTGCAGAAACAAGGTCACATCACTTGTCTTGTGGGCCAGTCTAGGTGATAGCAATACAAACAAACTCATGCTAAACATTCTTTGTGTCGACACATCTTATCGTGTTTGTCATATTTTAAACTTTGTATATCAAGTATCAGTTCGCTCAATATGAACTTGATCGATCATGTTCGAAACTACATGACAGCTGTCTTTTGATTTATTTACTTATCTCACAAAAGTAACATGTAAAAGTTCGAAATACAAACAATATTTAGTTTAACGCGCCGAAAGTCAAGATTGGGGATTTACAACTAGGAAATTTAATGCCCAATTTCTCTGGATTTGAAATCCTTGTCAACTAACACACTACCGCGAGTATTTTCCCCGAATGTGTTGGCAAGTTTGAAGGAAAGTGTTTTTACTATTAGTGCTTCAATTACCAGCTAGAAACTGCAAGATTTCTGAGATTTGAGTTAAATTTTACCTCACAAAAAAATTTGGAATTTGGTGTATGGAATATATAGGAGAGAAATGTTGTTCAATTTAAAAACGTATATTGTATCTTCGAATGACGAGCTGAGGATATCAATTAACGGTGCCGAATGACAGCATATGTCATATAAAAACTAAAATGGATCATTGTTAATTAGATTTGGTTGTCATCCTAAGTCCTCTCTTTCGAATCATTAATGACATTTTCTATTCACATAATTTTAAGGCAGAAAAGCTGACTTAATTTCTTTAATATCACGAACACAACCGTGCCAAAATTGACCTCTGTCAATCGACAATTTATTTAGGCCACTAAGTAGTACTACCGTATTACAGAATTTTCTATCAAATAAATTGCAAATAGGATTCGTTGTCACACATTAACGCCAATATACTCCAAGCGATATTTGAATCCGGCTGTAATTAGATTCTGAAAGGCAGTTATATTTTAATTCGTCGCTTGTGCGGTCTTCATATCTTTTGTAGTGGCTTTCGCACAACACCTGTCCCTCATCCAATGGGCATAATCGAGCACTTGTGAAGAACACGTGAGGAACAAAGAGCATCATTGTGAATAATTTAGCGCATTACATCTGGCAACGCAAAAAATATATTTTAATGTTGTTTGGCTTGTGATTAATCGAGAAAAAAACATACTCTGGTAAAAAAATCCTCGAACGTTTCGTCTGCTCGAAGGCAGGAAGTCCAAAGTCGAACGATAAAACGTCCTTGCAGTGTCAAATCAACTTCACTGGATATTTGTTGTCGTTCCAATGCAAATTTTCCTCAATTTGATGACGTGTAGAATGATCAATCGAGCATATCCAATCAGATGTATCGTTCCTCTTTCATAAGAGCGTGATTACTGTATGCACCGCTCCTGTGGCCAGAACTGAAAGCGTTTACCTGATTCACCTTTGCTCGTAGGCAAGCACGGACAAGACGAACATTTGGCAAGATGGAAGCTACGACGAAGAATGGTTATGTCTCTCACTCGAATGGCACCCACGCTCATTCAAACGGCTTTCGTAAACCTTCCTCAAGTGCTATCAAAGATCTGCCCTGGTATAACGTGTCATACAAAGCTCTTTTTGCATTGATCCTCGGTATTCCAGCACTGATTCTATACACAACACGTCTGCCTTGGTGGCTCTACCCCGTCGTGGCTGCTCTATCCATTGTGCCGATATTCCTAGCGTTTATTTTGACGTTCAACCACTTGAGCACAAGTCGACAAACAAAGGCGAGGAGATTGGCCGAATTTGTTGTGATACGAGATCAATCGTTTGGCAAGTCATACGCGTCGAAGGTGCCCCCTTTGGAGACACTGGTCGAAGCGTATGCGGACGAAAAGGTCGACTTCAAAGGCGATCTACTAGAGTGTTTTGAAAAGCGAGAACAGTTCTCAAGTTTCGCTCTGACGTGGAATCATGTCAAAATATTTTGCTGCAATTTTCTGCCCGAGTTGCTCAGCCATTCCCGGCTGCAAGATTTGGATCAGGTTCGCGATCACTACGATCGAGGAAACGATTTCTACGAGGCATTCTTGGGGCCTATGATGATCTACACGGCGGGGTTCATGCGCGAACATGGCGAAAGTTTGGAAGACCTACAGACGAATAAACTGAATAAAGTTTGCGATAAGATTGTGCTGAAACCTGGGGACAAGTTGCTGGACATCGGTTGCGGATGGGGGACGCTGGCGAATTTTGCGGCCGAGAAACGCGGCGCCGAGGTTACCGGGGTATCGATCAGTAAAAATCAAGTTGAATATGCGAGAAACATCACCGAGAAAAAGGAACAGAGCGACAAAGTGAATTTCCTTTGTGTCGACTACCGCGATATTCCAGAAGACAGCTATGACAAAATAACGTGCCTTGAAATGGCCGAACATGTCGGAATACTCCATTTTCAATCGTTCTTGTGTCAGGTCCGGGATCTCCTCAAAGACGACGGCGTGTTCTTCCTGCAGATCGCCGGCCTTCGACGTGCCTTTCAATGGGAAGATTTCGTCTGGGGCTTGTTCATGGACAAGTATGTATTTCCTGGCGCAGACGCAAGCTGTCCGTTGAGCTTCGTTGTGCAACAGCTGGAAGCGGCCGGGTTTGAAATTGCCAACGTCGAAACCGTCGGAATCCATTATTCCTATACCCTTCATCGTTGGTACAAGAATTGGGTTCGACCTGAGGTGAAGACGGCCATCTGTGGCAAGTATGGGGTGCGGTTGTACCGCATCTGGGAGGTCTTCCTCGCCTGGTCCACCATCATATCACGTCAAGGTTGCTCCACGTGTTTTCAAGTCGTCTGCCATAAGAATCTCAACGACTACGATCGAAGTAAGTACTTCGCGATCAAGAAGGAGTGATAAATTGTTAAGGCCTAATTTAAATTCGTGAAATGCTAAACGAATGAACACTTGCATTATAGAATAAATTTTGACGTGAGCATGTGACGTGAGCACGCGTGGTTGACTTTCCCACGAGTTTTCGTTTTTGCTCAGGCCAAAATTTAGTGTACCATGGGAAAATATTAAGGAATTGCGGGAGTTTACTTTGTATTCATTATTTATTCGAACTTTCAGTCCAAATTCAAAGACAGTCTAAAGTTCAAGTGTGTATTTCAATAGCAGTCGAGTGCTAGTCATTTGGATTGCCTTTGATTTGGGTTGAAAGTCCAATTTCATTGTGACCGTAAGTATTTAATTGTGTTGCGGGAATTTAGTTCGTATTCATTTTTTATTCAAACTTTCAGTCCAAATTCAAAGACAGTCTAAAGTTGAAATAAGTACTTGAGTATAGCAGTTGAGTGCCAGCCATTTGGATTTTGGACTGCCTTTGATGATTTGGGTTGAAAGTCCAATTTCTTAAGTAATTCAAAACGCAGTGTGTTTAATCAGGCCTTAATGCAATTTGGGAAATTCTCTTCTGCACTTGATGTGGATGACGAGGGTCCTGTAGGGCTAAATGGGAACTGAGGGGTTGAATTTTTTTGCTGGAAAATATATGATTTGATGCATTGGGTCTGGGATTGATCTACAAAAAACAATGTTGGGGTAGTTAAATTTATTCAAAATTTGGGCTGGAAAATTGGGGGAATAGGAGTACAACCCCTTTCAGGATCCTTGCTGACGTAGAGCGATTCTATGTTAATTAGGATACGGTTAATTTACGTCGCACTACATTAAGTAGGGGGGGGGAAAGGAATTTTAATGCAGTTATCGCCGTTAATATATACAAGTCGTTATTCATGCATGCATGGGTATAATGAGTATTCAATACTCGATGTCATAATCGATGGGGCGGAGGCAAGACAAGCGCATGTTTCCTGTTCTTATATTTTCGATCGTGCACTACATTTTTTTACACTTTGAAAAAGTCAAAATTAAGTTCCGGAAGTGGGATTTGCACGCACATTGCTGTGCTCCAGACGTCTGCAAAACTAGATTGGATACTGGCTGGCAAACTTTGACACCAAGATTACGTTTATGAAATTGATCATGTAAACACTGCATGAGCGAATGTCATGGATGTTTACAATTTAATCTGGTTCTTACAAGAGGCATTGTTACGAGTCATAGTTTTATGTCTTCATTGGTACTTCGTGTATTTTATCTTTGAACTTCGAGTAGGTAGGCTGTAGTCATGACAAAAAACTGCTATAAACTAATTTGAATAATCTTTGTGTCGGAATAATCTTTGTGTCGGAATTAATGTATGATGCCTAGCGGTAGCAGCTGTACAAAATTATGGAAAACAACGTTTTCGCAATCGCCTCGTATATATATTTCGGTTGTAACTGTATACAATGAATATAGTAATTAGTTAATGTGTGACGAGTGTTTTAGTTGTAGTTGACATATTTTGCCGAAAAGGCGAATTATTTTTGTGAGAATTTAGCTCATGCACAGGGGCGACAATCTGTTTCAGCGAAGGCTATTGGGGCGTGTGTCCACTTGAGTTTGCGGCCTTTTCACAACTATTGCTATTTAGAGTGATTTTCGTGTTTGTCGCATACAAAGGCTCTATCAGATAAAATATTACATGATTTATTCCCACAGTTTGGAGTGGCATTCGCGGGGAAGGGGGGGGGGGGGTTGAGAGGAGATGAATTAGTTAATACATCTATACATTCCCCCTCCCAGATTGACGCTGTTGTTCGTGACGATTAGAAATTAAATTTGCTGTAGTTGAATTTCTTGTAATCAATTAGATTTTATCCAATTACGATTGTACTTTAGAACGGCGCGTTCCGCATAAGTACTGTTTATTTTTTCATTTCTGTTTCTTCACATTTTAAAACCAATGGCCTCGTTTTTGCGCACGTTTTTTTTTCGAATTTTGATGTTATTCACATAGAAGGGTTAATAAGAATACGATTGTTTCTAAGAATGCGAATTGAGCAGAAAACAGAAGCATGGATATATGTTTTGTTTACATGATGAAATATACAAACACAGGAACGAGGCCGTTGGGGGACGCGTACTAACTTTCAGTTTAAGAAGTTCATCTGCATTAGACAGCAGTCAAGGGTGGATCACGTGAATTATTCCAAAGAGTGTTGCGGGCTCAACGCCATTGGAAATGCGTGCTGGACGAACACTCTACATGACTGCAGTGTCAGTTGACGATGAACTTCAAAAGCTGGTGTGGTAAATAGTGAAATCGCTTCCACCATAATGTAGTATTTTCATTGTTGATAAAATGAGTTGTTTCTGCGAGTTTAAACAAGTTATAGCTAATTCCTTTTCTGGTAAATAAAGTAATTCAGAATGACTGTTAGAAACAACAAAAACAATATCTGAACACTGAATTCGTGTAGTTTAGGAGGAGCAAAACAGAGCAAAGACAGCATAGTAGAACTGTAACTAACGCGACAAACAGAAATGTAACTAGACCAGTTGCACTGCACATCTAATTTCTGGTAGACTGGTGGAATTTTGGAGCCGAGCCACGCAGAACTAAATTTCATGAAGGGGAAGAGAACCCTTCAGTCCAAAATTCTACCTCATCTCCCATATGGCAAATCAGTTGTAATCAGTTATTATATAATAAAAATATGGTGTTTTTTTCAGTCAACAAATTTGCATTGTGTTTACATTAAAAATTTACTACGACACAGTTGCGTGGAAGCAGTGGAAACTTTAACCACGATCGTTTCTTCCGTCCAACTCCGAACATTGTGCGGATGATTCTTGTTGGAAAAAACTTGTGCCTTTTTTCGTATTTTTTCCGTTATTGCTGGTTGTGTTTTGTAGATATTCAATTCCCATCATCATTCTTGTTTTCTTTTAACGAGTTTAAGTGGCGGATCCAGGGTAAGTCAAAATAAATTGTAGCAGCTCAATTTTAAATTCAAAATAACTTTATGACAATGTCATAGGTTATGAATTTCAAAAGAATAAAATCCAGCCAATGAAGTTGCTTTGAAGGTATTTTAAAATGTAAATATATCCTAGAATGAGCTGTGGTAATTTATTTTGACTTGCGCTAGATCCGCCACTGACGAGTTTAACTCGCGTACAGACTCTCGCTTGTCAACTCTCATTAATCATGATGAACTTTAAGGATAAATTTCAACCATTTTCCAAATGATCAAAAGTTGTCTTGAATTTCAATTGAATTCAATCGAGTGCCGCTAGTTCCCCCAGTGGTGATGGTACACAGTGCAAACGGGCATCCCCCACCCCCAGGGGAACACTTGGCATTACCCACAATACAATACACACTCATGCAACAGGAAACAAAAAACTGAAACAAGAATTAGGTTGTATATTTGCACATTTTACAAATGCATTGGCAATTATTTATTTACACTCCGTGCTCGTTTCATTTTATTACTTACAAATATGAAACAATGTTTTGTATTTCTTAATCTCTCTCTAACAGTTTATAAATTGCGTCCATTGTCGCGTTATGACAGTGCTTCACCTTTTGTTACCTGTCAAAAACAAATACATCGAATTTTACATTCGCTATTAATCATACCATACGACACTGTAGATCGTACTCAAAACACGTACATTCCATTCATATTTAAACATAAATTTAAAATAATTATAACGAACCCTAGCTTCAATATATTCCACTTTTTGTTCCATTAATGTTAGCTTCTCGTCCAATTTCGCTAGCTTTCCTCGACAAGACATATCTACGAAAATCATCACACGAAAATCAGGCAAAATTAACGCTAGAATGTACTCGAATCACACCCTCCTGGCCTGCCAAACTCAAACTATAACCAAGTACGAAGCATTCACGGTTTTTTGGGCATATCCCCATTTTATACACCTAAAACAGTGTCAAAAGAAAAGAATTACCAAAATTGTTCAGAAACTTCGCTATATTTTTTATGCTTTCCGACAAGATCTCAATAAACTCGCGATTTTCCCAATCCTGTTGAATTTGCTCACTTGTCAAATCCGCCATCTTTGCTGTAGCTTCCACCTTGTGACAGCAAATTTCTATTTGATAGAATGTTTGATGTGTTTGATTCAGTTTGATTCGTTTTTCACCGTCATTTGCATCCAAAGATGGACACTAGCAGCACATAATCATGCCTAATAATCGATATATTATTACAAGTAATCATATTTATTTTCAAAATCTTTTATTTATCAAAATTGCCTTATTTGAAATTTATTTACAGTTTATTCATTGTTAGCCAATTTGTGTTGAAATTTTATGATGGGACTTTGAATACGCCTGTTGTTGTTCCTTCATGAGATCTGATCAAAAGATTCCTACAAAAGATAAAGAGAACAGTAAAAATTCACGATTCTGTGTTGTGCTCTTCATTCTGAATAACTCCTCAGTTGCTTACCATGTGTCAGATTCTAGGACAACTATTGGTGATAAATCCAACTCTGGATAGAGTTTTCTAGCCTCCTGTGCAAGACCTGAGACTATACCAGCATGTACTTCTGACATTTGCCCGCTTACTAAACAAAAAGTTAATACATTTGTGTATGCAACAACTGACAGTAGTTTGGTAAGGTTGTGCAGCAAAATGACAATAAACAAGGAACTTTAGCAAGTTGGATGCAAATTGCAATATTTTCTGGCTGTACTAGTTAAATTTATACCAGCTAGTGCAAGTCCTTCTTCATTAGTGCAGATCACACCAACAACCCCTCGTTCCTGCATTCTGAAGCGTAAAACAAATTTTATATGGTTATGGGGATAAACCACTTGTCTGTCACCACACACATACAGTATTTGATCTATGCATTCATGGTGACCCTGCCCTTGTAGTAAAGCTAAATATTAAAGGTAAAATACAAAAGTTGACCAACACTCAATCTAGTGATCCAGTCACATGACCTCACAACTACTGTCAAGTGTCAACTTCAAGACTTTGAATAGAACGAAATAACAAAACTCAATGCTTACAACTCTTCCACTGCACTCTCCAGATCGGCTTCCATTAGAGCAAGACGAAAAACCCTCAAAAACCAACCAACAAATTCGAACGAGACTGTTTAGAACTTTTCTTCGAATAAATTTTCCTTCTTTTCCGAATTTAGGGTAAAACTGGGTACAACCATTGAGCTGTGGGTACATTACGGTACTCCACAATAGGTACAGCGTGGTCATCAGGTGTTGCGGATGGAACATTGGGATGGAATGAAAAATGAAAAACTAAATATTGCTCTGCGGTTTGTTCCATTTTGAACATGCGCGTAAAAGAAAAATAAAATTATTTCAAATTTTGAAAAGAACATTTTGTAATTTTGTTGGAAATGTGATATTTTTATCAAAATGGGCAAAGAAAAACCCGGAGCACTGACTCCTAAGGCTATAAGCAACAGGATTAAAGCGAAGGGCTTGCAAAAACTACGATGGTTTTGTCAGATGTGTCAAAAACAATGCCGAGATGAGGTATGATAAAACTTAACTTTGAATGTCGCGTGCAAGCCATGCAATTGTGCATACAGTAATCTCTCTATTTAGCCCCCCCGCCCCGTCTCAAATGAGCTCCCGTCTCAAATAAGCCCCCCTCTCTAATAAGCCCCCCCCCTTTTAAGTGAAAAAATTAAATAATTAACCCCCCTCTCTAATAAGCCCCCCCCCACAATATAGATTATATATGATTATATGATATATACTGTGTAATGATTTTGAGTTTATTGCAGTTCAAAGAGATAATCTCCATCGCTGGCTTTCTCTCAATTAACCCCCTTCCCCTCCAATAAGCCCCCTCAAAAGGTCCTGAAATGAATAAGGCCCCCGGGGGCTAAATAGACAGAATACAGTATTGTGTCAGTGTGTGAAATAGTACTTTGTTTAATTATAGAATGGTTTCAAATGTCATTGTATGTCAGAATCACATCAACGTCAACTTCTGCTCTTTGCTGACAATCCAGATAAATTTATTGATTCTTTTTCAAAGTATGTTAGTATAATTGTTTCCCTCTAATAATGGTGCCACTATTAGCACCATAACACCACCTGTTTTACTGGAATGTTTGAAGATTGTGTGTCCGAAAATATATAAAAGACATCCAGACTTCAGAGTATGTCCACAGTGCACCCGAGATTTTTTATCGGAAAAAAATTTGGCGCACCTACCTTCCTTTTTTCCAGATTCAATCTGCTCCCAAAACTCTAATTTTCATTGTTTTTAACACATATTTTATTACTTTTGCGCCTTAACTCAGTCATGATCTGCACTTGGCAACTGTTTCACATGTGCACCTGCACCTGAGATTTGTGGCTTCTCTGCACCCGAGATCTCGTCGAAAACTGCCTTACTCTGCAGTCTGGAAAGACATCAAAATTGTGTGCCTGATATCTGAGTTGTGCAATACAAACCTTCCACTCTGGCCCACAGCCAGGGTGCATTCCATGTAAACTCCACACCAGAGAAACTCCAATATTTTCTATATTAAATGTTGTGATATGGTAAATCCTCAGAATGCAGTCTTGGTCCACGACGGCACATCATAAGATACTGTTTTCACGGAAGATTTTAATCTTTTATTCCAGGGAGTTTGAAGATGATTTTATGTTGTTGCTTAGAAGACGATTTGGTGGGTTATTGATGCAGCTTGGTGTATTGATTGATTAAATGCAATATCATATCACTACCAATAGAAAAGCATTATTTGTATGGTACCACAATCATGTTACTTAAACTGGTATTCTCAATTAGGCACTCGACGTGTGCATGCCAATGTGGTCTACCAAGAATTCATTAGTGATAGAAACCATCTGCACATGAATGCAACACAGGTACCAAATAATGTTTCTTGCTAGTTGATAGGTTATTAGAGAATGCATTAGAGGACAAATTGTTTGTTTATTTCGTTTAGCAGCAGTTCTTGATGTCAAAATATGATAGGATCTGATTATTGTAACCAAGTGTTCTTTGTTACTTTGTTTAGTGGGAAACATTGACAGAGTTTGTTAAATGGTTGGGTCGTGAAGGTAAATTACTTAACTAATTTGCCAGCTATGCCTTAGAAGCTAATTTAATCAACTAATGGCTTTAAGGTGGCTCATAATACTCAATTACATGATGGTCTAGTACCTGTCCACTGGTCTGGTAGTTATTTCATCAGGCAACAGCATTGTGGAAGAAAAAAATTCTGCTTCTTTCGCACCACAGCCAGTGGAAAATACCACTTACCTGTTGTCATTTGTTCTCTCTACAGGCAAGTGTAAAGTTGACAACACAGAAAAGGGATGGTTTATTGCATACATTGACAGAGATCCTGAGACACTTGCAAGACAAAAGGTAGCATTACTTCAGTTGATAATATTTTTGAAGTTTTTGTGATTTTCAGAAAGTGAAGACTTTAGTACATGTGTGACATTATGGATTTTTATAATTTTATTAAATCAGGCATTGGAAAATAGAGAAAAAATGGAGATGGATGATGATGAAAAAACAGGTATTTTACCAAAATGTAATTCTCAAGCAGCGTGTTAATACACAATGTTATTTAATACTGCCATGCGGATATTTCTTTACACAGAGAATGGTGTACTAATGTACAGATTGTCTGTTCTATGTCTTATTTAGCCAAGTTCATAGAGAAACAAATCGAGCGAGAACTTGCCAGGAAAGGTGATCAGGTAGTATATTCCTGTGGTTGACAAAATTTCAGCATGTTGAGCCTGAAATTGACAAGAAAATCGAGCTTAATCTTTTGTTAGAACACCGGTCGAAATGTATGCTTTCTTCAGCTAGAATTTTGCTTTTAAAAAGTTACTATTTTGTCAGAAGGTCTATTATTTCCCTTGTTCTCAGATATTTCTCCTATGAATGTTTTACTAACAGAACATGCCAGAACAACAGAATAACATCTCAAGTCTGAAATTGTTGTGTGTTAATTCTTATAAAATTAATGTATTTAGTCTGAATCATGCCCAACTGAACTGGAAAGAGCCAGTGAAGAAGAGAAAGGTAAAAGATACTAGCATAACAATTGTGTTAAATCTGCAAAACATCTGTGCAATACGAATACTGGTTTAAGAGCATCAAATTTAGGAAAATGAACACGTGTATTATTTGCTGTGTTGTAAAAAGTTTTGGTTTTTTTAGTCGTGTTTAGTCTAACGTCAACGAAAGTGGAGGAAACTGGTGGAGAGAATGAGACAAACAAGCCATCAACAAGGTTTGATTTTTAACTCATTAAGAAAAGCAAAACATCTTTTAGTTTTACAAAAAGGTTCAAGCATAAGGTTAAGTTCGTTTTCTTTTTTATTCTTTAGTAAAGGAATGATCTCCAACCCTAGTCCGCTAGTAAACATGAGCAAAGCATTGGATAAAGACGGCAAAAAGAAGGAAAAACAAACGTAAGTAGAACGAAAGAGTACTATGCTATTGTTTGTTATATTGTACAATATGAAACGTTTAAAACGCAGTTGATCGAAGCCCTTCCTTCTGATCTGGAGAACATGGATGTTTTAGTATGCTTTTTTTCTTCAGACAAAAACGAAAGTCCGCTTTGGATGAGATTATGAAAGTAAGGCTCAATATTTATCAGCGTGCTCTCTTAATTTAAACAATTGGAAATTCAATCTTTTTTGGATTGTTTTTAGGAATCATACGTTTTATATTGAAAAGTAATCTAATTGAGTGACATATTTCGATTAGAACACTGAAAGAGTATCCCTCAATCTATATTCAATGTATTAGATTAAAAAATAGTATATTGGATTGAAAAATTCTTCAAACTTTTGAAAGATTGAAATCACAGTGAGAAACGCGCAATGCAACATGGGGCTGCATCGCTTCCTCAAGCTTGATGATGACAAGTCGGTTTGAAGTTGTCCAAAGACTTGAAGCGTACTGATTTTCCAGACTTTTATCCAAAGCTTGATGCTGCAAACATCAAGTCTGTTTTTACCTGAATTGATTGAACTTCCTAACAAACTTGCATCATGCCGGTAAACTCCACAACAATCCACAAATCGAACAACTGCGGCTTTTCTGACAGTTTAGCATAATGGATACTCCGAACATGCTACAATACTGGTACAGCAGTACAGTACCGTATATTAAACGCGAAATAGTATCCTCATTGGAAAAAATTCAGGTCGAACATTCTCTTATTCGATTCTCGTACTGTTGCCTCGACAGGAAGAGGAAGCAAAAAAAGTCAAGAGAGAAGAAAATTTGCGAAAAGAAAATTGGTTGATGAAGGTAAAGTACAAGATCACGCCAATAATGGTTAAGAGGTTTATGGCTGCCGGTATATACCGTCGTATTTTGTGGAAGATTTCGTTCGTTACTGTGGTTCTGAGAAAAGACGTTTTGGATGATAAGAACAAACAGCCATTTTGCTATATGGTTATGGGTGTTTTATCGTAAACTAAAGCACTCGTATTTTCCATATTTTCACTAGTGAAGATATGAAAAAATATTTTCACTAGTAAAGATATGAAAAAATATGTAACGCGTGAAAAACGCGTGTGTTTTCCCGCGGGATTTCTATGTTCTCTTTTAGCTTGTTCCGGCTTCTGACCATATAATAAAAAGAACATTACTCGGTAGCTTGAAGATATGAATATTAGTTTCTCGTGTTGAACACAATATTCATATCTTCGCGCCACCGTATCATATCCTCTATTTATGAAACTTTGTTTAGGGAATTGTTGTCAAAGTAGTCCACAAGAAACTTGGCGAGAAATATTACAAGAAGAAAGCCGTTGTTCTGGTGAGGCCACTACGCTCTTGATTGAAGAAACTTTTAGGTGAACAGAAAATCCAAAGCTTTATCTAGTCACGATAAACGAAACTAACACGGTTTAATAATGCTTTAAAAATAACAAAACAATAAATACTAGTCGAAACGTAGTTTAAAAAACGATTTTTATCTATGGAGTGTCTTTTGTTTTGTCATTTTTAAAATTAACAGTGTTTAAGTTCCTTGCATGATTGCATGGTGAATATCAAATTAAAATATAATTTTGTGGGAACACCACGTAAGTTTATTATCGCAGAGCTTTCGATTCGTAAGCTCGGATCTTCATCAGTGCTAATAATAATGCACTGATGAAGATCCGAGCTTACGGATCGACAGCTCTGCGATCATAAACTTACGTGGTGTTTCCACAAAATTATATTTTAAATTAATAGTGTTTATTTTACATCCTTTCGTCTGATCGCAGGAGGTGAAGGAATTGTTTACCGGAATTGTGAAAATGATAGACAGTGGAGATATTTTGAAAATCGATCAAACGCATTTGGAGACCGTCATACCTGCCATAGGTAATGATTTGAGTACATGCATATGCATTTGCAACGGTGGAAAAAATCGCCCAAATATTTGGGGGCAAAGTGTGGGTTATTTTACTTCTGTTACTTTATGTTCTGTACTTGATAATCAGCTAAAATAGGCATGCAAAACGTTCCGAGAAAAACTTGATGAACTGTAGATTTCGCTCATTGCTTTGCAGGAAGGTTAGTTTTAATCCTGAACGGTCGCTATAGAGGACAAAAAGGAGCTTTACAGGCTCTAGACGAGAAATCGTTTAGTGTTTCTGTTGAGATTAAAGAGGTAATTCGACTGTTGAATAAAATCGTTTTTACACAAACACTCGGATGTTCACCCGGACCTTTTCAATATTGCAGGGGCAGTACCGGGGCCGTGTGGTGGACAAACTCCCGTACGAAGATATCTCCAAGTTAGACACGTGACATCCGACAATGGTCTCCCTCCGTCCGGTATGTACCTTTGTATCCTCCACATTGTTTACCGTAGTGACGTCACAAACATCATGTTCTCTGACATCATATTATGATATCGTATGAATCACTACATGTTGTGACGTCAGAATATGCACTAATGACGTCATATCATAGACCATAATGACGCCATACTATGTTTTGTAACAACATAGTTCAAAATTGAAATTAACAATTATCAGCGAATACGCTGATTTCTGTAACAAAGGTTTTGTAAGAATGGTCGTGGTGCTGAAATTAGCGATTTAAAAAGTTTGTATTCTACGGCATACTTGTAGAATCGTACAATTTTACCTATCATCTATGTAGTTCTAGATTCTAATGTTCGGTCGTTTAAATTTAGTTTATTTATGCACATCTGCGCGCGGATAGTTGCTCGGTGTTAATCTGCCAAAAATAATTAATGATTAGCGATTCAGTCGGGTTAAACGCTCGCTCAATTCATTTATAACTTTTTGAGCAAAATTAGCTGTGCTGGAATTTACTTTACTTTGTTCCTAAACTTATACAGGATATATAATTCTCTTAACGAAACATAATTACAAAGTTTAAGCAAGTTTCATAAAGCAAAAGCGAAAGTATAAATGAATAAAAAAACAACAACATGAATTCCATTTTGTTGCTAGTTCCAGACCTTTGCTGACGCGCGTCAGATCAACTAAATGCCGCGCAACGGAGTTGAAGTTTACAAGTGAGTGTGTTTGACTTGCATGTGCTCCTTCAAGCCAACATGATCTTCGAAGACTCTCTTGCAAATCGTGCACGAATATTGCCCGTTAATCTCGTGAATTTTCAAATGATGCTTCAGGTTTGACTTCTTGTTAAAGTGGCGCCCACATGCTTCGCAACAAAATGGCCGCTCGCCAGAATGAACAAACATATGATTGCGTAAGTTCCCCTTCTGGTGGAAACCTTTGCCGCACGTGCCACACACATGCTGCTTGCGTGCACTGTGCGTGCGCATGTGCATTTTAAGAGTGGAGGAGCGATTGAAGGTCTTTCGGCAGAGTTTACATTCGTGAGGTTTGTTGCTCGTATGGATTATTTTATGTCGACACAAGGTGCTGGAGAGTCGGAACCCCTTCCCGCAGACATCACAGACAAACGGCGTTTCTTTGCTATGTTCTGGCATCCTGATATGAATACTAAACGTGTAATAAGTTTTGAAACATTTTCCACATTGCTCGCATTGATAGCGAGTCTTATCTTGGGAATTTCCATTTCTCTTATATTCCTTAGTTTTCCTTAATTTTCTCTTTAATACTTCCGTGTAATCCTCCTCACTTCCACTCCCTCTGTTGCGCGTCTCTTCCTCGGAATTCCTTGATGTCACTTTTTCACTGTCCTTGTCTTTATTTCCGCCTAAATCACTTTCATTTTCCATGCGTACCCGCGCTATTCCTTCGTTTTTCTCCAAAATTTGCGTACAATCCATTTCATTTCTGTTTAGTTTATCTTCCCCATCTTTTATAACTTTTCTTGAAATTCTTTCTGCTGATTTTATTTGCTTCGTCTTCTTACTCGAGCTCATTTCAAGGCCATTCGAGGAATCCGTTTTTGCCCGACAATTCGTTCGTTTGTTTTTACGCGCCATTTTCCCTTTTTCGTCGTTCTCGCGCCGAAACACGTTTCCATAGCAACCATCACGTTTCACTTGGTCGACCTCTTGAAGCTCGAGTATTTTTCTGCTTGGCTTTACGCGCCGTTTTTGCCGACTTCGTTGATCAGCGTATGTGATGCTCAATACTTCATCTTTCGGTTGCATGTTTGAATTGTTGTTTTCATATAAGGATGCCTCTTCTCTGCTGTTATTTTGAAGTGTTCCCATGGCCAGAGATGTTAGTATTTGCGCGTAGTTCAGTTGTTCTAACTCAGATTTTATGCGTTCAGTCAGTGCATCGCTTTGCAGGAACGCGTGTAGTTTGAAGTCTGACATTCCTTGATGGTGTTCTGCATGACTAACGATTTCTTCGGTTGATTTCATGGTTCAAACGATGCGTTGTCGTTCCTTAACACCTCAGATACTCTTCTGTAAAGTTCTGTATTTCGATTTGTACACCTTGGGAGCAGCCTAGGTAGAATTGTGCTGGTTAGCTAAAAAGTACTTTTGCGCTCACTTTGAGTTCAAAACGACATTCAAATTAATGTACACCCAATCTATTCATGAAGTGGATTTGAAAAAAACAGCTGCACTTGCTTTCCATTCTTATGCTCGTGCTAACATACACCAATGCTGTATAAAATTTTGTGGCTTTTCCACTTGTAGAAGATACTTTCGGGCATTTTTTCCGACCCCGATTATTATAGCAATTTATGTATGGGATACGAAAATACGGTTGTGAAAGTATTAATATGTAAAGTACAAGATTTTTGAACAAATTTTCATGATACTTTCATTGTGTAACTTCATGCATGGTATTGTTTAACTTCGTATTTAGTGTCAGTTTGTTGTGCATCTTGTGCATGAAAGCAACTGTGGACAGCGTTCATGGAAATTTTTATGACATGTATATTTTCTATATTGTAGTGTCTATATAACGCACACGTTAAATCACAACTGCAGACAAAGTTATACGTGGCTTGTGATACTATAGCAGAATTGAGCCGTTCTTTTTTGCCATCACTCCGGCCAAATTGCTTTGTCAACATGAAATGAGCCATTGATTCGAGAGTAGTTATCACAGATGGATGTTCTTGATAGCGGACAACCGTTCTTCAAGCTTTGCAATATAATCACACTGTTTTTAATTTTATTTGTTCGGCTTAAACCTTTTTGTGAATTATGAGTTTCTCGTGCTCATTTTATTTTCGTCCAATGTGCTCCAACGAAAAGATTTAAAGTAATTGCATCCATGCATGTGTTCTGTACATGTTTTATTATTTATGAACTCAATTTCTATTCGAGACACGACCAGCACGCACTAATCCTAAATTTTGCTTTTTCTGTCACGATTTTTTGATTTCTCCACGGTTTTGCTTCGTTTTTCTCGCGCATTGGCTCAGTAAATAAGCACTAGTCGATTTTACATCACTTTGGTGTACACTTCGGAACTGTCTATTTGGGTTGTAATCGTATTTCATCCTCCACACAAGCGTTTGTCTGCATGAGCAGTGAAATAAAAAATGTTTTTGGAGATTGAAATTATTGAATCTGTGCATACCTTGAATTATGTCCTTGAATACTTGTGTTCGGAACTCGGTTGCTATTCAGTAGTGAGTAGTATGCCTCGAGATATATATGTCTTTTATTTGTACACATCGACTGTTCTTTGTCCAGTGTAGTGTCAGTTGCGTTAATAATATACACAATACAAGATCTTCAAGGGCGCGGAACTCAAACCCATTTCGACTTTAAATATTAATTGCATACACTTTTAATTGCAAAGCAAACGCTGTCAGCCAATGAGATGGCTTTGTTTTGCTGCAGATATTATTGTCACACTGTTGTAATTTATTCTACCACCTGTCATGGTATAATTTATGCGCCAGCGAATGCGTTTATGACTTGACAGATGTGCGCTGTATAATTATTTTGTTGCATGGCACAATTGAACGCTATTGTATTTTCATCGATTTTTCTTCAGTTCCTTTCAAGAGTTGATGAGCGTTCGTTGCGCGTGGTCTTCAACGTTGTTTGACAAAAAAGTCAAGCAAGGCGATTGTTCATGAAGCATGCACAAAATTGAAAACAATAAAACGATGCTTAATTATAAATGGCTGTATATTTCTTTCTACATGTATAAAAAAAAGTTAGTATTACATTAATCCCTGGACGATACTCTTGTTGTAATATATACAGTATTCTTTTATGATTAAGTTACATTGAGTATTCCGTTCGGCTTGTACATCTTCATGTATTTTCTAGTATGACCCGTTTGTTCTCATCAACAATTTAGTTTTTGTTGATGTTTTGGCTGCGTTTCTGCAAAACTTATAGAATCTACCTGCACGAGTGTCCTCGACGCAGTCACAGAAACGCTGTCAGTTTAACCTCCTTAAAACACTTCGGAAATATAGGACAGTCACATGCATGCACAGCCTCATTTTTGCCTAGGCGGAAAATTTTTAATCAGAGCAATTTTCGAACATATATTATAGGTTTTTATCAGTTGAAGTAACACACGCGAATTTCTATGTGTTATAACATGATTTACTTTTTGTTTGAAATTATTATATATAGTTGTATAGGTTATCGTACGAGAAGTGACGAAGCGAAATCAGTTTGGAAAGGTCATATCATAAATGTCAGGAGCAAATTACGTGGGACGTTTATGATATGATCGTCCTAAAAGCGATAAATATACACCTCTGTGGAAAAAATAAACAGTTCAAAATTGGTTGTCTCAGATTCATTATCTTTTTATCAATATTATTTGGTCAAAACAAGAAAAAAATTGGTTAAAATAACAAAAAAAGTTTTTTGTGTTAACCTGAATTAAATATTTCTCAAAAGAAATGCATCTGAGACTTTATAAAGTCTATATAGCTATACACTTAGCACTTACATTTGCATATATATGCTAGCATAAATACATATATACCTACATACTTGTTTATATTTATATACTATATATATCTTTTGTACTATATCTTTGTATATTATGAGCCTTCAGTCCTGCGTTCTTCTTACTGCAGTCATTCTTCCAAGGTATTGCTTTCAATGTGCTCTAAATGTCTGCTTTCAACCATTTCCAGATATTTTGGACTTTCGATATTTTGACAAGACATGGTTTCAATGGGGTCCGTATCCGTGAGAGTACAAGAAGATCCCACGGCACAGGGGCATTGCTCACGCATTATCTGTAATGGATGAAAAAGCGTATAAATTGTAGCGACCGTAAATCGTACATAATGACATTGGTTGGTCATTGAGGTTGATCAAGTTCTGAAAGTCACTACAAACAAATAAATTATAGTTTGGGTTTTCCAGCCCGGTAAATTCCACACTGTTTTTCCTATCAGAGATTGTATATGATCTTTGTCGTGCATCAGTCCAGGTGACGATCATAGGTTAACTATGTTTGAAGCCTCCCACAGGTGTTAGCTCTTGGATTAGAGCTTCCCAATAGATCAATATCTCGTCGCCTCACAAGTTAAAATTCTTGGTAAAGAGATGCTCAGCTAATCTTAGATAAACGAATGGCGAACATTTCTAGCACAATTTTTATAAACTAAACACCGCATGCACAAAAGAAAGTTCTCCCCTACATACATCAGAATACATTCTAAACAAATGAATCGCTGTTAATCAAACCTAGAACTAATTGGACCTATTCTGGGCATGATTTAAACGGCTTTACACGATTGCACTACGATTTTAAGTTTACCAATGAATGGTGAATGAGACGGATCACACTAGCATACTCAGCATGTTAATTTTGAAATCGGGTATTTTTTGTATTCAAGGGGGTTTAACTCGTTATTGCACGCATGTGCGACCCAATTCTTCACACACCATTAAGCAACCTACCATAGGTCCAAGTAGTTCTAGGTTTGATTAACAGCGATTCATTTGTTTAGAATTTATTCTGATGTATTTAGGGAGGAACTTTCTTTTCGTGCGGTGTTTATTTCACTTCTCTTGTAGTGACCTGAGGTTAAGACGCAACAACAACTACTACTCATAACCTACCACACAACCGCTCATGTTAAGTTAACGTTACATAAAAGTCCAAACTTCCAGTCGTGGAAATATATTTCCCATTTAAAAAAGTGACAGCCACTCCAGCTCAGACTAATCCCTGTGGCACCCAAGCATGCTTGATCTCTAAAAGACTTTTGACTACGTGTTTGGTTCGTACCTGGGAAAACGGATCGCACTTCTTCCCAACACTTATAAAAGGCCTACACTTTCCTTCTATACAGCATTCCTCTTCTGGACACATTTTATTCTCCTTGCAAAACTGTTGGCATAAAAAATAATAGGATTGAAATTAGGATATCTTAAGTAATTAATGATTTCTAACTAAGACATTATTAAGAACTTGTGTGCACATGAAGATTACGTACGTTGATGGGAAAATAATTCAATAATCGCAGACTTGATCAAAATTATTTCAAAGGGTGCAAGAACTAAATGATTTGTTTCATTTAATGTTTCATTTGAAATTTGAGTAATCAGACCAGTAGAACTTTAATCAAGTTGTTTTACAAGCTTGCCTCGCCATCCTATCCTACTCTTATTCTTGCCGAACTTTACGCTCTACCCTACCCCCAATGTTCCCTCCATGTACCTTCTATCCCACTTTACCCCCCACCTTTCCCTCATTTCACCTCCATTGCACCCCATTTCCAATATTACCTAACCCCACCTAACTTTTGCCCCACCCTTACCCCCTAAGAAGTGTTTAAAATCTTTACAATTCGCTCTAGTTTTCGTTCTCTCCTCCAATGTCAAAAATTTAACCTTCTGTAATGTTTTCTGTGTTTGCATTATCAATATATGTTTGCATTGCGCAATATTCCTATTGTCTACCTTAAAGGTCAAACAAGCTATAACAACAAATACGCCCTGTTTACGTTGTCCGATTGAAATAATAGATGTCTGGCTAGGTTACGAACCGGCGCGTAAATACTAGAATAAATCTATTCTAGTATAATCTAGAATAAAGCTGTTGCTTTTTACGGATCAGACGTAGTCGATTTCCGTAATGACTATCCGTAATGCTTTCACACTTTCGCGATTTGATCACATAATGCTCGATGTTTAAGTTATGTATTGAACTTCGTTTTATATCGTCGGAGACGAGTTACTTCATTGACCACTGTTTGATAAAGGCGATAAAATTGTGATATCTGAAGTGGTTTACAATGCATGTTCGCAATCTAGGAATTTATGATAGATAAATAGCGAGTTTTGATCTTGAAGAATTTTTAAAGAAGTTTTCCAGTTTACTAAATCGGTAATTTTAGCTTTGGCATGAATGTAAACTGTGACTGAGTGTAAAAGGTATTTTATACTATATGTGTGTTGTGGGATGGAGAGGGATTGGAGTAGGCCCCAGTGGATAATTTGCCTGCTTGTGTAAAAAGTGTAACGTCTATGAACATTATATTTGTTCCTGTGTCTACCGAGTTACAGGAACTGCTCAATGGCTAGTTTTGTTTCATAAAGTGGTTTAGTGACGCATTCGTTCAAGGAAGTGATTATCAAATCTAAAAATCGTTTATCAAACTGCCCATACTTAGCGCTAATCAGCACTATAACCAGTCTTGGGTTTTCTCCGGCTAATCTGGTCTTCTCATGTATCTACCGACTCTCACCAGACATTTTGACGTGTCTAATGTGCAACAAAGCTGAGCCAAATATTAATCTATACAAGTTGACAGTAATCACTGGAAGCCGACGTGCAATTATTACGCTTGACCTTACCTATTGGTCAGGACATGTGACCTTCATGATTATATGTTTTGCATAATGAATATAATGCGTATAAACACGTCAAACACGAGAACGTTATTCACAACCCCGAGCGTGATCAGACATATAATATGTTTAAGTAAATTGTGCAATTGTTTAAGTTCAAAATCCCACGTGGCGTTACAAAATGTCGAGTATATTGTGGTAAAATGTATATGTACATAGATAAAACTTCATTTTAAAGGCGCTACCCCGTCAGCACTTTTCTGGTTTCCACCGGGGTGTTACCGTTCACGAATTACCTGAAACACACTGTAAACTGGCAAAAATGCCCCAAAACATTGTATGATTTTATCTACAATAATTGGTAATTATGTTTTTTTTTTGTGATGCTTGATTTCTAACATTGTGCCCATACATCCTTGAAGATCATCCCTAGCTTGGGTAGATAAAAATATTTATCTACTATTAAATTTACTCTTACGATCGAAATGAAGATATTTTCTAAATGACTTTTTCTATAAATAATTCACCTTGGACTCGACAATCAAGCGGCTTGAGTAGTTCGAGTATGCTCTCGGTATAATCTCGATTTTGGTTATGTATATTGCACGACTGTTTTGTTCACGCGAAACTAAACGAAACACATTTCCAAAATTATTTTAGAAGTTAAAAGAAATTTGCCGTAAATGTATCCGTAAACCACTCACTTTTCATGGACAAATGTGCTTAATCCACTGAGCCAAACTTAATTTTCAAATCTTTTGACCGTTGATCCGACTGAGACACGTAAATGTGCGCTTCCGTTTTTTGCGTTTTATTCTAAAGTTTGAAACTTTCATTGGTAAGATCAACCAATGGTAAAACTTTTTCCTTTATGGCCAAAGTATGCAAATTATGCTACAAGATGCTAGGATGCGCAAATATGATGCACAAATATGATGCAGTTATGCTAGGATGCGCCGCTGTACATGAAAAAACCGAAAATATTCAAATTGCGCAAGTAATGCGTCCCGCGAATTCCCCGGTATTTATTCTACCATTGATTCTCACCATAATCGGTGTAGCATCTGCCAGTATTGTTAGCAAGGCCAAGATCAAGATTGGGTGCAATTGATTCATCTTCGATGTGTTGTCTCTTCGTTTCGTTGTGAGAGATGTCAAAGAGAACCTTAAAACTCTGTCTACCAAAAGTTTGGAATTACAGTTTACGCCTCCTGTCTTGATCTTCCTGCGTTGAAAGCTTGAGGAAATCTGTGTACTGCGACCCTCCCGCTCTCGGCCTTTTAACCGCGTTCTGCTCCAGTCTATACCGGAATCAACAATGTGTCTCTTTCTCTGAGCGCCAGGCTAATATTCAAGTTTCATATTTCGCGAGCACCATAGGGGTGTCATAGACTGCGCTGTAACCTTTGAGCAGGAAGAGGTGCATATCCCGTAATGCGAAAACAAAGCGCAAATATTCAATAATATGCGCCCCTGGGAGGTTTTAGCAATACTAATTGTTCCCCGCGCTACAAAAAACATCTCTCAACTGCGCCGTGATCTGCCGTATAATGATTCTTTGTTTTTCCCACACAGTCTGGCTTAGGTAACTCAGTTAACTGGTAACCTTGGCTGTTGCATAGATTTTCCCTTGGCATTGTTGTTTATTCAACAAACATTTCCTATGATGTCTTCTAGGCGGGTTATTTTGTGTTTTAGGAAGTGCATCAAGGAGCTTCGCCAATGGCCCTTAACTTTTAGACGAAATTTTGAAAAAAAGTCGAAACAGGTAAAAATATTACCACTTCTTGAAAGAGCATCCTAAACTTAGAAAAATTTCAAAGTTTGGTTGTGAAATGTTCTAAAATATGGAAAATATAGTCTTGCGAATTTGGCAAATGTTGTATACATTTGTATTACGGGTGGAAAATAATACCCGGTTGATACCCTTGGGTATTCATTTCTCACGGATAGATAATACAAAACTACAGGAAATTTGCCAACCTCGCAAGGATGTATATTTTCTATAGTTTACAACATTTTACAACCATGCTTTGCAATTTGACTAAGTTTTGGATGCTCTTTCATGCTGTGATAATATTTTTTCCTATTTCGAGTTTTCTCAAAATTTCGTCTAAAGGTTAGTCCGTCAAAAAAATCCGGGCGAGAAAACTAAAACATTAGTTACCGCAGAACTATAAGAAACAAATATTTTCTCCCCATTTCCTACGCGATCGATTCGGTCAAACGAATACTAGACGCGTGGAATTTCACTCTAGAGTTCCCTAGTGCATTTAAAAATAACCACCTCTCAGAAATTATACCAAAATATGCATGTAAAAGATAATCTCAAGATTAAAGTAACTCAAGATATACGAGAAACAAAGATAATAAAGTTATGAGGAACTAGTGCGTGTCGAAACGGGATAAAGCTCCTTAAGTTATTTTGACTCCCTTGTCGAGTTGCAACATGATAATCTTACAATTGAGTTCTATTTCATATCTCAATACTCGGTCATGTGTTTTTGACAACAGTCAACACAATCGACGAAATGGAGTTGGACTGAGACGTATCGATCTTTTCTTCCCGTTTTGGTTGATAGAAAACTGATTCGATTAACCCAAAACACGCCATTATAACTTCCCAGTAACTTTTTGTTTTTAATTAAGGATGGAAATATTTTGAAATCTTGTCTGGGTCAATAATCAATATGAAAGTCTGTTTTCTGAAGTTAAATTTTAACCTGTATAGCTTTAGCGCGAAATACAAGGCTGATGAAGCTGATCAACGTTCAAAACTGTAGCACAAATTCTGCCATACTTCTGCGCTCGCTGTGTTGACGAGATCTGATATTTCAGTTTGAATTTTTTGTTTTGCCCATTTCTTACGTCAGAGATTGCATGGCGATGGTAAAATGGGATGCAGATTAAGTTTCAAAGCGGGAAAAACGCAGTTTCACAATTCACGATGTTTTAAAAAAGCAACTCCACGTTTCTCGAAAAACGTGGATACAAGATTTGTGCGTTTGGGTGACGCCGGAGAACGTCCGACGAGCTCCGAAAGGCCTCCGAAGATATTTTTACTCTTATTTGAACAATCGAGCGTTCACGAGACTATTATTCTCATTTCACGAAGCATTTTTACCGAAAATGACGGCGAACGCATTACGGGCGTAGAACAAACCACATTTCAAGGCAAGAAAATCAAGCATTTCACACGAACAGAAATTAACCGATAACGGCTCACCAAAATACCCTTTACCCACACTCTATGATGTTGTTTCCATATAAACAAACGATTTGGAAAATAAATGGTATAATTATATTTGTCCTTAATTAACTTGTATGTCATGTTAATATTTTAAAAATTTTGTTCATTTACGACCTAGATAATTATTAATATTAATATAAGTGAAAACAAAAACTAATTATGCAAAGTAAGACGTCACTATAGTGGGCAAAACTAAATCATCAAACTGAAATATATACAACAATGGTAACTCCAAATAAATTCCTGATGATAACTAAAGATCTCTGATCAACGAAGCATTGTAACAAAAAAAATATAAGACAACTTTTTTAAAGTTTTAAAAGTTCTTGTGCATCGGGCAATATAATTTTTCGTTTCATATGCGCTTTAATATAAATTTAGTTTTAGAGTTTTTAGGTTGATAAAAAACTTGATTAGCTTAAAGTGCACATATAGCCTTTGGGGATTTGGCATATTTGTGATATTTAGGACATTTTAGGAGCAAAAATATGTTCTATTCCTAGAGGAGAACGCCATTTTCGTGGTGTTTTTGGTATGTAAAAACTGACTTAATAGTTAATGCAAATGAGTTTTCCATTGTTTCGATTCTCTAAAACTTGAACAACCAAGAAACACGAGGATAAAGTTTTTATCCAAAACAATATACATCATTTTGCCTTATCAAGCGCGCAAGGTTGCTAGGTCAACACGCGGCTGAGCTACAATCTGGGACATAACTCGTTGAGAATTATCGTAGTAAATTAGCCTCTCTCATTATGAATTCTGAGCAAAGCTACGTTATTGCCTTCAAAGTTTAAACCCCCTCTCCCCCATTCCATGTTGAGTTGACATTATGGTAAATTACCGAAAGATGTTTGCTGGTTCTTCACAACATTGAAGTGGGGTATATGGGGTGATGAAGTCTGTGTCACGAATAAGAATTGTCCCAGGTATATCAGACGCAACTGTATCAAGAGTTTTGTCCAAGTAGCACTCTTGCCACTGATTTCTATAAAAATAATGGAGCGGCTGGGTGAGGGCACATTATTTTTCGTCCACCTTTACATTGGAACCCCCGTTGATTTCCATCAACAGTTCTGCATCAGGTTAAGTTAGCTTTGCTCGGCCACCTAATAACGTCTTTTTTAGTACAACTACGATGGATTATATATACATATATACACTGTACCAAAAACTCGTAGTCAAAAACATATACGATAGTCTTTGACCATTTTGTTTTCTTAGATTTTTTGGAATTTTAACACAACGTTTCTAGAATGTATTGAGCAATTGAGCAATAATTAAGACCAGGTTTAAAACTGATGTTGATTTGACCTTGCCACGAAATCTATTGCCAAAAATGAAAGATGTAATTGTTTTTTTTGCTGCCAACTGCGCTAGCTATACCCTTGGTAATACATAATAAGCATGCTTGGTACAGGTGGGAACTTCAGAAAAACCACAATTCAGCTCCAGTTTGAGTTAGAAAGATTACAAATTCGTTTTCACATTTTCCTGAAATGCTGATCGAGTCGAGCAGAATAAGCACAAACCTGCGTACTGCCTTCAATCAAGTCCTTCGCACCCGAGTTGCGCAAATTTTCGGTGTATCCATAATCATTTCAACTTCATTGTTATAAGTTTTTGTTTTGTATTAAATGCAATAATTTCTTTGCCTATTTCAAGTTCATTATTGGCGTGAAAAAGTCAAGCTGTTTATTTTGCACCCTGGAAGCACAGGTCAAAATATTTTTTGCTTCTTGGGTGGAACTTGGTTTAGGTTGTGTTGTATCGAAGAATAGTTCACAGCGATCGCCTATAACGTCTTGGAAATTGCCTATAACGTCTTGGACATTCAATCCGTTGCTAGCCCGGTGCCAAGCACTTTCTTGAGTGCAAAAAGCAAAAATGTACGTACAAGGAAAATACTTGTATTCATGCCCCTTTGGAGGTTGCACGTAATCTCAACCGCAGTGAGTCAACATTTGCTCTTGCCATAAAAGCCCACACAAACGTACAATAATAATGGCCTTGAACTAAACCGTATTGATTTTCTTTTAACTCAGTTTATTTTAAATAAATTGCCAACTGTGCTAAATGAGCGCTGAAAGGAACGCGTGGGTGCATCGTGTCCGTCACGCCCTGGAAATAGATCTTCAAGTCTCAAGATTTGCTAAGAATTTGTATTTTTTTCGAGATTGGTTTAGCACATGGACGATCTGGCGAGCTTCCAATCTTAGATCTCCGGATAGCCGTTCCCGGTAACATTGAGCACAACTGTGGGTCCCAGTAGGGCTTTGAGCGCAAGTATGGTTTTAAACGAAGTGTTTCATCGTTCGCAAGATAGGTTTTGCTTCAACCTAAAACATGTAGCCAGGCCATATGTGAATGTTGTTAAGCTATATGCACCGCAAGCCGTTAGACAGGCGTTTTAGTAGGCGTGATGTTGACAAACATATATCGGGCAGATCGGGGCAGATTAATTGGTCCATTGACCCCTACTGGGAAAGGGGATGGTATATAGCTATGGTTGAATTAGAAGTATGACCTTTGGCATCACTCCAGTGGTCTATTAAGCTCGTTAATTATACTGCCGGCTTTTTTGCTGCCAGTGCTTTGTAGACTGTGACGAGATGTGAAAATCCAAAAATGGCGGCAAATTTGAATTGTATTAGTAATCATGCGAAAGATATTGCAGCCGTATCCGGGTGAGATAATTTCGTTGCATCGATGTCTTGAACAACATTGGCCAAAATCAAAGTGTGAATTTGAATGGCGTCGTTGTAAAAGGACAATACTTCATTGTTGAACTTTATATGCACCCGGGATGAACTGGAGTAAAGTGGAATGGAGTGAATAATTTACAGGTTACAACATTTGATAATTCCAATGCTTGCTAGAATTGTCATTTCATAAGATCAGCCCTGATCCAAACCCCAACCCTTACTGGGTGACAACATTCAGATCTGGTGGAGGAGTGGAGTAAAATGAAGTCAGGTGAAGTGAGGATGAAGAGAAGTAGGAGAGTAGTGCCATACAAAGTTTTAAAGTTCATCCAAGTTAATTTGTGTATATGAGAGTTAGTTAATAATACAACTAATGCATTACGACATTTACTCTTAAGGAAATAAACTTTATTTTTTAACATCGAATATGGCAAAAAACCTAAATTTGTGCTACTAGCACAGAGATACGTCATCATTATGTCAGCTCTCTCATACTAACTTATCTCAAGGCTTCTTCAAATCGCAATCGAAGGAACATTAATCACCACAAAAAGACCGTCTCTGGAGCGGGGGGGGGGGGAGACCAACAGCTGCATCTTTTGGCAAATGTTCGTTGTCTCCGTCTGCAATTCTCTTCCCCAGCGAGGACAGCTTAATGCAGTGAGTTGTGAAAACCCTTCTAATTTACACAGTATTAATAAATACACACTGTTGTCCATTATTGAAACATCTTTTTAAACAAAGCGTTATATCCATAGTTTTTGTGTGAACAAAGTTACATAAAAAAGTATGTTCTACAAGTCTCCCGACTTTCCTAAAACGAATTCTCTTCATACCTGATCTATTTAACATCATCGTACTGCCACTAAATCAAAACTAGTCGTGTATTGTGTATTTACATCATTAGGCATTAGTATAGTCCAGAGTTAGAGTTCCTTTACATCTTAGCTTTGGTTTGACATTCGTCTTTTGTTTCTCGAAGCAAAACTATCTTGGCCTTCATCATTCCGTTCCTGTCATGGAGTAGCATTCGGGTTGTTTTTCTGCTCACAACACGTTTACAAAATCTATAGATCCTATATCTATGTCTTTATGTATATCTCGCTTTACAGTATGACCGGTTGCGTCTATCTGGAACACAGTTGTGTTGAATTTTTTAAAAAGAAATCGAAAAGAATAGATTTTCCGTAGTTTTATCTACTAGTTCAAGTTCATGTGTCGTATAGGTTAAGAAAACGTGTTATCAGCAATGGTTTCCTTACCCAACTCGGATCAATGGTTAATTTTAGTAATTTCGGTAATTTCACGTGGCCATTGGTTCATTGGTTGACATGTCCTTCTCATTGGCCCTCTCGATCTTGATCTGATTCTACAGCTGAAGCCAGGCACGCATGGACATTGTGAGCCGTCGATCATGCGAACGATATTGCAGCGGTATCCTGGTGATTTCATTCGTTTGCATCGACGTCTTGAACAACATTCGCCAAAATCACAGTGTGAGCTTGAATGGCATCGCTGTGAAAGAAGAATATTCTGTTGTTGAATTTCATATGCACTTATCCGACTCATCACTCAATACGTAAGTGTTATCCCTCGGGCAGGTATGCGTTGTGCAGGGACTGTTGATTTATGCTCATTAAACGGATAATTATTAATCCAGCAATGAATTGGCCTTATCTCCTTGCCGCTGATTTTTTCCGTTCTTTTAATTCTCAAAGGAGCATTTGTGGAGCATCATTCTTTAATTAAAGGAGCATAATTAAAGCTCCGAGCGTTATCATTCCGAATCATTTCTAAAAGCTCCTGACTTGTTGACACAAATTAATGAAAACCAGCACAATTCGTCTTAGGACAAAAACCAAAAACTTCATGTGATGAGAAATTGTATTGGTCATATCGTTTTCATAGTGACTGTTGTGAAAATGCTTCAAAACGACCTTGTGTGCGCATACTTTAAAAACATCATTTCTGTTGTACTGCGGGCTTTAGATCTTTTGTTCACAGTCAGCACAGCTTACGGTATTATGAACTGGAGTAAAACTAATCTGGTCGTGTTAGAAGCTATTTGTCATAAGCTTGATATTATGAAAACCTGGGTTGTTCTGTGTTTCTGAAGCGATGATTGCAGCTTATTATTCTGCAAATTAACTCTTAGAGTTGGCCAAAATTGCAAATGGACGAAAATGCACTTGTAATAATTAGTCTTGAGTTGCAAAGTTCAACAACACACACTTTAACGATTCGAGTGTTAACATACAACGTTTTGAGTTACAAGCAATTTAATGTAAGCATGTCATGTGCTCAGAGATTACGTATATACTACTTTTTTATACATAATACTATACTCAAGTGTTATACTCAAGTGTGTAAAGAACGCCATTACCACCTTGTTATTTTTCGTTACCGCATGCCATTTTGTGTTTTTATACGCCGTTTATTTATTTTTGAGTCCGTTTTCTTTGATGTTCCAAGCCCGAGGTATTTATGTGGGATAGATACCTTCAACAAATAATGAGATCAAAACTCGTGGAAAAATCTCGAAGAATCGCGATGTTGAATTGTTTATAGTCAAAATACTCTGTTAGACCCCGTTTACACGGTATCGGATTCGCTTGGTCACGACATCGAGTTCAGGTAGCTTGCGATCATATTTACTCTCATCACTTTTTTCTATGACTACTTGTTGTTAAATTCTGCAATACTATCGTAAGTGTAAGAGCCACACTTGTCGTGGAACTATTCAATTTGATATCGTGACCATGCGGATCCGGTACAGTGTAAATGGGGTCTAACTTTAAAAAAGGTATTAATAATTCATGAGCAAAGCACAGAGGAAATCATAGCCGTAAAGGAATCTTCATATGTGATAAAACACACGTGAATTTTCACAAAATTTTTGTCTCGTTTTTTTCGCCTTATACAACGTACATCTATATTGAAAATTCTTTTGCAAACAAACTGACAAGATGGGTCGTTTTTTAAGCCATTCAATATGCTTGCAATTCTTGCTTAATTATCAGAGAAACAACGCTTTAAATCCGATACAGCACTCCTGTACGTATATTAAATAGTACGCAATAAACGCTTTTTCGTTTATTATTTATTATATTGCAGGTTTTGCTTGATGGTTTAGGAATCTTAAATTTGTCTGTAAACTAAAAAGATGGGTCTGACGGGAACTGACAGATAAGTTAATTGGGTAACCCACAGTTAATTATCAAAGTCAAAGATCTATTATGCAGTTTTAGATGAATGGTGCATTATGCATGCGTCAGGTATAGGATTAATGTCAGATGACTGAGAGAGAGTATCGGAGAGACAGTTGTGAGTGAGAGATCTAGCCCGAGCCCTATTCGAAGTGAGAGTGTGAGATTTTGTATATTACTATTTTGTTAATTCTTGTCGTTATTGGTTAATTATCATATATTATTAGTGAATTTGTTGATTTGGGGTTAGATTTTAATTGTGACTTGGCGAGGACTACGTTACTGTCGTTAGAGGAGGCAAAATCCTCGACAGGTTGTTGCTAAGCTAGTTGTTGTAAATAGTCAGACTAGCATCTTTTATTTATCAACTTGTTTGTATATAAAAAACGTCAGTGTTCTCGTGTTTCAATATATAACGTGGTGATAATATTGTATATTAAAGACGAGTTTTTTTATGAAAAAAAGTGTGTGACAATAATTAGGACTGTCCCATGTAAGGGGCGAAGGGGTTATAAGCCAAGTGTATTTTAGAAAGATATAAGTGGGAGTGTCTTGCCGTGACCTTGTATTTGTAACCGAGGTAAGAAATAGTTGAAGCGGTTAAATTTTACAAATTTTAACTTGAAAAGTCATGGTCAAAAAGTCAAAAACATCAAGACGAGGTGTGGTAAATATCTGTAGTGGTGGAAATTAAGCCCTGAAGGGAATTGCCAAGAATCCCACTTAGACGATTCTCATTCTATCTTTCAATGCACATTTCCCAATCACTCTTTTTACGGTATCTAGTGTGTTCATTTCAAGTACTTCAGGAAATCGGTTTTCAAGTGGCGTGCGATCACTCTTCCCTCACTAGGGGTTGGAATAAAATGCGGAACCGGAATGACGGAATGGCGGAACGGAATGGGGATAAAACGCGGAAGGGAAAGGCGGAACGGAATGGGGATAAAACTCGGAACGGAATGGTGGAACGGAATGGGGATAAAACGCGGAACGGAACGGAATGGGGATAGAACGTGGAATGGGGGATAAAATTAATGCAGAATAATATAAACTTCTGCGTAATTCTTTTTGGTATAACTAAACATGCACAAAAATTACATCACATGTACTTGGAAAATCAATGTTTATAATGTTATAATGTTGATTTTGCGTATTAATTTGTTATTAATTAAAATTGTTCTATTCTTCTATTTAAAAGCGATATCTTCTACAAAGGTAATTGTTCTACAAAGTGATATGTTCTGTAAACAGCTACAAACCGCGACATGTTGTAGCAATCAACTATCTGATCGAGATATTTTGTTTAATATATTAAAGTGTTTATGCAACGAAATTTCACCCCAAAGTTTTATGGCTTCAGTGTAAAGTTAACGTAAAATAGGTTGGTAACTTCTTTTACAGAAGTTCATCATTTCGCTTCTTTCGTGAGAAATTTTGCTTCGAATAATATGCAAATATCATACTTATGACATCACAGTGCATAATGAGTTTTTAGTGCTGTAGGAATTTCTCTTAAAATATCCATGATAAATTTCCAAAAGTTGCACTAAAATACAGCAAATTGGAATTTGTAAGTTATAATTTTGGAATTTTGTTCGACAAAATTAAATTGTTCGAAAAATCTATGTTGTTTTAAAATACATTATGCACTGTGATGTCATTAAGTATTGATATTTGCATATTATTCAAAGCTAAATTTCTCACGATAGAAGCCAGACAATGAACTTCTGTTAAAGAAGGTACCAACCCATTTTACGTCATCTCTACATGGAGGTCAAAAAACGTCGGGGTGAAATTTCGTTGCATAAACACTTTAAAAGACAGTGCTGAAATTAAAGTAGCCCTTAATAAACCATGCGATAAACTATATTGCTTCTTTCATAAAATATATCGCTTTATGAAGTTAAGAGTATGGTGTCACAAAACTTATCGTTTTACAGAACATGTCGTTGTATAGGACATATCGCTTTGTAGAACATATATCGCTTAGCACTGTATAACAAATCGCTTTGCAGAAATACATTTCGCTTTGTAGAACAAATCTCTTTGTAGATTAACATGTCAGAAGAAAAGTTGTAGAATCGTGAGAAAAATCTGTACTTTGCTTTCTCCCAATTTTGTGAATCGCGAGGTTCTGGTCGAGCAAAATCATCCCAACAAATTGCTCTGCGTAAACGCAACTACCTTAATTTACCGAACATGTCGCTACAAAATCAACACAGCATTATAAAAATTGATCTGCCAAGTAAATGTGAGTTAATTGTCTGTTGTTTGTGCATGTTTAGCTATATCAAAAAGAATGACGCAAAAGTTTATAGTGTTCTGCGTTAATTTTATCCCCATTCCCGTTCTGCGTTTTATCCCAACCCCCTCACTAGGTCCGACCACTATATCGTCTCAATTGAAAAAAGTTATGAATCTCGGCACGGTTCTAGGCAGGCTTGTGTACAAAAATATGCGTGGTATTTTTGCATGTAGAAATTCCAACGATATCAAAGAATGTTGTTGGATTTTTTCTCGCAACAAAATTAATTTTCTGTTTCTTGCATGAAGTCGATTGTGTGTTCACCTTTTATGGAAAGTTCAGTCCTAGCCTAGCCATTTGGTCGTGATTGTGTTAGCAAAATCATTCTCGACAATGTGATACAGTCTGGGTCTACTTTTTCTTTTGTGGGTTGGATTCAAATTAGTCGTATTAAGTGTAGATAGGCGTACACACTCTAACACGTCAGTCACTTTTATATATTCACGACTAAATAAAAACTAGACTTTAGGCTAGCCCGGTCGAGCCCCGAGAGAAGCCGTGCCCTCGGAAATCCTCAGCTAATCCAGTTATATGGCTGTGTGCATGTTTGCCTTCTTGCACTTGACGTAACTATGATATCATTTTTATGACACCAATCAATCATTTATGTACAAACTAAACCTTTAAGGGCACTCTGAATATTAAAATTGACTGGATTGTTTGCATTTTCATGACGAAAAACTTTATATGCCGAGAATAGCTTCAGTATTGTTCTCTGGAGCTGGAGATTTAACCATCTAATCCAATTGTTTGCATTTGTGTTACATGCATAAACGCATTTAGTCTCAAACTTGTAAAAAACGACATTATACTATTGAAATTCCTAACATCCGTGATCGGTTTTATTTATTTTTATCGGGCCATGTTTGCAAACTGTTTTCCCACGACTAAATTCAGTTAGATGTGTAAGATCCCACACATGCGTAGCGAGGGCAAATGTTCCTCTCTGCCTACAGGATGATTCTGAATTCATTCATCCTAAATTCATTTCATTATCGACGCTTTACTACTATATGACAGATTAACTAAACACCGCACAAAAAGAAAGACGGAGGTAGTATATGCCGCGAGCCCGCGCGCTTTTAGGCTCCTACGTTTTTCAATTGTGCTTTTTGTAAAGGTCATTAGACGGGAAGCTAGCTAAATCACTGAAACCGCACATACTATAATCTATATTAACTCATGTAAAATTGTTCTTCTAAACAATCTAACCCCACAAAAAAACGAATTAACGTTCGCAGTCGGTGGTGCATTTAAAATGAGTATGACACAAGCAGAATTTGGGCTTTTGATTGTTGATTTTTGAAATAGAATTATCAATCACATATCACAAATGAGATGCAATAATTCGAGCCTTTAAAGCTTAGATTTCCTGTATTTTTTTGTAAGAAAGACAGCTGCAAAATTATTACGTTCCTCTGTTTATTTTTGGATCTGTTTTTCTTCCTTGTCTATCCTTTCCCTCAATCGTGGAGGAAACGAGCGAAAGTGTTACGGCAACGAAAGTAATTAGAAGTAATCAACAGGAGTATCTAGTTGCTATGATGCTTACAAATAAGGATATGTTTCACAATTTACTTATTTTAAATAGGATCAATCAATGACCAATTGAAAACCGCAAAACGTCTATGGATTAATTAGTAGTGGGAATATCGTAGCATTCGAGCAAGAAAATATAAAAGATGCACTAATTGTTCTTATAACTAGTTCTCCCTTCCCACTGTCCCTCCAAACAGCACATACATGCTTTGCGGTAAGGGAATTAGTACTAATTTGCAGCGTGGCGGAGCCATGCTATCATTTCTGTGCGTTCCGTGCACAAATGATTGATATGATAAGATCTTAATTGGATAAGTATATCAATGTTTACGAATTTTACAAGTGGTTTTGGAGGTGGGACTGAGATGAAATATGAGAAAAACACTTAAAAATAGAAAGTCGGTGGTCTTCAAGACTAAGGAATTAAAAAAAAATCCATTTATGCTATAGACACACACGTCTATGTAATATGAACTTCATTTGTGGAGGATGAATGCGCTTACACGGAACAATCACAACTCATCTACACGTTAAAGGAGAAACACGCGACTCGTGTTTTGGGTCGTTCTTTCATAGTGCAATCACAAATGTTCCGTTCTTTAATACCAAATTCGTAAAGAATAACCTCTTAATGTTTTAGTTCATTTTGATATTGCGCGCGAATAGCCATTTGTTTAGCTTGCCAAGTGCTATCTTAAGGCCGCTTTCCATTTAGTGAAAAATCCCACGCAGTCGTCAGCGGTCGCTTTCTTTTGAATTTTGAAAGCCAAACAGTCAAGCCCTTCACAAGAAAGTGAGCTCAAAACCCGTTCGCTAGAAATACTTCACTTCTTCTGTGCAGAAATAAACGTCAAAACGTCTTAACTCGCCTCGGTTTTATTCAACCATGATGAAGCTGTGTTATCATCAAAGTCAAAACACGTCATATGTGTATCGTAAGCAAAATTGTGTTGATATGCGACGGGTAATTGGGCAAAAGCAAGTGTGTTGATATTTGCTTATTCTTCTGTCTGTCGAACATTGCATTGACTTTAAATACTGTCCCAGACGGCGGCTATAATAAACAACCTTCGTCTCGAATGTTCACGCATATTATTCACAAAGGATTCATTACTGTAGATAATTGATTGAACAGCATTCGTTAATTTGCGCGCATATTAGTTGGCAAATTAATCCATTCAGCTGGCGATTGCGCACATTGTAATAATTTGCACGCAAATTATTTGGTAAATTAAACGTTAATTCTTGAGCTGCAAGGGAAGTGTTAGAGCGCACGCTGTCGGGAAATTTTACCAGTTAACCTTGCCATTCAATTTTTTACTGATTTTTTTCTAGCAGACAGCAGGCGAGAACTTTTTCCTTGGTAAGGTCGCCTAACTGCGTGGCATCAGACGGTAAACTGTTTACTTAGTAGTAGCAGCAACAGGACATCACCAATTTATGAACAAAGCTCTTAATAAAGGACACACAGAAATATATATAACGTATCGAGGATGAAAAGATTGTCAATGAAAAGATTGCTTACTTAATAGGACTTACAGTTCTTAGACGAACCTGTTTTGTTATATCGACAAGTCCCTACGGCATAAAGACAGGATCTCTATGTAGCAAACCATGTGTACTCGAGCTTTTAAATCCTTCCCTTGAAAGACTGGAACTTATGAATAGAAAGTGGGATTAGATTTTTGCGCCGCAGATTTTTATGCATCGTAACAAAAGACACTATATGCCCAGTAGCAAGCTGCACAAATGAAACAAACATCTACAGTACAAGAACATTGTAGTTCGCATAATGTTATTCTCGCAAGATGGCACACATAAATATCACTAATCGTATCAGCGTACCGCAGTCTATCTATTTTTGTATTTCTTAATTCTTTGTGATTATACATTGGTGCCATGCGATCGATTTATGGCTGCTAATTAAACAGAATATAAAAAATTGATATGATTTAATTTGGCGGTGTAAATTTGCTTACGTAAGGATTATGTCCATTAGCTTTCTCCACTATGACTTGGGTGACATTAAAACATCACAGACAGACTATGGTTTTTCGACATTTTTTGCCTGAAAATGGGGTCAATATGCTGCGTGCCTTGTTCATGGTGTTACTTGTGATGACATGATGTTGGTCTTGATTGACATGATATCTTAATTTGTAATTTCATTGCATTACACCAGAAAGACAAAGTAGACCTGCTGCTTTTCAGTCCATATACAGTATTAAATTGTAGCGCATTTAATCTTAATATATAAGATTACACGCAATGTATCATAGAGACTTCTTAGCTTGCAAATAATTTCCTTTTAAAGAGCAATTAAAGTCATAAAACGGTTGAATTATGAAATGTGATTTAATTATAAGTTTTGAATAATGATTCATGTGGACGGTTGCGCAAATAATGATAATCAAGCGCGTCATAATATACTTGTTTGTCAGGCTGGAAAGCCATCGTACGCAAAGTTGTAAACATGCAGCAGGCTTTTTTTTGTCCTGTTGAAATGCTAGGCGTCGTAAACAGCCTATATAAATTAAGCAATTTGTCTGGCTGACTTCGCACCGTGTAATGTAGCTAATAAATTGTACGTTCATCTCAAACTAATCTTTGCTCAAGTTGACTAAGTCCTAGTGATGGATATGTGATATGAAAATCATGTTAACGCAATAAAGTGTTTGTTTTACACTTGCGTGCTTTTCTGAATCATAGTCAATACCGATATGGTTTGGAAACCAAGCGAACTTCAAAGCGTTTATAATAAGCTACAATTTCATGTCGAGTTGGCTTCACCATGCACAAATCTTTTGAAATTTTGCCTGTTAATATTTCAATAGTACGGTTGAATGCTTCAAAGAGGCAACGCTATTGGACGATTGCTTCATAACACAAAAAATTCATTGTCTTCACCGTGCACAAGTCTGCATAAACACGAGCAAAAAGATAGAACAAAGACATTGGCCAAGTCTGTAGACCATATCTAGATTGACTTTGGCTGAATGATGGTTTTTTTAAGGCTAATTGCACGTCTAATTAATACAGGAATAAACAGGAAGCGGTAAACCTACCAAATATAATTTTAATTGCTGTATATTGTTTCCATAGTTTCCATCACTTGTCAATTACTATATTCACAGTCGAGGGGTCGCCACCATTCTGTACTACCAGGCTTTGTCGGGGGTTGTTTATAACAATAAAAGGCAATAAACAATAGAAATTGGTTTTCTGAGGAACGAATCACAAAAAACAATTACTTTTTGATGAATGGCCATTCACAAAGCTAGATCATTTTACACCAGTTGAGAAAAACGGAAATACGTAGCTAATACGTATACATTGCTGTTCAGGATCTATATACGAAACAGCAGGTCAGAAGAGAGTGCTCGTATAGGACCTTGACCTTGGTCCGAAGCTTCTCCAGCTCTCGCAAATACTGCAGCCTACAAGGGCTGTGAATGATTCGTGTTGCCAGCTAGGCTATTTATAATTGTCGTCGCTATTTCTGTTCTCGCACGCTCTGACAATCGAGTATTAAATAACACTTTTTTCAAGCAACGGGTAAAGAGCTGCACTTTTTCTTACAGTTGAGTCCATAAGAAACGCTGACCAAATCATAATGTGTATCAATTGCCAAGAATGCATTTTACTCCTTATGTAAGCCTTCACAAGTCACCAGAAAACTGAGAGAGCACAGAGGATTATCCCTACCCAAATTATCCTGTAATTTTAATCTTTTTCTGACGTAATTCATTTTAACAGATTTCAGAGTTTTCCAGTAACGTCTGTTTGTCCACTGACTCCTAATGATTTCATCGGAGGTGCGAGGGAAATTATTTTTTTCTTATTTTTCGACCGTGATGCCAAAATGCGACAGTATCTAGTTCTAAAGAGTAGAATAGCCTTGTACTGATAATTGATAAAATGCTTTTCTAAACACTCAGTCGATCAGTTTCATCCATTTCCATGGCTATGAATTGACTTGTCATTACGTAGAATGCCTTAATTGGTTTATTTACCACTTGAGAGCCTGCCATAACTAAACAAAACTATTAATATGTATATTCTAGTTCATGTGGATACTTCATGTAGTTTGTGCATGTACGTTGTCCACTCACAATGTAAACAATATTTTAGCAGTTTAGTTAATGCAGACGACATAATCTCCAGACGAAAGTACTAGGTGGACTTGTGACGCCGATGGTTTGAAAAGGTTATGACTGTATGACGTTGAATATATCTCGTATAATCGAAACTCCGCAGGACTTATGTTCTGTTGTTTATGTTCTTATCCGCCATTTAAAAAAAATTTAAAAAAAGGTGTTGATATAATAATTGGCTTTGCCGTGAATGATTCTTCTAAGTAGTAATTATGGCTTGGACGCAGGATGACGAATATGGACAGTAGCGCCACCCTGCCGTAAAATGTGGCGCCCTATTTTTATACAGCACTCGTACTGGCCGGCGCCAGAAAATTCAATTGACTGGCTGAGATAATGATGTATATACATACATATAACGGGTCATGTGCAGACACTTACTCAAACTTTATTGCTTGCCCCTATACTGTCCAATCCCTATTGCGATTTGGGATAATAAAGAAAGCGGTCAGAAAAAAAAACACAATATATCATGTATAATTGCGGGAATGATTAGGCTAAACGATTGACATACAAAATCACGCAATTTCTTTCAAAGTGCATGTGAGATGCGCTAGAAATGCGTACTTAATTATCATTCATCTTTGAGGTTCAATTTGCGCTTTGCTGTGCCAATAAACACCATTGTCTCATTTTTCATTTACGAGCTCAATGTGTTTTCAATAACATCTTTGATTTAACAATCTTTTCTCTTGAATTTCGCTGGGCAAACCTTAAACCCGGGGAGGATTGATTTAATGAATGGAGGAGGTAAGCAAGCCCCGTTCTGTGTGAATGAGTGACGCTTTTTAGCTGCGGAAACAACGACGCTTTTAATCACGAGTGCCGAATGATGTCTTATTTTCTATCATTGAATTTCGTTTGTTATGTAATCCCAGATGTAATCTGGACAATTATTTGTGCATGTCTATGATCAAGATGGGAGGGCATAATGGTAATAAGAACCAACCCATTGTTCTTGGCATTGTTCTCAGCATCCAGTCGCTAACATTAAAGTTATTTGTCTAGTCTGTGGTGTGGTTACATTACATGTGCCCCATCCCAGGATAAGTTTGGATTCTGTAAACATCCCCTGCTATTGTACCATCATACTCAATTAGTCCTATCACTAATAAAACTTACGTTATGATGAACTAGTCAAAAACATGTGAGGACAGTATTGATAATACATATTGATAAAACAATACCAGTTTTGTTTCCTTCTCGGTTTCTGCATTGTTGTAGAAAGCAAAACTGCGCCCAACTATTCGTTGAAAACGAAAAACGATGTTCTTTATTATTAGAATGTCTGAGCTAGGAATCTATTGAAGATCTTTAAAGAAAATATAAACTGCCATAATAGACTGATAGCTTTCTCGTACAACTTCTATTTATTTGTTTTCTGAGTGTTTATGTATATAAAAAAAATTAGTAACCGTATTCTGTGAAAGATGAAGAAAAAGCTGTGCTGCCCCGCTGCTTCTGAAATTTATATGCACTCGGTCCAAACATGCTCTGCTGTAGACCTGTATAGATAGACGTTGCCTAGGGTAAACATCTGGTGTGTCGAAGGTACATCTGGTGTGTCCACCTAGTACTTTCGTTTGGAGATTATGTCGTCTGCATTAAACATAAAATCACTGTAAATCCCAAAAAGTTATATGTCTAGAGATTTTCGGGGGTTTTTTTTAGGAGATTTAAAAATGGTTTTGGGGGAGATTTTTGGATTATGAAACGGCTTTTAAATAGTTAGGACGTTTTGGAATTTGTGGTTTCAGGGAAATTTTTGTTAGGATTTCGGGATCCTTCCAAGAATGGCTTTTCGTTGCGTGCGTCTTCGCCAAGTGTACTGAAGGTGTTTTTTTGAGTGCCACTCCCCTCGCGGTAAATGATCGTGTTTATACCCTTAAACAACCGGGTCAAACAAGAGAAAAATTAGTCGATGAGATCCACTTTGAACTCGTTGAAATTGGAACATGTTGTTTGGTGAGAGTTGTTGTCATTGCTGTGCTCTCATTAGCACTTGATCATTTTTTCCTTTTGACCGGAACACAAAAATTGAGAAAACCATCACGCGAACACGCCATTCCGACCTGGTTGCTGTCCCAAAACTCACACGTAACCCGGAGCGTGTGAAATAATCGTTTCAGTTATTTTGCTATCTAAACTAACGACAGAGAGTAACTTTAAAAACGTTTCTGACACAGCAGAAGGGCTAACATGTGTGAGGTAGTCCGACCTTGTCTATTTTTAGGGGCAAAGACCACAAGACTGTCGAGAGTGTTTACGCAACGATGTCAATGTTGACACTATGGGATCTACTCTTTGAAACGGAAGTAAAACAAGATTAATAAGTCGGTGAATTATCAGACAACACGAGCCAGGCAAAGGTAACGTCCGATTATTGTACTAAAATTGAGATTTCCAGCATGCAGTTGCCCCAATTTCAAGCTCTCTCTACTAGCGCATTATTCGTACCTGCCGGCAAGACGTGACGCAATTGGCTCAGCGAATGAGGTCTGTTTTGAATTAGCATGCTCACAGACGCTTTTGCTCGACTGTAGAAATCACATGTCACGATCTCCGCTTGAAATACATTACAACGATCGTTTCATAAAGCGATGACGAAATTATTTTCTAGGACTTGAGTGCTCAATTTAAAATCATGAAAAGAGTTTAGGACGTTTATGCTTTTTGAGTATCTGCCACTCATATCGAACTCTGTGCCAAGTCATATAGACCGACCTCACGCAAATTGTATTTTTTCCCTTTTAACTACTCTATTCAAATTGCCACATCGATTGTCGCACAGCGCGACATACGTTGCTCGAATATGAATTATCAGAAATTTCAACTGCGGACTGCGTGTTTGTTAGCATCACGCTCACACGCGGGGAAATATCGTATTTGCGATCTTTTTAGGACTTTCAACTGAGATTGAAAATAGCATCTACCCGCTATGTCGAAACAACGGTACGATTACAGTGAAGTCGTGATGGTGAATATGGTAATTAGTGTCTTTGTAGCTATCCAGTCCCGTCCTGACCTATATGTACATTACGTCAGCACGAGGAACATTCGGAAAGTTTATTATGCCACAAGCAAACTACAACGTACGATTATATCTTACAACAATTCTATGATCCATTAATAAACGTGTTTGATTTGGAATAAACGTTTGTTGATATTTGCCAAAATGCAACTTACTTTGGGATAGACGTTGATATTTGCCGAAACGCAATCTACTATTGTAAAGCTTGACTGCTCTAATTAGCTATCATCTAACAGAACACGTAATGTCAGAGGTAGAATTATAGCAAGGCCTGAATGAAAAGGTCGTTTGTATTAGGTTTTGGAAATATTAGAGTCAGATATCGTTGGTCTTCGGACTACGAATACAACAAAAAATCATCGAGGTATACTCTCCCGGAAAAAAAACTCGTTAATTTTCCTCACCTGCAAATATTTCCCGTGCACTACTAAGAGGCACAGCAGCCAGAAAATTAGAAGCGTTGATGTCGTCTTCATGTTTAAAACAAAAACCTGTGAAACTGAATCACTGTTTAACAACGTGGCGTTCGCGCATCAACAAGCGTGAGTGAGTTGAAATGAAACTGTCGCGGCTAACCTTTGACTTTTTATATCAGACTGGACAAAACGCTATTATTCTAAGCTTCTGTGACAGGTGATAAGTACCTTAATGTGCCGGAATGTAAAATATTCTAAGGCTTATGAGACTCAGTGCGGTTTAGGAGCAGTCATTCAGCAATGCGCAATCAGCTACCCATCGCATAATTTTTGAATACTTGAATACGACAGAAAGTACATTAGTAAAAGTATTCAGTGGTCTGGGCGACAGTCTGTTAATGAGCTTTGCGTGATTCTAGCCTTCCTTCAATTCAACTCTCTAACAGTGCTAAAGACATGGATGAAAACCTGCCCTTTCGTCAGTGTCGTGGACAAACACTCTCTAACTAATGCTCGCAAGGGTTTGATTTACTCTTCCGAGACTATATCAAGGCTATCTGGTTACCTCGTTTAGAAGTTTCTTTTCATTGTTAAATACACTCATGGCATCCTTAAATCATTGGGGACTTAAAACGCTTATGAGACCTCAGATGTCGAAGTATCAGCAGCTCTATAGCTCTAGACAAATTTTAACGCTTGAAGGTTTTAATTAAGTACGTTTTTTTTTGTTCCGAGGTCACCGTTTTTATCATCGAAAATTCCACTATGCGTTTTCATGGGTAAGGTTGGCTGAAATGTGTGCTTGTCTTGCTCGTGTTTCTGACTTGAGATTAACATTTTTTCCACAAGTCTTGTTCCTTAAAAGGTATTCAAGAGTTTACTCTAGCTTTTACAGTGAGAAGAAGAAAGAGCGATTTCAAGAAGGAGTTTAAAGAGATCTGTAATGCCACTTGTCACTTGAACATATTCTCCATTGATCAGAAACACGCTAAAAATGCCGTTGAAATTACAATGAGTCGAAAGTTTATATATTTTGTATTAAAAATACTGTGAAGTCTGCAATGTAAACAAACGCTAGCTCTGTTCACGCTTAGATATGATTTTCTCAGATAAATCGATGCGCACAGGGATTGCACAGTCAAGGAATGTTCCTTAAAAATGATCGTGATTTGTGATTCTTTTCAAAAGATCTTTGAATTCGTCTTCCTTTCTCTATCCATTCTCTGTCTTCTTTTCAATTCCCTCCCCCCTGAGAACAGCCATGGGCAAATAGATTATAGAAGCTTTGGATATGAGGAAAGGATTTTACAGCATCTTTTTATGATTAGCAGCTAATGACGCATATTCTCAAGGCCACCAGTAATGTTCACATCGAAAGATTAGAGGCCAGTCTTGTGCACACAGATAGATGGATGGCTTTATTTCAACACGGTTAACCTTGTCAACAAAGCGCATTTTCGCGAGGAACGTGTTACACGACATGACTGGAAAAAATACAGAAGTATTCAAAACCTATTTACAGAATGTAAGATATAGTATTAAGTATATTTAGGTATAAGATATAGTACAAGGTATAATCTATGTACAGATATTTGCATCAGCTCAATTTTCGTCCGGAAGGAAGAATTAAAGGGATTTGCTCTCTCTAATATCTCTCGGAATAGAGTTCCATAGGAATGATCCAATGTTAATAGCTTCTACTGTTTTTCAAAGATTTTTTTCAGATTATTAGTTCGCGAGTTTCTGAACTAGAATTTGAGGGGATAATGTATTGTTTCAAATTATTAAAACGCGTTTGCGGTAAGCAGAGTCCGTAAAATATTTTGGAGATTAGTTTGTCGTCTTACGTTTAAGAGTAAATAACTTAGTGAGTGATTGACGTAAGTGATTATTGTTTGACAACGTATACATCATTTTTCCTTGCCTTTCTTCCTTTCTTGATATAAGTGTCTTCCAACCCAGTGCTTTTATACTACAAAATAGTCGGCATCATATTTATGATAATTCCAGTAGTTCTATTTTGTAGTTTTGAAGTCGTTTACATTACATAGCAACTGGCTGTGCCGAGAAAAGTACATTTCGTAAGGCTTAAATTAATAAACGACTTGTTTATACGATAGTTATATAGGGCTATGCGGGCCAGCACATTCCTGACCATAAACCGAAAGACACGAGCATATCGTCAAAAAATATCCTATTTCAGAATTTATCAAAAATAGCCAGCATGTTGTGGTGTATATTAGGAGCAGGTGTGGTGTTGTACTCGCCTCTCTTGTTTTCCAAGCTGTGAGGTCAGGGTTAAAATAATTAAAGAGAAAAGGCCATGTGTCTACATTGACCTCAAATCGTGTGACTTTCTTGTTGTCGGCCGGATAAGGACCTTAAACCTTAGGTACCTCGAATCCCCCATCAATTAGTCAATAACCTGTCGGGTTAATCCGCCCTCCCGAGAATGAGGAACATAATAAATCAATTGATTCAAATTAAGAGATAATTTTCTGAAATAGAATAAAGAAAAAACGTAGGTTGTCGATAATCCCTTCGCCCTTCTAAATAAAGTTCCCAAGGAAGTTTTTAAAGCCCCGCCCACTACTTCAGCTCTTAGCTTCGACATAGATTTTTGTGTAGTGTGCGCTAATTATTGTTTTGTTTAACAAGTGGTTACATGGTAAAAACATGGAGTTGACCTAAATTATTACCCTTGTCTCATTGTGTTAAAGCAAGTAGAAAAATACTATACAAATGTCTTCCCTGTCTTCTCCATCAAAATGGAATACTGGTTCCATAGTTAAGCTGAATGTATATTGGTTAATCTCGTTAGCAAGTCAGCTAAAGCATAAACAGAGAATAATACATGGGTGTGCGGAAATACCAGATTTATTTCGACTGTTGAACATGTTTAACATGGTATTCCCGAGCACACATGTAGCTATTATTCTGTTTATTACATAAACTACAGGTTTTCCACCAATATAAAATGTCCAGAGCTATGATTGGTGATTGTTTGAAAAGCGATTATTTTCACATGTAAAATTATCATAAATTACCTCTCATGTGAGATTATCAGTTTCAGTATCAGTGCCCGAAGTCCCTTTAAAGCACTGAACTTCAATAAATAAATCATTTAAAATACGACTAAGATTCCTTTTATCAGGTCATTGATGAAGTTATTATAAAAATTAAAGTTAAAATTAAAGCCGAGAAAATCAAAGCTAAAGCTTTTGTAAATTAAGATAAGACATCTACTACGGTCGTGATTTCCTTTGTGTTTAATTCCTTTTAAGAAATTATTATGTAATGTTCGATCTTCTTAGCCAATATTAAATAATCATTGACCGTTCTACTGTGCACGAGTATATCTTTCTACACTGATGAAAAAAAGAAGACGCAAATTTTTTCAACAAATTCCAGAAGGCACTCAATTAGTCGTGCAATGAAATTACAAGACAATTTATATACGATATAAATTACAGTTAATGGGGCAATGCTTGGAACTTTGATAGGTGATAGTAACACGTACACAATCGCATTATTTTCTGTGCGTTGCTCAAAGGTCACTTTTATGACATGGTCTAAAGGACCAAAGGTCATATTTCGAGCCATCATGCGTGCACATGCACAGGTTTGACATGGTTCCCAACAGCCAATGGAATTGCGAGATTTCCATAAATACGATAAAATAGATATTGCATGCTCGAAATATATACCCCGCTAGATAAAAACATAAGGCCGTATGAGTCTCTTGGGTTAGACCACAATTAGAACAGTTTATATAACAATGTATAACTGGAGTACTTCATCCCCACGACCCCTTATCCCACAATTATTCTGTGTTTCCGCGTTTGATATTTATTTTCAGTCTAAAAAAGCAATTGAAATATTAATTTTTATTAAATGTCAGAAGATTAGAAAATTGTGATTAATGTTTATGATAATCAGGACCGGATTGTTTGTCAGTTTTCAGGATAATCAGGACGATTCTTTGCATAAAGATGCTGATCAAACATGTATTTCTTTTGAAATTTCTTCATGAATATTAAACATGTTTAAATCAGCTCGGGTAAACTTAAAGTGTTTATGCAACGAATTCTCACCCCCACGTTTTTTGACCTCTTAGATAACGTAAAATGGGTTGGTAACTTCTTTTACTGAATATCATTGTCTGGCTTCTTTCGTGAGAAATTTAGCTTTGAATAATAGGCAAATATCATACTTATGACATCACACTGCATAATGTATTTTAAAACAACATAGATTTTCGAACAATTTAGTGTTGGAACAAATTTCGATTTGCTGTATTTTAGTGCAACTTTTGGAAATTTATCATGAATACTGTAAGAGAAATTCCTACAGCACTAAAAACTCATTATGCACTGTGATGTCATAAGTATGATATTTGCATATTATTCGAAGCCAAATTTCTCACGAGAGAATCAAAATGATGAACTTCTGTAAAAGAAGTTTCCAACCCATTTTACGTTAACTTTACACTGAGGCCATAACACTTTGGGTGAAATTTCGTTGCATAAACACTTTAATACATATATATGTTGGTGACGGTCTGCACGTTCACGGTCTTACAGTACGTGTCTCCTGTCTCAGCCTTCGTTTCCTCTTCTCTTATATCCTTGGACGGTTTTTGGGTAAAGCAGTCTCTCATTTTGCTTCTTTTGTCCCTACTTGGTCAACCCTTTGGCTTAATAGGGAAAGAAAGAAACCAAAGTCCACTGTCTTTGTTAAAGCTAATTAATTGATTGACATTGCACGCATTTCCCCTTATTAAGAAAAAGACAGAGAGGTTCAAGATTAACAACCGCAAAAGTTATCCATGAAAAAAAAATGAGATTTAGATGCAGATGATTATCTGTGGTCAAGTACAAAATATTCTATGCTCGCATCATCACACGTCTAGAGGCTTCTAGGGAGCCCACCCAAAATGGTTATGTAGCTAATGTTTCAATGTCGGCTCGTTCCTCTGACTTTTTACTGCCGCAGTGCGCAGTTGATGGTGCGTTTGCGTGAAATATGCTAATCTGGCCCAGGTTGTTCGCTTTAGTGGTGATTTTAAACCAAAATGTCTATAAACGTAAGACGAACATGAAGACATCTAGAAACCTCAACAAATGCATGGATTAACTCAAGATATAAAATGTTCATATCTCGATCTTACTGTAGAATGATCAACTGATTCACAAACAAATAGGAGCATTCAGCTTTAAGTGCACCTGCAAATAAAATAGCTTAAAATTTCTATGTGAGAGTATTGCTTAAATTATACAATGTTATAATAAATCGAGTTTAAGGTTATGTGGAAAGGCGCTGGAAAGCTATCTATAATACAATTAATAAGAACCACGAGTATGGGAGAGGAAATATGACGAATATGAAAATATACAAATAGCCAAAAAAATGTGATTAGTGAGTTGTGTATACTTTCGATGCATGCATGTGATGTGGTACTGCCCGGATGCGCTGTGTGACTGTGATCTGTTGACGTAAAATATGCTAATCAGGTTCAATGTTAAATTAGCACAAACACCAACTGTTGATTAATCTCGTAATCTGGTTAATACAGTACTGTGAAATTCCCGAGTAATTTGAAGTTACATCGAAATATTGAATAAAAAAGTGAATGTATATACATATATATTCCAATTAACGAACCGCAAGTTGTTGTTAGCTCTGCTTTTTGTTCGAATTCAGTTCTGAGTGTTTGTCATCATAAGTTTTGTAAAAAATATTTGCAAATGCATTTTATTGTGAAGTGCCTCTTTGCCGAGGCGCCGTGCTAATGTCTACGTCTCTGGGAAAAGATTACCGATTACGTATTACTGTTCGGATAATGCAAGCACCATATGTGACTGTTGGTTGTGTGTATTTGTAGTTTACGGCCACTTTATGCGCTAATATCTCACGCACTTGTCATTATCTTTGTTCTCAAACTGTAAGCACAGAATGTGGCAAGGTAACCAAGCATCTGTATTTGAAGGTAATCAACCATTTGTGGGCGGACATAGGCAAAATAATCGTGTAAGCCGATTATACACTTGTAACCTTTTACAAACTCGGAGAGAACAAAAATGGCCATATCCAGTATGGGAATTGTTTGACATGAAAGGAATGTACGCCTGGGTATGTGTTCTCGTATTGCATTACATTATCTTCAATGTGGTAAAATCTAACCACAATCTAAGTGTTTCGAGAAGCTTGAAATGCAATAACAAAACTCAAAAGAGTCCCGATATAGTGTTTCTTTTAGCAAGCATCTTGTTAAAAATACAAATTAAATTAGTTTAACGCGGACTCTTTACCGAATGTGGATAACACTCTAATATAAACAGCGCAAATTTCGAGCGATGCGCTTCGTCTGGAATAGGAGTAAGGCAATAAGCTCTCTGGGTTTCGGTACTTATCTCATCACGTGCCTATGAATTTTTGCGTAAACAACCAATTCTATCAATAGCCGAATATTGGACTCGGCTGTTCATGCACAACGAAAAAAACCGGTCGAACTAGACATCATTATTGGTTGATAGGAAGTAAAACACACTTGACGAGTAGGACACATATTTGTACATAAGCCTACCCCCAACGTAGATAGTGAATTGTATTTTCGCCGAGTCTGTAAACCATAAATTTACCAACTATACTTTTCTACGCAATTACTCTCCATTACAGACTTGCTCTATAATTTAAACATCTTCCTAACACACCTTAAGATATAGATATACAGATATATTGATATTTATATAATAATCAGAGTTCATTCTGGATTTTCATTGGTCGAGAACTGTGATCTATTAGAGGACAGACGCACGCTGATGCCATTTTAGCGACAAGCCAATCACAGCAATTTAAGAACTATCGACAGCCAATGGCGTGCTTTGTTTTGTATAGATCATGATCACGTCAAATGGCTTGCTAAAGTCTTCGTCGCACTACAAAGCTTATTTTGGCAAAATGTTTCACATTTTTATCATACAAAACAAATAGATAACATTTTGCCGTTGTTTGTTCATGTCCGTTGTATAGATACACGGTAGACATCTCTCTAATTCAGACATCTCTCTAATACAAACATCTCTCTAATTCAGACATCTCTCTAATTCAGACATCACTCTAATACAGAAATCTCTCTAATTCAGACACATAATACACAACTCCTTAATGCGAGTCGCTCTCTAATAAAGACATCTCTCGATCTAGCACAAACATCTCTCTGACACAGACATTTCTCTAATTTTATACTTGAATTTGAAAATTTGCACATAGTAGTAGCTAAAAACAGTATTCAAGCAAGTTCATAGAAGTCAAGGTTATAAATACGTATTGATTACTAAAATACGTAATTAGATTGCGGTTGCAGCCGGTGATAGTACTCACAACACTTGCTGAGATAACACTATAACTAAGCTTAGTAAATGAATAAATATGGCAATGAATTCAATCAATATGTTGATGCACGTAGGTATAAGAATATTCAATTCATGTTCTGTCTTCTATCCAGGAATTCGGTATTTCTTAATTGATCCAATTTAAAAAATCGCTTTCCGGATCGACAATTTGGGTAATCAGCTTATATTCCGGCACCTTTGATATGTGAATTATTGTATTGTATCATTCATCAGTTAAAAGCATGTTTTTTTAACATAGCTTGAACAAGAGTATATAAGTTCAAGTGCTTTTTTCTTTTTTATGCCCCCTCTCGAAACATTGTAACTGTGTGAGGTAATTTCACAACGAACATCAAGTACATTACTGTAGTTTAACATGTTTACCGAGCGTGTATTACATTGATCTCGAATACTTCACGGCCGGCTTACAAATTGTTCAATTTGCGGGAGGAGACATGCATGATGTGCGCTGACGTGCTGTAAATTGGAAGCAGCAGGTTGATGGAAAACATGCTGAATTTAACTTGCTCCCTTGTGGCGTCATATGCAAACTACATGTACTGTAATAAGGATTTTTATTAGTTTTTTCCCCTAATTTGCCCTTCCATCAATGAACCGGATATTTCAGGCGGTTAAGCGGGCTGATTACATGATCCCGCTTACCCGGCATTAAATGTAGCGCAAAATGATCTTGAGGCATTGAAAAGTAATTTTATGAATTACGAAACAGCCAAAGTTAGGATGCCTTCAGTGTTGATGAATGAAAAAGATATATTTTGCAAAAATTTGTGCCCGACACTAGTTTGTTTATTTCACATTTCGGCAAAACAAAAATCCTGAGCAATCAGGAATTAGACATTTTTTATATCATAAACTATGACTCATTTCAATACCTCAAAAACATTTTACGCTTCATTTGATATTTTGATCCCGGGTAGCTATAATCTGCACCTAAATATGGCTATTGTACCAGCACAGGGTTTAAACAAACTATGCTAGCTCAATGTAAATGCCAAAACAGCGTGAAGAAGTTCTCCTTAGGCTTAGTTTGCAGTATAACCTGCTGAGCCGGGCTCAACACGATACCAGTACTGGGAGACTTTTGGAATACAGAGTTCAGTTGTTGTCTTTGTTTGTTGTTTTGCCTTTACGCCGCGCTCAGATGTTTATCGATGTTGTACGTGCATGTTGAACGCCTGATTTCATTATTACGACGGCATATAGGCCATGTTACATGTTACATGTGCAACTTTCCACAACAACTTGCAATGTAAATGACGGATTTCTTAACATTTGATGGTTTCGTACTTCATTACATCGCGAGAGTAGTTGTTGTTAAAAGTTCTCCAGTGTAAGATTAACTAGATTGTTGGGTCTGAGTGGGACTGCGAAACCAACAGGAACCTACACAGAAATTGAAAAAAACGCACAACCTGTTCTGGCCTGATGAAAACAGCATTGAACAATGTTTTGCTGCCCACATTGTTCAAGATTGTCAACAATACTGAACAAGTTGATGAGCCTGAATTAGCCTGTTATCAGGTGTAACAATGTTGAACAATATTGTTGACAACCTTGAACAATGTGGGCAGCAAAATATTGTTCAATGGTGTTTTCATCAGGCCAGAACAGGTTGAGCGCCTGTTTGCTGTGTACGCCACATTCCTTAATCTTTTACCGACCTATCTATACTTGTGCTCATACTTCGTGTAAGGTGCTTGAAAACGTTCTTGTGGCGTTGTCTTCGTTGACAACGAAGATTTCGTTAAAATTAGTTCGGTAAAACGAACTTTGAATTAATTGATGCACTTTTATAGGTTGTCTCCGATTGTAAATGACTATATCTATGGCGTTCCTGTAAGTCCAAGGTATGGGTGCTTATATATACCATTAACACGGTTGAAAAAATAAAAAAAATCTAGCCTCGTATTCAACTCTGGTCTGTCACTTTTGAATGGTATGCTTTGTAGAAACCATCATTCCTGCTTTTAAAATACTCGTTAAAACGGTTTGACCGCGAGTTGAATGTTTACTCACCGCCGTTTAGTGCTGCGACTGGCAATGAAGACTGCATCTTAGTTTTATTTTTCCGCCAGGACACTGCAGAAAAATGCGTCTTTGTTTTCGTGTTTCGCGGTATAGTTGCAACTAAATTTTGTACATAGTCTAAGATAATTGTTAAACCCATGTTTGTAACCTTTTACTGCATGCAAGCATCTGTAAATAATTTCTGAAAAACCCTTTTAGGGAGAAATTTATTAAATATCTATCTATCTATCTATGCCCGTGCAATCAAACTCGCTGTTTCTTTTTGCTGACAGCTATGACAACCCTCACTTAAATAGTCATCGATATTCCTCGAAAATACAGGTCCTTTCACCACTCGAAACGATGAGAACATAGTTCAACGTTTCGAGAGATGATCTACTAGCTTCCCCACGAAGGTGTTCGCTCGAAACGTTGAATTTTGTTTTTATCGTTTCAAGTGGTGGAAATAATTACGTTTGCGTGCTATTTTAATACTGGATTATACACCCACACTGCCAAAATTAGTTCGGGGCTTAATATTCCAGACTCATCTTTTGGCGTCTTTCATCTTCAAATTGGATTCCATACTTGTGTGAAATTGCAATAATGGCCTAATTTTCTTCGATTTTTCACGGCACGAAAAACCATCTCAATTATGCCGATATTCAGGTTTCCATTGACTGTGAAAACAATCTAAACAGTATAATGCATTCTCAAGCTTTTTTAGCTACTCAGAAAATATTCTGTGTCCACGAGCTGGGATCGAAACCGCGACCTCTTAGTTTCTGGATAAGCGCCAGGACGCCATTGCATTCACAAATACGTAATGTTAGCCTGAGGATAATGACCGATTATCTATAGTAATTACTTCAATTGGATAAACTCCTCCCAGTTTTGATAAGAAGCCCTTAAAGAGGTACATCTTAATGAGCAGCAAGCGTATAATTTGTCGTAGATTTATTTATTATAAACCTGACAACGACAAGCCCTACAGTCAAAATGCCCCTCTGCATTTTTGTCAAATTATCGCAGACTACTTTATTAATGTAACTGTTCCGAATCAGACATGCAACATCTCCTAATCATGGCGGGAGGCTGCACCATTGAATGATGGAACTCTTTTAATTGAAAACTTAACTAGAAAACCAATTATGCATAATTGAAAACCAATGAAATGCTTCTAGCGTTGTAAAGTTCATAAAAAAACAACAACATTGAGACCTCTTACCTTGAAGGATGATGAAAAGAGTTGTAGTATACACTTTTACCACCTCATTAATAATGCTCATGGACGAACTTGTGAAAACACATAAAAAATCGTGTCAAAGGAGGAGTCTTTATATGTGATGCTAATGATCCACGTTGATCATGTCTAACTTCCAGAAAAAAGATGGAAAATTGACCCTACTAACTTAGCACAGCCCACTGCCTTACAAACGCATTGCATTAATTGACTAATACATGACTGCTGGAATTCATCAAATGAAATTTATGAATAAAAATATGTTCGTATAAGGCGTTGCGATTAGGTCAAGTGGATTTTTAGTTGGCTCCGTATAGTGACCCTATATAGTTGGGCGAGTCATCAGGCGAGTGCATGTGCTATTTAGCCTTGAACGTTTAATTTCTACATTACAAGATCTTTCGTTATGTCTGCCGTGGTGTTTTTCATCCTCTGGCTCCTTTTTTTAATTCTAAAACGACGTCTTCAGACACGAAAATCACCAGCCAAAAACTGACAAACAAGTAATTAAAACGCCAGAACGGATTGCTAAAAAAATTGATTGAAATTGACGGAGGAACTGACAGCGTTGTAAATTATTCTTACAAATTAGGTTTAGATGAACAAGAGTTACTTTGCAAGGGCCAGTCGGCCAAAGCTATAAGTAATACGATAGCCCTGCATGGTCTTCAGTTTAACAATAATTAGTAGAATTATACTAGCATACTAATGTAAATGCTCTGATTTGCATTCCGACATTCGAACTCGCATTCCAACTCGGTAGTATGTTACTCCCTTCAAAAGATATGTTTTTAGTTATTTTGTAGAGAGAGAGAGAGACGTTCCTATTTCTGTGTGGTGGAGGTGGAAACTGTTCTTGTGTCTGCCCAGTTCTGGTTGTTCAAAGACAAAGTTTCGTTTATAATGATAATAGTAATAATAATAATAAACTTTATTTACGCTCGAATAGCCCCAATAGGTTTTTACAAGCCCTCTTTTCGTGGGGGTCGTTTCGATAAGCATTTTTTTTCCTCCCTTGACTTCAAAATTCAAGACTCAAACTATATACTATTTTTACAATATTTTCCAAGTGATAATTTTGACACAATAAAAGTAATGACCATTTGTGCATTATTTATTTACAGTGTTCGCCAAAATATTTAGTATTTGCATGTAACAAAGTTCATATTCATTATAACAAAGACCTGCTAAATGTTTAGTACGTATTTATTATACAGTAAGGCTCAAGTTGCTTTATAGGCTAGGTTAAAAATAGTACAAATTTATCTTAAAGCTCTCAGTATATTCTTAACTAAATTGTGGTTCGCTGATCCAAGGACAAATGAATTAGTTCATCTTCTTTGTTTCAATTTCAAGGTAATTTGAATATAATGAGAGAACAAGCAAAGTAGCAAGTGTAGACAGAAAGCTTGTAAAAAAGTTCAATAATATGATTGGGATGCTTTTAAGACAATTTCATCACTGCTGCAAGCAGAAAAAGGGATCCATGTTCCCATGCAGCAAGCTGAAGAATTAATCTACATGGAAGGTGCTCTAAAGCTATAGTTTTGTACCAGACTGCAGCTGTGCCTCATTGCAGTTCTATATCATCGGTAAAAGCACGATAAAAAATTGCAAATGCAAAGTCGACCCAAAAATTAGCATCACATATAATGTTGAAACTTTGTATCGCACTGTCAATCTGGTTGCAGAAAATATATGAGCATTCATATTAATCGGCAACAAGACAGCAACATAATGTGACAGAATAGTTTCATTTCCCAATACAAATTACATTTATTACAGCACAGATATAGACAATTTTAAAACATTAGTAAAGTGCATAAGTTCATTCACTATATATACATATATATGTTAGTTGGTTTAGTTAATTCACGATTTTTGTCAATTATTAGTAGTCTAGGTTAATGGCAGTTTAAATTTCGTCAGCATCAATGCGTTCATTATTCTGTTCTTCTGCGTGTGCTGTCTGAATGTGCTGCTTCAGATCGCATCTTCGCGAGAATGTAGTTTTACAATAACGGCAACGATAAGGCGTGTTATCGGTGTGAACGTGCAGATGAAATTTTAAGTTGGACAGCTTATTAAAAGCTTTGTTGCACAAGCGACAGCTGTAAGGTTTCTCCCCGGTATGTATGAGGAAGTGATTTCGAAGATTACCTTTCTGATGGAAACCCTTACCGCATACGTCACAAACAAATTCTTTTTTCTCGCTGTGTGTACGTATGTGGGTCTTCAGAGTCGAGCTGCGATTGAACGCTTTGTCGCAAACATGACATTTATGAGGTTTGTCGCTTGTGTGGATAATTTTATGGCGACAGAGAGTACTCGAAAGACGAAATCCTTTTCCACAGATGTTGCAGACAAACGGGCGAGCTCCGGTGTGACTTGGCATCTTCAGATGAATGGTCAGCGTGTACTTCGTCTTAAATGTTTTTCCACATTGCTCACATCTGTAGATCGGTTTCAGTCCAGGAGCAGGAGCAGGGAGCTCTCTAGATTCAGGTTCAGGTTTTGCGGCTTCTTTGTTCAAGATTTCAAGTTGTGATTCAATCTTCTCTGGCGGAGATACAAAGAATTGTGATGTTGGGAACGCGTTATTCTTTATTGTCGTGTCACCGTCAATATAACTTTGGTACATATACGATCTCTGTGGTGCCCGTATTTTGTTTTCGTCATTCAGCCAGATAATGTTCTCTGTTCCAAACGATCTCTTTAATCGTTTTCCCGGATTTGCATCTTCGGGAAAGAACGAGGCTTTCTTGTATCCTAAAGAACATCACAAATTCAAATTTATCATGGCGGTTACAACATTTCCTATCTATCTATGCGGAGATACAACTTTGGAAAGATTTTGTAAACTGCAATTTACGAAACATACTTAATTTACGAGTAACGATACTGATCAGTAATAAAACAGTTATTACGTATGAGATGTTTGAAGTTAATTAAAGTATATTCATTATATAATCAAATATTTAAGTTCACATGCTGTGTGGAAACATAGAAAGTTGTTGGCCTGCATAAGAAACACTTAATAAATAGTAGAGGATTGGTTGTATGCCTGTATAAGTAATAAGCCTGTGTTGGCCTCTTTGAGTTGTATGGAGTGTGTGAAAATCAGATTTGTTGCAGACTTGCTGCCAACGTTGTTGAAAAAAATTGTATCAAGCTTGTGGATAGAAAGACGTGACATTCAACTTCCATCAAGCCTGTCCAGAACTTGCAGAAGCGTCTTGTTCTTCAAAATTAGCCCAGAGCAAGCGATACGAACGCATTCTGTTGTCGGCTTGGGGACTGCAATGGAATAAGCCTGCAGCAGACTGGCTGTAACTTCCGCGTTGGCTATGAACTATCTATCCAGATACGCATTTAACAGTCTATGAAACATTGAGAATTAAAAGTATACATGACTGATCATTCACTGAAAGATAATTTTGAAGAAAGATGTAGCTGTGTATTGAAGGACAGATGTACTACTATGTAACACGAAAGTCGTGTCGACAAACTACCGACGTTTGTAACAGACTATGGCGTTCCTTTGAAGAACACTTTGAGAACTTTCAGTAGACGTGACTATTGAATAACTAAGGATGAGAATAACTAAGGATGAATCCAGGCAGATCTGAATCATTCTAAAGCAACACTTGGTCGTGTATGAAAGAAATGGTGTACTACTTTTTAACATGCAACCAAATCGACAAACTATCGACGTTTCTAACAGTCTCTGTCTCTCACTAAGTTAATACGAGTCAGAGGAGATGAGAAGGAACAATCAGTGTTGAATATTCCACAAAGTCAGGTTAATCTACGTAAATACCTAGCCCTATATAGGACTGACATACTACTCTATTACCGACACAAATCAAGTCAACTAACAATCGCAGTCTTCAATAATCTCACTTCTTTGCACAAGACAAAAAAGTGAAAGAGTGAAGAAAATACCTTTGTTTCGCGTTCTTATGTCGCTTCTGGAATCTTCTGCAGCGGCATTTAAGCTTCGACGAAGGAGAAAAGATCGTGGCATGTTGAGATTAAACCGAGATTTTGCTCGGATCTAGAGCAGCACAACAATCCAAAAGCTAGAGAAACACCTTCGAAATCGTCCGAAGAAGAGAGCAGTTGAGAATCTGGCCCGTTCAAGATAGACTGCACGTTTCTTAACTCCCTCGCAAAGTGTGTTGTGCCCTTGCCTGCCTTGACTCGATAAATGCGTCCGTTGAACCGCGATTTGAGCATATGAAGCTTTTGGGTCAATTTAAGTGTACCGCAAGGAGAGTAGAGGTTACAAAACAATGCTGAGATTGACCAATCAGGCGCTTTGTTTTAATAAACACGAGGACAGGAATTGCTTTTAATGGTCCGTGGCCAACTGGTACACAACTGGTGCTCAAAGCGATCACCTGTCCCGACTAACTCAAATCTTCGACTATTTGCAGTAATTTGAATACAAACGTATTTAAACTGCTAATTTAACTGTAACGAATTGTAGTTTTATTGTTGTAAGTTTACAATTAAATGTACGCTTGTATTTATTTTGATGGAAGACTCATTTCGTTAAATCTATTAACATGGCTAGAAACGAATTTGGGCGAATTAAACACGCAGAATAGAATGCTATTTTTATTTTCCTCAAATGATGGAGATCACTGCATTATCAAAAACCGTGCACTTTTTATTTGACTTGAGTTACACTTTGCGAACGTAAGATCTGCTTTGACCTATGTATATTACAGAAGATTTTTATAGTGGCAAAAATATAGGAAACAGATTACATATAAATTTTAAAAAGTATCACAAAGATCTAGACTATTCTTCAGTTTTGGTGTGTAATGGAGTACAACTAGAAAATATGCTCGATTTCGAGTTTTCGAGTAAAAAACAGCTCAGTTCTTTTATCTTTAAATGGTATCTTTCTCCAAAAATCTTGGGAGTCCAAAGGCTTAGAATTTCTTATCTATATTACATCATTTCATGCATGCCAAGTGTGACATTGCAGTGTTATTGAAATTAAAATCCGATATTCGTTATCATTTCGATAATAACTACATTCAAATGTAGCAAAATAAGTGGGAGATAAAAACTGGCGCAAATTGAAAGCAGAAACGGCAAGGAAATCGATTCGTTTTAAAGCATAAAACAACGTCAGCTTGTGTGTTGTGCCTTTTTTATGTTCAAAATCAAAACAACAAGCGGTGAATATAAAAACATGCATGCATTGCGGTTAACCGTCCATGCTGCTTTATAAATGCATGTCCTATACATATGTGAGGCATATGTACTAGCATTTCTTGCATCTCTTTCCCAATCTCTCATATTACAAACATTTATCGACGTGTCAAGACTAATAGAAAGTTAGCAAAGCAAACGCTTCGATCGGCATTTTTACAGCCACAAGCGGCGCGCACAAATTCGGTTGTCCGTTTTCTTTCAATTTCAAGCGCATTAAAAATTAATTGTTTAAAAAACATCAAGCGACTACTATGCAACCGCAAGCGTGTTGTTCATATAAACGAACGTACAAAAATAAATAGAAAACTTAAACAAGTTTGAGGGCAAACGAAGTCTGGTAATTTTCGAAGAAAAAACCCGTCAAAAATCTATCAAGTTGCCTTGTTTTCGATAAAACATCTAGGATAAGAAGTTGAAAATATTTTACAGTTCAGAATGTTTTTCAGCTCAGCCAAACTGATTCATGTAGTTTATTCAACATGGTTGACCTAGTTCATCATTATTGGCACCTCGTAGGATGCAGCTTGCCCGACTGACCACAGAGAAAATTAGTTATATATTTGAGCGGCAGTTACCTAGCGACGGTATTGAAATTTTTACGTCAAACTTCAAAGGCATTGTCTCATTAGTAAAAGTTATCATGAATATTAGCTGGAAGAATAATTGCAATAAATTGTGAAGCTTAATTAGTATTGTTTCTTACCAGGCCAGGCGGCGGGCACGGCCGTAATGAAAAGTACTCTACACAGATTACACACTGAGTGCCTGATACACTGCACAATAGATCAGCCCAATAAGCTTCGGCACTATTATATTGTGTTAAAAAAGAATTAGCGCGATTTACTTCTGTTGACACCAGGAATGACCGGGATTGAATATATACAAGTCATTTATTTATCTTTAAATCCATCAGAAGAAAATATATGGAGCTAAAAGTAAAAAGACGAAAAAGGGATGTACGTAAAATCATTAAAATTAAGTATAGCCGCATTGGTTCTAAACAGTTGTACAATATGCCGGTAATTAATTATCCATTGGAGAGTGTTTAAACCCGTTAAAAACATTGATTTTTAGATTACTTTGAACGGGTCTAAAATGTTGAAGGGAACGACACGTTTTATCGGCATGTGATGCAACAACCCGTAGATTTGAGCATTGTTAACTGCGTTCAAAACAGCCCAATTAACATTATAGCCTTAAGAATTGTATGGGCGAAACAAAAGCCAAATTGCCGAGGTTTTTGTTCGTCTCTTTAACGAGATATTGCCAGCATGCATGGTTGATATACGGGGCAATTTAGTATCAAATTGAGAGGATTAGAGGGAAATCTTTGTTTAGAATCTTGAAATAATGTACAGACTGTAAGCAATTTTAGCATATTTGTCCTCAGTGCATTGATTTGAGAGATATAGCCGGCGACAAGTGACTTTTGAAAAGATACAATAAACAAGCAAACACCGCAATGTCATTTTAATAAAGATAATTGTTCACGTTCAAACAGCTTGCTTTCATAGAGTCAATCTTGAAAATCTGTATGTCTCTATAATAATCTATATGATACTAAAGGACGTTAGGCGTCAGTTAACTTATTGCTGTCCGGCCAAAATGTGCGAAAAATTGACCAAACAAGAGCAGACATCTTACATGCATATCTATAATAACAAAAATAAGTTTACAAATTACAACAGAGGCAATAGATATATGGCTGAAGAAGAACTCGGTGAAAAATCAATGACGTGTAGCACAAATTGTCTTATAATGTAGTTTTTAATTATTATTATTATTCGTTTATATACGGTGAATAATTATCAACATAATCAAAAATACTACAATAACGTGAAAGTTTGATCTATAATGTCTACGGCAAAATTTACTAATAAAATATACAAAACTATATAGAAAACTATATAGAACATATACGTCAGAGAACACTATGATATGATAAAAGATTTTCGGTTTCCAACCAAGAATCTGAAAATTATTTCACAAGACAAGTATTCAGTAGACAAGAAAATCAAATGCATAGTTTTGTTTTTCTACTTCGTCACTGTCTATAGTTTTGACATCTTGTAGTTTCAATCACTTCCTAAGGAATGAGTTGATATTTCCAGTCGCCAGAATGTCATCACCCTGCCGAAGTCGGGAGGCGGCACTTTAGCTAAATAAAATGCCGATATACAAGTAAATCACACCGGCAAATATGCAAAAAAATTAAATACAGCAATTCTTACGTGGGGGATGTGTGTCTCATTGACATCTCAGTGTCTCGTTGACCGGATATTTAAAGATCTCAATGACGCATTCAGGAAAAAGGAATTTATAAGAACATTACATACATACATATGCCTTGTTACGGTACGTGCATCGTCCGCCCTTAAATTATTAGGTCGTCACTGATATCAAATAACCAAAACCTTCAACGCAGTACAAATAATTGCAGTTTACCAATGAAATCGTGAAATGTTCAAGTTAGTTTTGTTCAAACCAGCAAGCTAGACACATAGGAATGTGACTGATTGGAATTCAAAGACGTTTCTCCCGTGAAGGCTATATTAATCTTAGAAACCAGAAGCCGGTTTTATAAAGCTCTTAATCACTTTTTAATCACTGTTTTGTAGTTAAATCAATGTGATTACGTACAAAATACGCGTTTCCTACGATTCTAAGGCGATTGCATATTACGGAATAGCGGCTAGTTTCTCAGCATTCTGCATCCTCAAGTACAACAAGAGGTCATTGATGAATGAATGACAAATTACCTTCTACAGATATTATATATTGCTTTTTCGACCAGTTCCCTCTTTCGAGTTAACATCGTCAATATTTGGGGCCTCAGTTTTTGTAGAATATCTTCACTCAATTCTTTGACTGCATGGAGTTGCCTGCTAGCTCCACAAGTCAACTAGGCATATATATATGCACTATCCATTGAATTAACAATGCATGCTGCGTACTACATCAAACACAATATGAAAAATATGAAATAGTTGTGATATTCATAGTTGAAGAAATGAATTTAATTGAATGGTTACATTTTGCCTTACAGCCGGGTCGTTTTATAACAAGATATACGTTACATCATTTAGCAATAAACTGAAGCAATTACACAATAATGAACCAGTGACATTTTTTTATCGGCGTGGACTGAAGTAGGTTGTTCCCTGAAGTTCACGTGTTGCTAACCACTCTTGGGCCCTGGCTGTTCACGTCCAATGAGGAGTCGTACACGTCAGCCTTTGCTTCGACCTTGGTCTAGAAAACGCTTTAGAGATCGCACGTGCTCTAATTCCATTTTATATTTGTAAATATTTTGATAAAAAAAACCTTCGCATCCGGTCCACTATCAGCTAGGCAATTCAATGTTCAGGAAATTTCATGCACTCAGGAGAAAAAGAACATTTTTCAATGAGTCATTTACTTCTTGTACTGAAGTACCGTTAATAGTCCTTTGTCTCGATTTAATTATCCTTCTGACGCAATCGAGAAATGCTTACAAGATCAAGTACATGGATATCGTATGATTGTGGTGTACTTGTACTCCCCACATACCGTACAAAAGGTAGCACTGCTAGACTAACAATTAATCTACCAGCCTGCTATGGAAGTATCTAATGACTCGTGTTCATTGACTCTCTAAACAATCACGTACGAACGAATGATTACAATGGGACTAAATTATCGAGCTGCCTACGTCACTGCGAACAAAAATAACTTTTCAAGGTCATTTTTAGCAATGTCAGATATCGCAGAACGGAGTTGAGCCATGAAGAAGTAGCTGTTTACGTGCGCGATACGGTTGCCGGCACACGATATGGATAGTGCTGTGTCGGTAGTAATTCTCCTGTTGGAGAGGTTCACCGCTACCTAATCAATCTTTCAGCCAATCAGACGAGCTTGGTCTACCCAACTGAGCAATCAGATTGCTTAAAAATCGGGATAAGGTAGCAGTAGTGGTAGTGGAAGTCAAACCTGAACCTCTCTATTATGTGTCATTAGACATAATTAAAAGAAAGCTTGGAGGGAATCAAATACATTGAACAGACCATTTCTAAGCTTTAGCGGCTCAATTTCCTTTATAAAGCTCCCGAAATAAGAACATCGCATTTGATTGACTGTTCTTATTTCAGGAACTTCGCGTGGTTTATATGGAGATTGACCCAGTTTGAGGGCCACAAGTTTATTAGCCTCGGCTATTTAGTGCTACCCTCTTTAAATAAAGCTTTTACTTACTCACTTACTTAGTTTAGCAGAGCGTTATTGTTAAATTACCCGTTTGCATCTCTACCACAGTCTGGAACTGGACTTAAATATTTTAAAAAGATTGACTGGATTACGGAATACATTTCCAGCGCCCGCAGAGCCTATAAAGAAGTGGGGCTAATTAATTAATCCTTGAAAAAGCAAATACTTGCAAGCTTCATCTTGACTAATTGGGTCCCATCCCCACCCCACCCCACCCCCTCCCGGGTCCCTTTCACGCCACGTACTTCATTTCGACGAATTACGAAAACACTTATTAGCTTCAAAGTAGGTCAAAATCCTGCCCCCCTCTACTACCCTCCACATACCCTTTATACCAGTGCACTTCCCTTTCCCCCAAATACAAAGTTGTTTTCAAGACGACACAAAGACTGAAGGTTCAGCTCAGTTATTGTCTCAACCAGATCATGGTCTGAATCAACGGTCTTAACTCCGTGTACGGGGGAAGGGGATAAATCAATCATTTGAAAAAAAACTGTCATCATTTTTGCACTTGGCTTTTCATAAACCTTGTAAGGGCTCGCGCCCCATCCCACGAACTACTTTTGAGCAATTCTAGACTACACTCAATCGGATATTATATCAGCTTTAAATGGCAATAATTACATTCCGTCTTGCTTAATTACAAAGTGTTTACCCAATTTTAACATTTTGCAACTGGATAAACAAGGGCTTAGCTCTCTTTAATTGTTATTCTTCAGACCCCTGTTGCTTGGCTCATGGGACAAATTGATAATGAATGATAATTACATGTCTCACCCGGCGTAAACAACGTGCTTTTTCGCAGTGTGTTGAAAAAATAGTCCAAAATGCCGGATATCTAAAATGGTCGCGTTACCACGGTCGCGTTAAATGCGTGTAAACAATCACAGTGTTTGCCCGAATTGCTTAGCAACATTCGATTCAATTATTTGCTATTATTGCGACATATCTTTAGGTCGTTTTCTAATGTAAACAAGTGTGCATCTAACTGACTTTTAATTTCCGTTCTCAAAGTTTGTTGCAGCTTTCGTGACCTTGTGTTCGACATGCCTATCTCAAATTTCACAAGGTCTTCGTTATAAGATAAACAGTGAACGTTTTGATAGACTTCTATGGAATAAAAATACATGCAAAGTCGAACGCTCCCCAAGCTCGCTTTTTGTTTACAGGGACAGCATATTTTCAAGACAGTTTGGCTCGAGGTAGCTGGCTCGTGGGTCGAGGTTTACAAGTGCTTTAGACTGACGACACTTACGTTGTGGGGAGAGGGTCGTGAAGGGGAGAGGGGGTCGCTCTTCCCATTTCGCAGCCCACATTTTGACTAAATCTCGTTGTCCAAATGCACAAATTGCAATACTCCAATTACAGTGTCGATTTCCTATCAGTCCCAATGGCTGTCTTAACAATTCCATGCCATTTTCTATTGCCCCCCCCCCCAATAAATCCCATTTCCAGTGCATGGAATCCCATTTCCCAGCTGTGATTTTACCACTCCTGGACCCTCTTATGCGAAAAAGGCTAGATAATAACGTTTTCCCGACAAGCTCGGCTTTTGAGGAACTGCGGTTTACCTACCCCTTTAGGATCGGAAATGTTCCAAGGAGAGGTTAGGACCTGCCCATGATCGGGGAGTAATGACGTATTCAACAGAGGTCCCCTTAGAAGATTTTCGACCAGATGTGGTTAACTCAGGTTTAGCTCAACTTGGAACATCCAGGATTAATCGATCAAGACAACGTTACGATTTAATGCTGTGAACATCATTATCACTCGACTGTAGAACAGTCATCGCCGTCGCTCTGAACTGACTCGGATCAAATGTACATATTTATCCACATTTATCCAGATCACTTTGTGATGGTTTCTAACCCTTGCGGTATGTACTGATAAACTGGCAGCCCTCCTGAACTGTGCAGACGGAAGAAGGAAGCTGGAATGCCCAAGGAGAAAACCCCTCGAAGAACAAGGTGAAACCTGGAAACCATAGACCATCAAAGTTCATTTAAGACTCGGCTTTATTGGCGAGGTTGAGAGGCAAAGCGCTAACAGCATGTGCTCCCCGTTTGGGTTTACGGACTTTATTGGCCAAATTTGTTTTCACAATTTGAAACTACTGTTGTTTTCTTTGTTAAGTTAATCTTTCCACGACTCACGCGCGCGTCATTAACCCTCGACTCGCGACTTCTGTCTACACTTTCGCTTGAGACGCATGTGCGATTGTTTATTCAGACTGCTAAACAAAACATTGAGAAATAATGAAAAATAATCCCACTATAACCTGTAATTATTCCATTCTTTTGTAGCGTGCTTCTTGATATCCGTCAACGAGTTGACATCTTCAAATAGCGACAAAATCCTTCGCGTCAACGCTGAGTCAAAACGGAATTCCGAAATTCTTAGAAAATCTGTGTAGAATGTCGGCTGCCTTGAACATTTCAAACATTCGAGCGAAAAATGATAGATTTTCAATTGCGTTTCAACTGCAGACTGAAATTAATCCCCCCAGGTGTTTTTAATAAAGGTTGCCAAATTTGTTTATTTTTGTTGTTATTTACCGGTGGCTCAAATGTAAATGAGTTACTGACGTCAACGCACTTATGTATTCAAGGCGATTGCCTGTGGGTGGCTGGTCTTAGAGAAACAACAATGTTTCCTGCATCGACGTGACAAAATACTTGATTTCACTTGAGTGGAACCTTTCTATTTTCTTAACGTCGTCTAGAGAAGTAACGTCGTCGTGAAACAAGACACAAATATAGACGTAACGCATCGAATTCTCAAGTCAAGGAACGAACACTAATTACCTACTTGATACTCAACTTCTGCGCGTAAGTTTGTTGTTCTAATTTTGTTTAGTTGGTTGTCTTGGCCTCTAATTTCGCTTAATTCTCGTTCGCTTTTGTAACTACACTAGAAATGTATCAGTGTAAACTTAGTAGTTGTTATTGGGCTTTTGTAACCGTTTCGAAACGCTGCAACTGGGCGCCGAATCTTGCGTATGTTTACTTGTTGTTATTTGTGAATTTCAGCAGCTGCTATCTCCGCCTTGAATTAAGTCCGTCGCATTGTGTCATATTCAGGCTTTTGGCAGAAACTTTAGGAAGAAATGGTGCTAAATAATGTTATTTACTCACAGGGATTTGCCCTTTGAGTACTCGTAGTTTACGAGTTTATATTTACAGAGGACACGGTTTATTTTGCGACATAAAAGCTCTTGTTTAGATTTGCCTCAAAATTGTTTTGTAATTTCATTTGGACTTTGGCTTTTCAGAGCTGGTTCTGGTCGATTTCTCGACCCACTTGCCTTGTTTTGTCTTCCAGTATGCTGACAACAGATCTTCACCGAGTTAATACACGACAAAACTTTGAGATTACAAGGATTATTTACCGCAGTATAATATATAAAGTTACACAATTTGCATAAACTTTACAACATTGTTTTCCTGCCAGAAGTTAACAAGCGTTTCAAAAACTGTCAATCTTTATTCCAAATGTCACATATCTTGAATAACTTTGAAAATAGTACTTTTCTTAGCTCTGTACATCTTATCGTACGTCTTAATTTTTAGAAAACCGGCACTTTTCATCGCTTCTTGCTGAGTTTGTATCGCGATAAAGGAAGTATTACAACAGCACAAAGAAAACGACCTTTCAACGAACTTATTTCGTGTTGCAAACAATGGCCCTCGTTTCAGAATGAAAGGCCCGAAGAGCAAAAAGGTTCGTCTACCACCACGTGTACTTTAAAAAAAAACCAAGCGTTTTAGCGAAAATTGTTCTTCGAAATGTACTAATTGCGACACCCAAGGTCGTATACTCGTATTACAATATGTGCTAATTTTTGGGCATGACATTCGACACGATCTGGTTTCCTTAGGTTTGGGAAATAAAAGTTTTTTGCCCAGATTGTATCCATTTTTCTAGTGATTGTATGTAAAACGTTGTAACGTAAGTGAATGTTAAATAGTTGTATTCTTAAACATCTTAATATCGTTCCAAATAATTAGATAATGATATTGTCGTTAATTTGATACATATGATGTTTATGTCGTGAGGGTTGTTTACATGGGGTTTCATAATTCAGTTGTACTCAAGAGATTGTTTTTGAGATCAACCAGTTAGCCTCAGCGGACATTGTTAAAACTATCAGTAAATAGGTTTGTTTTGAAGTTACTCTTCAAACAATAAAGCATCCTAATACAACAGACTTCATGGGCTATTGCACAACCTACCTACCTACAGTAGGCTGGTGAGAATCCTGGAATGAAACCTGGTTAATTTTAATTGGATTACTTCAGCCAACATCCATACCTGCCTGACAGATGGAACTGGAAGCCATTCCACCTCCATCCTTTACTTGATCTCTCCAAAATATATGATTGATTAATTTTTTATTACCAGATGACAAGTGAGAGAAAAATAAACAGAAGTCCCATTCCTATGATTGTCACCATTGCCCCGGGCGATCGTGACTATTCCCGCTCTTCAAAAGCTGAATGCAACCATTGTGGGGGCGAGGTCCCCGACCCACGTCATGTCCTTCATGTTGACTTCGACAAGACATCAATGAATCCATCAACCTCGGACAACTCCTTGGCTGTCATCCGACCATCAACCTGTGCATGTGGGCACAGCGAGGGAAGCCATCGTCATTCACCTCATTTTAAAAAAGATTCAGCAGAAAGGTAACTATTATTATATCTTCCTGGCTGTAAACAAAAGGGCCTGGAACTAGTAAAACACAGAAATCAATTTTCCTGTTTTTAATCATTTATATCTTGTATATTCCATCATGAAACTTGTTGAAAATTAGTAATCATGCTCAGCAAAGAAAGTTATAAGTCCACCAGAAATTTGAAAACAAAATGAATTGTATTTCTTGAGCAATTGAGTAGTTTGGATTGAAAAATTGATTCCTGTTTGCCAACTAGTGCCAGTACTATACTTTGGATGTGGGTACAATTTGTGTGATGTTTTTCAAGGTGCTTAGATCAGGGTCTAATAGTGAACCTACTGTCTACATCCTACTTTGTAGTGAAGTGAATAAGTGAAGTTCCAGGACACCCCCCTCCCCATTTAGGGTTGGTAACTTTCCTGATATAGTAATAAGTGTTGGAGGCATGGATGAAACTGACAATCTAGGAGAGAGAGGTGCATCTCTGAGTACTTGCTCTGACAACTGAATGACCAAAGCCCGATGAATATTGCCCCATACAACCATAACCCTGCGGGAGGAACAAAGGCCATTGATCTGTGTTACCTTGCACTCAGGGAACATCGAGATACTGGTCATCGCCATGCATGTGGCCATTCACATGGTGACCACGAATGCTGTTCTGACCATTCACGATGCTGTCACAACTCTACTGGTGATAACCATCATCACCATCATTTTCACCGTTCGGCAATGCCATCACAACCACCACCATTACTGCTACGACCAACCAGTGGCGCTGATCCAACCAGTCAACATCAGGTATGAACATGTCAATGAAATTAGACATATAGTATGCCCTGCCACAACTGATGTGTAAATCCCTAAATTACCCTGTTTAGCAAAAGTTTCGTCCCGTTAAGCTAGCACCCTAATACTGTTACCAGTGGCCAGTATATGTAGCAAGCTGATATAGAAGCTGGCACTCATCAGATCAGTTTATCTTCATTCCTCCCACCTGACATTTTCAACAATCTTTGGCAGAACTATAATTCTACATATTAGTGCTCTCATGGTCCCTATTTTTCAAGTATTCCTGATCCACCTCATGTCTAGCATCATAATTGTTCTCTATTTTTTTTTGTATAGTTTCTTCTAGCAAGAGAATGGCAATCAATTCATGGTCAGAGACTGGAGGTTCCTGTGGTCAATGGAGTTGGCTATGCTGTTTATGGTGAGCCTATTGTAAAACAGCAGACTTGCATGCAAATGAATAAACGAAGTTAATAAATGAAGTTAATAAATGGGTGGAACTGAGTTTTTGAAGGACAATATTTAAACCTTATTTATAAGGTATACTCATTTTACTTATTCCACTAGAAGATTCTGGTGAAAATTAATTTGCCTACAATATCCTCTGGTCTGTGGCAAATGTTTAGAACTTTTGTGCTTCGCTATGATTGGTCAATTTTAGGAATTCTGAAATCGACAAAGAAACATGAACGACAAAGTGAACGTGTAACACTTGTGTCTATTTATAACAATATTTTTCGACTCTACCACAATTAATATATGGTTTATTAAGCTTATCGGGGAAAAGATCTTCAAAGTTACACCCATATGGATTTAAGCGAAATACGTACGTTATTTAATGCATAAAATGTCGATATTGAAGCAGCAATTTGTAATTCTTCGTGGCGCCACTGACATCAGTTGGCAACATGAAGTTGTGTATTACACCACTTTTTTCATCTTAGACGTCGTTTTTATGTCTGAATTTCTATCCCATTCGGTGGATACCTTTTTGAAGACCATTAACTGTTAACTATATGGACTACAGTGGCTGGAGTTGAACAAAATAGGAACAAAACGAACAATGGGTGTATTAAACATTTGCCACAGACCTGTATCCTAGTAAATTAACACTTCTTACAAAATTCTGTTTTTGGTTCATCTGAAACGACTTAAGTCCAGAGTGTCCAAACATTCTCATTCAAATTCTCGCATCAGCTAAATAACTCCTATTAAATCTGAGGCTCACACGAAGAGCTCTCCTTGCTGGATCCGAAACTGAATTGATTCTTTGTGTTTTAGGTTGCCAGCATCCGTTGTATGTCCATGGCGTCTGCCAATGGCCCGGTTGTGACACATTTTGCGAAACCTTCCAACTTTTCATGCAGTACGTTTTCGTTACGAATGTCGGCCATTTATATGTAGCTTCGTCTATCAGAACATCGAACTAAATTGATGGCAAACAAAGAAATAAAATGAATAACTCTGTTCTCGTTTTATTTTAAGCCATCTCAGTTCGGAGCACCCATTGGATGACCGGAGCACGGCACAAGCTCGCGTTCAGATGCAAATGGTTTCGCACTTAGAAGGGCAGGTATGCGTAAGGATTGAACGCAGTACAATATGGGAAAAAGCGAATATAGCAGACTATATGGGTTGCATGTTATTTCAAAACGTCAACTACTGTAGCAATATTCATTTTACATGTGCACGTTTTGCAATTAAATTCTGCAATTAAATTTTTTTTAAACTTTTTTTACCGGGCGTGACTGGAATCTATTATTAAAAGGGTGGGACAAAATGCCATCAGAGTTCTAGAAGAACCAGAAGCAATTACCATTGGGAAACCTTTGGCGATTCAATGCTAATAAGCGCATTTACTTCATTTACATAGTAAAGCCATTGACTTAACTTTAGTGAAGACATTGACTTGACTCTAGTGTAGACATTGACTTGACTCTAGTGAAGACATTGACTTGGCACTAGTCAAGACATTGACTTGACACTAGTGAAGACATTGACTTGGCACTAGCTTTAAAGTGTCACAAATTTATTTTCTTAGGTGAACCGCGAAAGAGAGAGATTATCAGCCATGATGAAACATCTACATACTCAAAAGGTTTTAGTTAGTAATATAGTTTCCTTTCTATATTTATGGGGTTTTTCTCTTTTCCTTAGCAAATAAGCTTCAGCATTTTATGCAGGGTAACTGTTAAAACTTTCTGTCTTGCCATAATTGTCGTAAATGAGTGCCGGTCTTCTATTTTAGGACGTAGATACTAAAAATTTGCCTGAAACACAACTTGTATTTGTTCCTGCGGAAACCGTTGAAGGATTTTGTGACATATGTGACTTTGTAGAACAATGGAAAGCTGAAGCACTTTGCAGAAAGAACATTCTGTTCAAACGCATCCCATCGCTCCGCTTAGACTTCCTGCCGAGATGTGTGGAGCTTTCAAACCGTATATAAAAGTAACAATACGGCATTGGCATCCCCCACACGTCTAGAAAGGAAGTGTGAGTAGGCTCATGGGATGAATTTGGACAAAGGAAAATTTACATAATTATACATTGTACCATTACAAGGCACAGGTGTCATTGAGCACTTTTCTAATGGTTTCGAGAAGGTTTAAAACACTTGATAATGAACTCATGGCGACCATCTTGAACTATCCTTATTAGTCAATCACAAACAAATTTAAACAGAGATTATTAGTGAAAAAAATTTATTCATGCACGCAATGTTATCTATGACCGTCATCGGCTTAATTTATGCATTGCAGAAGCCAAATGCAGTTTCGGATGAGTGTTACAACGTCGCTACCCGGCTATTATGTACGATGGTAATATTAAAAGCTAAAGAATGAGCTTTTAACTTTTAACACTTGTTGCTTTATTCAGAAAACTAGTTGCTCTTTCTATATCAACTTTCCAAGCATTTTTGGCTAGGTTCTGATGTATGTTGTATGTCTGTTTGATTAAAAAAAATTAAGGCGAATCTCCTAAGTCCTAACCCAACAGGGTCTGTCACTGTTCTCTAACCATCTCTGTGGCAAATTTTATTTTCTAGAGCACCATACCTAGTCCTGGCCCTCATACCAGGCAAGAGTCCCCACCTACGCACAGCACTCCAGTGTCTAAATCCCTCTCCACCAGTAAACCTAGCAGTGAACTCTCCCCCACAGAACTCATACCCCAAGGACCGCCTAATGTCGTGGTTTGTAGAGAGACATCCGTTATCTCGGCACCAGTTTCCGTCACCAGATCACGGCTAACACCGAGCAGGAGTATGGAAACTAGCGAGGAAGTGACTAATGACATAGAAGAGAAGGAGAAAGCAACCGCAAGCTCAGGTCGTGGAACTTATAAACGATCTGCGCAGACATCACCCGTCTCTGTTGCCCAAGGTGAGCTGATTAAGAATTTGTACCTTTAAGAATATGACCTTTACATTTCAGTGGCTATCTGCATTATGGATAGTGATTTTTTCCACTTCTTAGGAAGGCATAATGCACCAGGGATATTGAGCCCGCAAGAGATGAAGAGTTATTTTGACTCGATCTTTAATATGGGTTCCACCAGTTACTGGGCATGTTTAGAAAGTTTAAAAATCACTATCCGGTGTATAGTGCTATTCGCGTTTCGTACAACCATAGTTAATAGAGCTAGATGGTTTGGAAACTCATTAGAACTACAACATAAGTCATTATCTATGTTTTTGTTCTGGTTTATGCAGGAATGAGGTCCTTCGTCGTCACGTGCGTATTGTATTTTCACCTAACTAACCAATAGCAACGTTTTAGGAAATTTAGCCATCCGCAACTTGAACAATTAATTGGGTAATTTAAGAATTTCTATTGGTGGATTTGGTGAAAACGCAAAACACACGTGACGATGAAGAACCATATTTTTGAATAAACGTTGACCAACATAGATAATAAGTTATATCATTCTAATGAGTTTCCAAACCATCTACTCTATTAACTATGGCACAACCGACCCCAGATATGGTTGTTCAAAGCATAGATTTCAAAGCCATATTAACAGTAACCCTGCATGTATATATATATATATATGTCTAACCTAATGAAGTATTTGTTTGTATGTTCTTTCTTTTAAAATTAAAAATCTTATAATCTCTTCATACCCAAGCAAACATTTTGAACTTGCAGTGTTAATGATGTTTTGCTCCTGACATTTCTCGCAGTTCATTGCTCATCAACAATCCTGAGCAGTATTGTCGACAACTGTGAACAGTTTGATTAGCAAAACATTCATGAATCCTGCTTTAATCATCATCACAACTAGTTGTTTATTTTTTGCTGTGTAGACATGCAGCAGTCAGCGGACTTCTACCAGAAGACAGACGTTCGCCCACCGTTTACCTACGCGTCGTTGATTAGACAGGTGAGTATTGGTGAAGTAATACACGCTAGTTGTTTTTCAAGTTTTGCAAAAAGTTCCGAAAAATAATTTGATTTTAAATCATTTTTTTTGTTCCAGGCAATCTTAGATGCCCCGGACGAACAACTAACACTGAACGAAATCTACAATTGGTTTACGAATAATTTTGCGTATTTTCGTAGAAATACAGCAACGTGGAAGGTATGTAGAGTGGACAATAATAGATGTCTAATGTAACAGGCACAGTGGATTAGAAAGTGGGCGGGGGGGGGGGGGGGAGGGGAACTGGGGATTAGAAAGTGGTGTGCTACTATAGCCCCATCACCATCACCCGTTTCCGCGCGATGCCTATGTACATGCATAACAGCCATACTTGCATGATATTGTAATAGTTCTAATGGGTGGTAAATGTAATCTCGCGAGAGAGTCGTAGACATGCCGAAATTCAGGGTGAGAACAGTTGAGAAGAATTCAGTAACTGCAGCTCTGACGGGGGTAGCTGACAAAGAGCAAGCGTAAATAATATGTATTTAGCATAGTGAACTGTTTTGTTGATCGACTGGTCTTTTGTTGTTTCTGTGTCAGAATATTATAATTTACTAGGCAGGATAACGTAACGTTTGTCTTTCTGTTATCAGAATGCAGTTCGGCATAACTTGTCGCTTCACAAGTGCTTTGTACGAAAAGAGAATGTGAAAGGAGCTGTCTGGACGGTGGACGAAGAGGAATATCGAAAGAGAAGACCGCAAAAAGTCTTGAGGTGTTTATACTTAACTATAATGCATGCACTAAAGTCTCGTAACAATATTACGTATACAGTTACTGCTCAAAAGTTTAAATACAGGTGTGAAATGTAGTTTCATGTATTGGTAAAGTACACCCATAGCTTTTTTTGGTTAGTCATTCTTTCATTGTCAAAAATTGCATCTTCTAAGGTCTTTGCACACTTGCAATTAAAATAGTACAAGTAGAAATGCATATAACCTCAAAATCAGGGAAATGGATGAGCATAGTTGACTAAGCAGATCAGCAGGTGTATTCAATCTTTTGAGAAGTAACTGTACATTACTGCCATCTTATACATTTCAGTAACCAAGTAAAACAAGACACACCGGACAACGAAAGTTCAGTGATGTTTCGTGACTCGTGTATTTCTGAACTCCCGACCCAGGCCTCGTTTGAAGTTGCATCGCGGAGCGTAATACAAGTGTCTGACATTAATACTGAAGACCGTGATGATGCCGAAGATGATTCCGACGAACCGCCGATGAAACGAGTCTATACCGAAAACGCTGCGAACGGCTCGTCGGGAATTTCAAAACTTGTTGAATTTTGTTCAAAAGATATAAAGTATGTTGCTTTATTAGTACCATAGATTAAGGGGACACAGATGTGCAACTCAGGGTATTTCTTGTCTTACGTGGATGGCTTGGGTACGGGAGCCTCCTTAAAAGGAATTAGATAGGGAAATGTCAGATAAATGACGATTTTAAGAAAACTTTCCGCTAGATTACCTTGGTTCACATAAATATATAAAAAGAAGTTGCCCTGTATATTTCAAGCAACAAATGAAGTTATGTTTTTGTCCTGATTGCTAATAAAAAGGCAGGAACTATTTTTCTGTTATACATTTATATTGAAATTCGAACAAATGTACTTGCCAGAAATACGTGTGGATATGACTTAATCGTAATCCATGAGACAGCGAAATCATAGGCGCCAACTATCCACAGTTGTACATCTATGTATCCTTAATCTATGTTAGCACTTTTGGGTTACATGTTGTTGCCAAGCTGTCGTATATATCCACTCACATAGTTATTATGTTCCTATTTCAGTAGTCAACTTTCCCACACAAATGTTCAAGTCAAACTTGAACCACAGGAAGAAGGCGGTCTTGATTTATCTGATTTGAGTTCATAGGTATTTGTCCTTTTGTTGTATTTAATGCCTTATCACTAAAATCTGTATAGACAGGGCTGCAATTGTGTTATACCTCCAACATGGCTGCCGTGACGTTAAATGCAAACCATCATCAATATTTAGGTTAAAGTACTACAGGAGTAGAAGTTAATTGGGATATTTATTTTGACGTAGTAAAACAAAGCGTACAGCTCTGAGCCATAGCCAGGCTGGGCCAACGGCATTCTTTGATACTAGCCTGCTCACCACTAACTTTGCTTTGTGAACAACTTTATATTTCTTTACTTCGCCAAAGTATTACAAAAGTAACGAAATAAAAGGACAATGTTAACTAAAAAAGTACTAAAAATTACTTCGTTTACAAGTAAAAATTTGATTTTTTTTACTTAGATATTTTTTTACTTAATAAATTTACTTCGTCACTTACTAACACTGTCTGTAGAACTTTCCCAGAAATTCATCCCCAATTTGTTTACCTGTATTCCCATTTATTTGAAGATTTTTTCTTCAGTAGGTTGTTAAAGAACTACGACGATTGTTCGTCCCATGACGATTGCGGAGATACTTAAAGGTTCCGTGATTTATCAAGAAAGAGACACTCTTGTGTATTTATTAGCTACAATAATGTATAAGTGATGATCGTTTATTTAAAATTTGTATTTTTAGACAGGCATATGTACTATGAGTAGACATTGTATAAAATAATTTAAACGTACGCAGAAAATCTATTAATTATAGTAAATATAAGATTGATTTAAATACAATGATTTTTAAAGCAGGCTAAACAATATCGTGAACTACCATATTTTGTGCAAATGCTCCACCTGCCCGTAGGGCATGGTGGGGTTATGAATTCTCCTCGCTCAAATTTTTTGGGTTTTTTTTCGGTTTCAAAAATTAGGCTGGTGCTCGTGTGTAAGTGCTCGTATCCCCAGGCCGTGGCTGAGTGGATTTTTTGAAGCAATACACGGACACACATAATTATGCGTGTATTGAGTTCCGTGCGCGGAAACCACTTCAGCACGGGGATGAGGGGATCAACTTTAGTGAGAAATCTGGTTATTACCTAATCTGTGGTTTAAATTATAAGCAGGGACACCATTTTTTGTCCACAACCTGCATGCAATTCCTATCCCCTACATATTGTCCCGACTCACGCGTGTTCACTTAATGTGTCACACGGAAGAATTATTTTTTCAACATCCAGAGATATGAAAACTGACTAGATTCATATTAATAAAACTAGATTAATATGAATCTAGTTTTTCAACATCCAGGTTGTCAGACATTTTTGGTATCATATCAAATGGTCAATCCTTTAGGCGACCAGTGAACGGCTTTTTTACATCTCCCGAGCAGTCTAGGCAGTACATTTATTTTTGTGAGGAGCGAAAGACAACCTTATGTCCACTTTCTTCTCGGCAGGCATAGTAAATGCCCTAGCAGGCGTCTTGTTCTTCTTAGAGAGGTTCAGATTTGACTTCCTCCACCACTAACCTCTACCGTAGCCTTTCCCGATTTCTAAACAAATGAATTGGTTAATCGGGTAGGTCCGGCACATCTGATTGGCTGGAACTTGGGTCAAGGTCACCAGTGGTAGAGGAATTGAAAGCCAAATCTGAACCGCTCTATAAATTATGAGATCAGAGGCGCCTTCTTGATGATGGTTTATGAGAAAAACTTCATGTAAAGCAATACAGTTGTGGTCATCTTATTCAAATATGGCTGATCTTTCCAGGAAGTCAAAGTTGCGTTAATGTTGTATTAATGTGGTATTAAGCTTTATTTTAATGTTCGAAGTTTATTTGAAATGCCAGATCGTTTCTAATGTAACAACCAAAGGACGTTTATTAAAATTTTGTTGTAAATATGGATTTTCGCGAGTTAAGCGACAGTGGTTCGAGCGATTATCAAAGTCTAGCAAGCAATCACTCAATTCAATCCATCAACCAAAGTGACGTGACAGTTACTGTACTTGGAAAGGTAGGAAAGTGTATGTGTGTGTTCAGATGGCTGTGGAGAAAACGTTTGAAACAGCGAGTACGCAGCCGAATAAAGGACAAGTGACAATTTAAACAATAAACTGAATTTTAATGTTTTCAAAAAATAAATGAATCACCAGTTAAAAAAACAAACAGTAAAATTAAAAATTTGCAAAGTTGTAAAGTTTGCTATCATGGTGCCAGGATGCATTCCATGTAAACTCCATGCCAGAAAAATGCCAGTATTTGCTATATTTACTGTTGTGATTTGCTATTCATATCATTTATGATTTAGACCAAAACCTTGGCTGGCCTTGACAAGAAAGAATGGATATTTTTAATTCTATGTGTTTCATGCCTTGTGGTGACCATTGGGTTTACACTGCACGCACTAGTAAAGCGTCATGACATTCACTCACCTGACTATATATTTGCCATTTTACTGCTCATCAATGCAGGTTAGTTTGCCAATATATAAAAAATTCCACCCATCAATATTTTGCCCCAATGGGAGGAGGGGGTGGGGGGCATGCAGGCCATAACCAGAAGTTATTGACATTTCAAGAATGTAAAGTGTTTGTCATTAAAATGTCAAGACATTAATGAGTGTTTTATTCCACTTCATATGCATTGACAACATTGATAACCATAATGTTTTCACTACAATTTGATGTTGAAGTTCTGCAGTATATTACTATATAAAAGGTGGCTTAAAAAAGCTGCAATTAAACTGTCTCCAACAGGATCAACTTTATTTTTGGTTTCTTCGATGCTATTTCACCCATTGAGCTATCAAGCCAACTGGGATTGATAGCAAGGTTAATCCAATTTAAATGGAGAAAATATTTTTCTGATGACTTAACAATTGTCCTTGAGGAACCCCAGGCATATGTAAAGCCACATTCAAAGCTTTACAGTTTTTTTATACACTTGTTTAAAAATACCATAACTAGTCTTGTTAAATTATGATAAGTTATGATGAATTATGGAATTAGTGTATTCTGAAAATAAGCGAGCTAGTTTCATTTTTTAATTGCTAGCTTTCTGTCTGTTCTATACCGTCCATGGAGTGTTACGTGAGAGAGAATTTGAGTTGTATTGTCTTATTGTGGCTATTCTCATTGTGCTCGTGTATGTTATTGTGAATTTTGGATTGACGTATCCACCAGATACAATAAAGTTGGTAAGCTAAACAAATCTTCCATACAGTAATTATAGCGTATCACTGCTAAGACGTGCTTCCTAATTGATGAGCCCCTCCGCTAATAACATCACATCTTCATTACACCCCCCCCCCCCCATTCTGATTAAACACTTGTTCAATATGCCCTATCACAAATTACTACTCCCTGCCATTCTTAATTTTTCTCATAACCACCCTGTAATGCACCCTCTCTAATTAGTCCTCTTAAATTGGTCCTTTCTCTAATAGAACCTCTCCCTAATAAAATTCCTTGTAAATAAATATTCTTTTAAATTTGCCTCTTTTACCCCCCCCCCACCTGCTTAAGTTAGTCTTTTCTGCACTATGCCCCCTTTTCATGCCACCCCCATCTGTAGTCTCAAACTCTTTAGTTTTTGGAAAATAAAATGTTCGAAGTTTATCTATATTTAAAGCTCCCTTTTCTTTGGAAATAACTGCCTTTCCTTCTAGGGTGGGTTGTATAAAAAGCGTTTAGCTTAAACGGTGGATAAGCAAAAATTTAAAAGCGCTCCCATTCATCTTGTAAATAATTGAACTTAAATTCTATCAACTAAATATGTTGTTCTATGCGTAGTTGTTATGTTCCGACCGAAAAGTTTAGTTTGCTTTCAGTCAATAGTTCATAGGCTTGCTTGATGTTTTCGACTTATTCGCCGTTTAAGCTAAACGACAACCAGCCCCAGGTGTGTGGCTACTAATGCACTGTAATAACCCTATAAACCGGACAATTTTGTGCAAGCAATATTTCAAGCTTTCAAAATCTCACATATCTTAGGCAAGGTTCATCGTCGTGGTTTTGTTAGCTCCCGTGATCATTGGCTTTGCCTGGGTTGTTGGTCAAGGTTTCGGTTACTTGCTGTTTAAAAGTGTTGGAGCTGGCTCAGAAATTCAAGGTTAGCATATGTTCATGCGTTTTTGTGTGAAGAATAATTGGTAGACGTCATTTCTTTCTCAAACAGTCGGTTAGTTGGTTTCGTGTATGTCAGTGACAAATCACAACAGTGGCACTTTTAGAACGTTGTTTTTCTTCACTATTCAGCCTTGTTTTCAATTGTTCAAGATAGCTAAATCTGTTTTCTGTATGGACGTCTTACTTGGCTTTCAAACATTGCGTTAGAAATGAGTTGATTTGAAAACACTCTTCTTTTAAGGGCCCCCAAATTCTCAGAATAATAATGTTGTTTAAAAGCCTTTACCAGCAGACAATTTAAGGAAATATAAGAAAAAACATACTCCAAAGAACAACATCTTGTAAACTCAAGATATGAGCTATTAACAACAAGACAACCGTTTTGCGGTGATATTTCGACTCTATTTCAAAGTCACAGTTGAAATAGAGTAGAAATATCACCGCAACAGTGGCGGATCCAGGGTAAGTCAAAATAAATTATAGCAGCTCAATTTTAAAGTCAAAATAGCTTTATATGTTATAGGTTATGAATTTCAAAAGAATAAAATCTAACCAATGAAGTTGCTTTGAAAGTATTTTAAAATGTAAATATATTTTAGAATGAGCTGTGGTAATTTATTTTGACTTACGCTAGATCCGCCACTGCACCGCAAAACTGTTGTCTTGTTGTTAACAGCTCATATCTTGAGTTTACAAGATGTTGTTCTTCGGAGTACATATGTTTTTTCTCATATGATGTTGTTTTTTAGATATGTATCGAACTGCCAGTAGATTTTCTGGTTTGCTGAAAATTGATTATCAGCTTGCAGTAAGTTTTATTACTTTCATTTCATCTTGTCCAATTTTCTTTTTTTTTCGAATTAATTACTCCTGAGGGAGGCCTTACTTTTTACCGTAGTATATTAGTGTATAACGTAGAATCTCCAAAGTAAGCACCCCCTCAAAAGTAAGAGCCTTTTTCATGTAATTTAATGGCAAAGGAATCCTCTAAACCATATCTATACTATATATACTGTAGCATGGATTTAAACTTGGCTGATGCTGAAAATAACAGCTCGGAAGTAAGCGCTCCTTGAAGCCACTAATTCAGTCTAAAAGTAAGCAGGACACTTACTGTCGAGATTCTTCCGGTATCTTGCGATAATAGTGTCACAACTTTTTATTGCGTTCAATGTTAAACCGAGTGTGATAGGTAATGGAAACTTCCATACAAACCCCGGCTTCTTAACGCACCTTCAAATCCAGATACTTGTTTGAGCGCTAATGGCAGTCACTGCAATATATAACTTGATGCAAAATCCTTTCGTTTTCTTGCGAAGGTAATCTTGCTAATTCTGACAATCGAAGATGCCAGCAACATGTCGTATTTTTCAAAATGTTGCCTGGCTGTCGGGGTGCCATTTCAGATGTTCACGTCACTGGTTGGTTGGATTGCGATGAGGACTGAGCAGCTGTTGTTGGTCTGGTGTTTTCTACCGCTGTGCTGCGCAGAACCTGTTTTTATTGTTTATAGAATATCACAGGTATAGAAAGAGACTGCTAGGAAAATTGCTTTTTCCATATGCTTGAGCACTTTATGGAGGGATGATGTTCGAAGATTCGGGAATCAGAAAATGAAGCAATATTTTTGCGAGAATTTTCTCTCAAAATCCGTATCGAACGTCTGTTCAAATCAGCTTTGTGTAAATTTCATTACTGAGTAGGCACATGGAATGAGAATGAATTGAACCGAAAGAATATTCTAAAAAAGTCCTTCGTAAGCAAGCCCACAAGATTAGTGAGAAATGGGACATTTCTGAAGCCATTCTCGCAGTTTGTGATTTTTCACATATAAAACGCCCTGGCTGCGCCCAGCGTCTAAATTTGTAATATCTCATAAAGCACTCGTACTCGTGTTTTGAATGGGACATAATATACAGCACGGCTTGCGATACGTATAGCGCAGACTATAACGACTACATCTTGACGTTTCACGAGTACAATCAGTATTTAAACTCTCCCACTTGTCTTAGTTTTCAGAGAATTGGAATCACTATTTTTCTGAAGATGAGGAAGACCTGCAGAAATTGACATATTCTTTTATTGCAGTAGGTATGCAATGCTCCGTTAGTACTAAGCCAGCCTCGTACGAGGTTGCTACTAACCCCGGTTTAATATCAAGACCAATTCATGGTTTCGTGCAATTTAATTACATTACATTTCCTCTTAGCTGTCGGTGCGATAATCATTCGAATCCTTGTGCTTTCTTCTCTATATTTTGTGACCAGGAATTTTGGCAAAGGTCTTAAGTTCAAAGGTACGTGATTTCCTGATTGGAGTCAAGTCAGGAGCGGATTTTCCTGACCCTGGGTTAACTTAAGTTAACTTAACTTGCAAAGGAAATCTTCGAAGCTTGGAAATATTTCTGAAGAAGTCTTGTCTAAATAAATAGATTTCTGATTTTGAAACAAAAGTCAGCATTGTTTGTGATTCGTTATTTAGAAAACCAAACTCTATAGTTTCTTGTTTTTCTCCTTGTTAGTTTTCCATGTGCCAGTGAATCCGAGTGATCCGCCCATATTGCCCAGTAAGAGACAAATCAAGAGAGCATGTGGTGTGACGTGTTGTGGTCCTTTTGGATAACAGTAGCGTGAGTTTTTAGACCCCGTTTACACGGTACCAGATTCGCATGGTCACAATATCAAATTGAATAGTTCCACGACAAGTGAGGCTCTTACACTTATGATAGTATTGCAGGATTTAACAACACGTAGTCATAGAAAAGTGGTGAGAGTAAATATGACTGCAAACTAGCCAAACTCGATGTCGTGACCAAGCGAATCCGGTACCGTGAAAACAGGGTCTTAGAGAAGCTCAGACTCGGTTTATGCCTGCATAATCGTTCTATGCCCGCACCCACCCGGGCTTTTCAAGGAGGTTTGGAGCCCGGACGCAGGCATAAACCTTATGCAGGCACAAGCAGATCCTGGACCAAATGTTGACTTAAATTATTCAAATTATTCACCAATTATGCCAGACCCAGTTGTGTTATCTTAGACATTTAAGATCCACAAAATTTATGAAACTATACAGGGTGAGTAAAAAAAAACTGATGCCCTTTCAAATTCAAATTAGCTGCGAATTTCATTACGGAACTTTAAGTATTCCCATAGGTATTCAGAGAACAGATCGTGACTAAGTACACAGTACAGGATGAGTAAAAAAACTGATACTAGCGAGCTGGCATCACTAGTTGAATTGGTTTACGTACTGTGTACTCAATCACGATCTGTTCTCTGTATACCCATGGGAATACACCGTAATGAAATTCGCAGCTAATTTGAATTTGAAAGGGCATCAGTTTTTTTTTACTCACCCTGTATGTGTCACTGCTGGGTTTAGGTTTTTAAACGGACTCATTCGTGATCGAACCAGTTCTTCTTCATGTTGAAGTGGAATTGAAATTAGTGAAATGGACTTTTATAATTAATGTAAAATATAAATATCGTCATTAGTACAAATTGCGGAGGTAAAACAAAAGAATTATAATGTGAGATTAAATGCATGGGACAATAATTTATATACAATATTACACCTCCTAATTGTATCATCATCGTTTCCCAAATTATTTTTATAACTAAACTGTATTAAATAAAATAATCTAAATCAATCAATTGGCAGCGATAAAGTAAAAGAAAAAGATACATTACAAAGATTTCCGGACAACAGTTCAAGCTCAGACAGTAACGCATAGTAAGATTAGTATAAAACTCTTAATCACTTTTTTAATCACTGTTTTCTAGTTAAATCGTGATTAAGTACAAAATACGTTGTTCTGATCGGTTGACCTATCCACTAATCATAGTTAACTTTAATCACTTTTTTATACAACCGGCCAGTTTATAATTAGACACTTTAGTGTCAATGTTAATGAGATTTCTACATTTGTATTCCACATCCATGGCAAACACACATCTCTTCCCATTTGGTAAACTTTTGAAGAACATCACTGCGCGACAGACTATTTTCGAGTATCTTTTTAAGAGCACCCACGTTGTTTTCTAAATCGTTTGTGCCCCACCTACCAAGCGCTATTTTCGGTGCAAGCCCATCTCCCCCCTTTCCGGCTTGCTTTTTAATTTTCTCAGCTTCAATTTGGCTGAAGCAACCCAAAGCCGATAAAATTGACGTGTTGTTTCTGTTGCGTTCCTCCAGATCGAGTAGCTCGCAAATTTCCTGGAAACACCTCAGTTCGATCTTATCGATAGGCCACAACTCTCGCTCCTTCGGAAGCGGTGATTCTTTTGTGTTAAGGCAACGCTTACACATTGGTGCTTTTCTCTGAGTGCGTGGCGAGCCATCAAAGCCTTCATTTTGCAAATCACCGAGAGCAATATCATTTCCCACCTGTTTTGTATCATCGTCGTGCTCTTTTGAGAATAACCGTTTTAGTCTTCCTTTTGGCTTCTTCCTTTCTGCTGCTGGTGTTGTCGCTTCCTCGGGAAAGACTGCTGCATAAATTGACATTGCATGAATGAAATAGTTGGAATAAACGGTGGTCATGAAAGGATTTTTACACTACAGACAAAAAAACATACTAAGAACTTTCATATCGTTTGTTCAGTACAGCATATATAATCATCAAAGGATACAGTTGAAATTTGCCCCAACACACATTATTATTATTCACTGCATAATGACGTGAGGCACGACTAACAGTTCCAATCACGTGTCTAGATTTTAATTGTTTTTACATCTTGAATTGCAAGATGTCTAGAGTATATTTTTGGGACATTGTTTCTTCTTAGGTAGACACGGTTGCCCAGGGAGGGGGCAAAGGGAGCAATTTTCCCCACACCCCAGGCTTGTTGTTGGCCTGCAAAAAGCACAATAGAAACAAAAACAATACTAATATAAGTGATGCCATACCAATTTAAAAATGAGTACCTTTACCTTGGGGGTGGGGGGAAGGACCAAACTGAAGATTTTGCACCAGGCCCAAAAATGAGTACCTTTACCTTGGGGAGGGTGGGGGAGGACCCAACTAAAGATTTTGCTCCAGACCCCCAAAATTGTCTGTGCAGCACTGTAGATAGAATTATTTTGTCTATACCTTCATTTGGTGAGTTTATGTCACCTTGTGATCCATGCAAACCCACATTGTTTACATATGCTTTACTGTTTGTCTGCCCAGCGTTCTCATCCATCTCTTTTGTAACAACTATAGACTGAGTTATATCATCATTAGGTTTGGAGTTTGTGTTTTCTTCTTGACATGGGTGTTGACAAGGCACCTCACTTTCTGTATTCGGATGATTTTTGACTTCTGAAAACAATGGTTGTTTTTAAATACCTCTGACCCATTTTCCATAGTGACATTAATATCAGGGATGTAACTAGAGCGCTAATCTGGGGGTGTATATTGATATATTTGAGTTCTGCACAACAAACTTCTTTTGAAATCAACTTCAATGACACTTTTAAAAAAAATTTGCTCAGCAAAAAACAAAGCTTTTGAATATACACACCCCTCCCAATTAACGCTCTAGTTACCCCCATGACTACCATAACCTACTAGAAAATGTGGACTTGAAAGAGTTGTAAAACTACAGACATAAATTGGCAAAACAAGAATAAGTAATGCACTCAGACATTTACCATTACATATTTTATGCTGTATCTCTTTGAATTTCATTTTAACCTCTGTGTTAGCTTCACTGAAGATACGTTTATGGATGTCTGCTAACTTTTCTCCTGCCACATCTTTACCATTTACTTTTAGCAATTCATCACCCCTGTACAAGGGCTTGTCTGTTTCGACTGAATCAGGCTTTGATTCCCATACTAATATATGGTCTTGTATCTCATTGTTGCCCTAGAATAGAATACGTTTGCTTGTTGCATTTGATTTCCATAAATTAGTTTTTCGGTAATCTTCAGTCAAGTCAAAAGCCATAGGGTGTGTTTAATTATAAGACAGTCATTAATGTGTTAGAACAAACCACAACAGAACTTCAGACAGATAATTAGACTTTGAGACTAAACCTGGTAACGGCTTGCCCATTCATTGACTATTATATGCAGTATGTTACTTTTTAAGTTGCTTATATCTGTGCATACTGGTCTGCACTGTCAATTAAAGTCATTATTTTCTAGTGTATTCATCACATTGCAACAAAGTACACAACACACCTTAGAGTAAAAGTGAGCCAATTTAAACTGATCCTTAAAATTATTTCCTTCTTTCAAATTTAAAGTCACAGTCTTCTCTTTCCCCCACTGCTTGACAAATTCACCCAATGGATCATGAGCCTCTTTGAGGGTGAATCTTACAGCATTCCTTCCGTTGTTGACCAGTTTGACAAATTCATCACGTGGACAATTTGTTGTTACCACTCCGTCCACCTCATAGATCCATTCATAAAGGTTAACAAGTGATTCAGCAGGGTGATCTTTTTTGACACGTTTTGTTATATGGTACCATTCCTTCGTTTCTTGGTCCTGCAAAAAGTATCATCGCACATATATACATTACACAAATCAGTGTGCAATTTGTCATTGCTGTGTTACTGTGCTGGTACTATGGTACAATGTTTAATCTATGGTCAAATTGGGCAATAAAATAATGAGATATTGAAATTACAAGGGCAGGCATCGGGCCATTTGATACCATCTTGGGGAAGGGTGTGTTGGCCTGTAGTGTTGCCCACCTATATACAAACCACTAATTTCTAACCTGAACATCAACTGATACCAGACCAAGACTGCCATTTGAATCATCTCGTTCAATTTCAACAAAACGTGATTGTTCTTTCCATTTTAGAAAATCTGGCCACATAAGCAAATTTCTTGAGCGATGGTCTAAATCACACCATTCGTTTGCCTGTCGGGCCATGCTGACGAATAATCTGAAATTGATAAAAGAATAAAATTTATCAATGTAATATACATGATATTTTAGTTTAACTTCAACAAAAGTATCAATATGTGTGTTTGCTTTGTTTCATGCCCAGATATTCTATATTGTTTTGTATTTTGAAATTCCTTGTTGTGAATTAATGTCCTTTTATGCCATTGAAACAGTCGTCAAAATACAAATACGAGATCTATTTTCGCTTTTTTTATCACTTAAGTGTCGATTTATTCGTTGATAAGTTGTCTGTTATCGCTCACCTTGCAATATCGTTAATAAAATTCCAGTTGTGGTCAGGAATCCACTTAATACGAACTTGAAAGTGTGACAAAAACAAACATCAATCTCTTCTACAAAAAGGCATCTCTTCTATAAATCGTCAGAACATTTCTTTTAGTCCAGAATCGTAACCAGGAAAACATTTAATTGTTTTATACCCTTTTCGTTGGCGCTGTTTATTTATGAGAACGGAACTGATGACTAAGGATTTTGGATAAATAATAACATTACGCCATACACGTAATATCAAAGTGTCATGGTCTATTGGGTAATCCCCTCGCATAATTTTGTAACAATTACCTATTCATTATTCTTATTCTGATATTCAAAATTGAGTTAGAAAACTCAGTTAAAAAGAGATCATTTTAGGCATATCCTTACCATGAAGGACACTTTCTAACTTGTATAACTTGTATCAAATTTATATTTCTCAGAAAGTGACAAATTCAATGTAGAAATAAACTTTCATTTGTACATCGGCCAGGGGTCGCTCACCTTGAGCATTTTGATTTTGATTGGTTAATGTTCCGTACTGCTTTACCATGTGAAAGATGGTAAAATATCAAATCGTATGTCATTGATAATACACGTGTTTTACTGTAATACACCAATACTTTTATAACAAATAAAGAATCCGAAAGTCCAATAATCCAAAGTAGATTTATTGTCACAATTTAATACGCAGTCGTCGCAATAAATCATGTTGCAATATTAAGATAAGCTATGAATATTTTGGATATTACCAAAGAACGTTTGGACAAAGCCAGATTGGCAGTCGAAAAAAGTCCTCTAGTTGTGAAAACACCGTTACTGAAGAATGCTGGAAAACTGTTTGGATTAGATAAATTTAAGTGCAATGTCCATCTGAAATTGGAAACCTTACAGAAAACAGGTACATCTGTTATATAACTGATGTTTGTTTACAGCTTGTTAGAGACTCCAAACTTGCAGCAAATTGACAAAATTTAATTTTTATTATTGTTCTAGGCTCCTTTAAAACCAGGGGGCTTGCCAACCAGCTGGCTCATTTACCCTCAAATGTGTTAAAAAATAAACAGGGCCTAGTGGCAATGTCTGCAGGGAATTATGGGAAGGCATTTGCATTTGCGGCTCAACAGCTGGGCTTGCCAGCAACTGTTGTTATGCCAGGCAATGCCCCAGTGAGTCGTATCAAGATTATTGAGGTAAGGTATAGTAACTCTGAAGTAACTAGGCTGGTAACTGCAGCCATTTTTATGGATAAGAATGCAAATTTACCAATTATGCAAATACAAAAAATAAATTACAGTTACCACCCCCAATAGGGTTATGGTGCTCATGTCGAACATGTACCAGTGAAGGATTTGAAGAGTGTCGTTGATAAACATGTCTGCGAAGATGGCATGCATTTTTTACACTCATTTGATGATACAAATCTGATATGTGGTTGTGCTAGGTGTGTGTGTAAAGTATGATATATGTGTAATTGGAACAATATCACATTCTATATTTAGTAAGTAGATTATCTACTAGATTTACAGTTTATGGCACCAATTGCATTATAATATGCTGACCTTTGATCTCATGTTTCCACTTTGTAAACAGTGCAGGATTTGAAGTTCTTGACGAGATCCCAGATCCAGATGTGGTGCTTGTCTGCTGTGGAGGAGGAGGCTTACTATCGGGCGTGGCCACGGCAATGAAATACTCAGGAAAGAAGACCAGAGTGTTTGGTGTTGAACCTCAAGGAGGTAAATACTGCTGGGTAGATTTACTGAGGTCAGTATGAGGTGGGGACATCCCCGGCGAAAATTCATCAGAATTATTCATGAAACGTTCATGAATAATTATTCATGAAATGTTCATGAATGTTCATGAACAAATTTTCGCCAGGGATTGCTTATCCTTGTCTGGTGGTCAAGATGGCTGGGCATACTAATCAATTCTCCCCTGAAATTCAAACTTTTGATGATTTTCTCACAATTGTAAAGGGGCACAATTGTATAATACCCTGGCAAGAGGCTGGCTAAATGATCTCGTTGCACATTGGCAACAAAATAGGCTTTTTGTATATTTCATTTGTGTTCGCATCATCCTTGAAAAAGTACTATCAAGTAATAGCCATGTAGGGGAAATAATGAAGCTTGGTATGAAGGAAGAATGAAGCAAAATTTTACTGAATGTTTCCGCTCCAAAGATGTTTAAAAGTTTGGAAACAGGTGAAGCTGTTACTTTGGAGTCAATAAAAACAATAGCAAGTGGCCTGGCTCCACCAATGGCAGGTAAAATGGTAAGAAAATCAGTTAAAGTGTAATTGTTATGTTAAGAATAATGTCATATTTTTGTTATGCTTTTAGGCAAAAGTAATTATGAGGTGATAAAAAATTCTGTTGAGGACATTATTTTGGTTTCGGATGAAGAAATAAAAAGGTGATTATTAAATGCAACCTCATTCATTTTTTAATCCTGTTACATTTAATTTTACCTGCTGCAATAGAGAGACAATCAATGCATTCATGTAGTAGCTCCATAGATTGTTTATTGTTAACATTAGCTGTACACCACCACTTGGTACTTTGTTGGGATTAATAACAAATGTTCAGTGCTCCTTAAAATTGTACAAGGTTTTAATTATTTTTTTAGTTCTTGAATAAAATTTATTTTGTATTCCAACCAGGGCTATGCAGGTGCTTTATGATGGCGGTCTGGTAGTTGAGCCATCTGGAGCTGCAGCATTTGCTGCATTTCTTGGTAAGAAAGTTCCAGATATCCAAACTGATTCAAACGTGGTGATATTTCTTACTGGCTCTAATGTTACAATCGATGAACTTAACAAACACATTGGCAATGGTAACAACTTCAAAAGCCACATGGAAAGTCTGTAATAATTCACAGCAAGCCATTAATAAAACTAAATACTTACCGAAAAAGACCTCTTGTTAAATTGCTTGTGAATTCAGTAGCGGCGCCAGCGCGATAAGTGAGGGGGACATATTCATATATTCGTGTTCTGCACAATTAATTTCTTTTGAAGTCGATTCGATTTCAAAAGAAATTAATTGTGCAGAACACGAATATATGAATATGTCCCCCTCACTTATCGCGCTGGCGCCGCTACTGTGTGAATTTGCCAACAGAACTGAATACAGTCTGTTCCAAGAACATATTTTTTTATCCTTTTGGCATAATAACATTGACTGGCTTTATAACATTTACAACTTTATTGATTATAATAAATCTGAACATTTACAAATAAAAATGAAATTAAAAGTTTGCCAATTGTGACAACTGCTGTAAAAGGTAGTGTGCATAATCTTCCTGCAGGATCTTGACCCGCCCTTCCTGGCCAATGTAGGCAACAGATGTCCCGACTGTCGTTAGCTGCATTTGATTCAAGTGAATCCAGACTGGAAAGTTTGCAAAATGCGCACGGAAAGGCGCTCGTTTGAAAAACAAATGCGCACCTACGCACTTGCTGTTTCGCACCTAAGTCATGATGCTCCACAACACTTGAAGTCCACTCAAATATAACTTTATTTTTGTTTGTTTTACATGCGCACCTAACACTTTCTGAACAAAAATATGCGCACCTAAATTTTCATTCGTGCACGTGGAATGTGAGGTGCGCACGGAAGATCTTCCGTGCGCATGACAAAGTTTCCAGTCTGGAAGTGAATCTTAAAATGGTGATAAAAATGAGTTTCTAACAAATTCAAAACCCTCTTTGCCTCATCGTGTGTGAAATACGGCTGCTCCGGGTCGTGAACTAGGTTCCAGATCCTCCTGGCATCTTTCGCATCCATTTCGAAATAGATGGTGTCCAGACCAGAGATAACTGGGGGGAAGGCATAAGTAAGCTCGACCAGGGTGGTTGGTTCCCCAATACCAGCGCACAGCGACACCAACCAGGCAAGGTCGGTTGGCGAGAATAATAGTGGGCAAGCTCTGCAGCCAAAATCGTTCTCTAGCCATTGAAGAAACATGTCCTTCAGTAAAACAGTGCTTTTAATTAAGCAAACTGGTAACAATGTCAAGTCAGCATTTACGGCGTTTGCATCATTTTCATCATTCATATTTCTACTACAGCATAGCACAGCAACAAGTTCGTCCTTCCTAGGCTGACGTATACCTAGCGGAGGCAGTGAACTCTATATATATATGGAAGGTTAACTTCAGTCAATTACGTAATCAAAAAGTGTAACACAAAATGGCAGAAATTGAAGGCATTTTTGGGCGTCATTTTCAGTCCCCTTACGTGCGCGATCAAATATTTTTGCAAATTTTTGTTTGGTTTTTTGTGGCGGAAAGTCTTTCGGAATGGGTTTTTTCCATTTTAAAACAGCAAGACAGGAATGAAACTGCATTCATTTCGTAATAACCTGATTTTTCTGCACATAGTCGATCTGCCTGATGATTTTTTTCTCTGTGTGTGAGTAAATCTGTATTTTCATCATTGTGATTTAAACAAATACATTTCAAACTTTGTTTTGGTTTACGAGTACAAAATGTACTTATGAGTTTGGTTTACGAGTATAAATATTTTTGCATTGGATGTTTGTTATCCTTGTTTTTACGTTAATTGTGCATTCACGGCCAATTTTGCTGAAATAAGACTACCATTCAACGAAGTTGAAGGACTTGGAGATTTTTTCCGTGCGTCAAATGACAGTGAGTTTCGCATATTTCTTTGCATTTTTGTGAACTGATCACTTTAATTTAAGCTGATCACTTTATAATAAGCTGTTACATAAGTTTTAAAAGCAGAATGAGTTGTTTTTTTATTTAATAGCCGGTCGACTGTATGTTTTGTATTTTAGTCATCTCTGAAAACAACAACAACCCGGGGCTATTTTGCACTCTTCCCGCTTTAATATCTCGTTTTTTTAAGTGAACCGAAATAAAATTTATACTCTCCCGCGACACACAAAAGCATTTAACTTTTTATTCAAAATTTATACTTGTTTTGCTTCAAAATACTGTAAAAAAGTGAGAAAAGTTAGCCTTCCATATATATAGAGTTCACTGAGCGGAGGTGGGGCCAACAAGAGAAATCCAACATGGCGGAACAAGAGGGCAAAAAGGCTATAGACTCTATTACAAAATCGACGATTTTTGCAAATTTTGTTGTCCCTTTATTTCGAAACTCATCTGATCATGTTTTATGGGAAGGAGAAACATAACGCAAAGATTTTAAGCATATATTTGAGTAAATTTAATGAAAAGGCGCAAAATTATTCATCGATAAAAGTTCATGTGAAATGGTCTCTTGGTGAGTTCGAGCGTTTCATTGCCTGAAATCCTCGCTATGTTGACATATAGCCTCTTGAATGGTTTCCTATATTTGTAACAAGCATTCTGAAAACAATAGAGGAATAGTATGAGAAATAATTGTCGTAATCGTATTCGTTCAGAACGTTCAAGACTATTAGACTTGGAATCACATGTTGTGTCCATCCGAGACGGCTTGCAGTGTTTATTTAATCGATTTCATACATCTGCTTCTACAGACTGTCCGTGGACAAATAAATTTTCAGTTTTAATTGTTAACTTGAGTGACATTTCAGGCCTTCAACTCAAGTGATATTATATAGTACTCAGTTTAATGGTATTAGTAATTTTAACACTACAGTTAGGTGCTTATTATATTGAGGTGACTTACATGAGTTGAAAAGCGCATAAGATCAAAGGCTTGTGCTCATTAGCTTTCATCATGTAGTTTTCAACTTGTTTAGCAAGGTAACTCACCTCCATTAATAGGTGCCTGATAGTGACATGGGAGAGAACACTTACCATATCACAACGTTGGAACATTGTGATGACTAATATCAAATTAATGACTAATACCATGCTGCAAGATCAGCACCAATTTAGTTTAAAAATTAGCAAGAATATTTTTAGTTTGGAGACACTATGATTGACAGTTATGGTCATGTCTTCATAATTTACAGATATGTATTTGAGACAAAGGTGCTCTAGCATATCTGAAATAGCCCTAAACAGCAAATTCAATAAAAAATTTACTTGAAAAATTACCACATGAATGCAGTTAATTTTATTATTACTTTAATGTGACACCTAATTTTGTACATCCAAGCATAATAGTGAGAATTTAGTGAGAAGATATTGTGAAACAGTTATGTCCTATAATAACATACAACAATGCTGCTCAGAAAATATATTACCGAAATTTTGTTTAAGAAATAACTATCCACACTTGCATAAAGTATAAATAAACAATGTAAAATAATATTATATTAAAAAGAGAACAATTGCCTGTACAATAACTTTTTTCATTCTAACATCTCAAATGCATATCTGTAAATTATGAAGACACCATAACAGTCAATCATAGTGTCTGCAAACTAAAAATGTTCTTGCTAATTTTTAAATAAATTGGTGCGAATCTTGCAGTTTCAGTAACTTCTGAAATGAAAGTAAATTGATATTAGTCATCACAATGTTCCAACTTTGTGATATGGTAAGTGTTCTCTCCCATGTCACTATCAGGCACCTATTAATGGATGTGAGTTACCTTGCTAAACAAGTTGAAAACTACATATGATGAAAGCTAATGAGCACAAGCCTTTGATCTTATGCTCTTTTCAACTTTGGTAAGTTGCCTCAATATAATAAGCACCTATATAATTGTAGTGTTAAAATTTCTTAAATTTAATAGCAGTTAACTGAATTATATATAATATCACCATAGGATATCACTTGAGTTGGAAGCCAGAAATGACACTCAAGTTAACAATTAAAACTGAAAATTTATTCGTCCACGGACAGTCTGTAGAAGCAGCCAGCAGGTGTTTGAAATCGATTAAACAAACACTGCAAGCAATCTCTGGTGGACACGACATGTGACTTCAAGTCTAAATGTCTAATACAGTAATAGTCTTTGAACGTTTTGAACGAATACGACTACGACAATTATTTCTCATACTATTCCTCTATTGTTCTCAGAATGCTTGTTGCAATGTGGGAAACCATTCAAGAGGCTGTGTGTCAACATAGCGGGGATTTCAGGCAATGAAACGCTCGAACTCACCAAGAGACCATTTCACATGAACATTTATCAAAATCGTCGATTTTGTGATAGAGTCTATATGTAGTCTTTTACTCTTTTTGCCCTCTTGTTCCGCCATGTTGGATTTCTTTTGTTGGCGCCACCTCCGCTCAGTGAGTTCACTACAGTGAACTCAATATTTTCAATGTCGAGACTATATATGGAGTTCACTGGTTCACTGCCTCCGCTAGGTATACGTCAGCAATCTAGGTCTCCTGTATCTATGTGTAATACGCAGTCGTCAATAAATCATGTTGCAATATTAAGATAAACTATGAATATTTTGGATATTACCAAAGAACGTTTGGACAAAGCCAGATTGGCAGTCGAAAAAAGTCCTCTAGTTGTGAAAACACCGTTACTGAAGAATGCTGGAGAACTGTTTGGGTTAGATAAGTTTGAGTGCAATGTCCATCTGAAATTGGAAACCCTACAGAAAACAGGTACATGTTGATCTGTTATATAACTGATGTTTGCTCACAACTTGTTAGAGACATCAAACTTGCAGCAAATTGACAAAATTGACGTCAGATCTTCATATAATAAAATTAAATATCTCTATTATTGCTCTAGGTTCTTTTAAAACCAGGGGTCTTGCCAACCAGCTGGCTCATTTACCCTCAAATGTGTTGAAAAATAAACAGGGCCTAGTGACAAGGTCTTCAGGGAATTATGGGAAGGCATTTGCATTTGCGGCTCAACAGCTGGGCTTCCCAGCAACTGTTGTTATACCAGACATTGCCCCAGTGAGTCGTATCAAGATTATTGAGGTAAGGTATAGTAACTCTGAAGTAACTAGGAGCTAGGTAACTTCAGCCATTTAGGGAATGCCAAAATTACCAATTATGCAAATACAAAAAATAAATTACAGTTACCACCTCCAATAGGGTTATGGTGCTCATGTCGAACGTGTACCAGTGAAGGATTTGAAGAGCGTCGTTGATAAACATGTCTGTGAAGATGGCATGCATTTTTTACACTCATCTGATGATACAAATCTGATATGTGGTTGTGCTAGGTGTGTGTGTAAAGTATGATATATGTGTAATTGGAACAATATCACATTCTGTATTTAGCAAGTAGATTATCTACTAGATTTACAGTTTATGGCACCAATTTACAGTTGCCACCAATTGCATTATAATATGTTAACCTTTAATCTCATGTTTCCATTTTGTAAACAGTGCAGGATTTGAAGTTCTTGACGAGATCCCAGATCCAGATGTGGTGCTTGTCTGCTGTGGAGGAGGAGGCTTACTATCGGGCGTGGCCACGGCAATGAAATACTCAGGAAAGAAAACCAGAGTGTTTGGTGTTGAACCTCAAGGAGGTAAATACTGCTGGGTAGATTTACTGAGGTCAGTATGTCAGGTGGGGACATTGCTTATCCTTGTCTGATGGTCAAGATGGCAGGGCATAATCAATTCCCCCCTAAAATCAAACTTGATGATTTTCTCACAAACTTAAAGGGGCACAATTGTAGAATACCCTGGCAAGAGGCTGGCTAAATGATCTCGTTGCACATTGGCAACAAAATAGGCTTTTTATATATTCTATTTGTGTTTGCATCATCCTTAAAAAAACACTATCAAATAATAACCATGTAGGGGAAATAATGAAGCTTGGTATGAAGGAAGAATGAAGCAAAATTTTACTGAATGTTTCAGCTCCAAAGATGTTTAAAAGTTTGGAAACAGGTGAAGCTGTTACTTTGGAGTCAATAAAAACAATAGCAATTGGCCTGGCTCCATCAAGTGCAGGTAAAATGATAATAAAGTCAGTTAAAGTGTAATTGTCATATTAAGAAAATGTCATATTTTTATTATGCTTTTAGGGAAAAGTAATTATGAGGTGATAAAAAATTCTGTTGAGGACATTATTTTGGTTTCGGATGAAGAAATAAAAAGGTTAGTAAATGCAACCTCATTCATTTTTTTAATTCTGGTACATTTAATTTTTTCAAAATATTGTTTTGACATATTGACCTGCTACAATAGATGTATTCATGCAATAGCTCTATAGTTCTTTTACTGTTAGCGTTAGCTGTACACTACCACTTTTTGATAGATAGATTATTTAATAAGTCACTTGACAATTTTACACTTTAAAAATTTGATGAATATTCATGAAACGTTCATGAAAATTGTTCATGAACATCCATCAAAAGAACATGAACTGTTCATGCAGTGCATGAACATTAAATGGCACAGTTCATCAAAATAGGAGTTCATGAATGAAAAGTTCATGCACGTTTTTGTTCATGAACATTTCATGAACAAATATTCATGCACTTTTGAAGAATAATTAATGAAAAATGTTCATGAAATATTCATGATTTTCTCATGAACGTGCCATGACCATGAAAGTTCGTGACTTCATGAACAAATTTTCGCCGGGGCAGTTTGTTGGGATTAATAATAAATGTTCAGTGCTCCTTGTAATTAATTTTTTATCTCCCTTTAATTATTTTTTATCTCTTGGCATAAATTTATTTTGTAATCCAACCAGGGCAATGCAGGTGCTTTATGATGGTGGTCTGGTAGTTGAGCCATCTGGAGCTGCAGCATTTGCCGCATTTCTTGGTAAGAAAGTTCCAGATGTCCAAACTGATTCAGACGTGGTGATATTTCTTACTGGCTCTAATGTTACAATCGATGAACTTAACAAACACATTGGCAATGGAAACAACTTCAACAAAAATCACATGGAAAGTCTGTAATAATTCACAGACTTTGTCCAAGTCATTAATAAAACCAAGTACTTATTGAACAAGACCTCTTGTTAAATTGCTTGTGAATTAACCAGAACTGAACTGAATATAGTCAGTCAAAAATACAGGGTCTCCCTTTAGAAATCACTCTATTGTTATTAAATGTGAGTTATTATGCCTCTGGGAATTTAAACGAGTTGTCCACATGAATGGCAGAAGTATTTTCATTGTTATAATTTGATGTAATTATTGTGTTGCTGTTCGTTTTACATGTAGAAGCTAATTTAAATTCCCAGAGGCATAATAATGCATATTTAACAACAATAGTGTCATTTCTAAAGGAGTACTTTTCTCTGGGACATATTGTACAACAGGCTGGCTCTTCAGGTCCAATAACATATATTATTTACCCTTTTGGCATAATAACATCATTGACTGGCTTTATAACATTTACAACTTTATTGATTATAATAAATCTGAACATTTACAAATAAAAATGAAATTAAAAGTTTGCCAATTGTGATAACTGCTGTAAAAGGTAGTGTGCATAATCTTCCTGCAGGATCTTGACCCGCCCTTCCTGGCCAATGTAGGCAACAGATGTCCCGACTGTCCTTAGCTGCATTTGATTCAAATGAATCTTAAAATGGTGATAAACATGAGTTTCAAACGAATTCAAAATCCTCTTTGCCTCATCGTGTGTGAAATACGGCTGCTCCGGGTCGTGAACTAGGTTCCAGATCCTTCTGGCATCTTTCGCATCTATTGTGAAATAGACAGTGTCTAGACCAGAGATAACTGGGGGGACGGCATAAGTAAGCTCGACCAGGGTGGTTGGTTCCCCAATACCAGCGCACAGCGACACCAACCAGGCAAGGTCGGTTGGCGAGAATAATAGCGGGCAAGCTCTGCAGCCAAAATCGTTCTCTAGCCATTGAAGAAACGTGTCCTTCAGTAAAACAGTGCTTTTAATCAAACAAACTGGTAACGATGTCAAGTCGGCATTTAAGGCATTTGCATCATTTTCATTATTCATATTTCTACTACAGCATAGCACAGCAACAAGTTCGTCCTTTCCCGCATTTTCCTTCCCCCCATTTGTGGTGATTTTAATTTCAACACCATAATCATCACTGTCCGCATCTAGCTTTGTAAACGACGACTTCATCTTGACGCTGCTCCGTACTTCTGCAGCTCCGCATGTTTCAACCGCTAATATGCTGTTCAAACGTTTTTCGTACACTTTCAAAGATTTAGCATCAGTTTTGAAACAATACAAAGGTGAAACACGATAAACTCGCCATGTTTTGTTCACAATTCTCGCAGAAAGGTTTTCGGTTGTATCGTTGCTAAGTTCCTGTAACCGTTGTATCCGAGTGGAGCGTTTTTCTTCCTGAGATTTACTAGACGTCCGTTTCTTGTGAAAATTCGGCAAAGGAGTTTTCGTTAGCACTTGTGTTCGCTGGTTTGACTTCGTATATGGCATGTACCGCCTTTGTGTTAAAGGAGTTCTATCCACAAGCTCTTTATTCCGGTTTAAATGGTCGAGATTTAGCAATGTTTGTGGCGTTTTGGTCGCCATGTTTAGCTTTTTCGAATTTAAATTTCAAAATTTGCGCGGGAAGACTAAATCAGAGCGAATCGTTGCACCGTCGTTTGCTTCTAACGATGAGCACTCGCATTTAAATTCGTCAATTTTTTTCAGTTTTTATTCATTTCGCCCGTAATAGCTAATTACGTTATTTTTTTCGAATATAATTACAAGATAGGGCTAGGAGACTACTAGAAACCTTTAAAGGCTTTTTATTTTAGTCCCCTAACTTACATTAATATAGATTATATTTAATAAAGTTTTTGTCAGTTCAAAACTTAAAGAATGATTCTCATAGTAATGCATTGCGCGCTTAATGTTTATGTTGACATGGATTACAGGTCATAGTTCACGTGCTCGCCTTATGTTCTTTGTAAATTTGCATACATTTGCATCCACTGCGTTGGTTGCAAGACATTAGTGCAGAGAACTGTAACTGTAGGAACAAGCACGCATGCCCATTGCAGAACAAGTGCATGAGTAAGGACATTTCAAAAAATTTTCATTTCAAAAAATTTCAAAAAATTTTTTTTCCAAATTTTCCAAAAATATTCTATTTAGAAAAAAAATTTGGGAAAAAATTTTGTAAAAAATTTGGGAAAAAAATTGGAAAAAAAATTCAGGAAAAAGTTTTGACAATTTTTTTTCAAAATTTTTTCCCAAATTTTTTTTCTAAATGGAAAATTTTTGGAAAATTTGGAAAAAAAATTTGAAAAAAATTGGGGAAAAAATTTGAAAAAAATTCGGGAAAAAATTTTGAAAAAAAATTTGGTAGAAATGTTGAAAAAAAATTCAGGAAAAAATTTTGACAATATGTGAACACAGTTACGCAAAGTTCATGAACTCAATTTTGATTAATTAATCAAAATTTCATGAACAGCTCATGAAGAGCTTTATGAACAGTTCATAAAAACTTGTTCATGAACAGACCATGAACAGACCATGAACAGACCATTTGTTTCGAGGGTTTCGCACGCGAGACACACGCGTGTTGCGAGAACCCCACGCGTGATTTTTCTCGTGATTATATGAATGAGAATTTTTTTGTCAAATTTTTTTTCCAATTTTTTTTTCAAAATCTTTCTGTCAAAATTTTCTTCAAAATTTTTTCTCAGAATTTTTTTCAAATTTTTTTTCCAATTTTTTTTTCAAAATTTTTTTGTCAAAATTTTCCTCAAAATTTTTTCGGGATTTGTTTCGAAGGTTTCGCACGCGAGACACACGCGTGTTGCGAGAACCCCACGCGTGATTTTTCTCGTGATTATATGAATGAGAATTTTTTTGTCAAATTTTTTTTCCAATTTTTTTTTCGAAATCTTTCTGTCAAAATTTTCCTCAAAATTTTTTCTCAGAATTTTTTTCAAATTTATTTTCCAATTTTTTTTTCAAAATCTTTCTGTCAAAATTTTCCTCAAAATTTTTTCTCAGAATTTTTTTCAAATTTTTTTTCCAATTTTTTTTTCAAAATTTTTTTGTCAAAATTTTCCTCAAAATTTTTTCGGGATTTGTTTCGAGGGTTTCGCACGCGAGACACACGCGTGTTGCGAGCACCCCACGCGGGATTTTTCTCGTGATTATATGAATGAGAATTTTTTTGTCAAATTTTTTTCCAATTTTTTTTTCCAAATTTTTTTGTCAAAATTTTCCTCAAAATTTTTTCTCAGAATTTTTTTCAAATTTTTTTCCAATTTTTTTTTCAAAATTTTTTTGTCAAAATTTTCCTCAAAAATTTTTCAGAATTTTTTTGTCAAATTTTTTTCCAATTTTTTTTTCCAAATTTTTTTGTCAAAATTTTCCTCAAAATTTTTTCTCAGAATTTTTTTCAAATTTTTTTCCAATTTTTTTTTCAAAATTTTTTTGTCAAAATTTTCCTCAAAAATTTTTCAGAATTTTTTTGTCAAATTTTTTTTCCAATTTTTTTTTTCAAAATTTTTTTGTCAAAATTTTCCTCAAAATTTTTTCGGGATTTGTTTCGAGGGTTTCGCACGCGAGACACACGCGTGTTGCGAGAACCCCACGCGTGATTTTTCTCGTGATTATATGAATGAGAATTTTTTTGTCAAATTTTTTTTCCAATTTTTTTTTCCAAATTTTTTTGTCAAAATTTTTTTCAAAATTTTTTCTCAGAATTTTTTTCAAATTTTTTTTCCAATTTTTTTTTCAAAATTTTTTGTCAAAATTTTCCTCAAAATTTTCCTCAAAATTTTTTCGGGATTTGTTTCGAGGGTTTCGCACGCGAGACACACGCGTGTTGCGAGAACCCCACGCGTGATTTTTCTCGTGATTATATGAATGAGAATTTTTTTGTCAAATTTTTTTCCAATTTTTTTTTCCAAATTTTTTTGTCAAAATTTTCCTCAAAATTTTTTCTCAGAATTTTTTTTAAATTTTTTTTCCAATTTTTTTTTCAAAATTTTTTTGTCAAAATTTTCCTCAAAAATTTTTCAGAATTTTTTTGTCAAATTTTTTTTCCAATTTTTTTTTTCAAAATTTTTTGTCAAAATTTTCCTCAAAATTTTTTCTCAGAATTTTTTTCAAATTTTTTTTCCAATTTTTTTTTCAAAATTTTTTTGTCAAAATTTTCCTCAAAATTTTTTCGGGATTTGTTTCGAGGGTTTCGCACGCGAGACACACGCGTGTTGCGAGCACCCCACGCGGGATTTTTCTCGGGATTATATGAATGAGAATTTTTTTTTCAAATTTTTTTTCCAATTTTTTTTTCAAAATCTTGTCAAAATTTTCCTCAAAATTTTTTCTCAGAATTTTTTTCAAATTTTTTTTCCAATTTTTTTTCAAAATTTTTTTGTCAAAATTTTCCTCAAAATTTTTTCGGGATTTGTTTCGAGGGTTTCGCACGCGAGACACACGCGTGTTGCGAGAACCCCACGCGTGATTTTTCTCGTGATTATATGAATGAGAATTTTTTTGTCAAATTTTTTTTCCAATTTTTTTTTCAAAATCTTTCTGTCAAAATTTTCCTCAAAATTTTTTCTCAGAATTTTTTTCAAATTTTTTTTCCAATTTTTTTTTCAAAATCTTTTTGTCAAAATTTTCCTCAAAATTTTTTCTCAGAATTTTTTTCAAATTTTTTTTCCAATTTTTTTTTCAAAATTTTTTTGTCAAAATTTTCCTCAAAATTTTTTCTCAGAATTTTTTTCAATTTTTTTTTCCAATTTTTTTTTCAAAATTTTTTTGTCAAAATTTTCCTCAAAATTTTTTCTCAGAATTTTTTTCAAATTTTTTTTCCAATTTTTTTTTCAAAATTTTTTTGTCAAAATTTTCCTCAAAATTTTTTCGGGATTTGTTTCGAGGGTTTCGCACGCGAGACACACGCGTGTTGCGAGCACCCCACGCGTGATTTTTCTCGTGATTATATGAATGAGAATTTTTTTGTCAAATTTTTTTCCAATTTTTTTTTCCAAATTTTTTTGTCAAAATTTTCCTCAAAATTTTTTCTCAGAATTTTTTTTAAATTTTTTTTCCAATTTTTTTTTCAAAATTTTTTTGTCAAAATTTTCCTCAAAAATTTTTCAGAATTTTTTTGTCAAATTTTTTTTCCAATTTTTTTTTTCAAAATTTTTTGTCAAAATTTTCCTCAAAATTTTTTCTCAGAATTTTTTTCAAATTTTTTTTCCAATTTTTTTTTCAAAATTTTTTTGTCAAAATTTTCCTCAAAATTTTTTCGGGATTTGTTTCGAGGGTTTCGCACGCGAGACACACGCGTGTTGCGAGCACCCCACGCGGGATTTTTCTCGTGATTATATGAATGAGAATTTTTTTGTCAAATTTTTTTCCAATTTTTTTTTCCAAATTTTTTTGTCAAAATTTTCCTCAAAATTTTTTCTCAGAATTTTTTTCAAATTTTTTTTCCAATTTTTTTTCAAAATTTTTTTGTCAAAATTTTCCTCAAAAATTTTTCTCAGAATTTTTTTTTCAAATTTTTTTTCCAATTTTTTTTTCAAAATTTTTTTGTCAAAATTTTCCTCAAAATTTTTTCGGGATTTGTTTCGAGGGTTTTGCACGCGAGACACACGCGTGTTGCGAGAACCCCACGCGTGATTTTTCTCGTGATTATATGAATGAGAATTTTTTTGTCAAATTTTTTTCCAATTTTTTTTTCCAAATTTTTTTGTCAAAATTTTCCTCAAAATTTTTTCTCAGAATTTTTTTCCAATTTTTTTTTCAAAATTTTTTTGTCAAAATTTTCCTCAAAAATTTTTCAGAATTTTTTTGTCAAATTTTTTTTCCAATTTTTTTTTCAAAATTTTTTGTCAAAATTGTCCTCAAAATTTTTTCGGGATTTGTTTCGAGGGTTTCGCACGCGAGACACACGCGTGTTGCGAGAACCCCACGCGTGATTTTTCTCGTGATTATATGAATGAGAATTTTTTTGTCAAATTTTTTTTCCAATTTTTTTTTCAAAATCTTTCTGTCAAAATTTTCCTCAAAATTTTTTCTCAGAATTTTTTTTAAATTTTTTTTCCAATTTTTTTTTCAAAATTTTTTTGTCAAAATTTTCCTCAAAAATTTTTCAGAATTTTTTTGTCAAATTTTTTTTCCAATTTTTTTTTTCAAAATTTTTTGTCAAAATTTTCCTCAAAATTTTTTCTCAGAATTTTTTTCAAATTTTTTTTCCAATTTTTTTTTCAAAATTTTTTTGTCAAAATTTTCCTCAAAATTTTTTCGGGATTTGTTTCGAGGGTTTCGCACGCGAGACACACGCGTGTTGCGAGCACCCCACGCGGGATTTTTCTCGTGATTATATGAATGAGAATTTTTTTGTCAAATTTTTTTCCAATTTTTTTTTCCAAATTTTTTTGTCAAAATTTTCCTCAAAATTTTTTCTCAGAATTTTTTTCAAATTTTTTTTCCAATTTTTTTTCAAAATTTTTTTGTCAAAATTTTCCTCAAAAATTTTTCTCAGAATTTTTTTTTCAAATTTTTTTTCCAATTTTTTTTTCAAAATTTTTTTGTCAAAATTTTCCTCAAAATTTTTTCGGGATTTGTTTCGAGGGTTTTGCACGCGAGACACACGCGTGTTGCGAGAACCCCACGCGTGATTTTTCTCGTGATTATATGAATGAGAATTTTTTTGTCAAATTTTTTTCCAATTTTTTTTTCCAAATTTTTTTGTCAAAATTTTCCTCAAAAATTTTTCAGAATTTTTTTGTCAAATTTTTTTTCCAATTTTTTTTTTCAAAATTTTTTGTCAAAATTTTCCTCAAAATTTTTTCTCAGAATTTTTTTCAAATTTTTTTTCCAATTTTTTTTTCAAAATTTTTTTGTCAAAATTTTCCTCAAAATTTTTTCGGGATTTGTTTCGAGGGTTTTGCACGCGAGACACACGCGTGTTGCGAGAACCCCACGCGTGATTTTTCTCGTGATTATATGAATGAGAATTTTTTTGTCAAATTTTTTTCCAATTTTTTTTTCCAAATTTTTTTGTCAAAATTTTCCTCAAAATTTTTTCGGGATTTGTTTCGAGGGTTTTGCACGCGAGACACACGCGTGTTGCGAGAACCCCACGCGTGATTTTTCTCGTGATTATATGAATGAGAATTTTTTTGTCAAATTTTTTTCCAATTTTTTTTTCCAAATTTTTTTGTCAAAATTTTCCTCAAAATTTTTTCTCAGAATTTTTTTTAAATTTTTTTTCCAATTTTTTTTTCAAAATTTTTTTGTCAAAATTTTCCTCAAAAATTTTTCAGAATTTTTTTGTCAAATTTTTTTTCCAATTTTTTTTTCAAAATTTTTTGTCAAAATTGTCCTCAAAATTTTTTCGGGATTTGTTTCGAGGGTTTCGCACGCGAGACACACGCGTGTTGCGAGAACCCCACGCGTGATTTTTCTCGTGATTATATGAATGAGAATTTTTTTGTCAAATTTTTTTTCCAATTTTTTTTTCAAAATCTTTCTGTCAAAATTTTCCTCAAAATTTTTTCTCAGAATTTTTTTCAAATTTATTTTCCAATTTTTTTTTCAAAATCTTTCTGTCAAAATTTTCCTCAAAATTTTTTCTCAGAATTTTTTTCAAATTTTTTTTCCAATTTTTTTTTCAAAATTTTTTTGTCAAAATTTTCCTCAAAATTTTTTCGGGATTTGTTTCGAGGGTTTCGCACGCGAGACACACGCGTGTTGCGAGCACCCCACGCGGGATTTTTCTCGTGATTATATGAATGAGAATTTTTTTGTCAAATTTTTTTCCAATTTTTTTTTCCAAATTTTTTTGTCAAAATTTTCCTCAAAATTTTTTCTCAGAATTTTTTTCAAATTTTTTTCCAATTTTTTTTTCAAAATTTTTTGTCAAAATTTTCCTCAAAAATTTTTCAGAATTTTTTTGTCAATTTTTTTTTCCAATTTTTTTTTTCAAAATTTTTTTGTCAAAATTTTCCTCAAAATTTTTTCGGGATTTGTTTCGAGGGTTTCGCACGCGAGACACACGCGTGTTGCGAGAACCCCACGCGTGATTTTTCTCGTGATTATATGAATGAGAATTTTTTTGTCAAATTTTTTTTCCAATTTTTTTTTCAAAATCTTTCTGTCAAAATTTTCCTCAAAATTTTTTCTCAGAATTTTTTTCAAATTTTTTTTCCAATTTTTTTTTTAAAATTTTTTTGTCAAAATTTTCCTCAAAATTTTTTCGGGATTTGTTTCGAGGGTTTCGCACGCGAGACACACGCGTGTTGCGAGCACCCCACGCGTGATTTTTTTCGTGATTATATGAATGAGAATTTTTTTGTCAAATTTTTTTTCCAATTTTTTTTTCCAAATTTTTTTGTCAAAATTTTTTTCAAAATTTTTTTTCAGAATTTTTTTCAAATTTTTTTTCCAACTTTTTTTTCAAAATCTTGTCAAAATTTTCCTCAAAATTTTTTCTCAGAATTTTTTTCAAATTTTTTTTCCAATTTTTTTTTCAAAATTTTTTTGTCAAAATTTTCCTCAAAATTTTTTTGGGATTTGTTTCGAGGGTTTCGCACGCGAGACACACGCGTGTTGCGAGCACCCCACGCGGGATTTTTCTCGTGATTATATGAATGAGAATTTTTTTGTCAAATTTTTTTCCAATTTTTTTTTCCAAATTTTTTTGTCAAAATTTTCCTCAAAATTTTTTCTCAGAATTTTTTTCAAATTTTTTTTCCAATTTTTTTTTCAAAATCTTTTTGTCAAAATTTTCCTCAAAATTTTTTCTCAGAATTTTTTTTAAATTTTTTTTCCAATTTTTTTTTCAAAATTTTTTTTCAAAATTTTTTCTCAGAATTTTTTTCAAATTTTTTTTCCAATTTTTTTTTCAAAATTTCTTTGTCAAAATTTTCCTCAAAAATTTTTCAGAATTTTTTTGTCAAATTTTTTTTCCAATTTTTTTTTTCAATATTTTTTGTCAAAATTTTCCTCAAAATTTTTTCGGGATTTGTTTCGAGGGTTTCGCACGCGAGACACACGCGTGTTGCGTTGTATTTTTAACTTGTTTTATTAATTCATTGCTTATAGTAATATAATTGATATATTATTTGTTTTCTTTTACTTGCTTGATCTAAATAATATAAATTTAGTTTTCGTTTTGTTAATAGATAATATATTTGTATTAAGCCAAACCGTTATCTTGTTAAGCTGTTCTTGCACAATTTTATTGAGCTTTTTCGGACAGCTATGGCTATAAAATTTGTTAGTATCGTCTGCAAATAGTATAATTGAAATTAATTTACTACAATTCTGTATACAATTATGTATATTATGAACAACAGTGGCCCCAGAATTGACCCTTGAGGGACACCAATCGAGCTCAACATTTGATCAGATTTTATTGTATTGTATTTAACGGCTTGTTTTCTATTCTTCAAATAATTTTTTAACCATTCTAGACAAATACCCCTTATGCCATAATGTTTTAGCTTTTTAATTCAAATTCTGTGATTAGTTGTGCCAAACGCTTTTGATAAATCGAGGAAAATACTAAGAGTATATTTTCCCTGGTGATGTTATCAACAAGCTCTCTAATTGCTAGTTCAGTCGATCTATTTTTTTCGGAATCCATGCTGATGTTTTGAAAGGATTTGGTTTTTTAATATCAATAAAATCAATCAACCGTTTGTACATTAGCTTCTCTAATCAAGGATTTATAAGTTTCATTATCATTTTGATTTGTCATGGCAGCTGATCACAATGCCCTATGAAGTTCGCAGCTTTCGTAAACGCCGACTCATTATTCGTGTGTGAGAGAAGTGCCATTGAAATGTTAGCTTTTATAATCAGCGATGTGTTTAGCCCAATATATTCTGTAGTACATGAAATGGAGCAATCTCTGCCGCTGGTTCATCGCGGAAACGAGGCGGCTCATTGTCATTGTGCCACGTTTGAAATTTCCAAGTCAGAAAAGTCGACAAAATGGTAATGAGAAATACTTGATTGCTATCAAGGAAAACGTGTGTTTTGAGCAAAATTCTCAAAGCAGTATAGTGTTTAAATAGATATCTTTCCATTATGCAGGTTTCTGTAACGAGCAGCGTGGATACTTTACATGAAGACATGATTGTAAGTTGAGGTGTTAAACCAAAATTGCTTTCAAGACTAAATGAAATATGACGACTTTTTAGAACAATTCTCTTGATTAGTTATTCTGTTGTAATAAGATGATGGTATTTTAGCTTGGTAAATTATACTGTATCCGTATACCAAATGTCTACAGGGTTTGTTTTGTGGTGAATTTAGAAATTATAAAAAAGTGTATGGCAATATAATACAATGTGTTCTTGCACTATGTTGCTAGGTATTGCCACATTGGCCCTGATAATTAATATAAATTAGTAAAATTGAATCGCACTATGGTTCTTTACACTTTACCATACATGAATAACGTCACTATGCGATGGTTCTTCTATAATGTGTTTTGATGGCATATGTATATTGTAACTAGTAGAGTATGGTAAAGTGTAAAATTTCCTTATACTACTAGTATACTGTTGCAAATGCCTTCGTTAGATTGGCCGTTCTACTTGCTATCTATTACTTGATAGATGACGAGCATAATAACAAACCAGACTACAGAATAATAGTGTATGTCAATACAAAAAAGAGAAAATCTAGCACACTTGGGATCTAACCTTCACTAAAGCTTTAAAGTTTGTTGTTTTTTATGGACAAAAACTGCTTTACTGTACAGTCTGGACAATGAGTAGTGAAACGAACAATTATGCAATTAACAATTACTTTGGCACATAAATTATAAGATTATTCAGCAGAATTATTCATTATATGTTTGACCTCTGATTCCACCAAGACAATTAGATTACTCACTCTCGATTTCTATGAGGTGGCATTTAGGCTTTGTTTTATCAACTCTCCTGGACAGAAATCTTGAGCTTGTAATCTGTATCTTGTTAATTACTCCACTGTTATGGAGGTTTCCAAGGAGGTCTGCAAAACACAAGATAGCATTCCCGGGTGGTAGCTAGCCCATATAGTGTCCGTTTGACGGACACTTCCCAATAGAGATAACTAAGAAACTTTCCCAATCATTAGTGGGAAGTTTCTATTTTATAAGAGGAATGTGACAGTATATATATTTTTGTTTACTTTTATCGTTATGTATATTATAAAGAAAATACTGTAAATAAAAACAACATTTTCCCAATTTACCAAAAACGGACTTAACTTTGGTTTTTCAGTGAACACCCTGCATTCATTTTTAGCATGAGAAAAAGGATACAAAGGGGAGAAATAAGTTGATTTCTTTAAAGTGCAGGACTGTCAGGAATGGGAAGGGATTAGAAGTACCAGTACTGAACAAGGTGTTAGGTATTAGCGGAACCCTAGAGTTATGAGGATGTTCAGAATGGAATGTCAACAAATATATTTTGTCACATGTTCCATGCAATTTTACTCATCATTTGGGAAGCTCTGTGGCTTAATGGGTTAAACTGTATTTTAGCATGATGCTCAGATGGACTACTATGGTCGCAAACTGGCAACTTGTTCTTCAGATCGTAGTGTAAGAATATTTGAAGTAACTGGTAATGCACAGACACATGTGGCCACACTACGTGGGTAAGTTTGAATGGCTTTAAAATTCACACCTGTGTACAATTAATATATATGTACACAACTAGATTTGAAGTTTATTTTTTTGTTTATTCATTTCTTTGAAAATCGTAAACAAGTCTAATGTTTCAATATTTTCAGCCATGACGGTCCAGTGTGGCAAGTTTCCTGGGCACATCCCATGTTTGGGGGTCTTCTGGCCACTTGTTCCTATGACAGAAAGGTTTGAAATTTGTTGGGGTTGTAAAATCTTCCATCATTTATACAAATAGTTCTGTTCTTCTGAAATATATTTGCCTCCTCAGGTGATTATTTGGAAGGAAACTAACACTGGTTGGATAAAGTTCCAGGAATTCTTAAATCATGACTCTTCAGGTTTGTTTTCAATGGGTGTCTGTGTGCACGCTTGTTTAATATGTATCTGTCTCCATACAATATATAATGAGAATTAGCATAGACTTGTGCACAAAGGGCATATTGGACACTTCCTGTTTGCTAATTTACATTTAAAAAATATGGAGTTTATTTGTTAAAAGACCATGCTTTTTGGTTAAAAAGACACAGGAAGATTTGAAAAAGAGCGACAAAAGAACACAAAGAAAGTGGCCAAATCAGCTGTAAATATGTTTAGAAGCTACTGTGTTGAGCGACAAAGACTCTAATGTCTATTTAACTTGTTGATGTTAGCAGTTTATGTTTGATATAATAGAACATCTATTGGACTCATCTTTGCCCAATATGGCAAAATATTAAGTTTCAACTTCAATGTTGGGCTTGACCTTCAGTCTCACCCAATATTTAAGTCTCAACCTAATATTTAAGTCTCAACCTAATATTTTACCGTACTGTGCTTAGGTGAATCCAATAAGTTATAATAAATGTTGATTGTCATTGCATTATTTACATTGTTTATGATCATAAGATTAAGATTCATTGATATTTGTGGAGCTACCATGAGTTTTGTATCCATAACAGGCAAGCTGAAAATATGCTCTATGAAGGAATCAAAACTAAGAGCATTGCACTGCTAGACCGTTTTTCAGCTGGGCCAGTTTGTGTAATATAAAATTAGAGTGGCGCCACAAAGATCATTTTAACCAAAAAATCATTACTTATTACTAACTGTATTACCAGTGCTGAAAGATTGTTAATTAAAGTGACATGCTGCATTGCAGTGAATTCAGTTTGCTGGGCTCCTGAGGGTTATGGCTTGATGTTAGCGTGTGGCTCATCTGATGGCAATGTTTCTGTAATATCCAGCGAAGGTTTGCAATGAATTTTGAATTCTTAATGTCAATGTAAACGTCAGCTTTCCCGAACTGGAACAATGTTCGAATTGGTCAGGGATTAGCAGTTTTTTTGCTCCTTTTGTAAGTTAGGTGATTAGGAAAGCAAATGATTCCTAATTTTCACATATCTGCATTGACAAGTGCACATAATCGAAACTTTAAAACAATTCAACTATCTTTTATGATGTTTTTAGGTGATGGACAGTGGGAAGTTAAAAAAATACAGAATGCACACACTGTAAGGCTTCAAAAGATGTTTTCAATTATTTGCCAAGTTACAGAACTTAAGTGAATGCGACAAGTAGTTTATAAACACTACCCTAGTCAATTTTGATTTGATGGACATTTCTACTAGACCCAACAAGAATTTGTGTATCGTAAAAAGAATCATTGCTAACATTCTAACACATGTTTTACTTTAGATTGGTTGCAATGCAGTTAGCTGGGCACCATCTGTACATCCTGGCTCATTATTTGATGTGAGTAATGATAAATATTTCTCAAATCATTAATAATTCATGATCAAGACACAAAATTACCACAATATTGTTGTCTTTATACCACGGTAATAAACGTCCATAAATTAACTCAACCTTCCTGCTAAATTCAAGTTCGTTTGAGAAGCAATATAATAAACTAAAAATTGTTTATTACCAGCGAACAAAACACCTCAAAGTATGTGCAAAAAACATGGCTAACACCTTGTTTTTCAACTCACGTTTCATACACCAGTAATAAACACTTTCTCGTTACTTTATTATATATCACTTATTCCCAAAAAAGTCAATGAGCTTGTTCAAATTATTCTTGATTGAGATTTTAAACAAAGCCTCCTCTCTACAACACTTTCTAAAAGGTCTCTGAAAAACTTGTTTCTACTGTATATGCTGTGCATTAAAATGTAATACTAATCTACTAAAGCATCCTAAACACTACAGTTAAATGAAATTGAGATTATAGGGTGGTAGGGTTAGATCACTTGGATAACATTTAAAAAGCAATTTATTACCTTCTCTTTCTATATATGCCTCGTATCTCTGTTATGTTAGAGTGTTGACGATCCCAAACGTGGCAAAGTCGAGAAACGTTTAGTGACAGGTGGATGTGATAATCTTGTCAAGATATGGAAGATGAGGTATTCTAGAATATGCATGCTAAATAGATCTTTTCTTATTTTTCTGTATTTTATTAAGCTTCGCCATAGGACAAGGGCACCACAACAGCAAGTACCAATTACTATGGTGCAATACTGTCCCATAGATATGTTGATTTTAGTGAGGGAAAAAAGTGTATGGAGTACGGTACCTGGAAAGATCTCCTTGAGAACTCAACTCTCTAGCCTGTGAACTGTCTACTGTGTAGACTGTTTACAGGCTATCAACTCGTATGAACTCCACACCAGTCTTGGTTTCAGTGGTGAGAGTCAATGTGATCAGCAGTTAGGCCACCCTGCCTCAGAGGATGTCTACCAGATACTGTTATTAATGCACATTCATGACATGTTTAGAGAAGCAGATGGTGAGTGGGAAGAAGAAGAGAAACTAGAAGCTCACAGTGACTGGGTCCGTGATGTGGCATGGGCACCGAATATAGGATTACCTACAAGTAAAATAGCGAGTTGTTCCCAGGTGCGTGAGCATGTACATATTATACTCTGACAAGGCTACCCTTTACATCGACTGCAATATCTTTCCTTTGTTTATCATGTCAACTCTCCCAGTGGGGGAAAACTGTGGTGTCCTTAAAGGGGTGTATTTTGTTTTAATTGTTTTTTATGGGGTTTTTCTTCAGGATTGTCATGTTATAGTTTGGACCAAAGATGAGACGAAACCCGGGCCATGGGAACCTGTAAGGTTACATAAATTTAATGATGTTGTTTGGCATTTAAGTTGGTCGTTTGCAGGAAACATTCTCGCCGTGTCAGGTGGAGATAATAGTGTAAGTACTAACTAATATTCTCTCCAATCTAAATCCTCTGTAATGCAGATGTCTCTCTAACACACACATCTTTCTAATGCAGACATCTATCTCCAATACAGACATCTATAATACAGAAATCTCTCTAATGGAGACATTTCTCTCTAATGCAGACATCTCTCTGATGTAGACGTCTCTTTCTAATGCAGACGTTTTTCTCTAATACAGACATCTCTCTAATACAGACACCGCTCTCTAATACAAACACCGCTCTCTAATATAGAAGTCTCTCTAGTACAAACATTTCTCTTCTCTAATACAGACATTTCTCTAATGCAGACATCTCTCTAGTACGAACGTCTCTCTAATACAAACATCCACAAATACTTGATGGCTTCAGTTTGTGACGAAGATGACTTCTTTTCATTCAGGTAACATTGTGGCGAGAAACAGTGGATGGATGGATATGTGTCAGTGATATCAATAAAGGAACGGGACAGGAACCAACGAAATAACTTATCGTTAGTTAAAAGTTATTTATCTACATTTTAGACCTTCATCATAATGACTTCTTATGATGTTACACATTTTATGATGTTACACGTCTTTTTTGAGTAAGGTCTATGGTGTAATTACTAATGACTTTAGGGAAACAATTACGGCAGCATTCTAGTAATTTGTAAAACAACTTGCAGATAGAACTTAGATATATATTTTCTATTGACAGAATACTACTATCTTGATTTAGTAATCTACACGTTATGAATCGTGCGCGTGTCTTGCATTAAGATTGCGATCGACTGCGCGCTAAGGCGGGTTATTATTATAAATATATACAGTTCATAAACTACAAAATGGTCATTTCTAGTTGTCATGAAGGCCACAGGGAAGTGGGAACTAGCAGTACCTGAAATAATATAGTTTGCTAGTTTTCACGACCATTTTGATCCTTGGAAAGATGGGATCGTAAACGAATAGTTAATGGTGCCTTTAACTATACCATTAGGAGAATGTAAACTTTACTAAATCTCAGAATTTCTTGCGGCCTTCACGAGTAATACCGCTCGCGCGCGTTATGCAAATTTTATACATGATAATGTGCATGTTTTTCCTCCAAGTTACATATGTCTTGTAAAATATATTACTATTAAATTGCAATTTAAATTTCTTCGTTCTTGCTGGCTTTTTTGCATCGACGATTTGATGAACAAATCGCGTAAATGTATATAACAAAACTGGAAATTTCAGGTGAATGTCGTGTGAAAAACTAACTAGTAACATGGTGTTGGGAATCACTGTTTACTTTGATTTCGGCGAAATATGATATTGCATCTGTAATAAAAGAATTGAAATTGTTAAAATACATACTATCTTGCACGATAAATAACCCTAATCAATTCGGGATTAAATATTTAACACTCAGGAATCAATCAAGAGAAAAATGATGCAGTGAACTGGTATGTACTGACCATATATAGAGAATTTATGCAAAGCTTTGGCATTTCATTGGTTGGTTGGTCGTGAGGAAAGAGCCCCGCCATATTTGAGTTCTTTTCTACTGCTGCATGCATGCGAGTACTTCGTGGACGAAGTTGAATGTGTGTACAGTGAATTAAAGAAAGTTGCTGCGCAGGAATGGACATTATTAAAGGTTAGTGTGTTAACATCTGATAGACATCTCCTAATCTACTATAATTGTCACTTACATGCATACGTACTTGTCGAATAGTATTACAAATCGGACAAATCAATCAGATCAGCCTGCCGTAAGAAAAATAGAATAGTTAACGTTTGGTTTACAATACAATGAGTATTTAGTTTTGGGGTTTGTCATGTGGTTACACGGGGAATATTGTAAATAAATGGCTAACCAGACAGCAGCGAACTCACAGTTCAACATGCAATCTGTTCTATCAGACTATCACTACAATGGATGTTTGCTTAGAAGGTGGGACATCGTGTTGTCGCAATATCAAAGTTAAGAACACCGATAATAATTCAACCTGCTTGGGTGAAAACGGACAAAAATTGAATCAATTGTGTACTCGTCTTCATAGTTCATTACTTTACCTCTGGTATTGATTGGGGTTGAATGGGAACAATATCTCCCAATATAGCGTCATCATCACAGTCCAGTAAATCATCTACGGTCTGAGTTGAGAAACACGTGACAGCAGTTGAGGAAGGATCGCTGTCTGGTATCAATTTTCGGTTTGTCTTCTTTGTGGTCTACAGAATACAGATTTATTAAAATTGTCTTATTCAAGATTCCATTATCCTTGTATGATCACTGGTTACACAATTCTTATTTCCCGCTGTGGTTATACACTCAGAGTAGCACCACAAACATCATGACATTAATTTCGCTTGAGTACAGCAATTAAATCGACAATAAGTAGCAGTACCTCAGATTTCGAAGCTGTTGAAAGTGACAACAACATGTCATCACCAGAACTTCTTAAAATTCGTCTGGATGCTGAAGAAGGTGCGCTGTGATTGGGTGTTGGTTTAGTAGATCTTCGTTTACATGTCGAGGATGTTCCACGCGGTTCTGTAAGTCTTCCAGCTGGAGAATACCAGGAGAACACAACGTTGGATGATTATTGCAAATTTCAGATCATTTTTCAAAGAGCAGTTCTAACATCGTAATTACGATTCAAATTGGATTATTCCCGTGAAATGGAAATTGGATAACTGGGGGTCGTTAAGAGCAATTACAAGAAAACTGCCCTTTCAAAAAATGTTCCTAAATCAACAACAACAAGAGTTATAGAATTAATCTAAGTGTAAAAACTACTGGGTACAAAACGTAGCATAGTTCGATCAGCTTCAGATGATAAGCTACAGATTACCTGGTCTACTTGGGGTAAAATATCTCGGGGGAGAACCTTCGCGGGAACTGGTGCTAGACAGGGAAGATTTGAAACTCGATCGTCTTTTAGCAACGGGTAAAGATGACGACGATGATTTTGGTGTAGCTGCCATGGGAATTTTGTCCTTTTTCATTTCTTCCGTTGGTGGTGGAGGTGGTGGCTATAGTTTAAAGATTAGTAGTTTACAAAAAACGTCGCTCTTGTTTATCATCGGGGCTAGATAAAAAAAGTTTGCTCCCAAGAGCACAACAATGAGAGACAAATATTCTTGCATATATACTGTCCGAAACAGCCCAAAAACGCCACAAACTTGTTGCAACTTGCAAGTTTGATATTTTATACCGACAACAAACTTGTCAATTTTAAAATCCCTGTTAAAATCAGTTGCAATAGCAAGATCGTTTTCAGACTTGTTACAGCTTGTTGAAACAACGCTGCAGGCTTGTGGATAACAAGTTTTGACAGTCAACTTGCAACAAGTTCTCACTGTTGACAACTTGCAACAGACTTGTCTTAAAGAAGCTGTACTAGCCATGCGAACGCATCTGATATCGGCTTGATAACAAATCTGTTGTAAGATGTCATCAAATTTGTTGCAACTTGCGGGTTTTTGGTGCGTCGATACACAAAACACACGTGCTATAGAGGTTTGTATTTTCCATCCTAGTTCAATCACACGCTGCATTATACATGCAAGCAAACTACAGGTAATAATCGTTACCATTTCTTTGGCTGCTTTGGTGTCTGGCTTGCTATTTTTGGCCGATGACGTGTACCCTGGTCGTGGTAGAGCCTTCAGTGGTTGAACCTTCTTCTCAGCGGTTGCATCTTGAAGCTTTGATCGTCTGACCAGACCAAACGATGACGCTATTGCGGTCTTTGTTGTCGGGATTTTCGTCGATGGTCTGACAACGAGATGATCATTAATTTATACAATCATGTCTAATTATGGCTGCTACTGTTGGCGCAATTGCGCCAATCACATACCGTGGTAATAATTTGCTGGTGGCATTATCATCTTGCGATGCCTGCGAAGATGCGGAAGACTGGCTCGAATCGAGCGACGATAACGAACTGCTTCGCCTGCGACGGGGCCTGAGTCCAGGTATTTTACTTTGTTCGGTAACCGGCAGCTAGAAACGTGATTTTGAACATAAATTACGCCTAGCGAGGTTATTGCATGGTGCGTAGATTATGTTAGAGCCAAATCTTACCAGAGTCTTAGCTTTGCTAGGTTTTTCTCCCAGTTTATCAAGAGATTCCGACGAATTGAATATGTTTCTGGAAAAATATACAGAAAATAGAAGACACTGCATTTGACTGTGAAATCTTTAATCGACTCGAAGCAAATTTTTATACCGTTTGGCCAAAGTTTTTGAGGATCTTGAGGTGACTTTGCCCGTATCTTGTGGGAGCTTAGCGGGAACACTTTTTTGCTAAATTGAAGAGTTTTGCGAGTGAAAAATTTAATTTGCCGGGGGGGGGGGGCTCCAAAAAAGTAACCTACCAATTTACTGTTTGAAGAGTTGCTCGTCTCGGATCTCTCCGCTGCATTGTCGCTTTTGAGCCAAGCCTCACGTTTCTTGCTGGAGCCTGTTGACCTGATTGGCTGAAATCATAAATGACCATGCTATGGTACATTGACCATGGTACACTACAAGTGTTAGCACTACATATAATTATATACTTTATTACAGGGTGCTCAATGAATAACACTCTAAGGAATTCTCAAGCTATATCCTCGCAGTAAGAGCAAGAAATCTGTTTTAGTGCAGTGACTATTTGCACTTAAAGAGATGGGTTACAATTTACTATTCAAAATTTAGCCTCCTCCCCCAAATAAATGACATTCCGCTACCCCTGCCCCTCGTATTGCCATTCAGGTGAAGAAATGGCTATTTACGACTGCTATCATGATATTTTAACGTGTAAATTAACTTACTGAATTAAATGCACTTTGCGACTTTTGAGTGTTCTTTGATTTTGGCAATCTTGAATTTCTGAATCCAGGTTTGGGCAGACCTGACCCTTTGCTTCTGACTACAGGAATTCTCATATTTGTTTTGTTCATTTCTTTTGTAGCAGCCACTTTCGCGTCAACCACTTCTGTACCTAACACTTTCTTGTTTTTCACTTGTTCATTTTCTTGGGTGAAACTTTCTAGATTTCCCAGCTCAACTGGTCTATGTTGTCCATTTTTAACAATACTCAAATTTTCTTCAGTTGACATATCTTGAACATTCTTATCATCGTCCTGACTAGTTTTCTGCTTAATATTATCAGAGATTTTCCATTCTTCCAAAATGGCCAATGAATTCTTCTCATTATTATTGAGATGATGATCATCAAAATGGTGCTCAATTTTACCATCAATAATACTAATATTTTTCTCATTGTCAGATATGTTTGGGGCAATTTTATCACTTTCGTAAGCTAGAAAAACATTTTTATCACTTGTGGAAGTTTGATGGAATTCATTGATTCCAAAATGTCCCCCTTTCCTAGAGAAAGACTGGATATTTTTCACTTTTTCTGAGGAGGGTTGAATATTTTCCTTATTGGACTCAAATCGACTTCCTCCATCTGAGCTTCCACTGGACAATTTCCCTGTGAGCCAACTTGGAGACTCAGAACCTGTACTCGAAAGCTTTAAAATTGAACTGGAAAGTGAACCTGAACTCAGAGATGAAATTGGGCTTTGAGCTGAAGAAAGTTTCTCAAAACGAAGTGCAACTTTGGTTGCTTCTTTGAAGATTTCTACAACTTGTTCTCCCGTAAGAGGACTCAATGGTTTTATGTTGTCTTCCTCTTGCAATGTCTTCGCTCTGGTCGCCACACATTGCTCGGTGAATCCAACAGGGCCGAAAAATACTTCTTCCTCCTCATCAACTTCTTCTGGTTTGTTTCTGAGAGGGAAAGTCATATTGCAAAATTTTGCAAAATATTACTTGAACATCATAATTTTTTATTTTGTTACTTGCATATTATTCTATTACTTATTCAACTCATTTAAATTGCTGTAAAGTCTGTAATTACCTTTTGTTTATAAAATAGAAATGTTGGCAATGCAAAATTTGGGCAATGTTTCTATATGTGAGCTGATGCACAGAAACAACAGACTTCACAGCATAATTTTTAACCAGAAAGTTGCACTGTATCTCAATTGACTGAAATACTTTATGTAGCAGGAATTTTACCACGAGAGATTGGTTAGTTTATTGTTATAAAAATGTTATTTATACTTTTAAACCCTTTGTTTAAAACACAGTTCGTTAATACAAAATATGATCATACTATTCATGCATGCAAATAATATGCAATACAACATAAAGTATACTCACAACTGATCATGGTTTACATTTGGCGAAAATGCCAAATCAAAGTCGAATTTTTCATTCTCCAAAAACTCTACAAATTTAAAAAATCAAAGACAATTTATAGCAGATATTCGTTTACACATTGACTTTATCGCGCCTCGAACGGTTATATTATTCACAAAAATCGGCCGTGTTTTACACAACACAAGATCTCAGACTTAATATTTGAAAACATAAGAATCTAGATATTCACCTGACGTAGGTATTTCGTCCATTTCTTCAAAATACAATGAATTTTTCTTACACAAAGAGTAAAGTATCGCTCTTCTTTCAAATTTTGAAGTGTTTCCCTCGTTGTTTTTTAAATGTCACATGACAATACCGATGAATTTCATTGGCTGATGATTACAAATTACGTCATTATGGTCCCCAGGATCCTGGCGAGCAGAAAGCGAGAGCTTTAAAAAGGCTCTGGAACTTTACATTATTACCGTCCAACCTCGTTCCCAATCAGGGACATCACATTGAACGCAGTGCTGCAGTAGGTTTTTCAAAAGAATGAAAAAACAATAAAGTTATGACTGAAATCACTACTCTTATGCTTAGAATATGAATTATCACCCGGTCTGTTCAGCAGGGCCGAAACTAAAGCGTTAATTGGGGGGGTGCATATTCATATATTCGCGTTCTGCCCGACGAATTTCTTTTGAAATCAACGGTAATGACAACTGATTTCAAAAGAAATTCGTCGGGCAGAACGTGAATATATGAATATACACACCCCAATTAACGCTTTAGTTTCGGCCCCGCTGTTCAGTCGGCGACGCTGCTTTTATACATTATTGTCTTCGAAGAGTCAGAAATCATTAGTTCAGCTCAATCTGGCTGATATTCAGTTCCTGCATTGCATTTATCTAGTTCAAACTCATTTTGCAGTACAAGTGAACATGGGGCAATGCAACGAAGAATTCACGTTCATTATTTACAAAGTCGCTGTTTTAATACCACAACCATGTTACCATGAACGCTGCAACCATGGGCCAAGGAACCTCAAATTAAAAACTCTATGGTCAGTTCGAGCTTTCTGTTTTAATGTGAATTAATCAAAGGGGTGACATTTGAAATAGGGAGTAAAGTTTATGGACAGTATCTCGTACAGTTAAGTTAAGTCGTATTGATGGTTTGCAGTTAACGTGACGGCGGCCATCATGTTGGAGGGTATAATACAAAAGAAAGTGTTAGTAAGTTCCATTGTCGGATCGAGCCGGCGTTGGTGGCTGACGCTGTTGTTCAAAGCTGGGTTAACCTTTACCACCATTAAAAACTTTAGTTTAAACCACTGTTTCAGTGCATTGCACTATTTTCCTTTACATCTACATTTATTACAAAATTGGAGAAACTGAAACTATATTATATACTGATGTTAAGTTTGTGGATGTGGCCATCACTATCCAGTGCAGATTAAGTACAACTTACAACATCAGAGTTTTGTATCAATCTATTTTTACAGCACAATTACATACATATATATGATATTACAAGGAATTTGGTTTACAATCATTTACCGTATAAGGTCTATAATTACATCAGGGAATTTACTATAATCATCTATGGAATGGTGGTCATTTTTATCTAATTATTTCGTTATCTAATTATTCTAATTATCCAATTTTCAGTACATATATTTCCTTCGTCACCTTGAGAGTTCAAACTAATGTCTCCCTTTTATAGTAACATTAACAAAATATTTGAGCATACTTTAACAACTCGGATGCGGACAATATTCCACATATTTCAAGCAGGGGGCCTAGGGGCATATATACCTATGAATAATACATTGAGTTACATTGGGTCGCCATCAACCCACACTAACTGGCTTTGTGATAAAATACCAATAAGTGAGGTTTCGCATGCATATAAATATTTACGAAAGAATAAATATAAAATGTATAATAAATAAATAAACGACAGACTAAAAAAAAAACTACATGCGTGAAACTCCGGTAAGTTTATCATTAAGCAGCATCCTCTAGCATTTTCAGAAAATTTTCAAACTGCAAAGAACAAAAAACAAACATTAAGGAGGGCATAATTTTTCTTTCATAGCATGGACAATGGGAATAACTAAAATGCCAAACGAATGTACATGGCCTGATGTATCAAATTTGTCACCTTTGTAGAATTTTCCTCGTCTTGGGCTTGCTGTGCCAGTGATAGACCTCGCGAGAATGTTTCTTTTGACTGCGCGATGTCGCCATTGACAGCCTGGGCTCGACCCTGGAACATTAAGGCAAAGAGTTCGCTAGGATCTTGAGCCAGCAGTTTTTCCGTGCATTGAATGACCGTGGTGTAATCGTTGAAAGCCAAGGACAATTCGACCATGTTGCGAAGTAAGTTCTGAAATAAGTGCAAAGATAAAGCATACCACTAGGTTGATTGTCAAGGCTTTTTATCTACAAGCTTTTAACAACTTGCAGCAAGCCTGCAAATATCAAGTTGTCTGGTTTTCATAGACTTGAAACAAATTGAAGAAGCCTTCATGCAACCTGATGAAAAACTTGCATTGAGTCAGTAAAACGCACATTTCTGCCGTTTCTGGCTTTCAGTCTTTGTATATTCATAGAAATCAGTGCCAGATAATCATACAACTCACGAAATGGGTTTATGTGCCCACAGCATGATCTCTATATACTATTGAAACTACCCAATAAATTGGGTGACCTAGGAAGTAACCAGAGCAATAATCTATTTCTTACTTGATTCTCAGGAAAATGATGCAGGCCGTCCTTAAGTATTGGCATGGCGATAGCAATGTGCCCTTTTTCAACAAATGAACTGTATGCGAAAAGATAAATATCCACACTGCATGTTTTAGCTTTGGCTAATTGCTGCATCATTTTATCAATATCCCCCGTTTCGCTGAGGGAAACAATCTTGTTCCGAAGTAACATCTCGTTAACAGGCCATCTAAAACACAAGTGAAATGATAACCTTTCAGTTTGGGGCAATGTTAAGGTCATTAATAATGGTTTAATTTAGTTTGTTTAATTAGTCTCTCATATTATGCAACCAAATCTTAAAAAAACCAATCAATTTTTGGTGTCAAAATCATTGCTATTATAAATAAGGGCAATTTGTGCTTGTAAACAATTGTTTCAGGTCTTAAAAAGTTTACAAAGTTCTTTACAAAGTTGAAAGAGGTTTCTGATTGAATTTCTCTATACCCCATGATAAGGAACATATTAAGATACGATCATCTCCGTACATTTCTAACGCGTACTCCACCGTATGTTCGTAAGGTCTCGACGGCCGTTCGTCTTCCGGCAGTTGACGATCAAAGTATTCCAAAGCAGCATAATCTCGTGGTTGTGCAATACTCGTGCCAACTAAACGTTGGAAGAGTTTATACGCATCTTGTTCTCGATCGTTTGTTAGATAGTAATCTGCCATTGCGCCGTTCAGTTTGGGAGAGGAATGATTCATTCTTCCAGTTTTGTGGAGAAGTTCGCCTGAAAAAACCGAACAAGTTCATTCGAATTAATTTACGCAATGTATTTGACTGTTTTTACACGTGCTGTTAACGCTTCAAATATCTCATTGCGTGGAGCTGGTGGTTCACAAATACGTTAGTTTAACTCAGGGTTAACTCGGGAGCTTATTTTTAAACATGAAAATGTTTTTCATAAATCTTGCCTGGATCGATGGAAGTCGTTATAGCACCCCCTATAGAAACAGCATAAATCTGAGGAAATTTCCTTAGATTGTGTGACAGCGCTGTTCATGAAGTTTGAACGAAGGGTCTTAATTGGTCAAAACGTTTCAGGATCCTTTAAGGGAAATGGCAACAAAAAATTTTATTGTGTCATTTGAAAGAGGCTCTAAAACAATATATAGAAGTCTATTACAAAATTTTTATATCTGTTTTACTTTAGGAGATATTCTCACCTAAATCAACGAACTGTCCGCCATCTTGGATGAATTTTTCACCTCATTAACAATGTTTTGGTGACGTCACAACAGGGATGAGCATGTTGAAAATCCTTCTAAATACCTACCAACAATCAAATATTGTTTGAAATGTTCTCAGTCCGCGCTGAAATCCGAAACACTTGCCGTACATGCGGTTATGAGAGCATATTAACCATTGTGTCAAGAGAAAAAAAAATCGCATGATCCCAGTTGTGACGTATCGTGCATATCCACAAATATCCAAGATGGCGGACAACTAAAGATTTCAAGTCAAAATATCTCACGAAATAAGGCAGATATAAAAATTCTGTAATAGACTTCTAGATATTGTTTTGTAGTCTCTTTCAAATGAGACAATAATAAATTTTGTTGCCATTTCCCTTTTAGTAAAAGATCTCTAGATTCCAGATGGTAAAGAGTTTCAGATTCCATATAGTAAAAGATTTCGTGTCCTTCTTTGTGTCCTTTTGAGTCGTTGTTCCATAAATTACCTTCAATTTCTTCCCCAATGTCCTCCTATTTCACGCTAAAGGTGACCCCTCGATTACCCCTGTCCTCCTTCTTTTCCCAAGTTTTAAAAGAAAGGGATGTATTGAAATACACAAACTAAGCAGCTGATTACATTAAACCCAGGGTTAACACTAAACCAGCTTAAATGAACAACAGGCTCCCGGAGGACTAACCAGCTTTATCGAAATAATAATGGGCCTCGTCCCAGTTTTTCAAAATCATCTTCACGAGCGCCATGTTTTCCAACGACAATGCAGTTTCTAGATGCTCCTCTCCGAATGCCTTGAAAACATTTTCGTGTATATTAGCTTAAAATAACTTTACTGATTATACCAGGTAGCTGCAACAAACGACTCGAAACTACTGCTGAGAAGTTGCTACACTAAAACCCTGGATGAAAGTGGAAACATTGTTATGAAAACCTTAGGTTTCCAATCAATCTTTCAAACAAGAAAACGAGTTTCCTGACATTTACAGACTTCACTCATGTACCAGTAGTTTCATAATTTATGATATTATCTCAAACCTCGTATATTTTCAATGACTTCTCGTAATAACTTAATGCAAGGTCATGATTCTCCTCGGCAAATTCCAACGTTCCAAGGTTTCTATAGACCATTCCAACATTGGTATGATTTTCGCCGAGCGTGTCGATACGGATGGCTAATATTCTGTCGAAATAATCACAAAGTCATTATTGATGACCAATGTTGGTTCTATACAATCACAAAGTAACTATTGATGGCCAATATTCTATTGATATATAATTACCAAGTTAGACATAGACCGAACCTATAGCTCTATTTAATACCCACGTCTCACGCATTCCAGTTCTTAATTAAGTCAGCCCTAAATGTTTGATATTCAGTTTGTTAACAAATTTCAGTTTCACCATTTTATTAAAACTCTTGATGTTTTTCAGACCTGTTTGAGCAACTTGTTTACTGCATACCTTTTGTACGTTTTTCTAGCTTCTTCGTACTTGCCAAGTCGTCGATTACACAGCGCCAGATTGTTAAGAGTGACTGTTACCTGAGGCGGTAGGTGGCCAAAGTATACTGATTCGTAGATCTAAAAAATAAACATCAAAATAAACTGTATCTCAGGCTGACAATTTATGTAGAATGTACTACACAGAAATGAACCACAAGTAATACGACCTTGCCTCACCTTTTGCGCTTTGTTCATATAGTTTATAGCTTTTTCGTATATTTTTTCATCATGTTCAGGATTATTGTTCATCATGGCTGCCCCCCAGTTGTTATAGAGGTTTGCAAAATACTCGTGATCCCGAGGTAGTTGATTTTCGTAAATCGATAAAATTCTCGAATTGTATTCGTCAACCTGCGCAGGCGAAAGAGTTAATTTACTTACAGCTAATGGAGTACTTAGTCTTATAATCAAGTTTGTATGTAATCTTAATCCTGATACTAAAGTTAATCTTAATTTGACGTAACGTCAATAATAATCCTGAAGTAATGTTAATCCTAATCAACTAATCCGGGTGTGGTAATACTAGCATGGATGGGGTTATGTGATGTCCAAATATTTCTATACAAACTTTGTCATAGTTCTTGCGTCGTCCCTCCAGGACAGACAAACCATAAAGGGAAGTCGCTACCTCGATTTCACCATTCTCAAACTCATCGCTATATCTACAGTATGCAATATCAAGAAAATTTGCTTCATCAACAGACATTAACTCTAGCATAATAGCAACACAAGGGAAATGAAATGCCCTCAACCCTTCCCGAACTTGAGGTAATTCGCCTCCGCTAGTTCAACTAGTTCTTCGAGGATTTAGATGTAGTTTTACCTCTCCCTCAAACGAAGGACATCCTTATGAAGAGGCTCAGCTCCGTCTAACATATCTAAATCCACATAAAGACACGCCAAACTGTAATTGATATTGCAGTACAACTCTACTGTCTGAAGGTCCGTCGTTGTTTCATTTCCCAGAGAATCCTGAAGGGAATGAATAGATGGGAAATAAACAGTCAATTTTCCAATAAACGATATCCCTCTGAAGCCTTGGTAATACAAAAGAATAAAAGAAGGTATGTCTGTAAACCTTACATAAAGTTCTTTTGCTTTGCGTAAAATGGGAATGGCAGCTTTCCCATAACCAGCATCGACCATAAACTGAGCGACCCTCTGAAGAACTGGAAGCAACTAAAACGAGAATAAATACATTTGAAAAGACGCACCGTCGATGAATATTATAATTCATCGATTGTGGACAGTTAACAATCGTTTGTTATCGTGAACCGATAAGTTGCTCTCATTCAGCCATTTTATTTCCCACAAGGTTGATCAAAATCGTGGAAAGTTATCGGATTACCAGACCATTTGGTTCCACAAAATTTTCATGACCAAGTTTTCAGAAAATTTGGATACAGAGAAACAAATATTCAAATAGGTGAAATTCGTTGTAGAATCCGTTTATAGATTTCCGTACACCTCACATTGGTGAACTAATTAATAAAATTAGAAATAAGAATGTGAAATTTGGGAAAAAAACATTTAGGACAAACCTTTACTTTAGTTAGAACAAACCTTCTCGTGTGTCAGAACTGGATTTTTCTCTTCGCCAAATTTTTGCAAGTCTTTTGATTTTAAACGAGTTAGTTCCTCCTCAACCGACGTTAAAAATGTCTGTGATATTTGATCATTACTAAACCCCGTGAGCGTCCAGTAATCCATCATTTTGAACCATTCCGGGCTATCACTGTAGAAAATATTAACTGCTAGTTGATTGTCGCTTTTCAGAAATATACCATATAGTTGCCAAATAGCACACACGTAATAAATGTTAGAGTGACATGGAAGAAGTGTTATACAATAGCCTTTGTACACGTAATAGGATTTACGTGTGATAGATTCAAAACGCGAAAAACTGCATAAAGAAAGAATGGTACCTTACCTTGCCACAGTAGCTATGATGCAAAGTCTGCTTAAATACTTTGAGAGTTTTTCGCCATCATTCAACTTCGACAGTAATCTTGGATATTCATCCAATATTCTCGATGGCACGATGTCATCAACTGATAAGGCCTGATTCTGAAGTCAGCAAAAAAGCGTTTGGTACAGAAAGACACCTGATCTGGGGACAGTGCAGACTTAGCTGTAACATCGCCTTGTTTCCTAAACTAGACAATTTCACTTTTCAAGGAGAATGGATTGTGTATTTAACACCTGGCCCAATCATTGTTACCTGAAACTTGCTTTCAAAATAGTTGGACAACTTCTGAACAAACACGAGTCTGTCTGATTCATCCTTCAAGTAATATTCATTCACCGCCTTGCTAAGATCTTCGTACGCAAAACTGAACAAAAGAAGTTAGGTAGACGTTTAGTGAGAGAGTGCGACAGAGAAGACATTGTTTTGTTGTCCGATGATCACTTAACAGAAGGGCGAAAGGAAAAGTTGTGGAAACCAAAGTCCTCAAGAGAAGGCACTCCCCAATCTCCCTCTTCCTCCCACCAATGAAGAAGAGGAAAGAAGTAAAACAGGACGAGCAAGGGAGATAAATAAAGAAGTAGAGAATAAAATGAGTGATCATTTGTACAATTTCATTGTGCGCATTACACCTGTAGAGCCCGGCTCTATCCAAAATAAAACTGGCCATAGCAAAGAACATCGGCGACCAAGTCGCGGAGTCAATGTGAAGTATAGCTTTGAGTTCTTCCTCCGATAAACCATCTTTGGAGACTTCAATTAAACATAACACCTTCAAAAAAAATGTAGCATGAATGTTCTAATTTTTTTATTTACAGATTCGTCGTAGGACTGGCAAAACGCACAGCGCTACTGCTCCTTTATGGGTTCCCTTACATTAATGACAACAAAATTTAACTGAAACTAGACAAAAACCGACAAGAGTGACATGTTTTAATCGGTGACAGAAAAGATCTTCACGCTTACTTCTTTAACGACATTTCTTTTAGGTGTTTCGTCTTCATGGCTTTTCGGGTTGTAGTCCAATTCCATTCTTTTTATAAACTTTAGAAACAGGACTTTCGTGCTGTAAGAGTTAATGCTGTTATTTGCATGGTTCGTACAGATCATGAGTGAGAGTAAAATGCAAGGACATTTCAAAGACTATGCACTAAGGCACATATATCGGAAATTCACGGACTACAAAGAGTTGTTAAATAACGATCTAACTGCAGTAAATGAATTTGAAATGGATTACAGTAAATGAATATGAAACGGATTTACAAGTGATGAACATTTAATGTCAAGAAACTAAAGCAACACGAATTCAAGGACTTTTAAACACTTCTTGATAAAGTCAAGGACTTTTCAGACCTTTAATTTTTGTTTCCAAATTCAAGGACATTCAAGTTTTGTACGAGCCTGGTATGTGTCTATCGCGACGAAAAACTTTGGTGTAAGTGCTACGAGAAGAGAAAGTACTGAGAGAAGGTGAAATGTACGACGGAGTGTTACCATTATTCCCCGTACCTTTCTGCATCAAGTAGATGATCCATTTGTTTATCAACAAGGAAAAAATCACCAAAACTGCACATTTCTTCCAGGAAAATCTCGAGATATAGAGGATTTCTGGTTTGTTCTGCTGATATTACTTTGGTCATCTGTTGCTCTGAAAATTCTTTACCTCTCAAAGACAACGTGTTCTACAGCAAATAAAAAATACTAAAACTAAAGTTCCTTCGCTATCAGAGTGATCTTAGTTGTGTACACAGCCGGAGGACTTGACTTTGAGTAGTTGATTTCACCAAGCTGCATCGAGCTATTTTGCACCTAGCTTCATTCATTAAATTACATCAAGATACAGCTTAAACCTGAATGACTGAATAAAAGTTACGCTGTACTATAAACTCTTTTTGTTCTGTTACTATGTTTTTGCATATCAAATAGCAACGATGTACATCGTAGTAACAAGATCACCTTCGTTATTGTCTCTTTATGCAGCAGGTCATCTAAAGCGGACACCTCAATTGTTGCAAATGATCGCTCTTGAACGAGCACTTCCATGGAGGACTGGTGCTCAGTCCTAGTCGACACAATCAAGTGAATACTGGACGGTAAGTTGCCAGGCAACCAATATAAAACCTTTAGAAAAAAATATAAAATAATTTTGTCTCGTGCACTGTAAGACTAACCTAAAATATTATCTTTTGCAATTAGAGTTACATAATTATATATTCTGTTAGAAAGACATGCAGTTATATACATATCAACAAACACACATTTAAGTTCTGCATCTCTTACTCGTCCTAACCTTTCCTGTTTTCCCAAGGTCGTCAGTTTTGTTTAAAGCGTCGATAACTATAAATGCCTTCCTCTTGGCTTCGAATATTTTTTGAGTGAGCTGCGAACAAAAATACACAGTCATTAAGTTTGACAATTGTATTTGCGCTCTGCCTTCCTGCTGTTTTTGCGGCTTGCGAAAAACGTTAAAATGAGTCGTGAATGAAAGAATGGGCAGTAAACCTGAGTAAAATTTGCCAAGATTTTTTGAATGGACTGGCTTCCAGCACCTCTGGGAAGCAAATCTTTCGGTGAGAATTTCTTCTTTGAAGTCTTTGCTGGGTCATTTTCTTTCATGGTCAAGTCTTGTTCTTTTGGTCGCTCGATGGTAGTCACTTGATCTGTGGTAAAAAAGAACATCAGATTCAAATATTGGGAATGTTAGAGAATAGAAGAGGATGGAAGGTCCTTGGCGCCCTTCGTGTTAGAGATTCTGGGCTTGGAGTGTAGAAAGAGAAATTAAAATGTGTTTATTCCAAGTACTCTGTCCACCTACCCCATACACATACATATGAAACGTTGACAGGATGCTAGGAATTAATATAAAATTCACCATGCAATTCACCACGCAAAGTCTGAAATTACATATAGGATGCTAGGAGTTGTAAAATTTCACCAATCCAAAAGATTGCAGCAATTGTCTACGGTCGTTGCGATTACCAAACTTTCGGGCAAAGTGAAATTGAAAGTGTAACAATTCTGTAAAAATGATTTTAAAAATCATGAAGGCTTCAAATGGTTAATTCAAAACTTTAAAAACTAAGTGAGATTGGTCTCATACGTCGGATACCGAAATGTATCCACTCCTACGGGCCGCGGGCAAAAGTTGTCAACCTTACCATCATCAGCTGTGACTGAGTTCTCGTATACATCGTTCTTGTTCTCATCCGTAACTTTACTTCCACGGAAACACGAGAAAATTCCTCCTGAACTTTTACCAACTGGCTTGTTTGTCGAAGAATTTTCCTTCACTTCCACTTCGTTGCCAGCACGCTGACCAACCTTATTCTCATGCGTTTGCTCATTCTTACTGTCTTCCGAAGTACTGACGTCGGGTTTCGAAGCACTAGCGATGAATTCCGAACCATTAGCGTTCGATTCCGTCGCTGGATTCGTCGTGCTTGCGAGCTTCTGAGTTTTCCCAAATTCGTATTGCAGTTCATCATATATCCTCGAAAGGATTTCTTTTGGATCTATGGACAAACCAGCGGACATGTAGTTTCTGTAGCATTTACAGCACATACAAAAATAGTTCTTCTCAAAAAGTCCCAATAAGTCACTAGTTATAAGCTTTTCTGCTAGTGGCAGATTCACCTGTGGTATTGGTTGCACAGCCAATGAAATGATAAACAATAATATCTTCGGGGGTTTTCTTTGAGTGGTTATCAATCCAGTTACACAGTAGTGCAGTTTTACCGCTTCCTGCAAGATACGTAGACATTCAAAGATATACTTCACGGACATACAAAGTGAACATAATACAATCTAACGTCATAATTTACCAGCATTTCCTATGACAGCAATCTCTCGTGACTTGCATTCGAACGATGAAATTAGATCGTCAATTTTGGTCAAATTAGCATCTCCGCCAATGTATTTTCCACCTACAAATTTGACACAAGTTATGTTTTAGCCAACAGTAGTGGTTGGGTTATTGTAATTTTGGCTAAATAATTCACCATACATTATTTAGTCCATCATACCTACAGCCTGGTATAACGTAGGAATCATGGCGAAATGGTCACAACTGGTGTTTTTGACCAAGACGTACGCACACTTACTTTAAATTTGAGTTGAACCAGAAAATTCTTAAACAAAGTGTGTAGGAGGTAGCAACCTTAACAATCACAGAATCCTTTTCTTTATTTCGAATTCTTACCGATGGAGTACTGTTTGACAAAATACGCATCGTGTTTAGACTTTTCCATTTCTCTTGGAGTGAGGTTCACATCCGACGCAGTTGCAAGCATTTTCTTCAACTGTGCGTTCACAGCTTGAAACATCATTTTGGCTGCCTGAAGAAGAAAAAACCCCGAAAAACCATATGTAACTATATAGTAAATCAAAATAGAATTAATCGGAGTATCGATCATTTTGCATTTTATTAAAATACATTCCGATGGTTACGAAAAATATCTTGATAGAATATCGAACAGAGTCGAAATATCACCGCAAAACAGTTGTTTTGTTGTTACAAGCTTGAATCTTCAGTGTCCAAGATGTTGTTCTTTGGAGTATGTTTTTTCTTATATTTTTTCAAATTGTCTGCTGGTAAGATCGTGATTGAACATCCAGTATCTTTGATTATTTATAAAATATTTAACGCTTTCTCTAAATTACCTCTTGGGGTGTTTGATACGACATGCATACGTCGATACACTAGAAGTAAAGTAAAAGTGCCTGTAAAACTTTACCAATCAAAGACAGACAGACAGACAGAACACAACACCAAGACACACGAAGAGAAAGAAATATCGAGTTACTTTGTCCCGAGTTTCATAAACTCTCTTCTTCAAATCATCCAAGAGTTTGTGAGCTTGAGGACCATCAGTGATTGATTTGTATTTTCTTATTACTCTCTCGTTCCCTTCTTCTTCATATCTTGCCAACATTTTATCATCGTAGGCCTAAATATGATCCACAAAATGTTGAGGCCATCCAGACTGGTGCATGGAGAAAAAACAGGGCGAAAACAGCGATCGTAGTCCGACAGACCTTATCTCTGAAATAAAAACAGGCAGGCAAGCGTCCAGGGTCTCTAAGGTGGCCATGAAGAAATTCCAGCTCAGTGACAGCTTTTCCACGATGGTCTGCCAGCCATGGGTAATCGTGTTGGGCCACATCGAATGTCTTTTGCAAGAGTTTGTCGTCGCCGTGCCAGCCATAACGCTTTAGAAAAAATATTGCTTAATATATGAGCTTAGTTTGGTTAAAACACTGCGTACTCTAGCGGGAAAAAATGAAGAAAATACCGTAGATCTACAATCAAATAGGAATGGACTGGAAAACCTAATGACGTAGTGTTGCTGACGCGACATTCATGATACGGCCTGATGCGCTTTATGGCCAAGACAGGCCGGACGCGATTTGACAACGCGACGAGAATTTTAGATTTTCAACGTCCTTTAACTTTAATCCTTTTCTATTTTTTCCAATCTTCGGAAGGACTTCAGCAATTTAAGCTATTTGGTGCACATATCTCACCAAATTTCTTTCCGTTGATGGTTTTATTTGCTTTTAAAAATCAAAAAATCGCGTCGCGTTGGCAAATCGCATCCGGCCTGGGTGGGTCTAAACTTTGCAAACCTGAAACTACACTTTAAATATATTTCATGACTTTTTATTTACATACATTATGGAGCAATCGACTTTTAAACGGCGTCTCAAGTTTAGGACAATGAATATCGATCAGAAGGGATGTGTTTTCTAAGATCACGCACCATCTACGCTGAGGACCAACTACTAAAATATTCCTAATGAGACATCAGATTCATAACTATCCATTCCCTCGATGGTGGGCAATTTTACTAACTAAGGACATATTCGTGTGCATGTTTTGATTCATTCAAAGAGGGGCGAAAAAGCGACAGTTCAGTTCACAAACATGAACAATATTTAAAGGTCAAGCCTTTCCGGAGGCTTTCAAGTGTCACTTCTTGTTCGTTTGCCATAATATCTTGCTGAACTTCCTGATTGGGGCAGGCTGAATTGGGATAACTTTATTAATAGAGTCAAGGCAAGTTCAAGATACCTGACCGTTTTGGGCAATGTTTCGTGACATGTATACTGAAGATGAGTTTTCTTCACGGGCATTATGTTAATTAACCCAAAATAGAAATAAAATATTCAACTTCAAAAATATTCAACGGGGCAATTGGAGGGCAAAGGAAAGCTTTGAGTGTGCAAATTGTTTTAGACAGTAATGATAGTTAATAGACAGGCCATAATTTTAATGAAACTCAGAGAAATTCCAAAACATTGTAGCAAACTTGGGGACAGAACACAAATTTGGGGGTGGGGTGCAAATACAACCCTTAACCCCAACTGGTGCCACCACTAGCTGTTGTTCATTTCTTTGCTTCTCTCTTGGTCTTAGTTGCAGTTCTACTTGTTAAATACGAATTATTTGTGCACCTCATTGCCACATGGAAAGCGGCAAGTGGTAGTGGAATTCCAGAGTCACACAGACATCAGATGCTAGTACATCCTATCCTATTCTACCCTGTGCTATCCATCCTACTCAGGCTACTCTCTGTCAATGTTTTACCTGACTCTAATATATTATACAAACCAATAAAAATTGCAACAAGATCTACCTGGCCAAAAAATCCAACAAAAATATCAGAACGATCAATTTCACTTAGACATATCTTTATGGTAGAAGCGTTTGCCGACAGATCAGATGTGATACCCCAACGCAGATCAACAGGAACAAATGTGTACCCATGGCGACTGCACAGTGACTGCAGTTCTGGCCAGTACTTCTTTGTCAGTTCTTCTCGTTCTAACTCAAGACCCCCAAATGGTGAACTGAAAAACACTCGGATAATTTTTTGTGACAGCCTACTCTGTGCTTTACTGGCCTGCTCTAATGCTGTTGTTCTGACATCCTAGAAATTAGGATAAAACAATTTGCAAAGATTCATGGGATTGCAATCAGTGGCATAGCAAACTTGATAACTGGGGGGGGGGAACACAAAAGAAATAATTATGGGTAGACCATTATGAGTACATGAATATGTGCCCCCATCCCAACTATCAATGCCATTCAGCCACTGATTATAATTATTTTATTCAAGATACACAGGGTCTATTAACATCATTTATCTTCAACAACATACAATAAGTCTGCACATGTAACATGAGAGCCACAGCTGAGCAGGGAAAAGCCAGCTGTTAAGCAAGCCTAGCTGGAAGTGCCAGTTGAGAAACTAGACTTTGATCTGTGCAGTGCTCCTCTGACAACTACTTGCTGTGGAGGTGGGCGAGGGAGCTGACAAGAGCCATAGTTCAATTACTCTGTCTGAAAGTGGTGAGTTTTTACATTAACCTAAAGAATACTGGTGGCTGTTTTGCATTTTGATTGGTGAGTAAAATTGTCCAGCAGTACAAAGTCTTACAAGTAATAAATTAATAGTACTACTTTGTAAAAGTTTTATAACTCTCAAATTTTCATAGGTTGAACATAACATGTATTAGAGAGATTTCTCTATTCGCAGAGTATCACCAATTTAATTGTAGCCGTATGACACGATGCACACTTATGCATGTTTCTCACGCACATCCTGTGGCGGGATGATTAACGCTTTGAGAGGACTTAAGCTTTTTATCGCCATAATATCAGATTTATCATTTATGAATATGCATTAAGTCACGTTTTGACCCTCTATCATTCTATCTATACTAACCGCTTTGGAAAGAGTACAGTTAAAATCTAAAAAAAAGGTCAAGTTTACCTCATCAGCTTGGTTTCCCATCATTTGGCTGTTTTGGCATGCATGAGCAATCCGCGATTTGTTTAGAAAAATATTTAAATTTTTATCTTCGTCGAATTCGCCTTTGAATATATTCGAGGAGACAAACTTTGAGCAAAAAGTTCGAATACTCTATGAAATTCCATTTTTGCGGGGAAAAAGCCAAGACAATACAGAATTACAATACAAGTATCATCCTTTTGAAATATTACAAACGCTATAGTATTTTAATTTATTTGCATATTGTTTCTAAGTGGGTGAAGTTAAATATTCTAAATTGTAAATTCGCCCACTGATTATGCAAAACAGCCTGCAGTGTTTCCACTTGGATTCTTTTATTCTCATATTAAAAATGAAAATGTGATTGTAAAAATCTGGCAATCTTATGTACTCTGGAGCAAATTTGGTGAAAAGCGATTGCAAAATGATTTTGTTCGTTTATTAACGGTTTTGAAAGGGGGCTTATTTGGATATGGTTTGAAAAAAGGTAGAATTTTCAAGATTTTCAGAAATAACTCGAATAAGAGAAAAGATTTACAGCAATATTAAGAATTCAAACGTGCTTACATGTTCCAAAATGTCATGAACACTCTGCCAGTAGAAGTTCAAACTAAACTCGTTTTTCCTGGAGCATTTTGCTGTTATCCAAGTTTCACGTGGCATACACGTGACGGAAAAGTATCAAATGTTACGAATACCTGTTGAGGCTAGTGGAAACATTGCAGAATAAATTAAAATAGCTGAATATAAAATTGAGTAAGCAGGTAATATATTCAGAATTTGACGTGAGCGAAGAAAGATACAACAACATTGTACACGGAACTGTTCCAAGATAAAAATACTTGTGATTTGACATCGATTTCTGGACGAAACCATGAGTCTACTTCGCTGTCCTTTCTTGGCTCGCCAGCCTATGTCAATCCTTCGCAGAAAGAGTACTAATGTGATGAACTTCGCCCGAAGTTGCCCTGTGATGTCGCGAGTTTTGAACTCGATTCACCCATCGAGTCAGCTACACACTTCAGGTATGTTTGCTTTGTTTCGTTTGCTGCTCGTATCAGCATTGTGGTAGTTGAAAGTTTGACTTTTACTGAAGTGTTTAAAATTTATGTTTCAAAGGTTTTTCGTGACCCTAAGCCTTTACGTAAAGCATCGTAAAGATAATTAAATATTGTATAAAGATTCATGAATTTTGTATGTAGGTAAAAAAATGAAGAATAACATTTTTAATTAAAAGAAACATGTAATTAAACTTGTACAAAAGATATGTTTCAATATTTTATACTACTCCACCGCTTAAAACTGCCCTGGATAATATTGATTGTAAAAGCTGTCAAGTTTTAATCGAGGTTTAAAATTTACTTAAAATGAACCCAACTGTAAAATGTCCACTTAACAAAGAGCTTTTTTATAACCTCTTCCAATCTTTAAAGTACACGCACTCTTTAATTTTAGGCGTGAAACTAGACTCTTCTGGCCATCAAGAGGGAGGCAAGTAACACAACTCATACTACATACCGTTTTATTATTTGCTATATTAATTTTTATCACTTGTTCAAATAAAAATTACGATTCCTTATTTGAGTTAATTTGCATATTATATAAGACACTGAAACATCCGGTTATTACCTTTTTGCTTGTACCGGTTTCGTTTCGTTTTTTTCCTGTGATTTCATTATTTTTCTCATCTCTTCCTGGTTACAAGAGTTGATCTTCGAGGAGGTTGATGTTTGCTTGCCTCTGATTGGTTCTTCATTTGCCGACGGGCACAGCCCTGCCCGGTAAATAAGACTAAAAATACATCCTCATCCAAAATCTCCCACATAATTGTTATTGGGTGGTTTAAATGACATCTTTCTTGTTTGGTCTACCCACATTTGATATTGATATTTCAACAAACAAATGTTATGTAACACACCACATAAAATTTCTTTTGTGAAAATACAGGCTGCTATTATGGTACTCTATTTCTTAGTAATATCATCAGAGGATTTCCAATTGATAATAATTACTGGAAAGTCTTAGTTTCCCAACATCATAGTCACATTTAATTGTACAGACTGCAATGCTTAAAAGAGTAAACATGCAATATGCAAATTGCCTATTAAAAAATATCTTGAAATGCATTAATATTGTGACTTACATCATGCAGCACATTTTAATTAACCATTTTGTTCAAACTTATTGAGGTGTGCTCTAATTTAAACCAATTACTACAATGCAATAACAAAGCAACTGCATTGATAATATAACCTTTGTCCTTGATTCTTGTTCGATACAAATTCTTATCATTTTTCAAAAACAAATGTTGTTGTCAGACAAAGTCCTTTATTTGTGAAAGCAATTCATGATTTGTGGTGAAGCATCATTTGGTGAACAGAAGCTTTCCATTCATTTCTTCACAGACAAAACAGATTCAGTTCATTTTCCCAGCTGTGCTTATCATCCCTTCTCCTCTGTACATTTGCTTATTGTTTTTATATTTCACTTTTCAGGATCTTCATTTGACAAGTGTCCATTCTTAGTGGACACTGGTCTGAAGATTAAAAAACCTGGTGAAGAAATATTGAAGGATATTGTTGTTGAGAAAGCCAATCAAGGAACTTACCAAGTCTCGGAAAGCAAACCCGCTAGTGAAGGTTACATTTCTAATCTATCTCCCTCATATTCAACAAAAATATCTCATTTCTGCAGTTAACTTGCTGTCGGGTACATTTTAGGACATTCATAACTTGACAACTATATTTTATCTTTTTTTTTCATAGCTGGTGCAAAGAAATGTCCATTTTCAGCTCAAACAGCTGCTGATTTGAAAAATGTTCCCAAACAACCAGTGGTGGAGAGTTGTAAGTAGCAAGTACTCAGTTGATAAAGTGACTGAATTTTATACCGACCCACCTTGTACTCATGGTATGACTCATGGGTAAGGGTTGGGTTGGAAACACACTGGGATGAATTTTAATTGTGCCAATACAAGCAATAACCTGATTTTATTTCTATTACTTAGCATTCAGTTATGAGAAGTTCTTTGATAAAAAAATTGAGGAGAAAAAAGAGGACCAGTCGTATCGTGTATTTAACAAAGTGAATCGCTTGGCCAAGAAGTTCCCCTTTGGTCATTCCTTCAGCCATGGCAAGGATGGTGACGAGATTTCCGTATGGTGCAGCAACGACTATCTGGGAATAGGACACCACCCCAAAGTCATGCAGTCTGTTAGGTGGGTCCATACTACTTTTGTGTTGCAGTCTTGCTGGAACATATTCATTTCATCTTGTAGAAGTAATTAATAGACATAGAATGTGTGTACTTCTAACTTTTCTCAGTAAAATTTTGCCTCCACTAAATGGTGGATGTCGAAGGGAGTTTTTGTTACCCCCTAATTCCTGTCGCCAGGAGATTCATGCGGTCTATTTAACAAATAGATTTCATTTTTGCGTGTGTCTGTACTGTAATAAATCACAGATGACATCATAGCGTGTGAAGAACAAAAAAGTACTGCGTAACTTTTTGTTCTTACACGCTAAAGCGTCATCTGTGATTTATTACAGTACAGAAGCACAAAAAAATGAAATCTATTTGTTTTATAGTGTAATAAAGTTGACAAAAATCATGCGAAGACCCGCGAAATAAATTAGCTAAATTAGATCACGCCGTCAGTTGACGTCATCCGTGCGTGTGTACTTTAATAACACATAGCTCATGACCAATGAAAATGCAGAATGAACACGTATTATTTTATAAAGCTCATTGCACTCCTGGCTAAATCGAGTATAATGGATTTCAAAGGGCATGCTCAGCAAAAGGTGGAGATATGATTTGTATAAAATAGACACATTCTATGTCTATTTTAGCTTTCATTGTCAGTTTACAATTTTTACACTTGTGCATGTGTGGGAAATTTGCCAAGTGTTCTCATTTTCTCTGGGTACTCAGTTTTCCTTTGCAAAGAATGTAGACTGGGTAGTTTGGGTCATAAGTTGACTGTCATAAAGCACTTACAGCAGACTAAACATGGTCGAGTATTGGTGCCAATTAGTGCCAGTGCAACAATGTGGTTATGATGGGCAATTATTTCTGTGGTACTGTATAGACAGTCAAAGGGCAATCCTCTTGTCACACACATGACATGGCAAGTTCCCTTCAGTAACCAAAATAAATAGCAATGTCGTGTGTGTGACACAAGAATCAAGTCAAAACAATCAATTTCTAAAGAAATTATTAATAATGTTTCTAAAATTTGTGCATCATGACCAAAATCACTACAAGTCACTTCAATGTAGCTACCTTATCTCATTAATATCATTGAAAAATTGGGTGAATCGATATTTCAGAGAAACCATGGAAGAGTATGGCGTTGGTGCAGGTGGAACCCGCAATATTTCTGGAAACAGCAAGTTTCATGGAATGTTGGAGGAACGCCTGGCGAAACTGCATCAGAAAGAGGCTGGCCTCGTGTTCACCTCGTGTTATGTTGCCAATGATACAACTTTGTATACATTAGGAAAGCTTCTTCCAGGTAGGCCTTATTTTACTGCACATGGAGGGGAGGGAAGGAAGGAGAGGCCCATCAATCCATATTCCTGTATGACCCGGGATCAGCACTGTTGTATAAATACGCCTCTTGGTCTCGTTTCCAGGTTGTCATATCTTCTCGGACGCAGGTAACCACGCCTCGATGATTCAAGGAATTCGGAACAGCGGTGCAAAGAAACACGTCTTCCGTCACAACGATCCCAAACATCTTGAAGAATTGCTGCAAAAAGTCGATCCTCAGTTGCCCAAAATTGTCGCGTTCGAAACCGTGCATTCGATGGATGGCTCCATCTGCCCTTTGGAAGAACTGTGCGATGTTGCCCGCAAGTATGGAGCCTTGACTTTCGTTGATGAGGTAAGGAAACTTTGATGGTAGATTACGTGGAAAGTACAAAGGTAGCTATGGATTGAGGAGCTATGGCGACGCTGTCGACCTTGATACTGTAGCTTGTCAACAAGATGTGTTCTAACTGCTCCTGTAAAAGTCTGGAATTGAAATTAAAAAGCAATTGAAATTATTTTGTAACCAATTTGATGAGGCGAAGTTGTTAAATGTCTTCCACCTCTAAGACCGCGGCTTCGATTTTCAACGAGTATCTTCTCGATATTACTCGTCATCTTGTAGCTAGGATATAAGTCAACGCTCTGTCGAACGTTGTAGGTCTCGTCCAGGTTTCCCGCCCCATGGATAGTTGACAGGGTGGGTGGGTTAAGCCACACTGGGCCACGGTGATTCAATGGCTTGTACTGTTGGCTGTGTTGGAGAGACCCTACCCTTGTGGCAAAATTATATTGAAGAGCAACTGGTAGTAGTAGTAACTTTAATCATACTCGAAAAACGTTTACAACAATGAAGAATCAGCTGAACAAACAACAAGAACATAGGTTAAAATGACAACAATAACGCGAGTAAGACAAGGGATAAGCAAACAGACTCGAAGTCTCGACAAGGCGGATCCCATTAACAAAATTAGAAAGCTAGACTAACATGACGATGACAGAAAATACGAATAATAACAAAGGATGTAAAGGTTAAATCATACTCAACAGGAACACTAACCTGCAAGTTAGAGAACGTATATCACTCCAAAAATAACTCTTGAAGCCCACATGACTTAATGAATCTTGAATTTGATACTTTAACGTTGTCAAGAAAACGTTATAATATTTTCTGGTCATTTTTCAGGTTCATGCGGTCGGCATGTATGGGGACCACGGTGCTGGTGTTGGCGAGGAACGTCGACTCCTTGATCGAATGGATATTATCACTGGAACTCTGGGAAAAGCGTTCGGATTGGTCGGCGGTTACATCGTCGGTTCAGCGAAGCTAGTCGACACGGTCCGAAGTTACGGTTCGGGTTTCATTTTCACGACTTCGCTGCCTCCGATGGTTGTCCGAGGAGCGATCACATCTATCGATGTTCTCGCGAGTGACGAAGGAGTTCGGTTGAGGGAATTACATCAGCAAAATGCGAAGATGTTGCGTAACCGTATTGTCCAAGCTGGCATACCCGTGATTTTTGCACCAAGTCATATCATCCCCGTGCATGTAAGTAGTGGTTGCCGTGCACCCGATCATTTGTATCCGCAAACATTTTGTTGGGGTTCCCGCGAAAATGCCCTCCGTAATTTTTGAAAACGGTCTCAGTTTGAATACGCAACAAACTTGGAAACGTGTCGATGCCTAAAGTTTTGTAACAGCCACAACACGAATCCGGATACTTGTAGATGGGGCTTGAGTACAGAAAAGTGTTTAGGTTCTTTCACTAGCTGAAACGATGAAGTGAAAATCGACCTTTCGAGCAATGGACCTTTGTCGAGAAGTTAGTGGACAGTTGACTGCTATGTTCCCGACAAACCTTGTCGTTTCAGATCGTGAAAGGACCTATAACTTTGGTGCGCTATTAACCGCATTACCTGCACTGGCAGTGGCAGTTTGAGATGAGGCTGTAGTCTATCGCTATTGTAAATTTTCAGACTATATTGTAGCCGACCAGGTTGAGAAGGAATAAGGAAGGTCAGAGGAGAGAAAAGAGACTACCAAAGGAAGGAACCCGAGGAAATCATGCAAAGCTTGTGTTTCGTTACCATAGCTAGGGTTCTCATTACGTCTAATATCAATCTTTGTTTAGGTTGGAGATCCTGAGAAATGCACGCAAATTTCCAACGACTTGATGAGGAATTACAACATATACGTTCAGTCGATCAACTACCCTACCGTCGCCCGCGGCGAGGAACGCCTGCGCATTGCACCTACTCCGCACCATACGCCAGAAATGATGGATGAATTTGTCGATGCGCTCGTGGAGATTTGGAAGGCAAACGAGTTGGAGTTTGTATGGCCTGTGTGCCACAAATCCTGTGGCTGCCAAGCTCACTGCGATTCTGCGAAACAAGAAGGTCTCATATCTGAGCGCTATGCCCTACCACTGGCGGTTTCTGCTTGAAATCGTGAATTTTAATCAAGGACTGTTTATATCATTGTCATTAAATCTTAACTGATAATTTTCTATTGTAAAATTCTTAAATTGTAGATTAGAACGACGTAAACTTTGAGTAAAATCTAATGCAATCGACCTGCGTGTGCTTGCAGACATTGTGCAAATTTCATAAACGAAATATAATGCCACGCGTACCGGTTTACCGCAACCGGGGGTATTTTGAAGAATAGATATCATCTTTGCTGAAATTGACCGTTACGAAAAAAATGGCGAAGGTACAGTTTACCAGAATGCACTGCGGTTGGTAAGGGTTTAAGAAGAAAATTGGTATCTGTTGACAGCATAAGAGAGGAGGTTATTTTCTTTGTTTTGTGAAAGTTTTATGTCCTTGAGTGTTTTTCTTGCCATCTTTTTCCAGTCGTTTTTGCCTGATGCCTGCAATGCATTCATATGAACATGCTGCCATCTTTTTCGTTATAGTCAATAGACGTTAGGGGTCCTTACGTCACGCCAGAGTTAAACAATGAATTGCAATGCAATGTGGGAAAAATTCATCTTGTGTTTATATGCATTAAAACCGCGTGACGTAAGCACTTCTCAGGTCTATTTTAGATGCCTCTAACGTCTATTGGATTAACAAGTTTCAATCTTATTTCCAGCATTCTTATATCTCCAGATTGCCCGAAATGTACAGATGAATGGCCTGTAAATTTTCACATCTGTATACTGTTTTTCACTTGTTCGTACTTATTATGTTCCGATATGTTCATATTTTTGTACATCTAACACCATATGTACCGTTTTAAATATCATTGTCTCTTTGTGTACTTAATTGTACCTTTGAAGAACCACGTGACTAGAGTTATAAAATTAAAATTAACCAAAAGAATGGAGGGCAATTTTTCGCAAGAAATGGACAATTTTTGCCTTAGATTTTCTCAACAACTTGGTATGTACAGGTCTTAGTAACATACTTAGCATCAATTAAAAAATTAACACTTTTTTAAAGGTATATATGACAAGAAAAGTACACATTTTTGTCATATCTTAGTACGTACGGGCTTTGTCAACATTCGGGTCTCTTATAACACGGAGTTCCCGGATTATTCTACACTTCGCTCCAAATTTAAATGTCGAACATTTACCGGGGATTTCATGATAATATAATGTTTATACTTCGGGTGTGAAAATGATCTAACAATGGCATTGAAAGTCTACAAATGGCTTTATAATGTGGAGAGGTCTATGCCATGTCACAGGAAATGGTGTGGTTTATGCAAAAAGGCAGTAAGTAAACGCCAAAATATAATTATTCCCCATTTTCTGACTTGTTTCGATCAAGAAATGAAGTCCAACGTTTGCCTGTTGACAAAGTACAAACACACAGGCCACAGCAGACATGAATAAGGTAGGCTAGCAGTGACAGCTGTTTATTGGAAGGGATTTTTGGGCTATACATGTTGTTTAGTGATTACGACTTGACTAATTTCTGTGCTTTTAAAGTTTTGAAGGTACTATACACATAGACTTTTTGGTTCCAAAATTTTCTCTTGCCCCCTCCCACCGCCTAGGCTGAAGACCCTTGCTTTGCGCCTTTGCCTGTGTGCAAGTGACCAAAAAGGTCTTCCTTGATTAGCAAAAGATCATTTTAACCACAGAAACACAGAGTACTACACAGAGGGCTCACTTCATTTATTTTCCTATAATTTTTGTATAACGGCCTTTTGCTCAAACGTGCGCTAAAGAGTGGCGGTCACCCCCCTGAAAAATTCAAAATGGCGGCAAAGTTCAAAGCCATTTTGAGGTTGTCAGGGGGGTAAATGCCTCTATGCACTTGCTGGGATGAAATTCTTAGCAAGTGCATCAAGGCATTCACCCCCCACCGGACAACTACCAATCCGCGTTACGCTTTTTTCGTCGAGTGAGCCCTCTGTGTTGTACTCTGGGACAGAAACACATTCACAAAGTTTACAAAATTTCACATGTGGTTTTCTTAGGGGCCACATCCATATGGATTCATATACTGCCACAGATAATGTGGAATCGATGTTATTTCCTCAACCCGCCCTGGATAAGGTTGAGCATTTATATTCAGTTGTATTTCGATCACTATTAACACACGGTTATTGTGCTTTATTAATACACTCTTTGGCACATATTTTTTGTATAAAAATATGTTGGTTTTATATTTTCTAAATTTTATAGTAAAAAATGGCTCTAATAAACACGGTAGGTATCAGAGACGAAAAGTGAGATCTTTATACATATACTACAGAAGCTGCATTATGTTTGTATAAACTTTGGACATAATTGTCAAGTTGCCACAAGGTTATTGAAATAACATTGAAAATCACCTAGCCACATAGCGTCGATTCAACATTATCTGTGGCAACAAGAATATGGACATGGTTCCTTACCTGTACTTTGATTTTCCCTGTGCTATCATGGCAGGGGCATACCATGACCATTTCACTTCTTTCAAGCCAAGTTTTGTATTGCTTGCAGACAAAAGTCTCTAGAAAATGGAAGGTCAAAAGAATGAAGATCTAATGATACCTGATGATAGCACATTTGAAGTGGAAGCCATGCATCACCAGTCCATTATTGTTGGAGATCACGAGAAAGACGTTGGAAAAGAACAAGGTTAATTCATTTTTAACAGAAGTAGAACATCTCTTCCTTCATTATAGTAAAACACGGAGCTTTATCTGTTACCTCTATCTGTTGCCTCTATCTGTTACTTATTCAAGACTGTATCAAAGCCCTATTTATTTGATTTGCTATGTTAGCTAGCTTTCTTCCCCATGCAACATTGATCCTCTTTTGACATCATTGTTCTTGACATGAACTATATTCATTGTAGTTGATGATAATCGTGAAAAATCCACAACGATCCAGGAGATTCCTGAGGATAACATTCAGGTAAGTATTTTAGCAAACCATGCTAAGATCAAGTTGAATGTTAAAAGATCGATGACCAAGAGAGTAAGATGGCATTAACTATTACATTTAATTTTAGCAACTGATTTTTTCTCCATTAAAATTTGCATTCAAATCAAGGTGTCATCTGCTCTCCATTCCTTCTCTGTACCCAGTATGGTTGACTCAGATCTTTCCTCATCTACATGTCCCATTGAGCCAATGGACCAATCAACACAGAGCTTGCAAAAGCTAGCAATGGCACCAATGCCTAATGGCTCCCCAAATTCAGAGCAGTCAGAATGTAATGAAATTAACCAAGCATGGTTTACAACAAAAGAGGATAAGGATAGCTTACAAGGAAAAGGTATTTTATATATATTTTTGCATTGGTTGATGGTTTCGTGGAGATGATGGTAGTGATCATGGTTTGTGGTGGTGGTACTAGTACTACTAACCTAGTTTTTGTTGACATAATAATGATAAAACGATAATGAGACACTATAATGACAATAACATGAGGTATAGGATAGGTCTCTCTCTCTCCTCGTGTTCATATCGTTAAGACATATTGTTCGAAGCTATGTAGATTTATATTCATATTAAATACACTTTACACATGTTTATCTGGGAGTTGTGTGATTAATTCAACAGTTTTTTCACAAACAATGCATTGTACAACTGGTCTCTTAAGAATAAACTAACTTTGCACTTGTCTCATTATGTTTGGAAAAGCTTACTGGGAGATACCTCTTGTTGTAACTTTTTGCTCATTGGTAATTGTACCTGAGATTTTTAAAATGTGGAAATTGTGATGGAATTCGTTGAAACTTGTTGGAAATGACCAAATGACGCATTGTTTGTGAAAAAACCTAGTTTGGGGGTCTGGAAATGCATTATAGCTATGTTTCAGCTTGCCCATGATTTTACCCATTTGGCCTCCTAATGGCTCTTTGTATGTGCTAGCTTCCTTGATTCAGAACCTTTGCATTTTGCATCGAAATCAGTTTAAATTTTCCACGCATTACTGTACCGCTGGTCTATTAAGAATAAACTAACTTTGGACTTGTCTCGGTGTATTTAGAAAAGCTTAGGGGAAGATACCTCTGGTTGTAACTTTTTTCCTCATTGTTAATTCTACCAGAATTGTACCTCAAATTTTTAAAATGGGGAAATTGTGATGAAATCCATTGAAACTTGGACTTTTTTACTGCTGCCTACTGCTGTCACATTACTGCCACTTATAATTATTTGTCCATTTAAGGTGTAAAATGGCGACAAGGAATGTGGTCTAAGGAGGAGAGTGAGCTTTTACAAAATAATATCCTGCAATATTGCAAGGTATGATATTTTTCTGAATGCTTTCACCTTCTCGAAATACGTACATTGTGTGTTTTTTTTCAACTTAAGACGTGTTTTAACTTTCCATATACTCCTAGAATCGTGGCATCTCAGATCCACATAAAGTCGTGTTTAAGCAAAGTAAAGATGAACGGAAAACATTCTATAGAACAATTGGTGAGAGGCAGTCCTATTTACCCCCGTGATGCATTTTTTATTATAATTTAGCCCTCGACTGTACATGTATTTCACCCTTCTAATCATTCCACATCACAGACGAAAATCTCCCAAATTGGGGTGCCACTTTAATCAGTGCCACAGTCTCAGTTAAACTTTCGAAGTTGCTAGATGCGTGATTTTCGTCTTTTAGACTTAAACGCTTCCTGTTTATTTTTTTTTTTTCAGCCAAAGGAATTCATCGCCCATTGTTTGCGATATATCGTCGCGTACTGCGAATGTACGAGACTGGTAACTACAATGGGAAATACACGCAGGACGAAGTGGCGAGGTTAAGAGAATTAAGAAAAAAACATGGCAATGATTGGACAGCTATTGGAGTAGAGTTAGGTCGAAGTGCTTCTTCCGTGAAGGATAGATGTCGCTTGTTAAATGACAAATGTTCATCAGGTAAGAAGTCACAGTTGGCGCAGTCAGAAGTACAAGTTGTTTCGAAGGTCCGAAAAAGGCTGTTACTTACCGAGGCTTGTTGTTGTTAACATGTCTAGTCGTGATGTAACAGGGAGCTTAAGATTAACGACGCGGCAGCTTTACGACGGGCCTTTCATAGAATTTCATGCAAAAGACAACAACTATTCATAATTCGTGGTCCCAGGAGTATTCTCAAGCGCGTAGACATGTCCAATACAACTTCAAACTAAGCATTATCGCATCCCTTGAACAACAGGAAAACATTCTACGACCCTGAAACTCCGTCTGATAACATACACCAAATCGTTTTGGCGGACAAAACTTCTTTCTGTACTGATATCTTGACACTTCCTCGTCGTGCTTTTGCGTTGTCGATCTTAAGCTCCCTAAAAGTAAGCTACAAGGTTGCAGACACAAGGCTGCAACAATAGTCTTGTATCACGTCTAGGATAGAGGTGGGAATTAAAATTTCACTGATCAAGATGATTGGTTTGGACAGAGAAATATTTATGCTGTTTGATCACAAAACGCACTCTGACGTTTAGGTAAGTGGTCGCAAGATGAGGAAACGCGTTTATCCCAAGCAGTACATGAGCTGACGTCAACGGTTCCTGGGGAAAGTGTTACCGTCGGGATATTGTGGACTGATGTTGCCAGAAAAGTGGGCACGAGATCTGAAAAACAGTGTCGTTCGAAATGGTTGAACTACCTCAACTGGAAGGAGTGTGGTGGAAAGGAATGGAATAAAACGGATGAAATAGACCTGATTAAAAAGTAAGAAACATTAGAACTTAATTACTTTATGCATGCTCGGGTTTCAAGCAAGATGGGGTTGATGCATAGCTTCCATATTTTCGACTAAAATAACCTTAAAATAACCTTGTTTTGCAAAGCTAGAGTTCTACTTTGGGGGTGTCCTAAATTCTAACATACGAGGGGAGAGAAGATTCCTACTTCAACTGCTTTCACACTTTGTCTACGTTTTAACATCAGCTATCTAAATACGAGCTTTAAAATACGGTAAATATTCTGTTCTGTTCTAGAATTTACAACTCGGGGGTTCAAAATGAAAGCGATATCAATTGGTCGTCCATAGCAGACGGCTGGTCGAGTGTTCGTTCACCACAATGGCTACGGAGTAAATGGTGGACGATCAAGAAGCATGTTCCTCAGTGTTTGTCTTTCTCTGGTAAGAGTTATGCTTGACACACACGCTCGTTTTCTAGACATTACAACCTGTAGTCTTACTGGGGTCGGTTTTACGAAACGTGGCTGGCACTATCCACCAGATAATGATTTTTCCAACAGCCCCAGAAAGGCATATGGCACAAGCGATACATTGAAATGGCAAGAGATAAAGCGATTTTAACTCCAAAAAGCTGAACTTTAACATTGGTTTTACTAGTTATGAACAAGTTCAATCAATATCCATGGGATTGCTACCTTTCGTCTAACCCACACCAGCTTGATAACATGCAGGTCGGCTGCTAATTCACAAATCTGTTTCTTTATAGACATGATATCATATCTGCACTCTCATTATGCGCAGAGTCTCAAACATCGTCTGAACAGACCTAATACCTGCACACCGCCGTGCATACAACTACCTACTGCTGAACAGCCGATGGCCGAGGCGCTTAATACCGCTGACGCGTCCTTGTCACCGCTCACCACATGTGCCACGGTATCGACAAGTGTGGGACATGCCATTACAGGTAGTTATACCCGCATGTTGTAACTTTCAAGCAAGTCGCATCCCCGTGTTAAAAGGTGATGAGAGTTGATGCAAACTCACGTTTATCAACTCACATTACAGTGGACAAAATTTTCATGCAAGCTTTTCCGTTTCAATTCTTCTTCGCACAGCAGGCTAAGCATTAAATTTTGAATACTTTCAGTGGATGGTGAAATCTACATTGCTCGCGGGGATGGGAAAGGATCAGACGGGATCAACACGTACGAAATGGTACATTTACGTCCGTTACCCAACAGTGACCCTGCACAGCCTACATTATTGAGCCCGTGCAGTGCACAGTTACTGGGTCAGCGACTTCCTACATTCTGCACCAAACCTCTCAGGATCAAGGTGCGAAGTTAGTAAAGGTGTGTCCAAGTGCCCATACTGCGCAGCAGGGAACGCAGACAGACGATCACGAAGGCGCACAGGTCAGTTCACTTTAAGATCAGTGGCTATAATTATAAGAAATAACATACTCCGAAGAACAACATCTTGTAAACTCAAGATATAGCTGTTAACAGAAAGACAACAGTTTTGCGGTGATATTTCGACTCTATCTCAAAGTCATTGTCAAACCAGAAATAGAGTAGAAAAATCACCGCAAAACTGTTGTCTTGTTGTTAACAGCTCATATCTTGAGTTTACAAGATGTTGTTCTTTGGAGTATGTTTTTTCTTATATTTTATTAAATTGTCTGCTGGTAAAGGTTTTTAGATATAATTACACTTTTACTATTATGTGTAGGTACGCAATTAACAATATTTCATAGCTCTCAACCGTGAACACGACAACTTTTCGTAGTTGCAGAATGCGTTCACTTGTCGATCAATGTATGTAAAATTGACTGTATGCACGGTTTAACTCTCTATATTGATCACACGTCTATTAGGAGGTATCAGTGAACTCCATATAATTATACCGGGAACGATAACCTGGCCGCCATCTTTGAAGCCAAATTGAAGGCCGCCATTGATAACCAGGCGCCGCAACAGTCTCTTAAAACAAGGTTAAAAGGACGCTATTCTGGGGTTGAAAACAGCATTTGAAAATGGGTGACTTTTGTTGCTCGCTGGCGGCATGTGGCTCAAAGGCGGTGGGTGACTTTTTGGCCTTCAATTTGGCTTCAAAGATGGCGGCCAAGTTCTCGTTCAAGCTATAGATATATAGAGTTCACCGGGAGGTATACACCTTGCCCCTTACAATTGCTACCGCCTTCTTATATTCAATAGAGATGTTCAGATTTGACCTCTTCCACCACTACTGCTACCTTTTCCCGATTTTTAAACATTTTAATTGCTTAATCGGGTAGGTTCGGCACATCTGATTGGCTGAAAGATAGATTAAGGTAGCGGTAGAGGTATTGGAAGTCAAATTTGAACCTGTCTAATAACATCATTGTTGTTGACAGCCAAGTAACAACACTCAAGACAGTAACGTCATTGCACAGTCTGTCATGGTGTCGACGCTACCATCAAATGTCAACGCTGTCGTAGTGAGCGCAGAGTCGTTACCGAAACATGTTCAAGCTGCTACAGAGATTATTTCACTGTCTCATGAAGACGCTCTCTCAGCTGGGCTCGCCAAGGCGTATGTTGAAAAGGGGGACACTGATATTCTACAACAGAATCAACAACTGGATTGCGTTTCTGAAGAAGAGATCTCAACCTCCGCTCACGAAGGTATGGTGTGTTTGTTTTGTAACGAAGCATTAAATCATTATAATACCCTGGAATGCTCGGGAATGTTTATTCACGAGAATAAACTCACTCTTGCATATTTATATAGCTCATTTATAGCAGTTTTATATTAAGCAGCGTCTGACATTCTAGCGTATTCATATAGTTCAAAAGTCGTTCAATGTTTTTTAGAAAGTAGAGCTGGTAAAGAAGTTCAGGATACCGCTGGACATAACAACCGTGACCACGAACAGTCCCATGATGCAATAGCATATGACCACCGTTCACCTAAAAAGGTCCCGTCCCCAACTGTTACCCAGTCTCTTGACATGAATTTCACCACGACGGATAACACAATCTACTCCCATTCGCTCGTACCCAGTCTCGTCTCCAGCAATCATCCCGCTCGGATAATCACGAATGAGGTCATAATCGCGCAACCCATCCTGCCCGAAAATATTCTCCAAACGCAGGGGGATGAGCCCGCGTTTTTAACAGATTCTACCATAGTGGTGTCCAGTCCGCTCGAAATAGTACACGGCTCGCTAGCGGAGGTGACCGTTGCAGACAGTGTTGGCGGTATGCCGTCGGACAGTTTGATGATGGAGGGTGAAATGACGTATTTTAAATGACGTCGAGGGGTAATTTAATCAAGATATGAGCTGCTAACAACAGGAAATCGCAGGTAAACAAGAAAATATTGAAAACTAAAAGATTTATTGGAATATTCGAAAATTTGGTAATGGATATGATTACGGTAAAATGTTAGAGAATGTAAAATTAGATTAGAAATTCGCAATTGAAAGTTCTTCACAACATTCGTTGTCAATGTTCGCAATATGTTTCACTTTCTCACTTCAGATAGGTATATATGCCAGGGCCCCCGCGTGCCCTTTGTTTTGCTTTGTTGCTAAGATGATGTCACGTCATGTCATGTCACGTCATGTCACGTCATGTCACGTCTAGCAATCGTAATGAATTGATACAAAAGATAAGTGTCGTATTGTAAGAATTGTCTTGATTAAAAGGATTTGTCGGATCAAGTGCAACTCAAACAACAGGCTTTGTTGTCAGTCATCTTATTATTTGTTGTTTGAGTTGCATTCGACAAAGCCCCTTTTACAAGGCTTCATATATCAAATGTTTTTTTATCAAAAAATGAAACATATCAAAGAAAATTTTGTGTAAAATCGGACTTTTCTTTGATGTACCGCGGGTTATATCCAGGTTATTTACTTTGAATAAAGAATTTGTTCAAACTTGTAGGAAAATCGCGAAGAATCAAGTTTAATCAGTTTAAAGTCGACAGATTTTACGAAGAGCTGAAAAATTTGGAGAAAACTATATAAATGCGAAATAAATATCCACTTGCGAAAGACAGAAATATCTATAAAATCTCTCAAACCTTATAGACAGCAAATTCTGCCACAGGCAGTCCTCCTGCTTTGAAATATTGCGTGACCTTGCATTTGCGTCGTTTAAAACGTCACCAATAAACCGCAAATCAAAGGGCTGATACATTGCCAATGCTAACTTTGTCCTAAGTGGTTTTGTCGTAAGTTGGCCACAAATACACACGTAGACGGTATAATTTGTTTTCGGAAGCTTTGAATCATGTCACGGTCGTGATCCCATTAAACAACATCCACCCACTAAGACAATTATTAAATTAAGAATTTTAAGAAACGAAGATTTGAAATCAAGTTGTCTAATTTCACAAATCTGAGACGAAGTTTCAAACAGAGCTTGTCCATTTCTAGCCTGTGTTCAAAGAAACCTAGTTGTATGTAATGACTTTTAAATGAAAAGGCCAATACTGTATGCAAAGTATCTGCTATACAAATGCTTGAAAAACCGATCGATACTGACACTGCATTTCATTAAATTCCCGAACTTGTTTTAATCGACTATTTCTGACGTTCGAGTTCATGTTTATTCTGTCGTCAGTGGGAACAATTATCGGAGATTACTTTCTCACGTGCGTGTTATGTGACGTGTATAGTGACGCGCAGCGAGCGTTAGCATCACTATAAAGCGGCAGGGTGTACGTATGTTATTTCTGTTTTAATTAGTTGCAGCGAAGGTAAGGATAGAAGACATTTGCAGGTACGAAATGTAAGTAATTAGAAATGGTTTTCTCCGGTAAAATACGTGTATAGCAATTGGTTTATTGCCAGTTTATTCTTTTATATATGTATAATGTCTTTATAGTCGCTCGTTTTCTGGATTATAATGATTACAACGTATCCTTAATCACTTGTAACACATGCATGTGTAACTGCAAAGGCTGCTGCTCAGAAATCACATTCGAACTTTTACGCTCACCCAGGGTGACTTAATTAAATTTTGTTTACTGATTCGTCTTGTATGACAAAGTTGAAAAGGAAATATGAGAAATCGTGTCTGTGTCTGGTGATATAGTTCACATGCAGGTTACAGGAAACGGAGATGTGTTGAAGTTCAGCCTTCTGATTGTTCATATTTTTACTTCACAGAGATAATCAGTTTTTGCTCAACGATGGAACACCTAGAGGTAACGGAATTGTAGCTGATTCAGTATTGGGAGGTTTAGATTGACCGGTTTTCTAGAACAGGCAAACGTGATGAAATCAGGTGATATCACAAACCAAACATTTTTATCCAAGGGTGAATGCTTAACACCAAGATTCATAACAGTCACGATTACACTTAATATTACGTTGATATTGAGGGAGCACTGTTCTGAAATTTCACCTACTCGAACCCGCAAGCTTTTACAATAATATTGAAACTGCATTGTGCATACATATGGTGGCCATGGTGAATAATCTTAGAAATCTTTGCCGAATGCCTTTGCTTGATAACTGGGTGAAATTCAAATTAAGTATAAAAAAAGGTACAGCTGTGTTGGCAGAGTTTTAGGCAAGCGTAGCATTCCTAGTTTGGATTCCCGCGGCCCTCCAGCATACATTTTGCTAGCTTGCCCGGTGTCAAGCGAAATAAGCCGAAATTTATGATCCTTGCAAAATACGTGACCATGCGTGACGGTCGGGTCATCAATTTCGCGCACGTGGGCACGTCTGTCTATATTGACAGATATATGCAATGGAGCACTTTAGAAATCATTCTCGTACCCAGAGCCTGGTTAGAAATAGAAGTTAAATGAAACATTCCGTTTGGCAGAAAATAAGAAATATATTATCATGCAAATATCTATGAGGTGGTCCATTGCAGGGGCCATTATAATAGCTACTGTCTCGACAGTCACCGCATGTAACTGGATTGTTACTTGCATTTTATAAGTATATATCTACAAAGGAGCTACTCACATCTTGTTTGTTGCCTCCATCGTTCAGCCACTTTCTAAGAGCGAATTTATTTTCTACGGATTCATGTTTTACGAACCCAAATTACACAAGCTTTAGCGCGGCTTGAAAGCGAAACACTCCAACACGCGCTGTTAAGCAAGGTTCCGGTGAGGGGTGGGGGAGTAATACAAGATGATTAATATTTGCTTTGGCGGACATTTTACGCAGGGCGATATACAGGGTGAGTAAAAAAATGATGCCGTTTCAAATTCAAATTAGCCGCGAATTGCATTATCACGGTTTATTCCCATGGGTCTACAGAGAACAGGTCGTGACTTTGTACACACTACAGGGTGAGTAAAAAAAACTAGTACTGTTGAAGTTCAAACTAGCATCATTGCATTCTTGCAATTTGACAGACGTTGATGTAAAACAAAATCTAATTCCCTGTGGAAGTTAAAATGCATAATTCTAGCCGTGCAAGGTTTGTCAGAAACAAGACAAAGTCAGAAACAAGACAACAATACAGACCCATGGGAATAAAGCGTAATGAAATTCGCGGCTAATTTGTGAATTTGAAAGGGCATCAGTTTTTTTACTCACCCTGTGAAGAACATAGAGATTATGAATAATCTTATATAATAATGTGTTATTTATAATCTCTATGGTGAAGAATACAAATTTATGTGTCGCAATCAATTTTAACATCTTTTGAAAGATGAATATCACATTCTTTATCAACAAACTTTTCGAAATAGATTTCGAGACAAACGTCAGCGATAAAAGTTTTATTGACGAACAACGTTTCGAAGCCATCATGGCTTCATTATCAAGTTCAAATAACAAATATAGATAATTTTTACAGTTAAAATTGTTTAAATGAGGTTTAGAAATGACGTTTACAAAGAATACGAATTGTATGTCACGTGTCGCATCGTGTAAACGCTTGTCTTTCAGAACAGAGGCAATTGAAATATCAGCGGAAAACGTAATCTGCATATGTGTAGTAATGCCCAGCAAGTAATTTTAAATGCATACATATCAAACAGTTCAAGTTTATATTAGATTTTACGTTGTAGTTTATATTAGAACGTCTTGAATCCGTTTGGGACGGATGAAAATTTTGTAAATTCAAGAATCAAAAATGGTTTCCTTCATGTTGTCATTACTAGATAAAAAAAGAAAACGTTCAGTTGTTGACGGTGAAAGTGGTGAAAGCAACAGGAGTTACCGTTGGTGGTTATTTTGGTGACTGTAAGTTTATGATCTTCCGAGAAAAACTGATTTATTGTATTTGTGCTGGGTCGTGTAGTATCCTCCTGTGTGTTGTTGTGTCGTGTATTGTACTGTCGGGTGTCGTGCAGTGTTGTTCTTTTTTGCTAATGGTAATTCCACATGACAAGTTCTAAAATCACGTGCATGAATTTCACATGTGGCTCTCTTGATTTGTCTTAGGGGAAACTCCAGATCCGTATGTGATGCTTAGAGTTCGTTCCAGTCCTAACGCAAAACAGCAGACAACAACGAAAGGAGATGACGTAAATCCGGTCTGGAACGAAACTTTCATATTTTACCTGAATCCCGAGATGAAGAACGTGCTGGGTATGTGAATGCAGAAACATCTCGTTTACTACCATAGATATCGCAAACTATGCTAATTTTTTCTTGCTTCTGTTCTAGAATTGGTTATGATGGATGCCGATTTCGGGTTTGATGATTTAGTAGGAAAGAAGGAAATAGATATTGATGGCTTACTTGTAAACGAAGAAATGACTGTGAACTTGGGTTTTAACGAGGTAAACGACTTGGCGTGCTTGAAGAAAAAGGAATTTGAGAGGATGGGATGAATTATTTGCAGATGAGTTTTCAGCAAAATGAACTCCCCCCTTTTTTTCCTTCTTGGTACATGCGATGCCATCTGATATATGTGGACTTTTTTGTAGAAAACAAGTCTGGAAGTAAAGTTACTTGTCACAAGCGAGTAAGTAATCTGTTCCCTCAGTTCGTTCTTCAATACTGTAGACTATTCTACAATGTACGCTTATTTTAACCAGATGATCTGATCATGAGTAAAAGTCCTGGAACTAGCTACCGAATAAAAATCCATTTTGCTGTTTTTAATCACTTATATCTTTTATTTTCCTTTATGAAACTTATTGAAACTTATTGTAATCATGCATGTTCCGTAAAAATTATAAGTTTACCAGAAAGTTGGGATCGAAGTAAATTATATTTCATGAGAAATTTCATAATTTGGATGGAAAAATGGATTTCTATTTGACAACTAGTGCCAGTACTTTTCCGTGTTTTCAGATCACTTAGAATGAAGCGTGATTAGCTGCAATGCAATGTATGCATGTGTATGCGCGGAGGGGGGAGCTAACCAGTCCTAATCAATTGAGAGGTGGGAGGTCCAATCATGCAGTTGTCTTGCGTAGAAAGATAGCTTAGGCAACTGGTATAAACGTAAACAAATGCTTGCATGTCATGCTGATTGATGATGAATTTCTTTACTAGTAACACGAGGGAACTGAGATATAGTTATGACATTTGTGACGACGAAAAGGCATTTCTCAAGAAACGGAGTGATGTGTTGTTGAAAAATCTTTCGAAAATTGGCCTGGGAGAAAAAACACCCGTAAATAAAGAGGAGGTTAGATATTATAGTCTCGATCTAATACTCGAAATCCCTCATTATCTCTGCTTCTCATTGCACGTCCACGCACTTCCCTATCCCCCCCTCCAGTAAACAATCTTACAATCCTATAAACAATTCCCTTTCCTCACAAGCCTCTTTTGTGCCTCGTAAGCTTTGTTTCTAGCGTATCACACTTCTAGATACCAGTGATTGCCATCATGGGATCTGGAGGAGGATACAGGGCAGCTTGTGGACTTTCAGGAGCAATGGTTGCTCTTCAAGAATCCGGGATCTTTGACTGTGCTACATTTTTAGCTGGACTATCAGGATCATCTTGGTATGTGCCGTGGGATCATTTGTGGTTAACGCTGGATATGTAATCCATATTATGCTGGAAGATTTATTGAACTGAGCCAGCAACCAATTTTCTCTGCGGTCTAAAATATACATTAGGCTCATTTGACACCACCAAAGGTTTTTGATTGCGAGAATTTCTGAATAATCTTCAAAAGAACTAAGTTTTCTTCTTTCCGGGGTAAACGGGCTGAAAAATCACAATTGAGTGCTTCCTAGGACATTTCTAACAACATCAGCGGCGATATTCTCAGCACTCGAAAAGAAAGCAAAGATTCGGCGTTCGTGTTTAGCTTTTTGCACCGAAAAGAAATTTTAAAAGTTGACAGTTCCATACACATTGCTGTTCTTTGTTACAGCATGTAAATACAAAGTTCTGGAATACATTTGAAGTGAAGTTACAGGTTCCAACGTAAAGCATATCAGGCCGTATCACTGATGCCATTAATGCTTTAGCTCGCGTTTTCAGTCCACTCTTTTCATCAGCCTTCTCTTTTCACCAGTCTCTTCTTTTCGCCAGTCTCTTCTTTATGCTTGTGTCTGTCTTCTCCAGGTATATATCAACCTTATATAACAATGAAGGATGGCCAGATGCAATCACGTGTCAAGACATGGCAAATGACCTCAAGAAGAGATTCAATACCAACTTATTCAGCCATTTTCATGTTAACTACAAACGTCGCATGGATGCGAAGGCCAAGGGAGGTCAACCAGTGAGGTTCACTGATTTCTTTGGCATGGCGATTGGAGATGCTTTGCTGCCTGTAAGTGACTATAATAGTGGGAATAACTATTGTTGTGGGGTGTGCTACTGTGTTTATATTGGGTTGAGTTAGAGTGGAGTAGATTGGTCTGGGTTAGAGTGGAGAGGGTTCGGTCTGGTTGGGTTGGGTTGGGTTGGGTTGGGTTGGGTTGGGTTGGGTTGGGTTGGGTTGGGTTGGGTTGGGTTGGGTTGGGTTGGGTTGGGTTGGGTTGGGTTGGGTTGGGTTGGGTTGGGTTGGGTTGGGTTGAAGTGAAGAGTGAAGTGGTTTTGGTGAGAGTGAACGGGATTAGGTTGGGGTAGGTTGAAGGTTTGAGTTGAAGTGGGCTAGGTTAGAGTGGATTGCTTCGTGGTAGACTACGTTGCGTTAGGCCAGGATATGAGTGAAATGAGTTGGGATGGATTCAAGTGACTTGGGTTGAGCTTGGCTCGGTCGAAGCTAGGTTAGCTTGGTGACGTGCAGTCATAGGTTGGGTTAAGTTAGGTTGGGTTAAGGCCTATTTACACGAGTGATTTTTGCTGCGATTTACGGCGCGATTTTCTCCTTTTGAAGGATGTGAAAAAGTCGACGTCTTACAAAATTAATTCCAAGTTATGATGATTCGTAAAAAGACCAACAACACGATTAAGTAATCCACTCTTTTGCATCCTCCAAAAGGAGACAATTGAAACTAAAATTGCCGTTAAAATCGCCTGTGTAAACGGGCCTTTAGAGTTGTTTTAGTTTGGCTAAAGTGGGTTCTATTCTCGCGTTGTTTTCAGAATACACAATCCAAATTGAGTTTGCAAGATAGCAAGGTTCGACACGGTGAGGTACCATTGCCAATCACCACTGGTATTCGAGTCCGTAAAGATATTCCAGCTGGAGCGTTCAGTGGTAATTTTTAAATTCATCAACTTTAAATTTTTAAAATCTAAATTGCTAAATTTGGGGCAAGATACTCTTTAATGTATGCGATTAATTGCTTTTTCTAATTGACGATTAGGTTACGAGCTCTATTAGATTAGATTTCTATAAGGTGATAGTTGATGAGGGCGAAGCCCAAATCAACTACCATAGAAATTGAGAGCGAGTAATCTAATTGTTTTAGTATAATCTGAGATAAATAATTGATTTTTAATTCACTTTGCCAAAAAACTATTACAAATTGTCTTTGAATAGAAAAAAATACACCCAAGAAAATTGTCGTTTTGCTACTCACTATCTATTGAGCAATAGATAGCGAGTAGAGTAGCCAATCAAATTACAGCATTTGCATTAGTATGGATTCTACTAATGTCAGATGTGCACCAGTAGTAAAGTCTGGTGATTAGGCTGTTTGCGCGAAATTTTCAGTGCTTGTGTGAAATTTTCGTGAATATTTTCTTATAGAATGGGTGGAATTCACGCCATTTGAGTTTGGTACTGCTAAATATGGCGTGTTTGGAAAAATTGAAGATTTTGGTGGGAAATACTATAAAGGACGTTTAGTCAAGAAGTACGAGGAGTCTCCTTTGCATTATCTGCAAGGTGGGTTGAATGAGAGAGGAGGGATAAGGGTCCTAAGGTGAGGAAGGGGTCTAGTGTTAACGTGCCTATGATACCTATTTTAAGATTACGTTGGGAAGATCACTTAAAATGACAATATAACTTCTTTGCTAGAATTTTTTCAACTGTCTTGCTTGTCGAGATATTCCATTTTATTTGATATGATAATAACTTAACGTCATTATGCATAATGACTTTTTGAAAATCTTCATTGATTTGAAAAGTAGCCAAAATATCGCACATATATTCCCAAGGCTGAATGTTAATTCTCGCATACTCATATGCAAGTGTAGTTAAATTAGTTTTTTTACATTATTGCATGTTGCAAAATAAGCAATCTAATAGACACTCATTATACAGGATGACGTCAGTGGTTGTGTTCTTTGTACATTGAATAAATTTGAATATCTTGACGAGGAAGAGACAGAGAGTTACAAAAATTTTGCCAAAGAAGTTATATTGTCAATTTGAGTGATCTTTGAATTGCAATGAACAAAATGTTAGACCAAATTTCGTTTCATAAGCACTTTAACGGTAGGGAAAGAGGGTTAGAGAATGAGACCCTCAACTCTCACTACTAAATTTACGAACTATAATTCAAATTATTGTTTTTTTTATGTTCCCTGTCTTTTTCGCCTTAGGTATATGGGGAAGTGCCTTCAGTGTTATCCTGGATACACTCAACCACGAAGATCATGCCCACAAGACTGAGACGGAGAGACAGGCTGACATGGGTAGGTACAGGATAATTTTGAAATTTCTATCGCTAACTCCGTCTCCTGTAGGTAGCGAGAAAACAGTGCATCTCTTGCAAATCCCATGAGCTACTGAAAGGAAATGTTTTCGTTCGGCAGGAGTGCGAAAATTGACGTCCAAACACTAATCCCAATAACCCTACCATTTCCAAGGCCGCTGTTATGGAGGTCTATAAGCGTACACGGAGGACAACTCTCTCTGCAGCAATAAAGCGAGCTTGCAATTCTTTGTGTTGTTATTTTTAGTGAATGCTGTGCTTAAGGATGCTTCTAATTGTAAAACTGATGAGCATGAAAGCGAAGATGAAGAGTTACCTGAAGATGAAGTTGACAGTAAGTTTAGAAAACGTCTCGAACTAACGCTGCCAGTCTTGGTAGTGTAGTCAAAATCACACAATAACATAGGATCTTTCGATTCTTGAGACGATAGAAACAGAATTCGACGTCCACTACTGATTAACATCCTGACGAAAAGACGTCCTTCAAATCGTCGAAGTTCTAATTGAAATATCCTTTCAATTGGTGTGATTTTAACTGCACTACACCGGCATCTCATTTCGAAGGTCAATCACAATAATTTAGATATGTGTTATTTGCTTCCTTTTTGAATGCAAATTTTCTCTTCCAGGTGGAAACTGGTTATCAGACATGTTAAGTCCGATCAATATATTTTCGTCTCGAAGAGGAAAGGCTGCTGAATGCTTCAACTTCTGTCGTGGACTACAGTTCAAGGGCAAAAATTGTATACGCAACCAAAAATGAGCAACCTGTTCTGGCCTGATGAAAACAACATTGAACAATGTTTTGCTGCCCACATTGTTAAAGGTTGTCAACAGTATTATTCAGCATTGTTACATCTGATTACAGGCTAGTTCAGGCTCAACAACTTGTTCAGCGTTGTATTGTGGGCAGCACAACATTGTTCAATCCTGTTTTCATCAGGCATGAACAGATTGTTCATTTTTGGCTGTGTAGAATATCACTTTTTTTCTCTACTTATTTATTTAAAAAACCTGTAGTACTATTAATTGGCATAGGAATTTTCTTTGGGACTTTCTTGGCAATTTTCTTTGGATTTTTCTTTAGGACCCTGTGTGTAAAATTACTTTTTCTATTCAGCCGATCAGGTAGACCACCATACCGGCAAAGACAAGACGATTTGCGTGGTGGACAGCGGTATTGCTTTCAACTCTCCATATCCTGCTTTGCTGAGACCTGAACGTAAAGTTGAACTCATTCTGTCATTTGATTTCAGCCAAAGAGAAAGCGATAAAAAGCCGCCTTTTGGTGTAAGTTACATGAAGTTTTTTACAAATTACCTGATCCACAGTCTAGCAAAAAATGAACAACCTGTTAATGGTTGATGAAAACACTAGGATCGAAGGATTGAAGAATGTTTTGTTGCCCACATTGTTCAAGATTGTCAACAATATTGTTCAGCATTGCTACACCTGATTGCAGGCTAGTTCAGGCTCAACAACTTGCTGAGTATTGTTGTCAACATTGAACGATGTGGGTAGCACAGCATTCTTCAATGCTGTTTTCATCAACCATGAACAGCTTGCTCATTTATTGACCAGTAATGTAACTGGTGGTTTTCAACCTTGCTCACACGGTCAAAAACAAGAAGTTGTTTAAAACATGATTGAACATTGTTGTAGAGGGCAACGTTGTTGTGGGGGGGGGGGCATTGTTCCTGGTTGTCAACAATAATATTCGACATGTTACACCTGATTGCGGGCTAAGTCAGGCCCGATATTGCTGAGAACCAGGAACCATTCCAGTGGCGGATCTAGCGTAAGTCAAAATAGATTACCACAGCTCATTCTAGGATATATTTACATTTTAAAATACCTTCAAAGCAACTTCATTGGTTAGATTTTATTCTTTTGAAATTCATAACCTATGACATTGTTATAAAGTTATTTTGAATTTAAAATTGAGCTGCTATAATATATTTTGACTTACCCTGGATCCGCCACTGAGCCATTCTGCCCCAATCACATTGTTGCATCCGGTTTTCAACAACCTGGAACAATTGACTTGTAATTTTTACCCGTAAATGAAATTACACCTTATCTAATTTTTAAAGCTAGTTCACACAGACGATTTTTGAAGGATGGGAATAAGTGGGCTTATCACGACCCTTCGCTTTTGTATCAGCCATCAACGACGGTCATGGCTAAAGGGGATGGACGAGAGGTAGGTTTTCATGATGGCGGATGTTTTTCAAAATTTTTAAAACGAGAACAAATCAACAACCAGACGTTTATAGCATTCCTAAGTTGGGATTAGGTTCAGGGTAAGGTTAGGGTGAGCCTTGGGAATGATATAAATGTTAGGTTGTTGATTTGTTCTCGTTTTAAGAATCTTGAAAAACAGCCGCCATCTTGAAAACCTACCTCTCGTCTATCCCCTTTAGCCATGACCCATCAAAGACGTTCACTGCTACTCCACTCTTTCTCATCCATCAAAAGTGTGATATTGCGTCAAAAAATCGCCCGCGTGTGAACTGACTGGCTTTATTATTCCAGGAACTTTTAAAAGCCGAGCAATGGGCGAAGGATCACAGTCATCCATTTCCACAAATCAAAGGGAATCCAATAATTGAAGATCCTAACATCCGGGAATGTTACGTATTTCAAAACAAGAATGACATGGACTGCCCCATGATTCTACACTTCCCAATTGTTAATAAAACTTTCAGGGAGTATGTAAAGCCAGGTTAGTAGTACCCTAAAACAATGCCCAGTCAAGCAGGGGCGGATCTATAGGGATGGATCAGATTCTAGGAGGGGACAAGTCATTTGACTTACGTGAAAATTGCCAAACAATTAATAACTACAGTCCATTTCTATTGCCAGGTGTTAATTAACCAATACTCTAGTTTATACGTTTCGTTAAGTATATGGGCCTTTTGACATTTATTATTGCCTTATCTCAAACAGCGGTTGCATACATGAATTTCGTGCTGTCAGCTCTCGTTAGCTGACGAAATCTGCGCATCTGATTGGCGGAATGATATTTTGACCCTAAAATTATGATTTAATCCGACCTGATGGACCAATAATTTGTTGGTAGACGGTCACCTGATGGACCAATAATGTAAAATGAATTGTACATTATTAAAACCAATTCTAAAACAAGTTAGGTCACTACGTCAGACCACAGAGTTACATATAAGCCTTGTTATAAAAGTAATACAATAGTTTTAGAACTAGGCGTTATTTCATGATAAGTTCCTTGCCGATATGTTTGCATATGGTGAATGTCAAATTAAAATATAATTTTGTGGAAGCACCACGTAAACTTAAACTTAATAAACTTACGTGGTGTTTCCACAAAATTATATTTTAATTCGTTATTACATGCTTTACATTTCGTTTTTTAAGACGTCCCTCGCAAGACGCAAGCGGAAAAAGATTTCGCTAACTTTGACATTTTTGACGACCCTGCAACGCCGTATTCTTCCTTCAAGTTCGAATACGAGCCGACAACGTTTGAGCGATTGCACGAATTGATGAAATTCAACACGCTTCTCAACATGGATTTGATCAAGGAAAAGATTGGCTTCTATGTTAATTACAGAAGAAACAGTCCCAGTTACGTCGAGAAACATTCCATTCCTGAGTGAACGTACAGAAATTCAATTAAAGGGACAATGTCGCTCATCACTTTAGCGCATAACAAAAAGCTTTGATTCCGAGAGCCACTTGACTCCTACAATGTTTAGGAACATTTCCGGACGAGATAAGGGTTTGGCAATGCTAAATTTAGTATGGGTGGTAGAATATTTGCCTAATTTTGCACCGTTTTCGGCTCTCAGGTCTCAAGTATTTTAAATTACCAGGGGCCGGTTGTATCAAAGGCGTTTAACTTAAACGGTAGATAAGTCAAAAATATAAAACAAGTTTGCATGTTGTATAAACAAAGCAGCTAAAGTTATTTGACCTGAGAAGAACAATTATATATAAAACTAAATATTTTTTTAATAAACTCATAATTTTGGTTCCGTACTTGGTGTAAAAGTGATTTTTAAATTTCTCTTATCCACCTTTCAAGCTAAACGCCTTTGTCTTTGATACAACCGGCCCCAGATATGGATAAAGGCTGTCGTAGGTTTTCTGAGAGCTAATTCACCCCTTGTGTTTGTTTTCGGTCAGAATTACAGCGTTTTACCACCGATTGAATTAAGCCATATCGTTTCTCGTGTTGGACAAAAAACTCGAGAACTACAGACTGTATTTTTAAGATGCGCAGAAGAGATGGGCAAACGATGACAGTGCTCCTTTAATTTTATCTTATGAAACGTAATTTGAGGTGATTTTTAATACCGGATTCGCTGCTATATATAGGCGTAGTTTATTGTAGTTTTTTTTTACTGTAGTGATAATCGCTTGAATTCTCTTTTTTTTGTGAAAGTGATGTACTTTTTATAATCGTTCATGTTTTGTAAGAGTGAAGACAGAGTTTATATGTGGTACAGCGCTGAAACTAATATTAAATTACTTTTGAAGTAATTATCGTTTCAGACTTTCAGTATAATTTCCATGTCAAACTATCTTTGTTAATGATGCTAATAATAATAGCCCAGCTGCTTTAAATAAATTGTTTCAAAAAGGCCTTGCTTGTTTGCTGTCTATGGTATGATGACCTATGGTAATAAGAAAAGTAAAACCGTACAATCGATTTGATTCTCGTCAAAATGTTTACTTTGAAATTGATGCGTTATTCACAAGACGTAAAGAACGTCTTTCCTTTTGTTATTTAGTGTCCTATATCGTATTCAACCACGAGAAACGTGTCTATCCTTGGGCTTGACGTGACTCCATAGATATCAAAACACGCACTTGAAACACGCTTCGCAATAACACGACACACAATCAACCCCTCTCGAAGACCTTAAAACTAATATATATATATATATATATATATATATATATATATATATATATATATATATATATATATATATATATATATATATATATATATATATATATATATATATATATATATATAATAGATATGTTACGAAAAGTAGCATATATATGACTGGAACTAAAAGAGCGCTCAGTACCGGAGAAAGTAGAGCGTAAAACACAAGGAACAGACAAGTTTTTGCTGCTGTCGCTACCCTGGGTTTCACGCACTAGGCGATCATCAGGCGACTGACAGATAAGTTTAATTTATTCATTGTATAGGACACTGGAAATGTATCAGGTATTATGTTACGTTACATGACGATTGGTTATATGTTTACATAAAGTGAAAAGTTCTGAACGTTTATTCAGGAGGTTGTTCGCTTTGTTTCCTTTCATGATCAAAAGCTTTTCTTCAAGACAGAGATTGCATTTTCGGGAACCAGCTTTGCATGAGGGTACGCGTTTGACGATCGACCATTTTATGTCATAAGAGCGTTTCGCGCGTTTGAGCTTCCAAATGTACTTTGACAATTCTGTTTCGTTGCCATGGCGTTCGTTCTTAATGGACTTTGTGTGATTTCTGAATCATATATATATATATATATATATATATATATATATATATATATATATATATATCCCAAGAATTAACTGTACCAGATTGGTTACGAGACTTGTCAATGATTTTAGAGCGCTCAATACCATTACTGGTAGAGCGAATATATTTATTTATTTCGTAGACCTGCTGTGCTACTCCGAGTTATAGCGTGAAACTCGGAGTAGCACAGCAGGTCTACGAAATAAATAAATATATATATATATATATATATATATATATATATATATATATATATATATATATATATATATATATATATATATATATATATATATATATATATATATATATATATATATATATATATATATATATATATATATATATATATATATACAGCTAATTCAAAAAAGGTTGTCCGTCAAAAATTTAAAATCTAAATTACAAAATCCAAAATACGAGAGCAAAATGTATCATGGATTCACTTTATGACTTCTGGTTAACGTTATATGGCTTACGAAGAGCGAAGTTTTGAATAATAATATAGTTGTAATAGTTCTGTCTTTGCCATTTAACCTTGTTTTATTAGTAGAACTTATGTTGTGTCTCCTATTTTGGATTTTGTAATTTAGATTTTAGATTTTTGAAGGACAACCTTTTTTGAATTAGCTATATATATATATATATATATATATATATATATATATATATATATATATATATATATATATATATATATATATATACATATATATATATATATATATATATAAAAAGGGAGAGAGAGAGAGAGAGAGAGAGAGAGAGAGAGAAAAAGTTTGTTGTGGAAACGATGAAGATGGAATAAAGGATATCATTAAATAACACTCATTCTGCACAAACGTTTTCGCTGTTATTAGAAGCTCCTCAGGTGCTGAATACTTAGTTAAAAGTGTTTGGATATCCTATTTACAATGTGTAGTATTTCACCACTACGTCACTACAGGTGTGGTGTTAGGTTACTGCTAATTATTTACATAAATATTTCACACAAACCTCTAGTTATATAAAAAAATGTCTTACACAAAGTTGTTATCGTTCTAGTTATATAAAAATATCTTACACAAAGTTGATATTTAACATGAATTTAAGTCCGGTCGATTAAGCGGCTTGAATTACTGTCACATCTGGAATTTGCCATTGCTGCACCTTCTTATGTGCTCACTTACTGCTAAGTGGCTATATTCTTCGTGATTTATTTGCTGTCTGTGTAGCGTTACTCGCTGGCGGAGGTTTTCTGTTTGGCCAACATAAAAACTTCTGCATTTCGCGCAAATGAGGATGTATATAATGTTACGCGATTTGCAGTTCATTGGATATTTTACATACCAAGTCTTCCCGTTTTTCAATTTGATGTCGATTCCGGTCATTATTATCGCACACGTACCGCATCTTGGTTCTCCGCATTGTGTTACAGTGTTGGAAGTTCTCTCGGAAACAAATCTCGCTTGTGTTAGTTGTTTCTTGAGGTTCTTCGGTTGGCGTCGACTGACAATTAATTTAGTATTTTCTAGTATAGGTTTAATTTTTTCTGAGTTTGTTAGGAATTGCAAGTTCTGTTTTATCCTGTTGATTATTTGCGGGTTGTTGGGATTGTGTGTTAAAACTAGTGGAAGGGTCTTTGTGTTGCTATTTCTGTTCTTTCGTGCCCGAAGTTCTTCCTGTGAGAGAGATGTGGCTTTTTCCACTCCTTTCGTGATTAGGCTTTTAGGATAGTTCTGTTGTCGTAGAAAGTTCTCGAGTTCGTTAAGTCGTTTGGTTTTTATATCTGCGTCGGACACAATACAGCATATTCGGCGCGCCAGACTGTAAGGAATGTTGGTCTTTGTGTCTTTCGGGTGACATGAGTTAAAGTTGAGATATTGGTTGGTATCAGTCGCTTTGTAGAAGATGTCCGTATTCAACTTGTTATTTTGCTTGTATACTAACACATCCAGAAATGGCAGCTTCACGTTGTCATATATGTATATGTATATGTATATGTAATATTTAAAACACGCGCAGGAGTGCTTTATCAGATATACAACGCGAGGCGAAGCCGAGCGTTGTATATCTGATAAAGCTCGAATTGCGAGTGTTTTAAATGACTTCTAAATCGATTCATTTTATACCCATCTTGTCTGTTTGTATATAAAAGAATTTTCAATATAGATGCTGTATAAGCCGAGAAAATCGAAGTAAAAGATTTGTGAAAATCGACATGTGTTTTATCTCATATATAGACTCTAGTCACGGCTATGATTTCCTTTGTGTTTTTCTCATGAATTTTTAATGAGGTTTAGAAGTATATGTATACGACGTATACGTATATACGTATAGGTATATACGTATATACGTATACGTATATACGTATACGTATATACGTATATACGTATATACGTATATACGTATATACGTATACGTATACGTATATACGTATATACGTATACGTATATACGTATATACGTATACGTATACGTATAGGTATACTTCTAAACCTCATTAAAAATTCATGAGAAAAACACAAAGGAAATCATAGCCGTGACTACGTGATACGTATACGTATACGTGTGTATGTACAGCTAATTCAATCGGCATGGTGGAAAAGACGGAGTACGGAGTACGGAGTGCGGAGTACGGAGTACGGAGTCTCTCTGTAAAGTGTGTTTCTAGACTTGGCGGTGATTTTTAAACAGACTCCGTCTTTTCCACTTTATGGGGGCATAAAGTGGAAAACACGGAGTCTGCCTGTAAAGTGTTTCCCTAGACTTGGCGGTGCTTTTAAACAGACTCCGTCTTTTCCACTTTATGGGGGCATAAAGTGGAAAACACGGAGTCTGTCTGTAAAGTGTCTCCCCAGACCTTGGCGGTGATTTTTACATGGAAGCCAAAAATTTTTTTTAAAGATCACACTCTTCTTTCGACGAACTATTGTTTATTTAGATGAATGAATCAAACGATAAGTGTTAAGTTGAATTATTCCTTATTGTTGAGACTACATGGCGCATATAATTGTAACATAATTGATACATTTTTCTAAAAACTGCTGACTAGTACTGTTTAATAGACTACATAGCGCCCGTTTAAGTTACTCGCTTGTGACACTGACGGCTTCTTTATACGTGCTTGTGAATCTCATAGACAATGTGATGTGAAATTGCCTGTTTTTAACAAGTTAGTTTGGCTTTTAAAATGCCTACTTTGCGCGATTTACCGCGACAGATTACCAGCGATCTGCCATCTTTCGATTCTGAAAATGTCGCAATTGAAACACCAATCGCAAAAGGAGGTTTCGGTTTTGTTTAGAAAGCTAACTCTAAAAATTAAACGGTCGTTATCAAGAAAATTACAAGCGAGTCGTATGATACTATAACTGTTCTGATACGCGTCTCCGTGAGCTACAATCATCAATGTTACCCTTGAAACCCGAGAAATACACATGAATGAGCTTTAAACCGTAAAAAAGATGCTTGACCCCGGATTATTGACCCCCAACTCTTTATAGCCACCCAAAGTTGAATGCTCAAACGAGTGACACGTTCATCCCACTAAATGAATGAGCCTTCTAGAATCTAGAAAACTGCAAACAAAGCTTAAATTGGCAGCAACGTTGAACATGGAAGGAAATAGTTGGCAGAATTTGATCGCTGTTCCAACAATAATGATCATGATATGATTGTAGCTTGTGAGAACCATAGCTAAAAGTTAGCAATGATAGAGCTTAATTTCATGTTATTTTTTGCTACGTTAAGAGCATAATTGTGTTAGCGGTTGGACGCTGCTGAAATTTATTATATGGTTAGATATAAAGATATCGATATCAGCTATGATTATATGACATGTGATTAAATAAAATAGAACGCTGTAATATGAACGGAGATGTATTTATGCCCCCATAAAGTGGAAAAGACGGAGTCTGTTTAAAAATCACCGCCAAGTCTAGAAACACACTTTACAGAAAGACTCCGTACTCCGTACTACGTCTTGACTCCGTACTCCGTACTCCGTCTTGACTCCGTACTCCGTGACTCCGTACTCCGTCTTGACTCCGTACTCCGTACTCCGTACTCCGTCTTGACTCCGTACTCCGTGACTCCGTACTCCGTCTTGACTCCGTACTCCGTCTTGACTCCGTACTCCGTACTCCGTCTTGACTCCGTACTCCGTCACTCCGTACTCCGTCTTGACTCCGTACTCCGTGACTCCGTACTCCGTGACTCCGTACTCCGTGACTCCGTCTTGACTCCGTACTCCGCACTCCGTCTTTTCCACCATGCCAATTCAATTAAGGTTGACATCAACAATAGTCAAATGCAAATGTCAATATGCATGAGCGTAAACAATGATGGTAATAATATAGTTTTAGATAAGATCAACACATCAGCAGCTTTGCTGGATTACAAATATATATAGTATCTAGTATGATATTTTTTAACATCCGCATGCATGTAAAGAATCATTCTTTTGGCACTCGATCGATCATATTGCACATTTGACTATTGTCGATGTCAACCTTAATTGAATTAGCTGTAGATATATGATACGATACGTCTACGTGATACGTATACGTGTGTATGTATATATATGTATATATGTGTATGTAAAAAAAATATTCTAATATTTGCGCTTTGGCTTTTCCTCTATACAGTGCACTGCTCCTGCTGGCTGTCTGATAGCTAATGTTCTGTGTGCCAGCTTGGCGTTCTCTATTACCGGTCGCTTTAGGCCATCATAGGTCGTGCCCAGACTGCGCGCGGCTCCTATGATATTAACCTTGGTTATTACATAACCTCATTATATGTATATATGTTTGATATTTTTGGCAAACAAACACCTTTTTATCCTGTCCAAACGTGACTGCAAATGGCGTTGAGTGTTCTCATTGCTGACACGACTGTTATGATCGAGGACATGTAAATCTCTGGAGCAGCGTGCTGCGTGCATATAGTGTCACAACGTTTTACTAGCTTAATTAAATAAAATACTTGAAAGTACTATTTAAAATACGAGAAGTAGTGCTCAGATGTATAAAACACGAGGTGCAAAACGAGAAATCAGGGCAACAGTTTTGTGGAAATCTAGCTGCGTGTGTGTATCACATATAAAGACTCCATCGCTTTATTCGCGGCCAGTATTTCCTTTGTGTTATTTCAAATTACCTCAGATAATCTGAATGACATACCGTCGTATTAAAAAGCACTCTGTTAAACATTTACCCTACTTTAACTTGAAACTCGGAAACAAGTCAAAACAATACTAAAAGAGATAAAAAACCCCTCTTTGACAGAGAAATTCCTCGTTCTAAATTTAGGATAATTTCGTATTAGATTCCTCATCCGGTCGATTTGGAACATACGTCCGCCCATGACCAACCTCTTTCGTCATTGAGACGAAGTTATACGCAATCATTAATCAGCTTCCGTACTTATGGTACTATATAAAAGCTGGTGTGCACCTCTCCACGCTCATACGCATATGAAAAGAAGAAGAATAAGTAAAGAGTAGAAGTATTAAATCTGTGTCGAGCAGTTTTAAGAAAGTTGCATAAGGTATTTAATGAAAGTACATTATTTTTGATTTTTTATTCTGCGCGTAATATTACATGGCAACCGTGTATCACTTAGACTGAGATTAATGAACACAACGCCATCTATAGCCCTTTTAACGGTCAGTTAGCAAAATATACGCTATTTAGTCCAGCACCAACGTAAGAAAATGACTGACAATTTGCTTACAATGTTTTTGGGGTCGTGACAAAAGTGCTCTCAATAAGTTCGCATAGCTTGTATATAAGTAACCGCCATTAACGTAGTACAAAATAGACAGGTTACCGATTAATACGTTGACGCGAAATAGCGAGTTGAAGCGTTTCAGATAGAAATTATCGACTGTTTTACAAGAATTAAGACGTACTGGTAACTACGAAGTACTTGTAGACGAAATTCAATTTTTGTGCAGTTTAATGTGGATTGAACGCTTCGTATATACCGTATACATTTCTAGGAGAAGCAGTTGGACGCTTCTTGATTTGTAGTGATTTTGGTAATACTATTGCTATTTCCTGCACATTTTTGCATGTCCATGTCAACCAGATGTCAAGAGCAATTTCCGAACTTAGCCCCCACAGTATATTTTCCTAAGTACTCTATGTCGTCACAGAGGAAGCCGTTTGAGGAAAAGAGAGACACAATGCACGGAAATACTGTTTATTGATACATGATATGTATTGTTGTTGGCCCATCCCGCTAAGGCTTGACGTAAGCTTGACACAAACTTGTATTGAAAATTGAAACGTATTTTACTAAGCAGAAACGCGGATATAATACTTCAGCTGTAGTGAAATGATTGTATATATAATAGATAATATGAGTCCCTCCTCCCCAGCTTGTTAGCCTTGTGAGATGTGGAGAGTTAATGAATTTGTTAAATTCAGAATGCTAGGATTGTTATCAAACATATGGATAATCCTGAGTACGTTTCGTATTCAATTTCAATCAACCTCGTTTGAACGGCGAAAAAGTATTGAAAAACCACTTGCAAGCTCTCGTTTCTCAACTCCACAGCAACTCTAATCCTCATTTGACAACGACCGCATACGTTTTACGACATCGCGCATGTAACTAATGTTGACCTTATGTGATAATGAGAGGTCGTGGCACTCTACTCTATAAAGAACTTGTGCTTGACTTGAGTCTTCTTCATCAAAACAGTCGACTGAAGACGCATATGTCGACGCGATACGATTTGTCGTATACCATTTTTACGTTTCTTGTCGGGTTTTTAGTGATCAACTAGAAATGGATCGCCAATTGTACCAGGTCAGTGGAATCAGTGGAATAAAGTTTGAACAAAGTTTCAAATTTCGTGTTCGTGATTGCTGTGACAACTGACAATTAGTTCTGGTATGACATCGTATAATAATAAATTTAAAGGAATATATTTTCGTTTGACTCTAGGTGAAGTTGGAGAAAATCAAGGTGTTAGAAGTTACAGCTGTCAAAGCAGAAAATGTCATTGTCCCTGAGTTCTTTTCAAAATACATACCAGTTTTGAGATGTGAGTGGAACTGTTATACAGTCTGCATAACATTGAGCATTGCCTAGAAAGTGTCTCAAAAGTCGCCCCTGTGTCGTGTTATATTCAGTTGAGACATGGTTTGTAAATTGGGCGAACTTCAAAGAGTTTATAATGAGCTGTATAAGATTTTTTGTTAAGTAAGCTTCACTCTGCAAAATCTTTCGAAATTTTAATTATTAATATTTCGGTACTACGTTGAGTGATTCGGCAAGTGAAATGGTATTGGACGATTGCTTGTTATATCAAAACATTATTGATCTTGAGTTTCCAGGTCATATCTACTTGTCTAGATTGACTATGACACCTCCAGCTCCTTCTTGGAATGAGACTATAGTGCCGTACAACTACAAATTTATCCATTTTTTCAGATTTTAAGGAAATACCAGATCCCTATGTGTTGCTGAGAGTCCTTACCAGTCCCAACAGGCAACAGAGGACTAGTGTGAAATCGGATACATACGATCCAGTTTGGAATGAAACTTTTAAATTTTACTTGCACGAGAAGAAGAAAAACATATTGGGTATGTACAATTGAGGAAGGAATGACCATAACTGATACGCTTTATTATAGTCTTATTAACGATACATAGATGTGCAATTTCTTGTCTTAAGTGGATGGCTTGGCTAAGTATAGCACGCCGTATGTAGCAATATTCAATAAGTTGATATTTCGTACTTAATCCTACAATATGGTATCGAAAAGTCAGTAATTTAACATTCAGTAAAACATTCAATGTTCAGTAAATTTGAATATTCAATGAAAACTTGAATATTCAATGAAAACTTGAATATCCAATGAAAACTTGAATATTCAATGAAAACTTGAATATTCAATGAACACTTGAATATTCAATGAACACTTGAATATTCAATGAAGACTTGAATATTCAATGAAAACTTGAATATTCAATGAAAACTTGAATATTCAATGAAAACTTGATTATTCAATAAAAACTTTTCGATACCATATTGTAGGATTAAATACGAAATATGGACGTATTGAATATTGCTACACAGGGCGTGCCATGGCTACGTCATACGCACGCTCATTTCTGGCAAGTACACATGCAAGATTTGATAAGGAATTAGATAGGGAAATGTGAAATAAATGGCGGTTTTAAGAAAACGTTTCGCTAGATTGCCGTGGTTCACAGAAATCTATAAAAAGAAGTTGCCCTGTATATTTCATGCAACAAATGAAATTATGTTTTTGTCCTGGTCGGTTATAAAACGGCAGAAACTATTTTTCTATAATACATTTATAATGAAATTCGAACAAATGTACTCGCCAGAAATGCGTGTGGATATGGCGTGATCCGTGAGACAGCGAAATCATAGGCGAAGTATATCCCCAGTTGAAAAAACTGTGGCTTAACTTTGGGACCCTGTAACTTTCAGGATTTTGTATTTGCATATTATTTAATATCTTAAACAAGAACAGGAATTTCTGGGTGTACTATAAAACGTCTAATCTATGGAATGAGGTGATAAAATTATCGAAATTAAATCGATTTCCTTTTCTATTTTTGTTTATCAGAAGTTACAATAAAAGATAAGGATTTTGTTAAAGATGACTTGATTGATACAGCAAATATTGAGTTGGATGACCTGCCTGTCGATACAGAGATCCCGAAAATCTTGAAAATGAATGAGGTATGTAGCAAAAAAGGAATCCCCTTTTTTAGTTCAACAGTAACGCCAATACTTTAATTAATGGAACACGGTTTAACGTTTTTGATGTGTTTTCTGTTGTAGAAAACAAGTCTTGAGCTGAAATTGGTAGTGAAATGGGAGTAAGTAAAAACTATAAAACGTTTCGATCTTTCAAGTTACACAAGGCAATCTTACTGCATCTGGCAATGAAATTCGGGCTTAACTGATGTTCTTAACGAAGAATACAGGATAAAAACAATATATGCCTCTCAATGAAGTAGAATGGGACCCACACTAAGACACACTTGTAGCGCCAACATGGTAGCTAATTAGACGACTGTATTCTTACTTTTAGTGACACGAGAGAACTTAGATTAGGCTACGATTTGGGCGATGAAGAAAAAGATTTTCTGCAGAAACGAAAAGAAATCATCTTCAAAAACATGCCGAAAGTATTGGGCCAAGACAGGGCACCAAAGACCATTGACGAGGTTTGCATATGTCTTCAAATTATTTGAAGGTTTCACCATCATGTGTTTTGGAAATATTTATGGTTTTTACGTGTACGTACTGGAACATTGATAGGATTTGCTTGGGATGACCCCCATAGGGTTGTGATTAGAGAAGGAAAGCCTTGATTGAGAATATAAATATTCTACCAAAATGTGTTTAGTAAATATGGTAGTGCAGTATCTGATTTTTCATATCTTGCTCTATAAAGGTGCCAGTCATTGGTATTATGGGATCAGGAGGAGGATTCAGGGCTGCTTGTGGACTATCGGGAGTAATGGTTGCTCTTGAGGAATCTGGAATATTTAATTGTTCTACGTATTTAACTGGACTGTCAGGCTCCTCATGGTATGTAGATTCTACGGAGCAAAACACCCGTGCATGCAAACGCGGGCGTTTTACGTGTATGTGGGTGTGGTAGATGGGCTGATTGTCGCGCGACACGTGAGCATGTTTCGCTCACCCGTCATGGCACCGGTCGTTGAAAGCAAAGTCAATCTAGATATGGTCTGGAGACTCGGCCAGCGTCTTTGTTCTATCTTTTTGTTTGTGTTTATGCAGACTTGTGCACGGTGAAGACAATGAATTTTTGGTATAATGAAGCAATCGTCCAATAGCGTTGCCTCGCCGAAGCATTCAACCGTACTATTGAAATATTAATAAGCAAAATTTCAAAAGATTTGTGCACGGTGAAGCCAGCTCAACATAAAATGATAGCTCATTGTAAACGCTTTGAAGTTCGCCGGGTTTCCAGACCATGTCTGCATTGACTATGTTGAAAGAAAGCCTGTTCAGCTTAAATGGTGGAGAAGTCACACCAATTTAAACATACTCGCCCGACGTATTTTTTATTTTGTATCCGAGGGGGGAGGGTGTGAACACATGAATAAACACCCCTTCTCCCAACTAACGCTCTGGTCATATCTCTGACTGCATATGTAGTCATAGATACATTATTAGTGCTCTTTTTAGGTCGGAATACTTGAATTTATTCATTATCTCTCTTTGAATACTTTATTTCTCTTTAAAATTCAGGTACATCTCAACACTCTACCACAGTGAAGCCTGGCCCAACTGTACATGTCAAGAAATGGCGAACAGCCTTCGAAAAAAGTTTAATACCAGCAAGTTCAGTCATATTAAACTAAGCTTCCTAAAACATATGAAAGAAAAAAGAAAACGTGGACAACTTGTTCGCCTGGTCGATCTCTTTGGGTTTTTCATTGGTGATTTCCTTTTAGATGTGAGTCCAGGAATTGTAGATATATATGTCCTTATGAAGCATCTTTTAGGAGTGAAAACCTGAGTGAATTAAAACATTTCCATGCATGCTTTTCGTTTTACAGTGTGATCGTTATTCCTAATTTCTCTTTGTTTTCGTCTTGCTAGAATCAAAAATCTAAACTAAGTAACCAAAGACTTAAAGTACAATTGGGTGAAGTACCACTCCCCATCACTACTGGTATCCGTGTTCGTAGCGATCTACCAGCAGCTGAATTTAGTGGTAAGTCAAACTATAACTCTTGACAATTATTACATTGATTCATTTGACTTGTCATTGAATGTCAATCATTTTGTTGTGTTCAGAATGGGTAGAGTTCACGCCATATGAATATGGCATGGCCAAGTACGGTGTATTTGGAAAGACTGAAGAGTTCGGTTGCAAATATTATAAAGGAAGTGTAGTAAGGAAATTTGAAGAATCTCCGCTCTCCTACCTGCAAGGTGAATTGTAATTTTGTTTCGTAGTTTAACTGTGATGGAATCTTGCTAATGTTGATGTAAGGAAATTCCTTGCACGACTACGACCAAGGTAGCTCTAGTCGCATCACATTTCTTTCCATATCAGAATATATCACCAAATAACGGATGTATTACTTGTCAATCTAGGAATATGGGGAAGCGCATTTGGTATAATTCTAAACTCGTTGTTTCATAAGGAAGAACGGTCCGATGAGGAAGTCCGACAGGAACTTGGTACTGTGAATGTCCTCGAAATGTTTTTCGTAAAATTCCATTTTTGTGTGGTTCGTTTTGAAAATCAATTATTTCTATAGTTTATTGTCTTTTAATATTATAACCAACCCATTCAAAAACCTTTTGTTTTTTGTGTGTTGCAGAGAAAAGCGCTATTGAAGAAGCAAAGCGATGTAAAACTGATGAAAATGACAGTGAAGATGAGGAAGATAAGGAAGATGATGTTATAACTGATGGATCACCTGAAGACGAAGCATTTGAAGGTATGAAACGACAAACATTCACTGTCCTATGGCGGGGAGATCACGTTGAAATATTACAAAGGGTGATTCAGTTTGGAGGTGGGGAGGCTCAAGTAAAGTGTTACATTGGTGTAGAGTGGGCCATAGGCAGTAAACAGTGGCGCATAGACGTGGATGAGGGGTGCGGAAGGTCATTTTACGAATCACTTCCAATCAATTCACCAAAAATCTTACCGGTATATCTCTTTTTACCAACGAGATATCGGGAAATTGAGGTGTCGGATTAGTCTCCTCAAAATCAATTCTTAGGTGACGAATTTATCAAATATTAATGTATTACATCGGTGCAAGAGTAAGTGAAATCAGCGGTCTCTTAGATAAACTGGTTGATTTATTTTTTCGCAGGAAAGCATTGGATCATCGATGCACTCAATCCTTTTAATATATTTGCAAACCGAAGAGGAAAAGCTGCTGAGATATTTAACATGTTTCGTGGTTTGGAATTTAAAAGAGAACAAGGTAAAAAAAACTATTGAATTCTATGTAGCTTTCGTGGAATGGCTTCACGGCTTTTTATGCTCATGAAATTTTTTTGGGCATTATATCACTTAAATTTAATGGAAACACCATGCAATTCAAAAAATTAAAGGGTATAGATATTCGCCATGCAAACTAACATCGACCTTATTTTTGCGTTTTATTCTTAGATGACAAGTATGACAAAGGGCCAGGCATTCACAAGTCCATGTGTTTGGTTGACAGCGGTATCGCTTTCAATTCTCCATACCCGATGTTATTGCGACCTGAACGTAATGTTGAGATCATTTTGTCATTTGACTTCAGTCAGAGAGATGGCGGTGATACAGAACCACCTTTTGCTGTGAGTATACACTCGCTCATCTTATGCAGAACTAAATGGACATAAGGTCTGATGAAGGACCTTCTTGTCCTAGTGGCATGGGGAGTGTGTGGGAGCGATCCTTTTATACAAATTAAATATATAATTATCTTTTTTATAAAGACTATACTGAAGGCTGAACGCTGGGCGAGGGACAACGGGCTCCCCTTCCCACAGATCGAAGGGAACCCTGTACTAGAAGATCCCGAATTTAAAGAGTGTTATGTGTTTGAAGACCCTACAAATCCCGAGTGCCCGACTATTTTACATTTTCCACTCGTCAACAAAACCTTTAAAGAGTTCAGCGAACCAGGTAAGAAATATTTCTGTTTTACACGAGCGACTTCCACGATAACTGGATGCGTTCGCATGGCTTGCGACAGCTTGTTGACGACAAGCCTGTTGTAAGTTGTCGTGTTGCAAGTTGGTTGCCAAAGCGTCGTACCCATACGCTTGCTAACAGTTGCTGCTAAAAGTTATCACAACTTTGCAATTGACCAGTTGCAATAAGCCTAATTTTAGTGACAGTTAGTACAACAAACTGACAATTTGCAAACAGGTCTGCGGATTTTTTGGCTGTGTATTATAATCGTGCCGTACATATGATTAGGCATTTCATTATCCGGTTTTCCGACCACTCATTGCATTTTTCGCTGAATAAAAACACTGAACTGGCATTTTTTCGCCATAATATTTATTTATTGGCGTATTAACATGTTGGATCTATGGTTTTAGGGGTACCGCGAGAGACAGAAGAGGAAAAAGAATTTGGAAACTTTGCTATCTTTGATGATCCTAAAAAACCCTATTCTTCCTTCAATTTCGAATACGACCACGATCATTTTGATCGACTGTGCAAGCTAATGAGATACAACACTCTGGCTCACCTGAATACCATCAAGGAAAAGATCGCGTCCCGAGTAAATTTCAGGAGGAACAATCCTGACTATTTTTCTCACTCAGCATAGTCTCTTACTCAAATAAAGGCTAAACCCTTTCCCACCACTAAACCTTTTCTACCACTAAACCCTTTCCCAGCACCCACCACTAAACCCTCTCCTTGTGTATTTCAAATCAACCAATAGTGATACGTAGTTTTGCCAATTGTTCTCCATATGCATGAACAAGGGAGACCAGCATTCAGCTATTGGTTGTTTACACAAAAATACAGTAGGTACGTGATAAGATAGGTACTGACTTTTGCAGAAACTTGGACAATAACATAAACCATTATTTATTTTGTAAGTAAGACTTCAAACCATGTATATAATTCTATTTTGCTCTTTAGCTAAGAGAATTGCAAATCTAGTATAAGTATTGGAACAAAATAAAGTACATTTAAACAGACATTTAGCAGTTTTGATGAAAGGTGGTCATGCAGTTCTATTGACAAATAGTTCCGTTTTGTACAAGGTGTATAAATAAACGAAACCTCGGAATTTTCCAAAGAAATCTACCTTTTATTTTTTTGAGCGCAAAAGATTTTAGTCGTCTGACGAAATGTAAAATAAACAACTGTCAAAATTACTACACACTCGAGTGCAGTGAAACATATCCTTTTTTAATTCAAACCTGGTCCTCACTAGTGACCTAAGCCTCAGCAACATAACAAAGGATAACTTTTCCTCAGAGGTTTGCGAAGACAAAGCAGAAATAATTTTCTTTTAATTTGCTTTGCTCTACTATAGCTTATGCTCGTAGTCTTAAGCCTGGATCAAACAGCCAATGCGAGCATAAGCAAGAAAACAAAAAATAAACTGATGTTGCTCGGAGCATTTTAAAGACAAAGCAGAAAGAATTTTCTTTGGATTTTCTTTTGCTCTACCGTAGCCTATGTTCGTAATTTTACGCTTGTGCTTATGCTGATGCCTGTGTCGCACGCTTCACTACATTTGTTTTGTCTTTTTTTATCCTGAGCTTATGCTTACGGTACTGAAAACCATGCAGGCTTGCAGCAGGGTTGTCAGATTGCATGCATAAATTAGCCAAACTTTTGACAATGCTCTTTGTTTTTCATTGTATTTGCCTTTTGTTTTCTTTGTTTTTGTGACAGCACTAATGATGGTTTGGCTTAATTATTCAAGAAATCTGGCAACCCTGGCTTGCAGTTTGTTTTGCTCACCGTGTACATCAGAGCAATGTGCTCGAAGGGCTATTCAGTTTAAGCTTGTGTGCCTGTCAGCTGTTGTTTCAAATTCTTACACGTACTTCTTGACGGAGGCCTTGGGCAATGCCAAATGAACACAAGCTGGTGCTTGTTAAGGACAAAATTGCAAGAAGCCGACTGGAATATCTGTACAGGTAAAATTTTAGCTCAAGCCTAGTTCACTCGTGTCGTAAGAATCAAGGGCGACTTCTTCTGGCCGATGCGATAGAGGGAATTTTATACCATCGCAAAAGCAATGTAATTTTTGACCTATAATTTAGTTTGTTCATATCCCCGATTCTTACGATCAGGCTTAAGTCCTTATCAAACGTATATTAGAGCTGCAAAATATTTAGGAGGGTTTCAATTCAGGAGTGGGAGTTAACATGAGAGTTTCCTGCTTACTTGTAAAGTATGCGAATGTTTTTCAAAGACCCTTTCAAACGTCTCCTTGACAAATTTGACAGTTGCGCGAGATGATATCACATTATCTCGACATGAAAGGCTTTATTCAGTTTTTATTTCTAACGCTCTATTGTAGACGAGTCTGTGAGAGTGAAGAATGTAGTTGGAATCATGAGAAGACATAAGTATGTGATCTCACAAGTCAAAACAGAGGTAAACTTGGAACTTCTATTGTGTGGGATCGATATTAAGTTCAGTCTTTAGGACTAGACTCCGGGGACTTTCGATGTTTTTGGTGCCCAATCTGCATTTTTGGCTTACGGGTAGAAACTTGCCAACATATAGCCTGTCCACAGGCAATGAGTACAAGCATGAAGCAAACATACACAAGTTAAGATTAAAACTGGTTTCTGCTTTCTGTTTTGTCGTAATAATCTCATGTATCAAGGTGCATGACTGATGTGACAAAGTATGTACACAAATCTGATGACGTCTGTACTAATATGACTAAAGGAAAATCCAGACTATGTTATATAGTCGAAAATGACTTTGCTGTGACTCTGCGACACTCACGACCAAATGGAAACCAAGATTGCATGGGAGAAAATTCCTAACCCACGTTGTGCGGCTCACATTGTGTTTGCGATTGTCAACAAGGTTTGTTCAGCATAGCTACACTTGAACCGAATGCTAAACAACAGCTTTGACAACTATGAACAATGTAGGCAGCGCTGCAACACCGTGTGGACCTGTTTTTACCAACAATGCAACACGGCTATTCTTTTTTACCTGTAATCAATTCCAAAAGGAGAGAGGGAAACGGAAATGGTTGGTCGGTCTGGAGCATGCGATATTACATCTAGGTCATGATGCCACGATGGGACTTGAGATTTAAAAAATGTGTCACCTATAGAGTTAAGCTATTATAATTATTTTCCATTTTTAATGAGCCATGACTTGGCGCTAGGAACGAGCCATGACTGGCGCTAGGCTCACTCGCAAATTTTGGGGCGGGGCTTTTTTTATTTTTACTCGTTTTTTAAATCTTTTTAATAACATTTCTTCCATAGAGACCAATGTACAAACCGGCAATATCAATTTTGCCGCCATTTTGGTTTCAAAAACCTTAAATCCACGCTCTGTTGATGAAAATGATCAGCGCTAAGGTCTGAGCACGGGGAAAAATTCAAACATTTTTTATTTGTCCTAATTATTGCAAACTTTAGAGTCAGTTTTTGGTATTACGAATCACAGAATTGTACAACTCGCTTTTCGTTTGCGTTCGCGTTTACGTTCCTTCGCCGAGTACTGCACTGCTCGTACAGCGGTCTCAAATACTTCGCGCACGCCCGCACTCGTATTTGCCGAGCACTCGACGTAATCAAACATCGCGTGTTTTTTCGCCAGATGTTTTCCTTCCTCAGTCGAGATGTGTTCATGTTTTTGAATTAAATTGCACCGTAGGTCTTTCTTCGTACCAACAAGTATTACCGGCGTTTTGGGACAAAAGCGTCTAATCTCCGGCAGCCATTTCTCCTGTATGTTAACAAAACTATCCGAACAGTCTAAAGCGAAGCACAATAAGAAAACATCCGTGTCTGGATAAGCTAGCGGGCGTATGCGGTCATTTTCAGGCTTGCCAGCGGTATCCCATAAAGATAGTTTCATACTTCGTTTATTAACCGTCAACTGTTTCGTGTACGTGTTGAATATCGTGTTCACGTAGTCGCGTGGGAAAGCGTCCTGCACGAAACCTACAAGCAGACAGGTTTTTCCACATTCACCGTCTCCGACCACAACGATCTTTTGTTCAATGGGAGCCATGTTGAGTTTGGAATAGTTTCTAAAGAATAACAAAATTAGTCAGAAAACTAAACAAGACCTAGAATAAGTTACTTATCATACCAAGCGCGTAAGTGATCTGACGGTGAGCTAAAGGCCTGGAACTAGCTATCGAATAGGAATCCATTGTCTTGTTTTTACTCGCTTATATCTTTTCTTTTTCTTTATGAAACTAGTAAAATATAGTAATCATGGAAACAAAGCCGACTGTATTTCATGAGGAATAGTGCCAGTGGTGTTTCACGCTTTTAGATCATGTGTTAGAGACAAATCTTGAAGCATGATTATGAAATGTTAAGAGTTTCGAATTGATATCTTTTAAAGAGAATTCAAAAAATTTGATTTCTTTATTGATATCCAGCTGGTCATGGCAACTGATTATGCTATGCTAATGACTAATGTGCGCAATCAACACACTCCGTAGGGCTCAGCTTTAATTAAATACTACAAATATGGATCACGACTTTGACGCAGGAGTTTTATAGATTGTATTAAAGATTTAAGTTTCGCTTTTTCTAGCTTCCATGGTCACGTTTATCTGATTATTTTTTATGAACAGCATTATAAATTGCCCCCTGTCCCGAACTTTTTTATTATTTGACAAGCACATAACTAACTTGTATGACAATAAGCCTGTAATCTAGCAGTTAAGCTGTTGTATAAGATAGTATAACATAGTAAATTTAATTTGTGTTAAAATCAAACTTCAAGAATTTACAATTTTACTAATCAGTTTAAAATAGGGTTATTGTTGAAACAGTTTAATTTAATAATTTATCAAGATTATTTGCTTGCTACTGCATTATAAGTTTACAAGGTATATTTCTAGAAATTTGCAGGTATTTCTCGTAATTTTTAAGAAAAATTTGAAAAAACTTATTAACCGGCTCTTACTAAATAAAATAAGAAAAGACGTACATACAAGTTAAACTGCTGGAAAGGCCGGGCTTTATGATCAAAACTTTGATTATTTTTAGTGCTACTGCTATTCTTAATATATTTCAATGCTATATATATTCTTGTGATATTTTCAATGATTTTTTTGAGAACAGAAAGATGTATTCTTACTGATAAATGTTAAAGCTAAGTCGTGCGTCTAGTTCGGCTCGACTATGATAATTTTGCATAATTTTCGTTTGTGAATTTCAACTGTACAGAAAAACTCAATGGTTGGTATACTGAATGCCAATTGACAAACAGTTCTGAAGCCTTTTCCAGTACAGTTAACGTATGAATTGATTATATTTTATATCTACACAGCAACATATGATTTATATATTAAATGTTGAAATTAACTTTACATAAATTTACATGAAATCCACATCATCAACATTTTTCTTTTAATTTTTGATCAACGCTATTCATTCGACACAAAAATTTTACTCAGCATGTATAGCCCATATGCCATGATGATACGCCCCTTCATTACTAGAGCCAGCATTATGTATTTGAAACAAGAAACGGCTCATGTCAGGATAAATATTATTGAAGTTGATGTATTTATATTGCCATAGAGTATGAAATAAAGCGCACAGCCCGATGCCACTGATTCCTTACCTTCACTGAAAGGAAATCCGAAGTACCCTTGTCAAAACTTTATACATGCTATAACAGCTCGGGACATTCGACTGTAACGTAATAGCCATAAAACTGTCTGTATGTAAACATTGGTAACTTTAAGTCTTTGATTTTGTCATTATGACATTATAATATGTAACTCACAAAGAATGCCATTGTCTTATTAATTCCGTTGGCTCTTTTTTACGATATTGGTATGAATAATTTTCATGAGGTTATCAACTTTTCTATTGCTTCAGCGTGAAAATTCCGCGTTCGTGATGCAGAAAATAGCACGAAAAAGCTTTTAAAAATAATGCTAATTCATCTATCTTCAAAGACGGCAACATAAAAACCGTGCAGAAATAGTTGCATGTTGAATTTAATTGGTATACTTTGATAGTCAATGACACCGTAACTTATTCTAATTAGGAAAGGAATTTCTAACACCAAATAACTTACAGTTAACCTTTCAGGAAATTGGCAAGGAAATTTATAATCGCGATGCTTACAGCACCTTAAATAGATCGATATAATCTCATTGACTAAAAATCTTCCAACTCTGAGAGCTGAATTGCAATAAGTCTTGCAATTTTTCAAAAAAGTATTAGTTAGCTAGGATACCACAGTTATTCAAAGGAGATATCAATTAATATATCATGAGCACCGATTATTAAGTTATTCAATATATCTATAAGAAATTTTCATAATAGCATTCATCAAATAGTTAATTGTTTACCACATTGTTTTAGTTTTTGTGCACACCTTGATTTCACTTTTAAAAACATTCATTCAAAACTTCTGAGTGTGCACGGGATGGTCGGCAAGTAATTATCATATATCAGTGAAAATCGTGAAGTTAATAGAAAACAAAAGTTTAATCGTTAGCCTGAATTCTCATCCTGCAGAAAATAAATCACTGGTCGTCATGCGTGAACACAAGTGCAGACAGTTGCCGAATTGGCCACTTCTCCTCACGGTATACAATCGTGTCCTAAAAACCAGGAACAGCCTGTATTCGAAAACGTTTCGTAGCGCTCGAGGTAGTTTTGGAGAACGTTCGATATTTCACCTTTGAAGGAGAAATTTGTAAGAGAACATTTAACAAGAAGTTACTAGCAATGCTTACTTTTGTGGTCGCAATATCAAATGCTACGTCAACGCATTGACTTCAAGACGCTCGCATTTTTTAATTCTTTCCGTGGTCAAGAGACTCTTAAATGTCTTTAGTTCTATTCATTGTACATAATATCTGTTGTAAGTCAAGGCTCAAAACACCAGGAAACAAAAAATGAACATAAAAGGCAACTAAATACTCTCTGCTTAAATGTAGCTATATCCTTTGTGGATATAAAAAAGGAGGTTGCTATAGCTATTTCAAAGCAGTTTTTTATGTTTCTATCACAAACGTACAAGTTAAGAGTTTGCGTGGGCTTGAAGGTTCATGGCCTCGTTGCGCGCCTAAGATCTATTATAGTGCCGTGTCTTCACCTGCAGGACGCCTGTCGTCCAGAAGTCGAAGCTCAATATTCATTTGACGCAAACTGATATTCGTGTAATGTTGCAGTTGTCGTGACAGAGAGCATGATGCCTAAGCTTGAGGGCATATATTCTAAACCGTCTCTCTTCCTCAAAGTAGCATGACAATCACGACTTCTCGTTTATCATTCTGTATTGAAAGAGGTTTTTATTAAAAGATATCGTAACACACTACTGGCTCACATAAACCTGGTAAATATTTCAAATTTTACATCCCATTTAAGAAGCCTAAGTACATATTTTGTATTGTTCGCTTTTAATATGTTTTGAATTATTTTAGTACATGCATATTGTGTTTTAGTATGAACATTTTGCCTTTTGAAGTGCTTCGACCTCGAAAACTACTCGAGTATGGTGTGGGAAACGTGTCGAAAGAGCCTATATATAGAGATTCCTAAGAAAGACATACAGGAAGTTTGGGAAAGATTATAAACGCGCAAGGAACTACCTAAACGACATTTTATCTGACTGCTAAATCGACTTTCCCGCTCAAAAAAGGCCCCTATCTCTTAAGTCTCGTTTTAGTCGTTTAGGACAGTCCTCTTCGACGATGAGATCGGCAGCGTGGCCCAGATCTAAGTTTTCTTCTAATTGTAGAATTTCTCTAAGTTTGAGAAGCCCAGACTCACTCTACTGTGAACTACCGACACAAAACCAACTTCGTACAGAAGGTACAAAACTGGAATGTCTTTAAGCCTGGTTTTCGTTTAGTATGGTGACTGTCATGAATATATGGCGACCCATGTGATGGAGTATATGCAATATAACTACTCAATTAGAAGAATTAGAACTCAATTAGCCACGTTTACATGAAACAAGCTACCTAATAAAAAGGCAAAGTAAAAACAATGACAATTACTTCCTTGAAGTCTCTCTTGCGGACCTTCAAAGACACTCGAGTGTAGTGTGGGTCGATTATTCAGTGAAATAGTGAATATTAATCAGCTTTAAGGAAGAAGCTATGAGCACGTTCAAGCAAATTTGTAATACTTGAGTCCAACCCAATAAGTAAGGTAAAGTAATAGTAACAACATCATCGTTGTGTTGAACGAGAGCTACTTGGTCTTAGCTGTTGACAGTTGTGGTTTCTACATTCATTTTCTTGGCCAGTTGGATTCAAACCTGGTCGGACCCCTACTCAAGGTCTTAAAATAGTTGAGAAGAAAGGCTTGTCTTTTGGTTGCCACCGCGGAAGGCTATTCTCTCGACTTCCCGTATAGACGTGTTATAATTGTTAAGATGTTGGGTGTAGTCAACTAGCCATTAATCACCACAATAAACCAAATAGAATCTCTCACGACTACCTCAGTGTTTAACAGTTTTATTCACTCTAATCAATGTTACAAAAAATCAGCTTCTTTATCTCAAAAATCTTTACCATATAAGGTGTATCGTTACATGTGGAATGATCTATGGAATGGAATCTGAATGTCTTGTCCCATTATCTATATGTAATATGTATATTTCTTTCATTACGTTACTGATTTCCTCTTTTGATTATAGTTCATGCACGCAAACAGAATATTAGAGCATACTTTAACAATAATATCCTTAGGTGCAATCCGGATTCCCCCATTTAGCCTTTTGGTAAAATCCTCTCACGAAAGACACCAAAGAATGAGGAACTGATGAACCTAAAACCTAGACTCCTTTGATATCTCTCTCTCTCTCTAATCTCCATAAGTTACTCCGACAGTTGTGTGGGCAGATTAATGACGGGAAGTAAATCTCAAGCTTTCAAAGAGAGACAAAAATCTGAGAACATGTGTAAAGTTGCGACAAAATGTCTAATGTACAAGCGCGCAATGTCTTCTTCACTGGGCTTTGGCTGATTGGCTTCCTGACCACATGAGACTATGGCATTGTTAGGTCTTTGAAACTTTTAAAACAAAGATTTTGTCAGCCCGGACAAAGAAGTTAATAACATAAGATTTTTGGAATATTCTTAAATGTTGCGCAGTCATTCTGAGCGCTTATTGTCTCTGTTATTACTCCGCCTGCCGTAGGCGAGGCGGAGTTTTAAATTCGCCCCGTTTCTGTTTTTTTTTTTTTTTTATTTATTTTTTTTCGGTGTCAGAAGTCGGTGCAGCGCTCATGGGTGATACCGCTGGCACAAACCGCGTGAGCCGACCTAAACACGGCGTTTAAACTCAATTTCTAGCGAAATGTGTCAACAAAACACGCATTTAAACGTGCATGCTAGAACATCTAAACCGCAAGAAGGTTTTACGTGCAAAGATTCTCATGCAAAATGCTTTAAAACGACAAATTCCAGCGATGTGTCGCGGTGAAGTTTTGAGAGCGTGTTTCCGTCATTTTCTGGTTTATTCCTACTTTTAAGGAAATTTAGAAATTTCTACACAAGAATCAAACGCAAATTCTACTGAAATATCTACATACATACAAAATGAAGATCGGTGAAGGAACTTCGCAAAAATATTCATTTTTGTACTTTCGAACGGCGTTTTTCCTATGCTTTTGACTGAAAACACGACGAACGACACTTGCCAGAGCAATTTGCGTGGCGCGTGGAATGACGTGAGCACGGGGACACAAAAATTGAGGTTATTGAGTGCGAGTTCCCTATCTGTATATATCTGATCTGTGATACAGCTTCTTCTGAATCAGGAACAAGGAACTTGCTCGGAGCCACTGAGCTTTACTAATATATCTGGAGGAGCGGCTCGGCATGAAAAAGTGTCGCCAAAAACATGGAGGATTTTGGCCTTTGCTGACGCCATATGGTTCCTCAGCCTACAGGTATTTACCACTGACCAACCGCGATCCCGAGCTTTTAAGAAGACCTTCGCCCCCCTGTTTTTTGCAAAAAACTTTACGGCTTGGTTGTTTTCGGGGAAAAATCAAAGAAAAAATAGGGTTTTTTTCGCTCGTGGACGCAAGTATTTGTAAAAATAATGTGGAAATGTTTCTTCTAGCAGGTAAGAATCTCGAAACTTTCAATTTTATATCGTTTTACTGGCTAAGTTTGCATTTTGATTCTCAAAGTTTACAGAAATGATGCAAAGTCTGTTTATTTATTGGGTATTTCCGTATAAACAGTTCTGTCTTCAGCATCAGGCTCTGACTTTTACTTTAATAGAGCTGTTTTTGATGTTATTTATATGGACAACAAGTTTTCCTTGATGAATGCCTATAGTCATGTATCCATGATTTAATGTTTGCCCATTTGCAGTTTGATACTGAAGTTAATTATATCACTTGACAGTGTGGAACAATCTCCCTGTGCCTGCTAAAAACATCTATGCCTCTGTGACCTCTGTTGGCATAGTAATTGTAGATTGAAGTGCAGAGAAACAGATAATTAATTCAGCTTGTTTTTGAAATGCAATGTAGTGTCAGTGGTGCATAACATAACATTTTAGGTCATGCCTCTAAACCCCATAAAATTTACATTGTGCACTTTTTTCCCTTTTTTGAGTAATGTGTTGGGTAAGATGCATTATGGATCTCATTTCTTATTTTGCTGTCTAACACCTGATGGTTATTCATCATGGAGAGTGCTGGACACTCAGTGGTTTTAATTATTAATAGCCTTGCATGTTTCTATACATTAATTGAACACAAACAAGGTAGTAAATTTGTTTTTCATTTTATTGCAGATTTTAATGTGATGTACCAAGAACTAGAGCAAAACACTCCCACTCTAACTTATTATGTATTCTAATATGTAGCTACAGTCAACATGGATATCTGTCATATATGTGTAATATTTTGTGCAGCACAGCTGTTTTCTTCAAATGTTGCACTAATAATCTGTTATCAACACCACATCAAAATTGAGAAGAGATCAGAAAAGCGCATTTGGACAACACAATGATAGTTATGTCATAGTCATAATAGTATACAATGTAGTTTTAGGCATTATGGTAATTTCAGAGAACATCTGCACCACCAATGCAGAGATGGGAGATTCATGTCATCCTCAACCTTCAGATGATGTAGCATTTTTACCTCATCCCACTCAGGGAGCATACATTGCTCAAGTGGAGTTAGGATTACTCTTGCTAAATGTGGAGTTGGTGTTTTTCTTCAATGACTCATTGTTAGTTTAAAGTACTTAACTTTGAATTTTTTCATTTTAAATAATATAACTAAGAATTGTATCACTGTGGATTGGTTTTGTAGTAAACAAAAATACATTTTTTAAAGAGTTGTTCAAAAAAGCCAAAAGCAGTAGAATAATAAGGGGAAAAGGAGGGGGGTGCACAAGATGGATAATGGAGAGATGAGAGCTTCATTGGGGATTAGGCATCTTAATACTGTACTTTTATTGACAGCAGTCAATTCCCCTAATCCATATCATATTATATTTTTGTGTGGAGTATTTATCTCTGTGGAGTATTGGTAGTGAAAAATTATATCTTACCTATTTAAGTAATTAAACAAATAATATATCTCAGCAGTATTGTTGCGGAATAGTTCTGAGGTGAACAAGTATGGTAGTCAGATTATATACTGGCTATTCAAACAAGCATAAATATTAAGCTTAAACATAGGGGGAAATGAGAGAGAAAGCTTGTCTCAAGCAAGCATGCTTGAACTATGCTTGAACTTCGTGAGCAAAATTATACACAATATAATTTGCAAAAAATACTTTACGAGACGCAAAAACTTGCATGTAAAATGCAAAACATTTTGTGAAATGCACGACTTTTCTACCATCTATAGTAAACTATAAATGTTTAAGACAGTTAAGAAACAAAAAGCCTTGATTTATATAACGGTCACAAGATGGCATTCAATAAAAACATTAAAGCATGATTGTAAAAAACGGGTAAAAACATAGCCATATAACAAATGCTGATGTACAACAAAGCGGCTTTAAAGACAAAAACTCTCGTTTCAAAAGCTCGTTGTTAAAAATACGTTTTACTCAACAATTTTAGCCGGAAATATTTTGTTTTTTCCTCGTGAATATAAACTGCAAAATTCTTCGGTTTTATACCAATCCAATTGTACCTTGAAATGTTGTTTTTGCCAATATATTTCGAGGTTTTTTGTCCTTTCCTGGCCGAGATAACTTGTAAAACTTGCAAATATGTTTTTCAAAAGTTCGTGAAGCGTCCAGCAAACATGAAAAAAGCTTTTAAAACCCCCAAAATTTACAGCGAAAACTAAAAGACAAAACAAAATTTTGCAAAAGAATAAAAGGGGGGTGTGAAAGATGAGCCTGCTTTACAATTGAGCCCAGTCAGTGGCAAATACCTTTAGGCTGAGGAACCATATGGCGTGGATCTGGCGTCAGCAGAGGCCGAAATCCGCCATGTTTTTGGCGACACTCCGATTACTGAAGCAAGTATAGGAGCCGCTCCTCCAGATATATTAGTAAAGCTCAGTGCTCGGAGCATGTCGACACAAAGTGGTAGTTTCGGCGTTCCTCGGAATTCGTCGGTTTCCGACGCTGCTCGAAGATTTTCCGAATACTATTTTTTCAAAATTTTTCTCTAGCTCGAAGATTTTGCTCCTTGAAAGTCCTCTAAATTTTCATGCATCCTAACTTTGTTTTAAGGTAATATGCTTTATTTTCTATCATTATTTGTAGCAAAGTACTTAGATTGTGCATAGAGATCGATTTTTGAGAGATCAGACTGGAAATAAGTACAATTTTCGAGTATTGTAAGTTTGTGCTTTCCAAGCATGGCTATGGTCGCATGTAAGATTAAGGCTACCGTTTTCAGTTGAAGTTGGTTCGATAATAATACCATGAAATCCGCTATAGAAACTGAATGAGGTCTTGAATTGTTGAGATTGTCGAAGAAAGTATGCTGAGACAGTTCTATGTATAGAGTTGGTTCTGGTTCAAATTTATTGAAAAAAGGCAATTTAATTTTAATTTTGTGAATTTCGATTACAAAACATGCCTTGGACTGTCGACCAATTGATTTCGTCAGGCGATTACAGACTTGTGAGAGGAGGGGGGTAGCCTAATTACTAAAATGTAGTGAAAAAAGGACTTTCCATCTAATGGTGGGAGCAGGTTGGCGGGAACACTGGAGAATAAAGGTCCTGTCACAATGCAATTTTTCTTGCAACTTGAAATGCAATTCTACTATTGGGAGATGTAAAATTGGCAAATGCAAGTTTCCATCACAGTTTGCTGGGGTTTTTTAACGTACCAAACATTTGTCACAAATTTACTTAAGAGTAGATTTTCCCTGTAGCAAAAAAGATGGCAAATGTCGATTTTACCAGAGTGCATGGCAGTCTGAAATTGTTTAAAAAGGCAAATTAACGTCTTTTGAAGAACAGACAGAAGACAATAGGTTATTTTCACACTTGTGTTAAAATTTCAATCCAGTAGCTTTGCTTCTTGTCATCTTTTCCCACGTATTCTTTCTTGATACCTGCAATGCATTCTGGTAAAATCGACATGTCGCCATCTTTTTTGCTACGGTGAATGCAAGGAAAAGTGCACCGTGTGACAGGGCCTTAAGGGTAAGAGGTGGATAGAGAAGGAGACGGAGCAGTTACAAGTGCAAGAAAAATTGCACCGTGTGACAGGGCCTTGAGGGTGGGAGGTGGATAGGAGGAGACGGAGCAGGATGTGGGAGTCGTGCAAGGTCGGGATGTTAAAAAAGAACAAGGAATGTTATGTTTTTAATGCCTTTTAGACTTTTCTTGAGGCAATTAAAATTCAAACTGTCAAATCCAAACACTGTACAGAATGGCCGACTTTACGTGGTCTTTAGTTTTTACACAACCACTTGCATCGTTATCTTTTGCAGTTTGTTTACCATTTCAGTTATCTATCTTCAATAGAATTCTTTGAAATTTGTTTGTAGATCGACAAAATGCTTAACCTCCTCTCAACAACTGGCAGATTATGAAAAATGAAATTGTTAAAGGTATTGGAATATTGCATGTACAATATTGAATATGGGACAATTTGGGACGGTATAATTTTGGACATGACGGTTTCATTCTCACCTAATTTGACGATTATTTTGTGGGTACACATACCGTGGAATCTCATGTGCTCCAGAAGCATTTTAATCTTAGAAAAAGTCAAATAATGATGAACTGTGTTTTAAAAGAAAGTTAGAATCTTATTTGGTTCAAATCAATTGAATTATGGCCCAAGAGTTCATGAAAACACATACAAAAGGCTTTCTTAAAAAACTGAAATATCAAATCTAGCAATTTTATATGTTATGCCTCTAAACAACACAATTCTGTTTCTAAAAATTGGTACCCTACTAGACCTATATGCATGATTATACTAATTTGGACATATTTATTTTTACCCATTAAAATATAAGTTTGTGTTTAATCATTCGTGTTTGTCATTATTTGACTTTGTAATGTTGGTTAAACATAAGGAGATTGAGGTGACTTTGCCAGAAACAAAAACATCCATTATTATACTAAAATTTCAATATATGTAGCAATTAAAACTAACCACAGGAAATATATTTCTACTTTTTAATTGAAATGTTTCTGTTATATGCACTATATCATATTTTTGATAAAAAATTACAACACCTATGTTATTTCCTGGTTTACTATCTCAATCATCTTTTGTTTAAGCTGGCTTTGAGTGTTCATTTGAAAGTTTGGAAAGTTCATTTGAAAATCACAATAGTTCTCAATGTTATATTGGACCCTTTAAAGTTAAAAAAACACTTTGTAATATTTTATACTACTGGTAATTTATCTTAGATACAGACTTTGTGATTTTGTACTAGAATGTTGACTTTCAAACTTTAAGATGAACTACTTATTAAGGACAAAATAAGCTAGCATATTGTCTTTTGTTTACAAAGTGGAACTTGTTTGGAATTGAGATGAACTGATGCAGTTGTTCTTTAACTTTATCAATTAATTACATATCTTAAATGAAAAAGAAAACCACAACTTGCCAAATAAATTCTGTGGGCTCTTTTTATTAGCAAAGAAAAGATGTGGCGGATGTAAGAATTTAAGAGTAAAAAAGTTTCCTTGGACTAAAAAAATTGACAGTATGCCAGATTTTCTAGATAAACAAGCAGTACAGATGTCGGCCAATAATAAGTATAAGTAACTACAATTTTTAATTTTAAAAGTTTTCTATTGATGCCTGGATACAGTAAATACTTTACCAGAGTTCTTCGTATTACATCGACTTGAAAAAGTTTTAAGTCACATGAAGCTTTTAGTTGATACTATGCAATTTCAAATTTTACAGACTTCTTAATTAACATGCCAAATTTACCTTGTTGAACATAAGGTCTTTCCTGAGAAAAAGTAAAACTGTCTGGCATTATATGGAGTAGAATAATTTAAATTAGTTTGAGACTTTGATTTGATAACAATTTGTACTATTTACAATACAAGTGACCGGGTTGTATCGGATATAGAAACCCAAGCTGAAGGCGAGATATCTGACATACACAGATGCGAATGTTGTAAATGGCTTGTGAAACTCGTCAATTTTATACATCAGATCTATAGCAAAGTGATTTTGAAAATACCGATTCTGTAAGATGAGAAAATGATTTCTTTTGTGTTTCCTGTATGATTTATTACTTTATAAGTTTCTTAATTAAAATTACAACATATTGCCTACTGGAACTTTTTATATTGTTTGGTTGTGGTGAATTTGTATTTTGGCAATTGAAATATTTGTGATTTTGTATGTGCATTTCCTTGGCTTCAGTTCAAGTTTACATTTCAAATATTCCACTTTGTAATACTTGCGTGGTAATAATAATATAAGAAAACAGGTTTACATGGCTCTTGAATATAGTCTTTTCAACAAGTAAGTAAAGATGAATTTATACTTCAAAGAGATATGTTCCTAACCTGACAATGGTACCTTCCAAAAAGACTAAATTTAAATTGATTCTTCGAACAAATTTTTTACTTTTCAATCCAAGATCAATCTAAGTTATGTATTTCTACTTTTATTTTGGTCTCTTTAACACTGAAACTATCAATTGTATATAAAGCAACTTCACTATCGAGTGACTTCATTAGTTGCTGGGAAAAGCCAAAGCATTGATTTTTCGGCTGTTTTCAATGAAAAATAGAATTTTGCCCAAAGTTATCTCAAATAAATTATCACAATTTGAACAAAAAGCTTCTGTTCTTGTGCCCACCAGAAAAATGAGATGTTATGCAAAGAAAAGTGTAAGAGATTGGTTTCTGAAAAATGTCGTGCTACACACAATATTCTAAAAATGCTTGGTTTTTATTCTATGTATTTTTGAATTTTTTGTTAAAAAAAAATAAAGGTAGCAATGTTTAGTGCATTTCACATTGTCAGGTTAGAAACGCAATAAGAAAAATGTGGCTCCGAACATTACAGCTTGGTCAATTTGGAATTTATAAAAAAATCGTTTCTTCGTTGTTTTTCGACGTTTTGAAGGGTTGTTTCGAGTACAAAAAAGTATTTTTAGGAAGAATTATGTGCCCACGTTACATGTCTCAAAGCCATCAAAATTCGTTGGTAATTCGTGCATGTATTTTTTCTGACTTATAAAAGCACAATTGATTAAAAATAATATTTTTCTTTTGACAAAAATACCTTTCTTCTGTGAGGCTGGCTGTATTTGAAAAAGCGTTGGTCAACGCTCCGCCAAAACTCGTGGGTTTTCTCCGGGTACTCCGGTTCTTCCCACTGGGAGAGTTGACAGGGTAGTTACATATGGTTATAAAAATGTGACTAACTTTTGAAAACCTTTCTACTTAGACTTGTTAAGCCTTCTCGTCATCTCTATCAGTTGCATGTTTTGAGCCACATGTTTTTCTTTGTAATTGTGAAACAACTCGCTATATGCTGGGTAAACCTTTGCAAAACTCTCAAAATTTATCACTTCAAGTTGTTTCATTGTTATAATATATTTTGAAGTATAAACATTTACTTACGTTGAAAAGACCCAAGTTTTTTAGGACTTTGTTCATTCACTTGTGTTATTGTTCTCTCTGCCATGTTCTGTTTTCTTCTGTTGTTATTTTAATAAGTACAATGTGTGGTAGTTAATCTCTTTTTATTGTTATTCAAATTGTATATAATCTTTACAAATTTTTTCAATAAATTGTTTTCAAAATTTACTTGTGACCCCTTTTTTAATTAAAAATTCAATTCCCATGGGAATTGAGAAATTGAATAAAAAAAATCCCCCTACCCCGGCCAGCTCCCCAAGTGCCACTTCCACCTAAGTAGAAGTACTTATACATGTAGTACAAGTACTTCTACTTATTCACGGTGGAAGTAGCACTCGGAGAACTGGCCGGGGTAGCCGGCAAAGAGAAGACCAACTTTGCAAGTGCTAATACAATTGCTAAGTTGATCTTCCCTAGAGAGCAGCCGCGCGTACCTAACAAATTAAAACAACAAACGTTAGTGACTTAAGTACTTAGCATGCAAATTTGATTCCCAAAGCCAAAATGTCAAGTGCCCCCCGCTGATCCTACCAACTGCCTACCTGCCTCAGTTCTAAGCTGTCTTCCTCAGTTCTAAGCTCCTGCATTCCATTCGTTACCTTCACTTTCCTCACCATCGCACAGTCACTCACAGCTGATAAACCCGCATGCACCACCACCACCCCGACTGCCACCCAATTTCGAAAATTAAAAGAGTTAAAATTTCGGTAAAGTATGCATTTTAAATGCAATTTATTTGGATATTTTAGATCAAACGTAAACAGAAAAAGCTCGTACATAAAAACAGGTGAGAATTCTATTTAAAATTTGCTTGCAAAATATAAAACTTAATTCGCATTTTTCTTAGTTAATAGTATAGATCAATTTAGTTGATGTTGAAACCTACTCTTAACTGTTTTGTTAGAAGTGACGACAGATTTTGGTTTTTAAGCATACTTTCAAAAATTTTAATTCCTTTAATAAACCTAACCCCATGCAACTTACACACGGCGCACACCCTCGCAGTCCATACATTTAGCTAATAAATTACGTTATAAACAAAAAAGCAAAATAAAAAGATAAAATACGTTATCTCTAGCTACTTAAACCCACTTAGACTGAGTTTTTGATTGAATTTTCAAACGTAAAACCTTAGCTGAATGGGCATGGGCTTTTCGTTGTGTTAACTGTTCCGGAGTAAATATAAACCTGGGGCCGGTTGTATCAAAGGCGTTTAGCTTAAACGGTGGATAAGTGAAATTTAAAAATCAGTTTTACACCTAGTACGGAACCGAAATTATGAGTTGAAATAGAATAAATATTTAGTTTTATATATAATTGTTCTTCTCAGGTCAAATAACTTCAGCTGGTTTGTTTATACAACATGGAAACGTGTTTCATATTTTTGACTTATCCACCGTTTAAGCTAAACGCCTTTGATACAACCGGCCCCTGATACTTACCAAAGTCCAAGGCTGGGTCAAATAAGCATGAGAATTAGGCAAAAATAAAAAGCAATTGAAACTCAACAGATTCACTAAAGTTGTTTTTTTTTTTGGCAACTTATATCCTTAAGTGTAGATGACATGCAATTTTTAATGCCGTAATTCTCACACTTATTTAACCGAAACGCCTTCATTTGCATGGTACCTCGCAGCTGCTCTCAAACCACCTTCGTAATTTGCTTTAGTGTACACAAACAATGACTTCATTGTTCCTGCTTACCAAAACAAATCTGAAAGCACCAAGATACTTATCATATTAATAATCAAAGAGGATTCGCATTATGCAGTAATTACCATAAACAGACGCATCACCATTGAAACAAAGCATGCCGTATTCCCATGGGAATTTAAAATGCACAAAAAAATATAATGATCCTACTGATTTGCATGGATGTATGAACCAAATTAGCTAAGAAACAAAGAAATGATATATTCCCTTGGGAATTTAATGTAGCAAAAAGATGGCGGGTGTTGATTTTACCAGAATGCCTTGCGGTCTGAAATCGTTTAAAAACTTAAGGTAAATTAACCTCGTTTGAGGAACAGACAGATAGGTTATTTTGTCACTTGTGTTAAAATTCCGTCCATTAGCTTATCTTAAATATCATTTCACTGGTATTCTTGATTGATACCCGCATTAAATTCTGGTAAAATCGACATGCCACCATTTGTTTTGCTACGGTGAATTGGAATACAAGTCACATTTTCTCGCTTTTTAACCAGAGAACACATTCTTTAAAGGTAGAACGACGGAATTGATCGTTTACAATCGACGCCATCTTTGTTGACGTTTGAAACACATGGCAACCACAAAGTATCTATTCATTATATCTGATCCTATCGAGCCATACATCTTTAAAGTATCATTCATAATACGCTAAAACTAACGATGAAATAGTAAATTGACACTAGTGTTTCGCTGTAAACAGCTGAAGTAATCTGCAGAGTCAACCAAGATGGCGCCCAATCACACGAAATGACGGCATGTGCAAACCAAGAATAGTGACAAAATGCATCAACTATAATTTAGTGGCATTATTACGAAACTTAACGAAAACAAAATAACGTTCAATCCTACATGTTATTTTGTTTTGTTTTTAGAAATATCCAAATCCAAATGTTAGAGACGAAATTTCCAGGCGTTAAGGTATTGTTTCTTTAAAAAATATTGTCGACATTTACCATATTTTTACCTGTTTTTTGACTCGAAAATTGACTGCCAAACTCCTAGATATTCTATTTAATTATTTTGTTGAATGTATTTGATATCAATGTTATTTCAATCCAATTTTTTTCACTTAATTTGCTGTCTTTTCTTTTTCATTAACGAGAAATATCTATTAAATCCTCTTTGATCCCTCAATAATAAGTATCTTGTTTTCTACTAACTTGCACATTACCACTACTTTCTATTACAATGTCGTGTCTTCTTATTCTTGTGGATTGTTGTTTTGTGGGTCTTGCCGTCCAGGATCGTTCATTCTTTTCTCTTCTTGTGCGTTTTTTTCACATCCCATCACCCTTTGCAATAGTAGAAAGAATTAAGTCATGAGATGATAGTTACGAATAATTTATAAACTATAACATGATAAGTTTCTTGTACGTTTGCATGGTGAATACAATATACTTATTAAGCTTTGTGGAAACACCACGTAAATTTATTATTGCAATAATAAATTTACGTGGTGTTTCCACAAAGCTTAATAAGTAAACTATAACATATTAAGCACTTATTGGATGAGGTTTTTGTGATATGCGAAATGATCAATGTCGAGGTAAGAGTTATCAGCCGAGCCGAAGGCGAGTCAGATAACTCTTACCAAGACATTGATAATTTTGCATATCACAAAAACCGAATCCGATAATTGCTTTATTATACATTGTAAGTCTTTTTCCTCGAGCAATTGACGAATTTCGCCTTCGGAAGAGCTTAAAAAGCAAGATGCCATAACATGAAACAGAAAATATCGAAAAAATGTTGTTGCCATGCCAACCATTGATGCCAACGAATACCGCATACTGTAATAATCTGCACCGTAGGCTCAACATGCAGATAACTCAGTTATCTGCTAGCAGATAACTGAGCCATAGAATAAGAATACATAGAAGGGCCACTCGCGTCGGAGCCTTTGGAGTTTTTGAAGCCGCGCATGTCGCATTACGCACGTTATTAGCATTTTCTCAGCCAGTCAATTGCATTTTCTGGCCAATAGGAATGCTGAACTGGCTGGTGGCAGCCAGTAAACTGCATAAACATAGTGTGACATGTTGCACTGCTGAGTGGCCCTTCTATGTATTCTTATTGTATGACTGAGTTATCTGCAGATTGTGTGATAGTCGCATTTATCTGCATACAACTGACCAATCACAACGCATAAAACAACTGCAATGTATAGTAATTAACACTTATTGACTGAGACCGAGGGAAACAGTATGTTTTGTCGACCAGAGACTGTCGATGTCGAGGGTCCACAAAACATACTGCTTTCCCGAGGTCTCAGTCAATAAGTATTTTATTATATACTGAGTGCCAAAAGAGAAGAAAAGTACCACAAATCAATCAAACATGTGTAAAAAGGATTACCTTTTACCTGACATGGCTACGTGAGGCTTTGTGGATTTGTTGTCTACCGGTGAATAAAAGTAATGTCCACCGCTTAGCTACGTTGCCAGGGAGACAATAGAATTTCTCCACTATCACGTGATACGTTCTTAACCAATAAGAAACAGGAATAAATGAACTTTGACACTCAGTATATTATAAAATAGTATTAATTAGGCCGGCCAAATTATTGTGTAAGCTGTTAATATGAAATTTTTTTATTAAAATCTCGAGAATCATTAATAAATCGTGAGCAAAACACAAAAGAAAATCATAGCCGTGAAGGAGTCTTTATTTCTCACACGCACACAACTTGCAGCTACCCTAATTTATGATTTTAAATCAAAATATCTCGAGAATTAAACAACACGTAAGGAATGTGTAAATTCTTAAAGCTCTTTCGAACAATAAAAATTAATATCTCGCACTAATCTCTCTCAAAAGCTCTCTCAAATTTATTACCAATATCTCTTCAACTATTACTTTGCAGGTGAAATGTAACTTCTATCAAAACTAGCTTACTTCAAGTTGTTTGGGAATTAAGATTTTACGTGTCAACGAGATCAAATATGAATCTAAGATGGCAGACAGCGCATTAAATTTCTATCTTTACGACCAACTCCCCAACGAAAGGCTTTAATTCGCTCGAAAGTCGAATTTTGTTTTTTTTTATTGTTTCAGGTAGTGAAAGATCCTGTGTGCTTTTTACAGCACTGCCAACACTAGCAACGTTAGTGCGAGATGTTAATTTTTATTGAAACGAAAGCTGAACTGCTAAAGAAAATAGAAACGACAAGATAAAATCAAAAAACTTACTTTCACTCTATCTTTGGATCTTCTTGGCTTCGGTTGTTCTCGTTTCATCATGCTGTTTATGGTTTCATCTGGTTGGCGCACTCTCTTCATGGAACATCACGCCGGTCCAGTAGGTAACTAGCTCACTCGTGTCCAGTCAACCAACATAAAATAAGGAGAAAATTAATGTTACAAAATATTTTAGAATATAGGACACTAAGCGTTAATTGAAATTGACTTTAACAAACCGTACATTGTGATAGTATTTGCATCTTAACATCTGATGGAGACGGCTTGTGATTTACTTCTTATGTCGATATGAATTCTTTCCCATCTTGTTGCGTCATTAGTTGATGGTTGTTGTATTCACTTTTTACTTGGCATTCTTTGAAAAAAAAATTACGATGTTCAGAAAACTGTTTACAAGATAAGCAAAGAAAACTACGTTCACAAGCATTAGAGAGGACTAAGTAATTATAATAGGCGTGACAGGTCACAGAGGTTAGTCGACGAAGAAACTCATGGACAAATTCCCGGCATGATGATATTCCGATAGCAAGAAGTACAGCAAGTGTAGAACGTGTACGTGTAAGCTTAAACTGTATCTATGCAACTCCAAGAAAAGCGCAACACAAAATGGCGGAATTTAAAGACATTTCTGGTGTCATTTCCAGTTCCCTAACTTTCGCGGACAAATATATTTTTCTCAAATTTTTTTGAAGTAAATCTAGATGGATTTTGTGAATAAACAAATTGAAAAAAGTATTGCCCACGTTAGGAAACTAGAACGGGCGCCCAAGAATGCCCACAATTTCTCCAATCTGGATTATATTTATTGATTGCGCAAATGACTGATAAAAAATAAGAGAGTAATAAAATACCAAATGGTTTCCTCTTCAAGATAGTGTCATACATGCGCGCGGCATTTCGGGATATTTGGGAAAACTCGTGTTGAAGTTGAACCTAAGGCAACATGCCAAGTACATGGATGACGCTATCCTGCTCAGGAAACTATTTAGTAATTGTCTTACAAAATGATGACAGTGAAACACAAGTCAACGCCACGGCATTTAAATTTCTCGTGTAGGATTGTTTGATCCTGCACAGTAATAGCCAAGTGGCGCAATCGTCAGAGCAAACGCCTATCACATGTGAGGTCGTGGGTTCAATCCTTACTTCAGACTCGTGACACCCATGTGAGGAGTTAGTCAGTCGTGGGTTTATCCCGGGTACTCCGGTTTGCGAATGTTGACTGGATGGTTAAAATTGTAAAATATCAGTAATCACCGGAACACGGGTACTTAACTAAACTGCTGACGATGAGGCGGAACTCATAATGAATTAATGAAAATGTGTTTCACTGTAGTTATCATATAATGTAATTGCCAAGCTGAATGAATAATTCTCCAGTAACTACGTCATATGAATAATTTACAATTATGAGAGTAGTGGGGGGGGGGGGGGGCAGCATAAAGATTGAAGTAGTGTCAAGGAAGGGGTACTACCCTGACGGGTACTAGGCGAAGAAGTAGAGTAAACAGGAGGAAGAAAATTAAATTGGAGTAAATAAGGGGGATTGGGGTAAAGAAGGGGAGAAGCAGGATAAAGAAACCAGTGGAAGGGGGTGCTATCCTGGAAGGAGTACCCGGGAAAGAAGAGGGTGAACAGGAGGAAAAGTAGATTGGAGTACAGAAAGGGGAAATTAAACGGATCAGGAAATTCAGACTTGCAATTCAAATGAAAGGCAGCTCATTGGTCATGTAAACACTCGTTAAATCATGGTTCTCGCTTGCCTTTAGCTTGGAATCATCTTTGAATTTGAACTGAAAGTCTGAATTTGCATGTTTCTTGTATAGAGTGCAGTGTATCAGAACAGAAGAGGTTTTGAAGAAAAAGAAAGAAAGAATAAAAGTAAGTTAAAATTTGTAAAGAATAATGAAGAAACTATTGGTACAGCACTTGATACATGATGATAATCATCATTATAAACTCTCTATTAATCCGGGGGGGGGGTATAATAGAGAATTTGCAATGATAGTAAGTATATTGTAATATTTGGGTTTTTACCACTAAATCCTCTTGAAAGTTCTTTTTGGCTGTGGCTTCTCTCATCACAGTTGTCTGTGCTTGTCTTGCAAAATCTCTGGAATATCTATAACGTGAAGGTCAATATTTAAGATTAGAAAAATAGAAACCGTAAAATAGAAAGAAATTTAAATCGTGGCGAATACTTTTTACGGTCTTGCTGGCATGACAAAAAGAGAGTATAGATTTATAAGATCATGTTGATTTATCCTTTATCTGAACTATATTTAACTTAGATTTTAAAATAGATTTCACCCTGGTAAGCAGACCGAATGGGTTTTCAAACAAGATAACATTTAATGACTAAAACGTGCACAGAATAGTTAGAGAATGCTTACATGTCGAATAAAAATCCAATACTTTTAATGTCCAACTACACAATAGCGATTTTCGTTGCATTTCTAGACTGGAGAAGAAGACGACGCCATTTTGATTTTGATTTCTCCCGACAACGGCAGATTTGTCTTCGCAATTTTTTTCCATTTCTTCGTCGTTTCAGCTCCAATTTGCTCGTTGTGTTTCTTTCGTACCTTCCTCGCCATTTCCGTACAACCAATGGACATTTATACTCAAGATTAAGACTGTATTGAGACTTTCAAAATGTTCGTCAGGAGACATAAAAATCGAAGCTTCTTCTTCGGGTTGCAGAAGCAAATGACGTCAGACGACCTTTGTCCGCCAGCAAATACCCGTATGTATAACATTCAATGATCTTTTTAGGAAGCTGAAAATCGGTTTTTATTGCGCGAACGAAGTGTTTTTGCCATTATTTCTTACTCAGGTCTTTCTTCTGCTACTTTACTTCATGTTTACTTAGGTAACTTGCCAAAAGAAACGCCTGTAAGGGACAATTTTGCAATTTTTTTTATTTCGATGCTGATGAAGAAGAGAAGACTCGTTAAAGCTTTCATTGGCAAATATCTTTCCCTCCGTGGCCGAGAGGTAAAGACAACTGTCTTGACTTCGATTTTGGGTGGATCGAGGACCGGTCCAGTTCAACTGAGTTTGGCAAGAATTTAATTCTGATCGATCCACCCAAAACTGAAGTCAAAGCTGGGCGTGGAGTGCAGGAAAACACTAGGCAGTACCGCGAGGCCGAGGAGGCAAACGTTATTTTCCCAGCGTTGTTAACTAATATTTAAGCAAATTTCATTAACTTGACTGTTGGGGACAGACCTGTAGGGTTGGTGCATTGAAGACTTCTCGTCGTTATTTCCCTTCGTTCAAGAAGACAAGTTGTCTTCATCGAGAAATAACGACGAAAAGACTTCAAGACACCACTAAACCACTACACTTTAAAGCTACAGTGTAGTGGTTTAGCTAGCTAAACCACTACACTGTGCCAATAATATATGGCTGACTTCTTCCTAACGCTTACGGTACGACCATGGATGCGCAAAGATGCGCAAACACATTAAAGCCTTGAAAGCAAGTGTTTTCTTTTAGGAAAGAATCAAGGACGACAACGCTTACTAAATCAAAGCCGTCTAGTCATGTTTTAAGTACTTCAGCTGTTTAACGATCTTTTACCAGATCTTTGCAAGAGGAAAAGTAAAATTTTGCATCATTATTATTAATTTTCCGTCAGTCGTTTCTTTCTTGATCGAGCATTATATGCCATTGTGTTCAGTGTCCTTGATATAGGAGCCATATACTTATGGCCTTGGGTTTAATTCCCAAACACTGAATGGCAGTGTTTTGCTCTTCCAATGAGATAACAAGATGGCACTGTAGAACGCGTGGTTTTATATAAGCTACGAGCGTCAAGATATCCTTGATAGGTAACTATTGATCCTACAATGGCACTTATGTTCACTGCCAATAGGAACGTTTTCAACTCACAGCTTGTACATAATGGCTTTTATAGGTTGTGTCACAAGGAAACTGCAGTTCGGTCGTAAAATCAACTTGTTTTCAAGGTTGCCGGGTTTTAAACATTACTGACACTGTTAATGTTGTAGCTCGGAATTGTAAAACAACGGCGGCAATGCAGTTTTCTTGTGCCATAACCATATAAGCTACGACCGCCAAGCTTTATCCTTGATAGGAAAGAATTGATCCCACCAACGACATTTGTATTCTCTACCGATAGGAACGTTTGAGACTTACAGCTTGTACATAACGCATTTTATCGGTGAGTCGTAAAACCAACCTGTTACTGCTCAGCAAACTACCATTTCCCTCGATCAACGATAGTCGATGAAGCTTGGCGCTCGAGTTGTTCAGCTAAGTTAAACGATCTTTTATGGCGAGGTCTTTTCAAGAAGGCATGAAGCATAGATGCGCAAACACTGTACAGCCTGTAAAGAATATGTCTTCTTTCGGGAAAGAGTCAAAGACGATAACGCTTATTAAATCAAAACTGTGTAGGCATGTTTTAAGTTGCTCAGCTATGTTTAACGATCTTTTATGACCAGGCCTTTGCAAGAAGGAAAGTCGAAGTTTGCATATACTATTGACTTTCCGTCGGTCGTTTCTTTCTTGATCGAGCTTTATATGTCATTGTGTTCAGTGTCCTTGATATAGGAGTCATGTATTTATGGCCTTGGGTTTGATTCCCAAACACTGCATGGCAGTCTTCAGCTCTTTCAAGTAATAAGATAACTTTGGAACAAGATGGCAATGCGTTATTTACTATATGCCTGGTCATGCTGTAACTAATCATGTAGTATATTCTACAAACCTTAACTCAGAACGTTGGCTGTCAGTTTCTATTCGTGGTTGCTTTGAAACATTGCAGATACTGCTAACCTGGCTATAACCTGTAAAATGCTTGGTTTTACACAACCTACGAGCGCCAAGCTTCATCGACTATCGTTGATCGAGGGAACTGGTAGTTTGCTGAGCAGTAACAGGTTGGTTTTACGACTCACCGATAAAATGCGTTATGTACAAGCTGTAAGTCTCAAACGTTCCTATCGGTAGAGAATACAAATGTCGTTGGTGGGATCAATTGTTTCCTATCAAGGATAAAGCTTGGCGGTCGTAGCTTATATAAATGATAAAACCACCCATTTTACAGGTTATGGCACAAGAAAACTGCATTGCCGCCGTTGTTTTACAATTCCGAGCTACAACATTAACAGTGTCAGTAATGTTTAAAACCCGGCAACCTTGAAAACAAGTTGATTTTACGACCGAACTGCAGTTTCCTTGTGACACAACCTATAAAAGCCATTATGTACAAGCTGTGAGTTGAAAACGTTCCTATTGGCAGTGAACATAAGTGCCATTGTAGGATCAATAGTTACCTATCAAGGATATCTTGACGCTCGTAGCTTATATAAAACCACGCGTTCTACAGTGCCATCTTGTTATCTCATTGGAAGAGCAAAACACTGCCATTCAGTGTTTGGGAATTAAACCCAAGGCCATAAGTATATGGCTCCTATATCAAGGACACTGAACACAATGGCATATAATGCTCGATCAAGAAAGAAACGACTGACGGAAAATTAATAATAATGATGCAAAATTTTACTTTTCCTCTTGCAAAGATCTGGTAAAAGATCGTTAAACAGCTGAAGTACTTAAAACATGACTAGACGGCTTTGATTTAGTAAGCGTTGTCGTCCTTGATTCTTTCCTAAAAGAAAACACTTGCTTTCAAGGCTTTAATGTGTTTGCGCATCTTTGCGCATCCATGGTCGTACCGTAAGCGTTAGGAAGAAGTCAGCCATATATTATTGGCACAGTGTAGTGGTTTAGCTAGCTAAACCACTACACTGTAGCTTTAAAGTGTAGTGGTTTAGTGGTGTCTTGAAGTCTTTTCGTCGTTATTTCTCGATGAAGACAACTTGTCTTCTTGAACGAAGGGAAATAACGACGAGAAGTCTTCAATGCACCAACCCTACAGGTCTGTCCCCAACAGTCAAGTTAATGAAATTTGCTTAAATATTAGTTAACAACGCTGGGAAAATAACGTTTGCCTCCTCGGCCTCGCGGTACTGCCTAGTGTTTTCCTGCACTCCACGCCCAGCTTTGACTTCAGTTTTGGGTGGATCGATCAGAATTAAATTCTTGCCAAACTCAGTTGAACTGGACCGGTCCTCGATCCACCCAAAATCGAAGTCAAGACAGTTGTCTTTACCTCTCGGCCACGGAGGGAAAGATATTTGCCAATGAAAGCTTTAACGAGTCTTCTCTTCTTCATCAGCATCGAAATAAAAAAAATTGCAAAATTGTCCCTTACAGGCGTTTCTTTTGGCAAGTTACCTAAGTAAACATGAAGTAAAGTAGCAGAAGAAAGACCTGAGTAAGAAATAATGGCAAAAACACTTCGTTCGCGCAATAAAAACCGATTTTCAGCTTCCTAAAAAGATCATTGAATGTTATACATACGGGTATTTGCTGGCGGACAAAGGTCGTCTGACGTCATTTGCTTCTGCAACCCGAAGAAGAAGCTTCGATTTTTATGTCTCCTGACGAACATTTTGAAAGTCTCAATACAGTCTTAATCTTGAGTATAAATGTCCATTGGTTGTACGGAAATGGCGAGGAAGGTACGAAAGAAACACAACGAGCAAATTGGAGCTGAAACGACGAAGAAA